>OX411711.1:5240000-5865000 GCA_948252095.1 Dicycla oo | reverse complement strand
GTGACACGGTACAGTTTGCAAATCTATCTATGGAATCTGACATGACGTAATATTCTAGAAAAGAAATTCAAGTGTAGGTAATCCGTGCAATCAAGCTTTATGCTATGTAATGGGTGGGACTGCACAAAAAAAATCTTGTACAGACGCCAGCAGGTCAACCTACCCGAAACTGTCAGATTTTCCCAATCAATCCTTGAACCTAATGCCTTAGCAATAAAGTCGAAAATCTATTAAAGAAATCTGACAGATTGTAGTAGCTTGATGTGATGGCGTCTGTACTTTTAATGAAAAATAAATGAGTTATTTAAAAGTCAAGTAAAGTGCCACTAGCTTCCAAGAAATGCTACGAACCTAGCCGTCTGCAGCAGCAGCACAGTGTTATCCCCCTCGTAAGTGCAGGAAGCGGTGGTCAGCGCATACGTGGGTGGCAAGTTCGATGACGTCATGTAGCCGTGACCACCGCAGGCCAGCCGACAGAGCGAAGTGAACATGGAGGAATCTGTCGTGCTGATGGCCTTCAGACAGCAGGCTAGAGCGTGCAACTGGAATAAAGGAGATTGTAACACAATATTATTCTGCAGGAGCAAAAAACCTCAAGAAGAAGCCTCAAGAAGCAAAAATGTGTTTGAGCCATTTGGGGTTGAAACACTAGGGCCATCTTGTCAACGAGTATATCGGGACATCGCCAAGTGGTTGGTCGACTCTTCACGGGACCAGACGGCTGGCCTATTTTTAACCGACTTCGAAAAAGGAGGTTCTCTATTCGACCCGTATGTATGTATGTTTGTATGTCCACGATTTTCTCAAAAACGATTGAACTAATTTTGATGATTCTTTAACTACCGTAATCTACATACTTTCAGGAAAGTTTTAGTATATAATACATTAGGTAATTATTCTTATGTACGAAGTTATATGCATAAATGTACTGTATCTCCGGCATTTCTAAACGGATTCTGATGATTCTTCTTTTTTCGTTCGTC
Organism: Dicycla oo; assembly: GCA_948252095.1. NCBI lineage: Eukaryota > Metazoa > Arthropoda > Insecta > Lepidoptera > Noctuidae > Dicycla > Dicycla oo. The sequence continues at coordinate 5,864,017 of OX411711.1, read as the reverse complement.
TTGGGATTATTTAATTGTATATTCAACTAAAAATGGAAAATAAATGTACTTAAAAAAATAAAAACTGACTTCAAAACGAATAAAATAACTTTCATAAAAAAAATTAACAGCTTCTGAAGTCGGTGTCAATAATTCTTAACTTTTAATGCATCTTAGCTGGACACCGTCTTCAGAAGCTGGTAAGTTTTTTTTTTATGAAAGTTATTTTATAAAAAAAAAAATATATACAACTTATATGGTTAAAAGTAAGTCGAAGTGACAAATCGTAAAAAAGCTTTTAAATAACCCTCAAGACCAAAACTCCTTGCAAGAACTAAATCATCTGCGAAATCCTTCACATGTGTAAACTAAAAAGCTGGAAGTAAAAAAAGTAATTAAAAAAATATAAAACCCGGCTGCGGTAAAACATGAGTAAAACTGAAAAGCTAAAAACAAGCCCATTTTATATTAAATAAAAGTTGGGAGCAGGTGGGACCCATTCCATTTTTATATTTTCAAATTCAAATGGGTCCCGCCTGCTTCCAACTTTTATTTAATTTAAAATGGGCTTGTTTTTAGCTTTTCAGTTTTACCGCAGCTGGTTTGTTTTAATTACTTCTTTTTATTATATACTTGCAACCATCAAACGCAAACCGTCAAATGCAGCCATGTCCATGGACATGGCTGCATTTGATGGCTCATATCTCCGTGATAAATACAGATATCGATTATAGACATGGCTGTTTTTGCATAAAATCTGGTATGTCGAAATTAGTATGGCTGTGTTTATAACTCATTTATGGGAAAAGTGCCATATGGCTGCTTTCTGCATAACTAGGTCCAGTTACAAACTCATTACCTGGGTGAAATTATATTTTAAACCTGTTTGACATAGTATTTTAAATCTGTTTGACATTATACTCGTATTTTTAAACCTGTTTTAGCACTATACCTACTTGAAATTCATTTGAAATGTTAATTAATAATTCATAGTTCTTTGTATGTATAAGTAAGTTGCATGTATTATTCAACACCATATAAATTGTTTTATGAATAAATGAAATGAAATGAAAATGAGTAGCAAACTAGATAATAAGTGTCTCACCACAAACTACTCTTTATCATAATTTCTTATTTAATTCGAACCCACCTCTCCTAGTCTCTCCATGTTTCCCTGATGCAGCTGGTCGTTGATAAGATTGAAGGTGTCCCACAATCTGCTGGCGTTCATCTTCATGGCATAACATCCGGCTATAGCGGATAATATCTTGTCTTGCTGCGTCACGTAGTCCAGGATCTGACGCTCTGGTTCACTGGAAGATAAAATAATTGGTCGTTCTTCATTTTGACAGTTCAACAAGATTTATTGCGTTATTTACTTTGTTGAACAGATAAATTTTTCGAACATATGGCAATGGCATTAGCATTATTCTTCAAAATGATTCAGATCGTGATTGGTAGTGTGTTACGCAATTGGGGTGCAGACTGCAATAAATTGATAGTACCTACGTAAGAAGTTCATAAAGCCAAGTCAGTTAAGGTGCATGCGGGTCTAAACAGCATGTAAAGATGTGAGACATTCCTGGTTTTTAAAAGTAGATAATTAATAATTTATCATCGTCTGCACGATCTTGGATATATGATAATAGCTCTTGCCTTGATAAAGCCGGACGTATTTTAAGGTTTGACACTCTAGAGGCTATTTTAATGGATCATGTTCGATAAGTGCGAGCGGCAGAGGCAACTGCAGCCGACGACGGGTGTCGACGGCAGCAATTGTCCTACCATTGGTGTGTGCCGCTCGTGTATATGAGCATTAATTGAAGTCGATTGATTCTTAACCGACTTCTAATACTTTTAGATGTGCATAAGTCACTTAGTTGCAGCATAACGAAAGGTCGACCTACCCTGCTTTAAGCTGCGACTGTCTCCTAACCGCAGAGTAACGAGCGCCGACGGTGATAGCCTTGGCCAAGTAGTTGACGGAATCGAACACTATAACCACCCTCACGAACACCATGGCCCCGTATATGAGCTTGCTGTTCTTAGATTTTACGTAAGTGCCGTCCTGAAATGGTAAATAAATACGCATTAATAACCAATCCCTGGATGACATTGTTCCTGGATTTGACTTATAGAGTAGATTGGTAATATGAAATAACAGCCCATACAAGACTGATTCAGTGTAAAAACAACCAATAAACATTCGAAATTAAAATATATTCGACTGTGTAGATCCTATCAAATAATGCCCAAAATATTTACCTCCAAAACCTTAGCGTGTTTCATCAGCATGTTAGTCCTGGGTATCCTCACATTCTCAAAGCCTAAGAAGCCATTATTCACAGAGTTAAGGCCCATCTTGACTCCGATCTCTCCAACCTTGATCCCTGGTAGCGGCATGTGGGTATCTTCGTCTCTCACTTGGACTATGAAAGAGTGGATGCCGTGGCATTCACCCTTGGAGTACAACTGAGCTATCACAATGCAATAGTTCGCTGTGTTTCCCACTGTCAACAAGGTAATAGTCTGAGAACTTCCATATGAGCTCATGAGTATTTCTCATAAGGAACAGTCACGAGTTCGAATATTTGATTACGTAATTAATAGCATCACCGTAGCTTTAAAAATAAACTAGAAAAAATGACAATACAATTTTTTCGTTAGGCTAGCTAGTAGAACCAGGCAAACCGTGAGATATTTGTTTTTTTTTTTTGGCAGTCACTAGAGCCAGGACGCAATTTACATACCTAGCTGCTATGATAAAGTCTACTTACATCCTCCGGGCCACCATTTGTACGAAGTGAGCGTAGGACTGTGCAATACAAACTCCTCAGTGGAAGGGTCGTATGTGGCCGTTGTCTCCAGTCCACGGATGTACGTGCCGTGACCGAGCTCAGTCTAGAATAATAAGGTATAGCTATTACGTCGAGTTACCTCTGTCAACATGTCTAAACTGTGTACATGTCGGGCGTGAGCCATGAACAGTTATTGCCGATAACCGGATCCCTCTTGGACCTTTTTCTCCTACCGAGCTTAAGAAGGTCCAACATGGGATCCTAATTCCTTCAGCATACAGGTGGAGCAGGTCGAGGGAAAAGGTCCAACTGGGAAAAAAGAGATATGCAGCAGGATAATGTTGTCCTACAAACTATTACGAGTATACTATAATTTACCTGGGCATAACTCCCAATAATACCGCAATTCAAAGCACGATGTAGCCACTTTTCCTGCTGCTTCTCATCTGCCTGGCTCATGAACACTGGCATAAACATAATGTAATGCAATCCAAAGGGAGAGCCATCCTGCGATATGGAAGTCCCAAGGACACCGCTTAGAAGATTCCTGGAAAAACAAATTGCAGCTTATAAATAGCTTTGTGATCACCAATCCTAGTAAAAAAAATAGTTATTAACATTTGGAGATTTGTTTTTTTAGCAAAGGTGAAGAAGTTTAGCCTTTGCTATAATATAATGATGTGAACCCAGCCCAAAACGTTTTACTGTCATCATTCTTCCCTGCCTACACTTTTTTCTATATTAATTTGACTTTCAAACACGAATTTAATTAAGTAATGTCTATTTAAGGTCGTCTGAATCACAATACCTGTAGTTGGTAAGGTCAGTGTTGTTTTCTTGTTGAATTTTCCGAAGCAAACTGAACAGGATGACTGCCTTGCGCATTGAGTTCTCATACTTCTCTTTATGACTTAAATATTCGTCTGGCACGCCGCCAAATAGCTCCTCCCTCTTGGTCAGTATTACTCTTTCTGAAAAAGGACGGATCTAATGATATCGATAGAATACTGAGTAGGGCTTCAATTAATTAAAACTAGTCTTCGGTTCAATTGAGAATCCCCAATTAATCTACAGCCGTCATAGCCCATCACAAATTACATACAAATTAAATTGCTATGGCTTCTTTCACCCTACCTGATTACGGCTTTTGACTATAAAAGGCCCTAGAATTCTCGCAAAGACATCACACATCCACCAATCATCCATTAGTCACCAGTTCTAAAAATAAACTCTCCAAGATGAACAAGATGTATTTCTTCATTGTCTTCGTGGCCTGCTTCTGCTTATACGCTAAATCCCAATTAATATTCACCTCCAGCTGGGGTGGGAAGCGAGGGGACGTTGCTCCCGTCTCATGCAAAAACGAAGAAGCAGTCGCTACGATTTTCAAGCTTATCCAAAACGAAGCTGAAAGATTCATCATCTGCCAGCAGAAATCATGAAGACAAAAGACAATCGACGCAATTTAAGGACGATACTGCGATATTTAAATGGTGAATATGTTCATTTATAAACTGTTGTTGTGTGTTTAAGTTTTCTTCAATACGAGGCATGATATTTGTTGAGAGTCACTCGGAATAATATGTTATGAATGATCGAACTATACATGGGTTATGTTGCGATCTACTGCAAACATACATGATTTTGTATGTTATGTAGGTCTGTAGCTTGAACGCAATTAAATTATTATGTAATCTGAGTAGTAAATCTTATACTTAAGAAGAAAGCGTCAGGGTAGCCCGCGAAATTCAAATTTTCTTACGTTTTTTGCAATTTGCAAGTCAGTTTTAAGTTGTATGTTAAATAAAGTATGATTTGCGTCCGTAACAGATACGTATTTACAGAATCATACAGAGTGTTTGGCGCATGGACCGACACAATTTTTCCAGAGATTTGGGAGGTTATTAGCTAGGTTCTACCCATACACCCTTTGTCCCAAATGTCACGGTTGGTTAAATATGTTTTTTTTTTTTTATGAAAAAAGTACCCAAAATGTTTCCTTTAATTTGAAATAACTTTTTTGTTTGTGGGTGTAGTGGCACAAAATAAATTTTGTTGTATTCTCCAAAGTCATTTAAATCCAAATACATATTTGTTTGATACAACTGATTTCAAGAAAATTCCTTACAAGCTTCCAAAGTTTAATTTTTTATTGAATTTTTTTTTTTTTTTTTTATCCTTTATTAAAAAGAACCAGGTTCTTAATAATTAATTACAATCTAGCCTAAAAGACTAATAAGCAATTTTAATCTAACTTAATTTTTTACGCAATAATTATTTTAAAACTTAGAATAGTGTTGGTTGTACTTTACACAAGTCCGTTCCACTTTCTTAGAGTCTGATATGATAATATAAACACTTTGTTCACGTGTTATATATGTGTCATTGTCACTATTATTTCTACACTTTTTACACTACACTAATTCAAAAGGTTTTGTTCGTTTTAGTCTTCGCACTATATTTGTCTGATCTAACAGCTGAATTGCCTCGATGTTCACATGTTGGTGGAGTCGGTGTTCATGGGACTCAGCGAATTTTTGTATTATGTTGGTGACGGGTTCCATGTTTAGGTCACGATGGAGGTCGTCATTTCTTATATACCAGGGCGCATTAACAATACTCCTGAGTACCTTATTCTGGAATGTTTGTATAATTTTGATGTTGGTCGGTTTAGTACAGCCCCAAAGTTGGATGCCATATGTCCATATTGGCATAAGAATATGCTTATATAATAACATTTTGTTATGTATCGATAGACATGAATTCCGTCCAATCAACCAATACATGTTTTTAAAGCGCATGTCTAGTTCCTGTCTTTTCTTTTTAACATGCGCTTTCCAGCGCAGTTTCGCGTCAAGCGTTATGCCAAGGTATTTGGCTGTATTTGCGTATGGCACTTGTTGGCCATTTATGAAGATTGGGTGGTAATCGCAATTCCTGTAGGTGAAATCAATGTGAAGTGACTTCGATTCGTTCAATTTGATTCTCCATTTTTGTGCCCAGTTATGAACTTCATTTACAGCGATTTGTACCTTTTTGATTGCTTCTGTGTGGCATGACCCTGTAGCCATAATTGCAGTGTCGTCCGCGAAGGTTGCAATAGTATTATTTTCCAGCTCTGGTATGTCATACGTGTACAACAGGTAGAGGACTGGACCCAGCACACTACCTTGAGGCACGCCAGCTTTAATAAATTTTAACTCGGAATAGGCATCCTCGTGTCTTACTCGAAACATTCTATCTGTAATGTATGATTGCAAGATATCGGCAAAGTCATTGGGTAGCATTAGTCTAAGCTTGTATATCAAACCCTCATGCCAAACTCTATCAAAAGCTTGTGCCACATCTAAAAATACAGTGGAGCAGACTTTTTTATCTTCAAGCGTTCTCTCAATGATGTTGGTAATTCTATGTACTTGGTCTATTGTTGAGTGTTTCTCTCTGAAACCAAACTGATGGTCAGGGATCAGGTTTCTCTCGTTAATTATTGGTTTTAGGCGTTTTAAAAACAATTTTTCAAACAGTTTTGCTAGTATAGGCAACAGGGAAATGGGCCTGTATGATGATGCCTCATGAGGTGGTTTACCGGGCTTTGCAATCATAATCACTTCAGCAACTTTCCATGGCTCAGGAACATGCTTTAGCACGAATGCAGCATTGATGAGCCTAGTAAGCTTAACTATGGCTTTACGCGGGAGATGTTTTAGGATTTCTCCCGTTATAAGGTCATATCCTGGGGATTTCTTTAGTCTAATGATTTGAATTTCCTTTGCTACTTCTTTTGGAGTCACAAGCTTAATTCTTTTATCTTGAAGAACATTGGCAAACTGAAGGTTGTCTACAGTCCCGTCATTTGGCTGAAAGGTTTCTTCTAAGTGATGCGCAAATCTTCGAGCTTTTTGCTCATTGCTTATGGCCCACTTTCCGTTATCATCTCTGATAGGGGGAATTGGTGTAATAGGCCTTTTGAGTGACTTTGTCGCTTTCCAAAGAGAGTATTGCGTTGTATGGTCGCTGGTTAACTGACGTAGGTTAGTATTGAGAGCCAAAGACGTTATAATACTGGACCGAGCACTTGTACACAAAAAACGGTCTACTTGAGATAGCAAGGACAAAGGCTGTTTGTCCCTTTCTATTAGGGTGTCTATAATTTTGTGTAGTTTCTACTTCACTTACGGAAATGACCTACTTCAAACATACTTGTTATAGCAATTATTTTTATTTTAACCATTCTTTTTAAAGTAGGTAAACGTTATTGTGTGGAAATAATTAGTTGATTGATCTTTAGCTCACGTGATTGATATTATACCTAAGCCTGACAAATTGTAGGATAGCACTATTTCTAAGATTAATAACATAATGATGAAATAGATGGGTATTGCTACACTTTAAACTTTTATATGGATTTTAAGTATAATTAAAGGCGAAAAGTCACGCACCAGTCATGAAATCTATGAAGCTAAAATTTGGCAGAAAGGTAATTTATAGGTACCTACTATAGGTCAGCTAACATTTTGCGAGAGGGCCGAAATTAAGGTGGTCTAAAAGCTTATCGTAGGGTTAAGACACACGTCTAATAAATAAACACGTATTGTAATCAACATTTTTATTCACACAAATTCACAACTGTTAAACATTACTAAACAATACAGTTTTGTGTAATTTTTGCCTCAAACCAATTTGATGAATTTTGTTTTTTAAGGAGTGAGTTTTCGAATGATGTAAAATACGTAAATTAAAATAGGAATTCGCTAATAATTTTACGAGTTGCAACTTATGTGGTTGGTCACAATGAAGAGACTGTATCGAATGTGGTGGCTGAAATAACAGGCGCAGTTTGAGGTGGAAAATATGCAGTAAAGACATCAACATATGTGTTTTGTTTAGTGCATTAACATTTGTTAAGAATAGTTTCTCACAGCATTTAATAAGCTCGAATACAAATTTTGAGACATACTTTAAATTGCCCCTGTCTATAAAGGCAGTCAAAGTCGAAAAAACATTAACATTGACACTATAATTGTGATCACTATGTTGTTTTGGGGCAATTAAGGCCTGAACAGCAGCTGTAATTTTATTTATAAAGAAGTAACCAATCGGACACTTAAATTTGTATTTTAATGAGACTATTTGAAAAACAATCACCTCAGTGGCCAATTGTTCTGGATCAGTAGGTACAACCTCACCAAAATCTACATAGCCCCAAAATCTGTCTTTATTTTTGTCATAGACTAGTTCTGATTTTATTGACATGGCATCAAAAACAAGACCAACATCTTTAACACTATTATTTGTAACTTTTAGGTATTCTAATACCTCCTGCAAAAAGCCTGGATAACAGTCATTCTTACACAACATTCTTCTTAATGTGGCCGGATGAGGCAATTGAACATAATTTCTTAAATATAAATATGCTCTTGATGAATAAAAATAAAGAGATAAAGCAAATTGTTTGATTTGGTCAGAATAACGCACACCTTTGCTGTGTTTAGCAGGATTGAACTGATCACAAATGTTTAAAAAATTTGTCTGTGCCATATTTTTAACTTCCTCAAAATTGGAACACATTTTTTTAATAATATCTAACATTGATTTTAAATTATTAATTTTAATATCACGTCTATTGAGACGTTGTGACAATCCTTTTACTCTACGTGATAAATCTGCCTCTCTTTTCTTATCAAAAAGATCGGTTTGGACATATTTATCTTGAACAGCAAGACATAGTTTTTTTGCTGGGGGTTCACAATGTTCAGATAATGGAATAATATTTTCCATCGACACCAGAGGTTGGCGAGAGCTCGGTCCAGGAACAGAAAAGTCCACATCTTGACTGGGTTTGGCCGGTTTCAAGACAATGTTGCTTATCACGGTTATCCTCTTGTCTTTTCTCTGCAAACAAAATAAAAGTTCATATTATATAAAACCAAGTGCACTCCGGGCTCTAAGGTGAAGGTATTGGATAGAATCTGTAACAAGCCTAGGAGGATGATGATGATGAATTGATGATAGTACGAAATTAATAAATAATTATGCATCTTTTTGACAGTACTAATGAGCTACATTACTAAGTATAAGTACTCACTAAAGGAAAAATCGAAGGGTTTGCGTTCATTTTCACCACTCTTCGTGAACAAGACTGTAAAATCCTCCGACTTAAAATGTAAACTGCATACAACAGAGTTTTTTGTGATCGATCCCGGTATCACATCTATCCATTTTTGACGCAAATCTGGCTTTTTTGGTATACTGAAACAAAAATATATTTCTTTGTATTATTTAGGTACGCTAATTATGGACACCCTACTCAAAATAGTACATTTTTTATTATTTACCTGTGAAATGATATACCGCGACCAGCCACAGATTCACTTCCATAATTTTTAACACAGCACTTTTTAACCATGTTGTATAAATGTTGAAATAAACATAGAGGAAAGCAGAAAGAGTGTATCACCAATTGATCACCAAGTAATCACATAACAACCTATCAAGTATCAACTAGACAGCTGTTAACAAAATTGTCGAACGCCATATTTTTTAATGTTGCAAGTGCTAGAAATTAACATGTCTAATAATAAAATATTCTAGCGTATTTTAAAATTCAATATTACTGCTAATAGTAACACGGATGATACCATAGTTATTAACAAATATATTTCAATCATAATTAATATATCTTTGTAACAAATTCCTGCAATTAAATATCTTCGATTGTGCTCTGTTTCATTTCGAGAACTACTAAAATTAAAATATATTTCAAATGGCAATTGTTAGAAAGTGACAAACGGCCCCTGTGCTAGCTATCTCATCTCGACCGTTTTGCCTCCATAACCATTAGCAGAGTAAAGTAGACTTTATGACAGGCACGTAAGATTTATATTTATGTTTCACTTATTTTTAAGAGCGCAGTCCTTTGATATAAAGTCCTTGTTGAGAGCTTCATCTTGAAAGGTTTGTATTTTTCTCTTCAGTCTTTTCGTAAGGTTATTCAAAAGAGTTTTATCTTGCGGAAATCTGGTTTGCTGCCATCTTTTTCTTTGAATTCTTTTTTCATATAATAGGTCTATTATTTCCTTAGGGTAGGTATTTCCTTTAATTTTTTTAATAATCTGTGGTGTGTTGTTCCATGCACATTGTTGGATATTGTTGCTGTTTTTATTGAATGTATGAAATTTTACAACTTCTAAAGTCCTTAAAAAAAAATTAAGAGCCATTTTGAACTTAGCTTTATTTTAAAAAGTTCTTTAGTTGATACCCTTTCTAACGGTATGCTACATGCCATAGAAATTATTAATTATGTAGTCAAAACACTAGTTAGGAGAGTCAGGGTTAAGAAAAGACTTATTAAGGTTATTTTGTTTTTATTAAAGTTATAAAAAGGAGGCAAAACACCAGGAGAGATGGAAAGAAATGGGAGGCCTTTGCCCAGCAGTGGGACAGGCTAGTTAAAAAAAGTTATAAATCTTGTTCAAATTGACCTCCTCCATTTCGTATGCATGCACGACATCTGTTTCTTATTTCAACTGTCGTTGTACGTTGTCACATTTCTTCTTTCATAGTTTGGAACGCGCCGGTTATTCCTTCAATTAGAACTTCCCTAGTGGGCACTGCTGTCTGGTAGACCAATTCTTTTGCACGTCCCCAGACGTAAAAATCCAGAGGCGTCAGGTCTGGGGACCGCGCGGGCCAAGGAATAGGGCCGCCTCTACCAATCCATGCGTTTGAAAAAGCATTATTTAAATGCTCTCTCACGTTGAGTTGGTAGCGGACACCCGTCATTTTGGACAACCACAACTAAAACGTGAAAAATAAAAACTTTTTAGCAAAAAGTAAAACCGACTTCCGAAACAAAACACTACAAAGTGAAAAATAACTTTAATTTCGGAAGTCAGTGGCAAAAAACGAAAATACAAAACCCAAAGATACCGACTACCGAAATTAAAGTTATTTTTCACTTTGTAGTGTTTGGTTTTGGAAGTAGGTTTTATTTTTTGCTAAAAAGTTTTTATTTATCACTACCAATAATAATAAAATATATAAAAAATATAGTATAATGCGCACAGCAAACGAGTCTGTGTTTCCAAGCGCATACAACCATAATCTCTTCAAAGTGAGAGTGAACAGGCTTCTTCTGGGTAAGCTCACTCCATCGTCGACATTGTCTTTGTCACCTCTGACCTAGACTAGAGCCAAGAGCAAACCCATCTCGCATCCACTCTGAGGAGGCATCGAACAGTTCTCCCGCCTGCCGATACTGGTAGACGCAGAAATCCTGCACCTTGTCCAAGTGTCCCACACAGCACAACGTTTGGAAAGCGACAACATTATGTGTTAAGTTCTATATTGTATAACAGACTAAATGAAAAAAATAATTTAATAAAACTTAGCAGTTATGAAGATAAAACTAAGGTAAAAATGTACTTACTGCAACTGGATTATGAAGACACTGAAAACCTAATGACCCTTCAGGTATAATCATATTTACCACACAAACACATACACGTTCCTCACTTACTTCACCACTACATTATTCACACACATTCCTCTATTTCTCCACTCATATTAACACACATACCCACATCCACACCTCGTACTTCAAGCTCACCTACAAACCCTCCCACTATCTTATACTTATCGGTACTAAGACGTAATATTTTATGTAGTAGTGACACACAAATGTCCTAAGATAATAATATTAGAATGTCAATAGCTGAACACTATCCCCTGAGATACAAGTTCCCGCCTAGTTCAGGGGCTAGGGTCAATACTCTGTGCACCTTGTAATTACCACCACAACTAACATTAATACTTTTCATGTACCTTTTGTAATTTTTAATGGTGAGAATAAACAATTTTTATTATTTATTTATTTTTTTTATTATCTCAAATAAAAAAAAAAACCTCTTTCTGGATACCATGATGACACGTCGTCGCTGTATTACGTTTCAATTTTCATATTGGGTGTCACTCAAAATAGAACCTACACAGCCAGCGATTACGCTTCTCACATTACACTCATCATTCATCATCATTCTCCTGCCCTTGTCCCAATTTATTTGGGGTCAGCGCAACATGTCTTTTTCTTCCATACCTACTTCTCTATTAGTCGTCATCTCGGTAGTCACTCCCTTTCTGGCCATATCATCTTTCTTCTTTCTTTGGTCATCCCTTACTCGTATAGCCCTCCACGTTCATACTCAACACTTTCCTGACGACATTTTCCTCATTCCTCCGCATCACATGCCCACACGATGACAACCGATTTCCACACAACTTTTCAGTCACCGGTGTCACTTTCAGACTTCCTCTTACATACTCTGTTCTTATTCTATCCATTCGCGTAATACCACACATCCCTCTTAGCATTCTCATCTCGGCTGCATGCAATTGCCTTTCATTCATTCTTTTTATGGCCCAACATTCTGATCCATATAAGACAGCAGGTCTAACCATTGTTTTATAAATATTCCCCTTGATTTTAAGGGGAATGCGGGAGTCGCAGATTGTTCCCGTGACCTGCCACCATTTTATCCATCCAGTATTAATTCTGTGCTTAACAGTCCGGTCTACTTCGCCATCGCTTTGCACAAGTGAACCAAGATACCGGAAGTCGGAGCGCACCGGGAGAAGCGCGCCATCAAACGCTATGGCTCCAGCACTGGAGAGACCGCCGAAATTGCAGAACATATACTCGGTCTTGGTTCTGCTGATTTTCAAGCCGACATTCCAGTTTCCGTTGCCATTTCTCCAATCTGCTCTGGATCTCAGGTCCATCTTCACCGACAAGAACGATGTCGTCGGCAAATAGCATGCACCAGGGTGCCTTTTCCTGTATGTCCGCTGTCAGAGCGTCCATAATCAACAGGAAGATGTAAGGACTTAAAGCCGACCCCTGGTGCAAGCCTACCGCCACACTGAACTCGTCGGTGTTGCCAGCAGCCGACCCGACGTAGGTACAAGATTGACTGTACATAGCACGAATTAACTCTACATACTTCCCGGGCAAACCTTTCTCTTTCAAGGCCCACCACAAGACATCCCGAGGTACCCTATCATACGCTTTTTCCAGATCAATGAACACCATGTGCAAGTTATGGTGTGCACGTCTTTACTTCTCGCACAATCGGCGGAGTGCAAAAGTGGCGTCCACTGTTCCTCGGCCTGGCATAAACCCAAACTGGTTTGGGGTAATCTCACTCTCCTCTCGCAATCTTTTGTCTATTATTTTCTCCCATACCTTCATACTATGGGACATAAGCTTTATCCCTCGATAGTTGTTGCAGTCCTGTACGTCACCTTTATTCTTGAAAATGGGCACTAGCGAACTATTGCACCATTCTTGTGTGATCGCTTCTTCATGCAACAACTTATTGAAGAATAAAGTCAGCCACATACATCCATCTTCTTTTAAACACTTCCATACTTCTACTGGTATGTCATCTGGGCCCATGGCCTTTCCATTTTTCATACTTCGAACTGCCTTCCTCACTTTGCTTCTCACATTACACTACTCTAGCTTTGTTGGAACAAAGTTCTATAGCACGGCTTGTGGTAGGAGTAAACTGGTAGAAATTGTGACGTAACGATAAAGCGTTATACCGTCAGTTTCAAGCGTCAAAAGTAAATGCACAAGTAAAAAAAAAAAACCGAACAAAGGCGGACTTAATGCCTGAGGCGTTTTCTACCAGCCAACCTTAGGGTGATGCAGAGAGATAACATGGCAGGTGCAATATAAACGATAGATAACACGACAATAACCATAAAATACAAGAACAAATACCTACATCAATATATACATACAAACATACATACATATAAATAGAATAAACTTTGTCAGGAGAAATAACGATCGGTAGAGGAGAAAGTGAATCCAACAAATCAGTGCAGGGATGTTTCTGCCAACTTCTTACGTATATGCTCACGTATCTTCACTTTAAAAGACAACCGATTGGTTGCCATCCTGATGTTCAGAGGGAGCGCATTCCAAAGAAAGACCGCCTGGACAAAAAAAGAATAGTGAATGAAACCAGAGCGGTGAGAAGGACATCGCAGAAGACGATTGTTGGTAGAACGAAGATTTTTACTAGAGTTTTGGTTTTTGTTTTTTTAATTACGTACAGAGCCATCTAGTATAGTTTTTAGCTTTATTACATAAAACGTGATGATTTTGAGTTTTTGGCTTTTCAAAAACAAAATCTTGATACTTGAAACTTGACACTCTGCTTAGCCTTTTCCGAACTATGTTGGGGTTGGCTTCCAGTCTAACCGGATCTGCAGCTGAATACCAGTTGTTGTACACGCGCCAGCAAAAGCATTACAGCGTCACCAATAAGAGCGACATGTATTCGTTCCACGCGAGGTCATTTCTTAGTGCTGACGGTGAGCCGCTGCTGAGATCTTCGTTTCATCGGTTTGATACACACACAACACACATGTAAATCAATGTGTAATTTGTATATAATTAAGTTAATTATTGTAATAAATCAGTCACCAAGCTTGAGTCGAGTTTGATTCATCTCCCGTAACTCCTCTAACTGTGGCCAAGACACCTTTAGCCATCATCGGTCCTATGAGTCTGTGGGATCGGCAGTGAGAAAGCATTTACTGTGTACATTGCACGACGTATACAAACCCCTATTCCTACCCAAATTCCGCCTGTTACCGTAGGTCCCCTTGTAACAGACTTCCCGCACGTAAAACCAACGTAACTTACGTTTGGTGTGGTTTGCTTAATAGATTAGGGCGTTAGGATAACTAGGGTGCTAGGTAATTGCTATAGGGCTAGATTTATAGTCAGTAGGGTCATATGTAACTCAAAGGTACCAGGCTCAATTGTTTGAAACATAGTCACACTGTACGCATTTGGAATAACGGCCGTGCTGTAAGTCCCGGTGCGTACACCAGTATTTAACATGGACTGACAGCCCATCGGACCTCCACAACCCAGTAACTGGGTAATACGATACCCTATGGGCCCTTGGTAGGCTTGGACTACAAGCATCCGAAATCTCCTTGGCCCGCAAAAAAAATAAAAAACGGCTCCGGACAAGCCCGGATTCAATCCGTCTCTCAAGCAATAGGTAATTTGAATTGTTCCTGCATTGACTACAAAGAATCAGGGGCCATGCGAACCCGAATTTCACCCGGCAAGAACAGGATCATGCTCTGGTTTTCTCCGGCCACCTAGTCCGTTATTTTTCGGCAAAAAAACGTGAAAACTGTGTAAAAATAAAGATGGATTTTTTTTAAAGCGGTTGCTTTATTATTTTCGAAACATTTAAAAAAATAATTATAATTACTCGAAAACTATCAGGAATCGCGAACATACATGGGGAATTTTTAGATATCCCTGGGCTTGAGGAATATAATTTTCGTTTTGCACCCTATTTTGCAACCTATGACCATGATCGAGAGAGATCATTGCTACGAGTTGGAATGTTACGCTGTTATCGTTTATAAGAGAGTTGAAAGTGTAACCCTTTTGAATGGCTTAAAATAAGCCGTTCAAAAGGGTTACCCACATCGTATCGGTTTTTGATTAACTGCTTTGAACAACCTTATCGATAAACCTTTCAATTGGTAACTAATATTTGAATGGCTTTAATTAAGCCGTTTAAAATGGTTACCCACGTCATATGAGTTTTTTGAATAACTGCATAGAAAAACACTATCGAAAACCCTTTCAATGGGTAACCAAAATGGTCCCTGGTTTTATGACGTTACTGCCATCACACATTTAGAGCATTCTGTATTATAGACTTATCACTTACAAAAAGGTCTTTGGCTGACCTTTGACAACCGACTCATTAAAAGATAGAATTCATTTTCGAGCGTTTATTTAGCGCGGGCTGTCAACGTCGCACATCTACAGGTTTTTCGTGATTATTTTAATACATTCAAATCAAAATACATTATTTTTGTATTTTGATTTGAATGTATTAAAATAATCACGAAAAATAAATCGTTGGAATTTATAAGTATGTATGCTATTTTTACAGTTATTTTGCTATTTACTCATAAAAAATGACAGTATTCTACATTATAGAATATTGTCAATTTTTACTTATAAATTATTGAGTGTATTAAGAAAAAATGTAATTTGATTTAAATGTACTTATTAAAATAATCACGAAAAACCTGTAAAAATGCGACGCAGCCAGCCCGCGCGGAATCTGTTTTTATAACTGGAGTGCTTTATTTTTTTAACACATTAACTGCTTAATTATTAGCTAAATGTATGCAAACGCTACTTTATGCTACACTAATCCTGTGTGGCTAACGCTCGGGTGCGTGCAAAAAATATCTTGGGTGTAGACACCCTTACCGACCCTTATTTTACGATGTTTTCGAAACAATAGAGATGCACAACGAACGCACAGATGCGGCGCGCCACACTCGAAGAAAGTTATGTAAATTGTATGGACGCGCATACGCGCCGCAAGCACATGGTGAGCGTCCAAAAACGCGCATGCGCGTCTCCCGCGCCTAATGAATTAACCGACGAAAAATACGAAGCAGTTGCAAAGTCAATGCGTATAGATTTTTTTTTTTTTGTTAAAGTTACCACACTGTAGGTAGCTATGTCAAGTACTTAGGCCACTTTGTACACGGTCTACTACGCGCTGGTGGACTCGCTACTTTCATATGGACTGGCATGTTATGGTAATACATTTAAAACATATTAAGATAAACTAAAATGTTTGCAAATCAGATTTATGACACTATTAGTTGATAAAAACACAAAAAAGCGTTGTAAAAGCAGTGATTACGAAGAATTATTCCTAGAGTGTAAGATGTTGCCGATCCATCAAAAGGTGGTGTTGTTGGCTTGAACATTATTGCAAGGATGAGTTTAAAATCAAGACGGTACACATAAGACCTCAAAGGAATAAACGCATTGGGAGATTTGTAGTGCCCACTTCTATTAACTTTTATGGACAAAGATGTAGAAAATGCTTAGTTCCAACAATTTTTAATGACATAGTGGTATGTCGAGTGGTATGTACGAGTTATAAAGTGGCTGTACCACAAAAATGTCTTTTAAAAATAAAATGAGGAAGTTTTTTAACACCTGTCAAAACCTTATAAATGGAGATGCACAAAATGTCATACTAGCTAATGTTTTTACGGCTTCGCCGGCGTGAATTACAAAGCTGTTACACAATTTAAAATGTTTTAGCATTACGTAATAGTCAGCCTGTGTGCTGCTGTAAGATGTGTGTGTTTGTTTATAGGTAATGTTTAGCGGTAAATGTAGGGTCATGTATTGTACCTATGGACATTACAGACTATCTCCAAAATGGCCTCACCCTGCACACAACACCGATAGCGTCACGCCACTCACTGGTGTTGCTAGAAAATAAAAATGCCACCACAGTGTTGCAATATTATATTTTTAGTACTGCCAGTTTTTTTTATTATAATCAATGTCCAAAGGTAAAAGCGTCCATAGGTACAATACATGACTAAATCCATGCTATTATGGAAAAGTACCTACAACATTAAATATAAAATTGTATATAGGAGCTTCATCTGCCAACAAACTGCTTTGCAGTTTGGCAGAAGTAAATTTGTTTGTAATATTGATTGCACCACGAATAAACGCTTTTTATTTCTTTTTTCTTTTTTTTTAAGTAGAGGTACCATTACTTTTATAAGTAGGTAGGTATCTACCTACCTACCTTTACCAAATACCGGTAAATATGCATTAACAAAATTAAATCACCTAATAAACATATTATAAAAAATAAGTTACTAGTTAGTTACGGTACTGTACTAGTTAAAAAAACCGGCCAAGTGCGTGTCGGACTACGCATAATGAAGGGTTCCGTAGTTGGAATGAATTTAACCCAAGAACCAACTTAACATTAGTTGAAAAACATGTTCTCTCAGACATTCCAACCGCAAATGTAATTTTGTACGCACGATATTGAGAGATCTACCATGTTATTTTAAGACCATAGACTTCTTATAGGTTTCCCTGTAATCTATAGGTATAGAACTATTTCCCGTATTTTTTCCAAAATTTTCGGCTCAGTAGTTTCGGAAAAAAGGGGGGGAATGGTCAATTATCGTTTATTTTCTTAAATAACTTTTAAAAAATATATTTTAAAATTATAAAAAAATATATATATTTGAGACCCTCACAGTAAGCCCTTTCATTTGATATGTCACACGGTACAGTTTGCAAAACTTTTTTTTAAATTTTCTTATTTGCCCCCCAAAATTGACCCCCATTTTCAAAATTTCTTTTGTTTACGTTACTCATCCATGTTTGGGTCACAGAATACATACGTGTACCACATTTCAACTTAATCGGTCATTTAGTTAATTTATTCATTTATTAATTAAACGAACCTAGCTTTTTGAGGTGTGAGTCGCGTGGCGGAATTTACGCTACATTATCTGCATATGTGTATACTTATTACATTTTCAGCCAGTCTTCATGGTAGCGGTCAATCTATCCATTATATTCAATATGGTGTAAACTCCTGTCACCGGAGCTGACACACACTCCTTTTATAACTTGATTTCTTAACTTAATTAATTTAACAATCAAGTAATATAACTTAATGGGTAGCTAGTTTGGACGTAAGTCAAAAGACACATGCCAACACCCTTAACCAAAATCCCGCTTTCGATTCCAAAACTCTCCGTTCTGTCCCACACTCCAACAAAGTGTGTTAGGTGTCTTTCGTCATATTGCAAATCAGACAGTTTGGGGTATCAACCACCTTCATAAAGTTCTTTCTGTATTCTGAGCTTCATAAGATGCCCGAACGCAGCAAATGAGGTGAAAAGAGTAGAAATAGGCCTTTTCCCAGCAATTGGACAAAAATATAAAATTGAGCCATCGAAAACATCGAAACTATTTTGTATAGAAAATATGCATGAAAGGATAGTTACTAAAGGAAATAAATATGCCATACTTAATCAAAAAATGTGGCATAATCAAATATTCAGATTTATTTTAAAGAAAAAAAAAAAAACATTCGTTTGGATGTTGACTATATTGGCTCATTGCTGTTGGCCCCGTCGCGTCCGACCACGCACAATGAAGGTTTCCGTAGTTGGGATGAATTTATCCCAAAACAAACTTAATTTTGTAGTTGAGTAAGTTTGTAATTGCAAAAAAAAATATGTGATATTCGGACTTTTTCAATAAAATTTACTTGTGCTGTGAGACCTTGCTTCCTGCCAAATTTCATGGTTCTAGGTCAACGGGAAGTACCCTTTAGGTTTTGATTTATTTCCAAGTATCAAAATATGTCGCATAAATGGCCGTATTTTTTATTGCGTTGACTTACTTGATTTTTTAGACATCCAAGGGACCATAGACCTATGAGTCTGATATTAATTTCGACTTGATACATCCACGCATTCCTGAGAAAAAGGGTCTTGACAGACTGACAGACAGACAGACTAACAGTCAGACTGATGGACAACGAAGTGATCCTATAAGACGCTACATACACAACATGTCACATCAATATAATTTGGAAGATTAAGAATCGAACGTTCCGTCTCGTCCACTAGTCCATCTCTCCTCAGTGAGAATTAGGTACCCTATAAGATTATCTGTGCGCCCAATATCGTATCGGTATGTGGCCTTTTATAGGTAAATAACTGACCCTAATCTCTTCAAAGTGAGAGTCAACAGGCTTCTTCTGGGTACGCTAACTCCATCGTTGACTCTGGTTCTGTCGCCTCCGACCTAGACTAGAGTCAAGAGCAAACCCATCTTAAATTAAAAAAATAATAATAATAATAGTACGAGTAATAACTAGCTGACCCGACAGACGTCCTGTTATGAGAAAATTAATTTTCTTCATAAATTTTTTTTCGTTTATTTTTCCGATGTTTTAATAGTTATTCTGCTATTCGGGACGGAGACAAATACAACAAATTAAATACCATGAAAATCGTTCCAGCCGTTCTCGAGTCATCAGTGTTCGAACAAAGTAAAAGTTAAGTATGTATTTACAAAAAAAAAGTAGTGTATGTAGTATATCAGTTATCTGGTTTCCATAGTACAAGCTCTGCTTAGTTTTGGACCAGATGACCGTGTGTGAAAATGTCCCAGGATATTATTATTATTATAAACCCGACTTACCTACTCGTATATACTCGTAGATATAGGTATACCTGCCGGCACGAATTTAATGCGCTCGGAAGAGTGGTGTGGGGTGGTTTGCGCATACGTATTGTCTCAGTAGTAAGGTTCAAAATCGCTTATAGTAATCCAAGGTCAGCGCTCTTAAACCGTGCCGGTACCTCGGCTTCGTATGTGCTTTAAAAAATATCTCGCATTCTAGAGGTCAATCATAAAAACATAGCGGCCAAGAAGTACTAACGCACAGTCGTTAATCAAAGTTCATTTACCTCTCTCTTTCCTTTCCAAAGTCTTCTGTATTCCTCCATCCAGAAAATAAGTCAGCTCCTCTACATTAAAAGTGCACTTCGCCCTCTCTCTGATTAAATCCTCGTTCACTGTGCCCATACTTATCTTATATATATTATTTACCACTGACTACAACACGTTCTACTTTACTGCGTTTATTCGCCTCACTGGTGTTTTTAGCTTAGCCGAGTGGGGGGAGGGCAAACCTCGAATTATAAACCACGGACTACACTACACAGGCATTAAAAACAGCTATAGACAGAAACACCGCGCCGAACAATAAAGTGAGGTTTGTCGACTTATGTGCGTGACAGCACTATAAGAAGACGTGCCTCTGTGTGCGTGCACGGTGGACAGGATAATAAAAAAAAATACCCATAATATTTAATTATATTAAATAAATAATTTACTATCAGAAAAATGCAGAGAAAGGGTCATACATTACATTCATTGTTATACTTAAAGTCAATTTGTGCCGTTGAGATTGTGTATTTTTTTTTTTAATTTAATTGGGAATTTATTGATATCAGATTACAAAACAGAACATTTTGTTTATTTTAAAAAGATGGACCTTTATCGGGAGATCGGGACATGATAAAGTTGAGCTTAGGTGTATGTGTATACAGGGCCAATTTAAATCAGCTAGCGAAACTCCGCAGACGTGACGGGTATCGAATTAACGATATCTAAACATGATAAAGCAAAAAAAAAATTATTGCACGACTTTTTTTGGGGTCATCAACCGCAGTGTAGTTGAAATAACAGTTTTTTTTTTATGAAATTCACATATTTCATGGGTATAGGCATATCTGAAGAGGGTAAAACAAACAAAAAAACAGATTTCTCAACTCTTACTTCAAGTGACAAATACTACCAGAGGCCGTTGACCCAAAAAAAAAATCATCAAAAATACTTGTTTGCCCTACCCCGTGAATTTTTTTAGAGCTGGAGGCGTGTAGGTGCGGGCAGCCCCGAAGTGATAGGGAGAAATTAAAACATAGAAAAAAAAAACATTATTTTTGCGATAATAAGCTAAAGAAAAGAAAAAAAAAAGATACAGTACTGTTTTTGCTCCTGAAGTTGAGGTGTTGGCGTGAATTTTATTCCACACCTTTTTAATCGCGTTTATAAATAATCAGAAATTGCTAAATTAATAACTCAGTGCCATCTTGCTGTCAAACTAAAATATAGTTAAGTTGTGTCAGTTTAGTAAATTTCAGAATGAGAAATCGTCGTTTGACAGGAATAAACTAAATATTGGTGATTTTTAGTCCAGTTTAGAGGCATTTGTGACAAGAGAATCGACACCATTATCTGCTTTAGCACCCTCGAAAACCATGAAAATGACCATGACGAAAAATTTGAACATTTTTGCTGCCGCCATCATGGATTTACGGTGAACCCGCACATTTCATAACATTAAGTAGGTTAAGCTATATCAGCGTTTGCACACGCGCAATCATTTAGTGAACTGGCTAAGTAAAATTAATCAGTGGTTTTACCACACTCAACACGGGCGGTTTATTTCTTCATCCCCGGGTTTCCATCATCACAAGTGTACGGAACAATCATCGTACGCTTGAACAAAGTGTATAGAGTATCGTCGTACATTTTTTTTTTTTGGTCCTTCGAGTCAGATAAACAATACTTCGGGTGTATAGATCGAGATGTGATGAAATCGCAGCCACACACTTGATTATATTCGTTGAGTATTTCGCGACAGTTCTGTAAATAGTTCTACTCAGTCCATTCGGAGAACCATCAGTGAATCGTTCCAAGAAGACATCGGTGCAGCTAAACTTACATCTGTACTGCACACGGCGTCGGCAGCCCACAGTTGGTATCGCAACTCGTCAGTGTCCAAGTAAGATTGTTCCTTTTATTAAATCATAATGGCCGTTTCAAGCGCTCGTCAATCGGAAATATTAGAAGGTCTCAATAGGATAAAGGTCAACTTCGGTAAGGATCCGTTGTCAAGAAAAACTCCGGAATAAATCCAAAAGAGAATAGAGTCGGTGGATAACCTCTGGAGCCCTGAACTCTGGACCTCTGAAGGAACCTCAATATTTCGCATCCAACCTTTATTAACAGGGTAAGAGCCTCTACCAGTCTACTCGAAACTTACTTACTGCCTTTGGTTCGGATGAAACGGGTACGCAGTCAAACCCTGAAGCCACTGAACTGTTGGCTCTACAGACAACCAATTTTAGATATTTTAACAGGTAGTTGAGGAGCAGCGAACATTATCGATACGTTACATCTGCAAATCGACCACATACTTCAAGGTGAAGATGTATCGTACAAAAATGAATTTAGCTTGTACGAGCGCAGCTAAAGGGTTTTCCAATAAGGGGTGTTATTTTGAAATTCAAAGAAAACTGCCATTTTTTAATATAAATGATCGGATGTTTATTTCATTATAAAGAGGAAGGTATGCCATTAATAGTGGAAAATAACATCAGGCAAATGACCACCACGGCCACGCTTACAGGAAATTTTATTCTTTTCATGAAATTTTCCATAACCAAATCGCAAAGTGGCTGCCTTATGTTCTCGATAGCCTCACGATTTCCATGTTTGAGGTAACCAAGGACTTTACTTCGACAAGATGTGCAACCCCCAAGTTGTCAAGGACGATTGGAAACTCGTTTTATAACATTTATAACATGTCCACGTTCTATCACGGAGTATCGAACACTAAAAGCTATGTCAAACACTGCTACAGATTGTTGCTGTCACGCCTGTCACAAACATGGGCTTTGATTTGTAGTGAGAGTTCAGATGGAAGTGTAGAAGGTCTGGAACCAAAGGTTATAAAGTTCGTTTTGTTGAAGTTCAAAGTTAAGCTCATAAACAGATAACTTGGGTCAAGGATTTTTCAGCAGCCTCTCTAGCCATTTCCTAGTCCGCTGGACAGTAAAACAGTATCATCGGCGTACGCTATAATGTGAGTAGAAGGGAGAGTAATTCTAAGAGTAAAAGTAAGAGTAAGAGTCTGTGTGTGACAAATTATAATAATATAATGTGTAGTGCAGTGAATGAGGCAGTGAATTGGCGTCCCAAAATCGTTTGTTTTTATAAATTTGACTTTAAATACACTCGAGCGTCGCCGTCAAGCGGTTGAGCAGGGTAGCGAGTTGGGTGCCTGCTCAGGAAAAAAATGGTCGTGTTGTGGGGCCAGCAGAGTGGTTCGGTCAATTCCAACCTTATTTCAATATTATATTTAAAATATTTACACTTTGAATGACAAAAAAGGACATGACTTACTTCGACAAGATAAATTTATGGTTGGACACGGCTCAAAAGAGACATACAATTGAGAGGGCTGCTAGCGAGAATTACAACAAACCTGAAACAGATGGTAGCGAGAACTCATACGAAAACTTTGGAACAACGCAGCATAGCAGTGACATGGAAAGTGTCGAGAATGCAGTTTAATCCTTCTAAAGGATTCACCGGTGAAGTTGAACTTGAAGGAGCCTGGCGCTGACGTCGTTAAAAGAGCCCATCCATATATATCACCCGTCTCTCCACAATTTCATTGCTTATTTTACGGTGCATACTTGATAGGCTCAAATCCTTATCCATATTCTAAGGGCCGGTCTTCCCTACTATTATCGCGCCTCCCGGTCTACTCCTTGATATGCAATGGTCTCTGTTGCACCATGTAACATGAGGCAACAGGGGCTAGTGTGAATCTTTGGGTTCATTCGAGTAATCGAGTCTGGTCAAACCACGCTGGGGTCGGTGCATTTCATTCATTCATTCATCGGTCATTCTCAGACAGCTCAAATACGCATGTCCGGGTCGAAATCCAGTACGAAATGGATAACGAACAACTTGATATTTTTTTCTATAACAGGTACGATCAAAATATTAGGAGGGGCCTGTGTTGTTTTTTAAATAAATTAAATATAAGTTAGGTTAAAAAATTAAAAACCTCGAAAATATTGACCTCGGTGCCGCGTCCGGCCCCGTATTGCGGCGGAAATTATTTTTTATATTTTTTTCTCCAATACATGGCGCTATGTTGCATGTGTTTACAAACAAATAGATAGTTATTAACTCAATTTATAACATTTTTACACCTTTATAGGCCTTAGTAGACAAGTTACAACTGGTTGTTTTCACGTCCGACGTTTAGAATTGATATCAGTGGCGCGCACTGATCCGTTCATATATCCTGTATACCAGTGCCTGCGAGAATAGTTATCCGAGTAATACAAACTGTCAGTTGCGCCGCTTCGGTGGTAAGGATAACACGTGTGGGCGTCTCCGTGCCACTCTTTTATTAAGGTACGTAATCGTTTTCGGTGGCTTGGTATATCCTTAAAATTGATTTCGGTGAATCTATTTTATCCACAACTGTTTGAATTAATATTTTTAAATTATAATAAAAGTATGTCTTATATGTATTCGATTCCAATAAAAGTGATTATTATTAAAAATTCGGGTTACTTTTGAAAATATCTAGGATTTTGCTAATTATTTTGATTTCAGTGGCATTGATTTCGGTGTTTTCGGTGGAAATAGGTGCACCGAAATCAATTTTAAAATCAGCGAAATCAATCAATAGTTACTTATTTACACTTTAAGATCGTTTATTTAACTTTCTCATCACCTATCAATCTTATTTCAGTAATGTGATTATGGCTGATTCAAAAGAAGATCGGTTGGTTAAAAAGAGATTGGCTGAACGAAGTCGGAAAGCTCGCATTAAGAGTGATCCAGAGCTTTACGCAGTGCACAAGGAGAAAGATAGACAACGGTATTATAAAAGGAGGAATGAAGGTAAGATAAAGCCTGTAAGTGAATTAGATCCTCGCCAACAACGAATTTTTAGGGAGAGAAGTAGAATGTCTTCCAACAAACACAATTTGAAAAAAAGGCGCAAAGAGATGAGGTGTCTTGAAGAGGATTTAATAATCATACCAGAAGTAACTGATGAAACTAACGATCCTTTGGTGACTTCACGGTCAAAACCAAAACGATCAGGACCACTTCAAACTGAAGCAAGTTCCTATGGTCACTTGCTACCATCAAGTTCATCGGTCGTGTCATCTCCTTTACATCAGCGTGTGAAGGCTTATCGAGACTTGGCAGCACCATTGAGTCCGTCTAGTGACGTAAGTACAATTTCAAGGCCATGCACCAGATCATCAGTTTGTGATTGAAAAGGAGTTTCCTCCAACTCCAAAGGCTAACAAGAAACTAAATACCAAAGTTATTATACGTAGATTTAAATACCGCATGAACAAAATGTATCAGTTACAGAAAAAGAAGATTGATGAATTGAAGACTGTCAACGAACGGCAACGAAAACAGTTATATAGATTAAAATACCAAAGTGCTGCATTAAGAAAATATGAACCTACAAGTACAACCAATACTGAAGACTATATGAAACAACAAAGTGAATCAGAAGCTATAAAAACAATTAAAAATAATGTGGAAAAGGACATTAAAATTTTTCTTGAAGAAGATGAAAACAGTCGTATGTGTTCTGGAAAGAAGGAGTTCATTACCAAGAAAAAGGATAAAAAACAAAGACGCTACTTAAATGATTCTTTAAAAGACTTATATACTAAGTTTAAGCAAACAAATCCCCAAAATAAAATTAGTTACTCCAGTTTTTGCAAAAAACGTCCGTTTTGGATACTGAAACCTACTGTAAATAAAAGAGAAACCTGTCTTTGTATTGAACATGAAAACATGGACTTAATGGTGACTGCGTTAAAAAAAACAACTTAGTTCAAGAAAAATGTACCAAAGATATTTTGTCATCACTGTGCTGTGACTCTTCAAATGTGGCATGTTTAACAAGAAAATGCGATGACTGCAAAGATAAGAGATTAATCTATAAAGAATTCAATAACGCTGAAGTATTATTTTACTGGATTTGGCAAAAAAGTAAAAGAACTTATTCCAAGAATGGAGTAACTAAAAGCACCATTCACACAGCGAAAGATAAAGTAAATGCTTTCCCTAGAGACACCATTTTAAAATTTGAAAAAATGTTACTTCTATACATGACTCACTGTGGAGTTATGATCGCACAGAACAGGTTCATTAAAAAAATGAAAAGCGATCTCCCTGATGAAGAGTGCATAATTCACTGCGACTTTAGTGAAAATTACAGCACGAAATACGCTAGTGAAGTTCAAGCCATTCATTTCGGGGGTAACCGCCAACAAATAACCCTGCACACCGTGGTCGTTTATTATCGTAAAAATGGACTTCTGAAAGTTCAGTCGATATGTACATTATCAGAGTCTTTACGCCATGATGCACCAGCCATTTGGGAGCATTTACTTCCGATTTTAAAATTCATAGAAGATGAAAATCTCAATATTCGTATACTACATTTCATTTCTGATAGTCCGTCGGGCCAATACCGAAACCGTAAAATGTTTTATATAATCAGCAAACTCCACTGGTACCTTCCCAGTTTAACTAGTATTACATGGAATTATACAGAAAGCGGCCATGGAAAAGGAGCCCCAGATGGTGTCGGTGCAACACTCAAAAGGACAGCTGATCGAATAGTTGCTCAAGGCAATGATATCACAAGCTTATCATCATTGATGTCTCATCTGAAATCTGTTCAAGGTATTATAACGAAACCTATTAACGATTCCGGTATTTATGAAAAAGAGTTGCTGATTCCATCCGATTTCAAGCAATTTACAGGGACTATGAAAGTTCATCAGGCAGTATGGAACGCCAATGAGCCCAACCAACTATCGATGAGAAAAATGAGTTGTGCCAAAGGTGACTGTAAAAATAATTCAGTGTCGTGTGAACATGGATATCATGTAGGATTATACATCATAGGCGAGCAAACTGACAGACTGCTGACTGATAGAACCAACAAGAACAAGACTGACCAGATCAATCTGATTAAAAAGTCAAGTCAAGCCAAAAACGGGAGTGGAGTCGGTGCAGCAAAATCTAATAAACCACAAATTTTATCGAACATTCTGATTCAACCTAGTAGTAGTTATGCTGTTGATCTTGCTGATGAATTCTATGAAACCAAGCAGCGCCTATCCCATACCTTAACATCAGACATTGGATTGCATGAAAGTGACAGCTTTTGGACGCGTGTGTCGACAGACTGTGAAAATATTGCTCCGACAGTAATGAATGAAGTATTCTCCAAAATTGATTCCAAAGAAAGCAGTGACGATGAATATAACATTTTTTAATTAAGGATTGAAAACTGTAATATAAGGTTTTTGTAAGATTTTATAACATTGTTAATTTAATGCTGGGTGCTTAATATACCTACCTAATAGCTTATTTAATTGTTAATAAAAATACAAATATTATTAGTTGAGTAAGTGCCTTCTATAATTGTTGATGTTGTTGAAAAGACTGATTTTTGTAGTGATTTTTTATCAATAAGTAAATTGTCTGTGATTAAGCTAGATCTCAACTAAGACTTCAGATTTTTTTAAGTTCCTATATTGTGAGTTTAAGTCTTAAACTAACAATATAGGAACTTAAAAAAAATCTGAAGTCTACCTACTAATTTTAATTACTAATTTAACGCTTCCTTTCAAAGTTGATTTTTGCATTTTTTCCTATAACTTAATAAATGGGACATAAGTATTGATAAAATAAAATGTTTTATTGTAAAATTAATCTGCAATTTCTTACAGCCACTACTTGGTACTTAGGCAGTTAATATATATAAAAAAAATAGTCTTTGAAATATAAATTATTTGTTATATTTGATTTCGGTGATAAGAATATTGATTTCGGTGGACACCATTTTAAAAAAAATAAATCCCTTCGTATCCATTCGGTCTATACGATTCCCTCTAGTACTAATATGTTTTAAATTAACTCTAGATTTGATATTTCATGTTAGTAATGCATAAAATTAAAAAAAAAAGTTGGCACCGAAGTCAACCAAATAATGAGTCTCCTGATAATGACCCTCATAGGTTATTGGGTAGGTACCTAAATATATTCGCTTGAATATATAAAATTAAACAAAACTGAAAATAATAAATGTTTTAATCTTTAAATATTTGTATACGATTACATTACGATCAAATGAAAATGTGAGTGTGTTTAGTAAAAGGTACAACTTTAGGACGCTACTCCACCGACGGTAAAACTCAAAGTGTTTTGTAGGTGTGTGGCTCGGCTCAGGCCGCGCGGGGGTGATGAGATGGGTCGCGCGGGGGGGGGGGGACGCAGGAGCATCGGCAAGAACAGCTTCCAGATCATCTGCTTCTGCCGCGCTACTATCGCGCTGCTAACGTCCTAATGAGAAAGCGGCCTAAAATGGTTCCTATAGTTGTGATTTTGTCACATTATATTAAAAAAAATGTAATTAAAATTGATTTATTAGTGTTAATGAGCAATTAATTGTTAATTTTCAAATTAAAATTGTTGAAAGTACGAAGTTTATTTTTATTTTATTCCTTTTCTAATACCTTAACCATCTCAACACAACTAACCATGATGATTAAATTTAGTCGTCTAAGTCATATTTTCTTATAATTCATCAAAAACTTTGAAATTTTTTTTTCTCTCTCTTGCGTGTTCTTTCCTCAAAATCTTTTAAACTATACATGCTACAAAGACATGAGGCTCATAATATAAATCTTGAATGTTGTCTAATTAGCTTGATACCAAACACTCCGTAAATTCGCAGTTGAAGTACATTTTTCACGACCATAAACTTCATATGCGATTTCTCAACTTGTACATTTCGACAGATTCCAATTCAAAAAATTATAAAAAAAATAATGGTTGTACTTATAGATCTGGTTCTTTTTTCTTTAAATAGGTAGTTTTATTTAGTTTCAGGAACTATCAATAGTTATTGATAATAGTTATTGATTAATCTGAAAAGGTACAACTTTCGAGATATGGAGTTCCATATCTCGAAAGTTGTACCTTTTCAGATTCACAGCCACAACAACCCCATCACAGAATCTACTTTATTACATGCTTACAAAAGGTAACTGCCGACAATGTCAAAAAAAAAAAACAATAATTATGATAAATCTATTATCACAAGATTAATTTTTTTATAAAGTGGTATCACAGTTTCCCCTGCATGAAGGGTTTAAGATATTTGTGGAAGCTCTGGTTGACGGGCTCCGCGTTGAGCGGACTCTTGAGCGCTTCCTCCATCAGACGCTCGTACACGCGACCGTCGTATGCGCCCAGGGTTGAGTGGAGCAACTGGAGAAAAAAACAACGTCATTTCATACATTGTACCTACTGCAATGACATATCACCGCATACCTACATGATTAAAGAAACTACCAAAATACGTGCTCAAGGTTTGCAGCTCTGTCCGATACTAAAAAAATATCACTGCTACAGCGGGCAATAAAACGAAATCATATAAATTAATTGGATATCATTTAAACACTAATACATAGGTACTCTTTCATCCGAAGCGTTGTCCAGTGCAGACGCGTTGACTAATTGCTTAGTTAATCTAATAATACTCTAACTGCGAAAGAACTTCCTAATTACAAATAGATAGGTGTGACAATTGTAGAAACATTGCACCGCGCAGAGTTGGGCGTAATCAACTACTTTTGTAATCGGATTAATAATCTGATTGAAAGTAATCATGAATACATCAATCATGATTACTTTTAATCTTGATTACTTTCAATCATGACTACATTTGTAATCATTAGTTTTGATTACAATAGTCAGTAATCTTAATTACATGGGTAGATTTGATTAATTTTTTAAGCATATTTTTAATAAATGCGGTTCTATATTCAATCAGTATGTATCTTGTATGTCTGCGTTTTTCTAAAAACTTCTGATCCAATTTGGATGTCATGGACGTTTTGTACTCTTTCGTTATTTAAATCCTTAAGTAAATTCGAAAAAGAATTTCTGCGTGCTCAATTGCATTTCGAAGATACGGCACGCGGGGTGCGGGAGTTGGGTGGGGTACGGGTTACGGCCGGTAAGCCAATCGTCCGCCGCCTGCGCCCCGCTTCTTGCCATAGCGCAAGCAGTCAGTCTGTATAATAGTGCGCAAGGATATAAACGTAAATTGATTCACGAGTCTAAACCGTGACGTATTGGCCTATGTGTTTTGGTGTTTAAACATTATTATTGTAAAATCAGTATTTATTGTAAAATGGCGTCAAGTTCTTTTTCGTCTTTATCTACTAATTCAGAATCTGAAACCGTGCACCATGAACAACTTGAGACATTACCATGCATTCTTGATGGAAAAATTTTTACATATTCAGAATCGGAGTCTACGAGCAAAAAGAAAGTGGCAATTTGTACATTATGTCGGCCAAAACTAGTTAAAATTAGTGGTTTTAATAATTCTACATCAAATTTTGTAACTCATCTCAAATGAAAACACGGGGAAGAAACACACAACGAGTATCAGAGTTACTTGAAAACTATGAAAAAAAATAAACGGTCTACTAGAACATCCAACCAACTGCAACCAGATATTAGAGATGGTAGTACTAGTGATGTACCTACTGATCGAACGATTTCACAGGACCAATTTAATGAAAATATGTTAAAGTTTTTTATTCATTCTATGATTCCTTTACAAGCAATAGACGATCACTTTTTAAAAAAAATCTTTGGTGATTTAAATATCTCTGCAAATGGATTGAACGTTCCCAGTAGAAGAACTTTGGGTCGATTGATTGATGATTACTTTAATAAGGAAATTACAAAAATCAAGAGTGAATTGCGCGATGTAGATGAAGTCTGCACAACTGCCGATATCTGGTCGGCAAAAACAAGAAGTTTTGTGGGCGTTACCGCACACTGGCTCGACACAAATCTGAAACGGAAGTCGGAAACACTGGCTTGTCGAAGATTTTCAGGTACGCACAGCTACGACCGTATAGCTCTTTTACTTGAAGCAGTACATGCTGAATTTGGTCTCGACTCCCGGAAAGTGCTGGCTACAGTTACTGATAACGGTAGTAATTTTGTAAAAGCATTTAAAGAGTTTGGCATAGACGTGGAAAATTGTGAAAATTTTACTCATAACATTGATGACAATTCAGAACCCGCAGAAAGTTCTATCCTCGAAGAAGATTCTCACATCGAGGTCATTTCTGTGGCACACTTTAGTACTTATAATAAAGTTGATCCGCTAGCTTTTGACGAAAATATTATTCCACAGTCAATAATACTAGAATTGCCTGTACATTTAAGGTGTTGTGCACACAAGCTAAACTTATGTGCCACTACGGACGCCAATAAAGTATTACGAAATAACGACACAAGTATTGGCAATATTCATAATCAAGTTATTAAAAAATGCAACAACTTGTGGAACTCCGCCGGCCGGTCTAAATCGGCTGAAATAATACTTGACATTGTTGGTCATACCCTTTCCAAACCGGGAATCACTAGATGGAACAGCCTTTATGATTCACTGAAACAAATTGCATCAATACAGGAGAAGAGTGTACAGCTGCACGTGGCATTAGGAATGACAAACGTTTTACGTGATAATGATTTCCATTACATAAAGGAATACTTGCGTTGTTCAAAACCAATAGCAGAGGCCCTGGATATATTACAAGGCGAACAAGACATGTATTACGGTATATTATTGCCATGTTTAGTATCTTTGCGCAAAAAGTTGCAAAAACTGAATAGAGAATCTCTTACTTTTTGTCAAATGTTGGTAAAGAAATATTTGGAGAGCGTAGAAACGCGATTTGCAGAGTTTTTTGATTTCTCCTCAAAAGTAGCTCAAAATGCAGCAGTTGCTGCAATGTCTTACCCCAGATTCAAGGACAAATGGCTTGCTTGTGTTAATATAGAATACCATTCCAGAATCAAATCTATTTTTAAAGGAGCTGTAATCAAGGAAATCCATGAGGCACCTGAAACGCTTCAAGTCACACCTAATAATATATATGAAGACAGCTATTTTGAGTTTGACACTGATTCTTCAGAGCCTGATTCGGGAGATATGTACCAAATACAACGCTCAAAGGCAGATGCCATTATTTCTCATTTTTTAGCGGACCAGGATCGGGATGTATCGATGCTAAATCGATACCCTGAAATTAAACGTGTTTTAAAAAAATATAACACACCTCTTCCGTCATAGGGTCCTGTCGAAAGACTTTTCTCATATGCGACCATGACCAATTTACCTAAATCACACAGACTTTCGGATGAGATGTTTGAAAAGAGGGTGCTTTTAAAATCTAATTTAAGCCACACATGGCACACATAAAAATAATTCTTGATTGTTTTCTTAAGTATAATAATTATTAAAAAATTTTAATTCATGAGACTGATCAAAAAATAAAGATGATTTACAATGTTAATGATTTTATTTTTCGAATTCCTAAATGTAGTTAGTATGCATCAATCAAAAAAGTAATCAAAATAACGATTACAAACTAATAATCATTAATCACCGATATGATTACTTTCTTGATTAATTTCCGTAATCTGTAATCTTGATTGATGATTACAAAATGTAATCGTAATCCTTAATCATTAATCTGATTACAATTTGCCCAACTCTGGCACCGCGTAGCCCGGGGAGACACTGCGTCAGAAGCCCCCCGAACCTCTAGCCGCGAGAAAGAGATCTACTCAATAATTGCCATCCTGCTCTCACGCCGCTGAGATCACACGGCGCTTCGACACGCACTCAACGCACACACGAACAGCTAAGCTCTTTGTTGTATCCTGTGCCTGCCGGCCGCGACGAGTGGAGAACAAGGTTCAAGTAATCTACGCACCTACGCTTTACTATCGCTTCGCGCCTCAACCGTGAGTTTTTACTAGTAAATACCCACATTACTAACTTAGGAAGATGGAGCCCGAGGCAGAATGATATTTTGGAGGTGTCCCCTCCAAAATATCCTTCTGCCTCGGATTCTAAATTAAATGAAGAAGGGCATGCCATCCCACCCCTAGCATGAACGTCACCGTAAGACCTACATTCAAAAAGGCGTGCCTGGAAGGTGGCGTGGTAACTGACAAATTTTAACAATTCAAGTTGGATAACACGGCAATGCTTACAGAAATGATATCTCCACTGATAACCCGGCTGGATAGTGTAGAAAAGAGTTTAATTAACATCACACAGCAAAATTCTGATATTATTTCGTCTAACGTTGAGGTAGAAAAGACCCTCAGCTTTTTGAAAAGTCAGGTAGTTGAGTCTGAAGCTATAATTTGCAAACTTGAGAAAGAGATTGACTATATACACGGATCTGCATTGCCGATATTGAAGAAAAGTCGGAAAACCTAGAGCGCTTCATAAGGAAAACATCCGTTGAGATTAGAAGTATTCCAATTCCAAAAAAGGAAAATAAGGCAGACCTAAAACAAACTATCAACCTCATGAATTCAATTAGCATGGAATCTGTCAACGAAATAAGGGATGTATATCGTATCCCTTACAAAGCGAGTGCAACCACATCGACAGTCGTAGTGGAGTTTAACAACATTTTCGAGAAGGAAAAAGTACGAAACTGTACATTTCTGAACACCGCTTAATTCCTCTCACTTGGGGCTCGCCGGCACCACATCACCCCTCTATTTTTCTGAACATCTTACTAATAAATCCAGGTGGTTGCATTTTCTTGCTCGAGACTTCACTGCTGCTGATAAATATGGGTTTTGCTGGATCGCAAACGGTCGAATTTTTCTACGTAAAGAAGAGGGTACTAAGTATGTACTGGTCAAAAATGAGAATACCCTCGTACAGTTGCGTGGTACCTAGTTGTAGACCTTTGTTATCGCACTTGTTTAGCTGTTTTTATCTTTGTTTATACTTTTTTAATGTAACAAACACTAGTTATTGTTATGTAAATAACTTTTTATGTCTTAAATTATACTTGAAGATAACTAATATAACATTCACTCTCATCACTATTAAGCTCCACTATTCTCTAATAATATTATTTTTATTCAGCACCCCAAAACGCGCTATTTCACAAAACTATACAAATAGAAAATAGAAATAGAAATAGAAAATGGTTTATTGTCCAGGTAATACAGTAAGCAGGTTTGTATATGTTAACAACAAGTTGAGACGACATGAGTAGCTTAAAATATTACCTATATCTAGTTTACAAAATAATATTTGCCAGTGAGCCTCAAACTAGACAGTTAGTCTGTATCTTGGGGCTCGGGGTACGGATTCCAGAGTGGAGACTAGAGAGGTGATTTCAAGTATTGTATGGTATGTTTGTGTATGGTGTGTGTGTGTGAGTGTGTGTGTGTGTGTGTGTGTACGTATTTGTTCCCATTAAACGTCTTTTGATTCAGTGTCAGGTCAGGGTATTTATATTAGTTGTTCCGAGTCATCATAGCCGGAGTTTTGCAACATTTGCTTAATAATATTTTTACAGCTGAATAAGGTGGTATTTTTAATTTCGCAGAGTTTGCAGACTTTATTGTAAGTATTAATAAGAGAGTAAGCTGGGGAGCGTCTACCTAGCAATGAGCTGTTGTCAGGTGTTGGGATTCTATAGTTTCTTTTGCTTATGATTGATGTGTAGTCGGGTCTGCTTTTAATAGTTTTGTGAGTTTTGGTGCAGGCAGAAAGAATAAAAAGCTGGCGGACTCTGAGAACTCTCGTTTCATGATAGAGTAAATCAGTAGAGAACCGGTAGGGCTTCTTAAATGTTACTTTAAGAAGCGCTCTCTGTGCTCGTTCTACTTCAATCAAGTAGGTCTTTCCAGCACTACCCCACACGCTGATGCAGTACTGAATTATGGATTGGCATAGCGCTAGGTAAACTTGTTTTAGAGTGTCTGTGGGTAGACAGTCTCGTAGTCTACGCATGGTGTGACTGAGTTTTCTTATTCGGCCAGAAAGGTTGGATATATGTTGCTTAAATGTTAGGTGGTCATCGATAAGAATGCCGAGGTATTTTATGGAAGTGGTACGATCAAGAGGAGGACAGTCACAAGGCAAAGTGGGAATGCTAGAGGAGCAGCGATGCAATTTGAGTTTTAGGTGTGCCGGAGGTTTTGAAGCGGCGGTCTTGGAGAAAGCAATATATTTTGTTTTACTACCATTCAATGTTAGGAGATTTCTGTCCAGATTATTCGCGATTAGTGACAATCCCTCGTCTGCTACACAGTGTACATGTTCCCACGTTTTCCCGTAAAATATGATGGCAGTATCATCTGCATAAGATATAATGTCAGCATTATTCACAGAGAGGTTTAGTATGTCGTTAATATAGACAATGAAAAGCGTGGGACCAAGTACACTGCCCTGTGGAACTCCGAAGTTAATTGGGAGTTGATCACTAGTGAAAGAGCTTACTTTTGTGTACTGTTTACGGTTTGTCAGATAGCTTTTAAACCATTCGTGACAAATTCCTCTTATTCCTATCCATTCTAGTTTCTTGAGGAGTAGGCCAGTTGAAACTGTGTCAAATGCCTTTGCAAGATCAAGGAAGATGGCAAGGCATTTTTCATTTTTCTCAATATGAGAAGAGACACAATTGACTAGGAGAGTGGCAGCGTCCTCAGTCGACCTATTCCTTCGAAAACCAAACTGATTCTCAGAGATGAGATGATTTTTCTCAATGAAAGAAATAAGACGAGAATTAACTATCCTCTCTAATATTTTAGAGACAGAGCTTAATAGTGCTATAGGTCTGTAGTTATTTGGTGCATGTTTGGGACCGCTTTTGTGGATAGGAGAAACCACAGCTATTTTCCAACATTCTGGGAAGGTACCGGTCTCAAGGCTCAGGTTAAAAATGTGCATCATTGGTACTAGTAAGGACTTTAAAGCTCTTTTGATAAGTATGACTGAAATTTTGTCAGGGCCAGGAGCACTTTCGACTTTAAGGTCAGATATGATTTTAATAATTTCGTACGCATCTGTCGGTTCAAGGAGGAGATAATGTGGGTTTGAGACGTCGGATGTGTATGTATTTATTAAAGATTCATGAGATAGATTAAGTTTTTCTAGTATCTTATCTGCCAGACGGGTTCCTACTGAGGTAAAGTATGAGTTACAGGAGTTGAGTGTCTCTTTTTCTCTATTCGGGCTCAGTAATTGAGAACTTTCATTGTTCCTAGGAGATATGTGACCTATTGATTTTATTGCTTTCCATAGATTTTTTGGATTGTCTTTGTTTTCAACAATCTGTTGGTTATTGTAGTCAGACCTGATTTTTGACAGAAGTTTGGAAAAAAAGTTTCTATATCGAGTGTATATTTTATTTCGAACAGGGTCATCAGGGTCAGATTTACAGTCATTATGAAGTTTGTCACGATGAATCATACATCTTACTAATCCCGGGGTGATCCAAGGCTTGATGCAAGCCAATTTCCTACCAATTTTTACTTGGCGCGTGTGTTTGTTTACAGTAGAAGAAACAATGTTCGTGAATTCTGTGGTTGCAGTATTGACATTTGTGTCATTT
Organism: Dicycla oo; assembly: GCA_948252095.1. Lineage (NCBI taxonomy): Eukaryota > Metazoa > Arthropoda > Insecta > Lepidoptera > Noctuidae > Dicycla > Dicycla oo. The sequence continues at coordinate 5,827,430 of OX411711.1, read as the reverse complement.
GTGATGATAGACCAGTCAAAGCTATTTAGGTCAGCAATAACTGCTTCAGTATCTGTTTTACTTATCCATCTCTTTGCAGTATTCGTTAAAGGTTTTCGCAAGGAAATATTAGCGACAACTAAGTCATGATCAGTGATTGAAGACTTGCAAACGACCCCAAAGCATTTGTTCTGTGTCTTTATAAATATGTGGTCTATACACGCTTTATTCCTAGTTGGGCTGGTTATGGCAGGTAGTAGCCCATGGCAAGACATTAGACATAGGTACTCTGATGACTGACTATTGTTTGTGTTGCAAATATCAATGTTAATATCGCCAGTGGCAATTAGTGTTTGTCTGTTTGCCAGTGAGCTCAGTAATGTGTCCAGTGAGTTCAGGAATGGATCAATATTTGTAAACGAAGGCGATCTGTAAATACCTAGAATTGTGACTTTATCATCGATGGTTATGAGAAGTCGATCTGCGTCTAGTATTGAAGGTTCAATAGCTACGGTGTTGTAATCAGTTTTAACAAAGCAAATTAAACCTCCGTTTTTATTTTGCTGAAACGATGTGCGATATGCATTATATCCTGGCAGAGAATCTATAATACTGCCGTCAGACAGCCAGCATTCCGTTAAAATGATAACATCAAAGCAGATAGTAGTTCGCTGTAGCATTACCGCAAAGTCCTCAAAATTGTGTTGGAAGCTTCTGATATTGAGCGATAAAATTTTAAAGTTAGACTCCGTATGTTTTATTAATGTTTGGCAATGTTCAATAGTTTCAACGGTGTGACAGTTTACTTGTAGATTTTCGTCTAAGTCTTGCACTATGTTAAGTAATGCCATTAGTGTAGTATTTTAATTTTAATTTAGAGAGAGAAAGTTTATTTAAAGGGGCTGTCAGTGACCAACAAGTTAGTATGTTCCATTTGCCAAAGTTAACGAAAAGACCTTTTGAGAAAGTCAGGATACCCTGACACTGCAGGAAACGTAATAAGTGTCTGGATATGTGTAGGTATGCGGTGGTGAGTGAGTTTAGTAGTGTGTGTATGAAGGTAGGTGACATAATTTGAACATAAAACATTTTAAAAATTAAACTTCTATATGACACAAAGTAATAAAAAAATAAAATTAAAAGTAAACAAAAAATGTTTCTACAAGTATAACACACGAAATGGTTAACAATTGAAAGTACACAAAAATAATAGATATTTCTATAATACGCAGAACAGTTATTAGCAATTGAAAATAAATAAGAACAGAGGGTTATTCTGTTAGACACGAAATGTTTAACAGTTATATTGTTATGTAGAGAAGAACAAAAAGTACTTGTGCAAGACACATAATAGTGAACAATTAAACGTAAGCAGTAACAAAATGTATTTCTATAATACACAAAATATTTGCTATCCATTGAAAATAAACAAGAACAAAAAGTTATACTGTGAGACACGAAATATTTAGCAGTTAAATGTAGAAACGGATAAAAACTACTTCTGTAAGACACAAAATAGTAAATAGGTAAAAGTAAGCAAGAACAAAAAGGTAAATGTAGGTAAAGTTTTCTAGTACTAGTTTTCAATAATAAAAGAGTTTGTTTGTGGAAAGGTACAGTCTTGTGCATCTGAAACATGACGACGAAGATCATCCAGACTAGTGATATTGATGGGAGGAATTCCCTCCCGTTTACGTATGTAAATAGAGCCGTTTTTAATCCAACAGTATTTGAATCCGGCATTTTTGCTAACTTGGCGAGACTCACGAAATAAGCGACGGTTGTCTGGTGTTAAACGCTCATTAAAGAATATGTTTCCCTTGGTTCCCTTTACATCAATGTCGGCGCAGTTAAGGTTACGTCTGATTTTAGCGGAACTTAGAAATTCATTACGTTTGTTACGTCTCAGAAATCGGATCACTAGTGGTCGTGGAAGCTTGTTGTCGGACTCGGTTATTGTATCGGTTGTACCATTGGTGTGTTTTTGGCGGCGTGGTCCAGCACGTGTCACATAATCCAAATCCTTCTCGTCAAGATCAACACCTATTTTCTGAGCGATGACGCGAACTATGTGAGTCAAGCTTTCTGATGGAGTTTCGTTTATTCCTATGATTTCTATTTCGTTTCTTAAGGACTGCTGTGCCTGAGAGTTGAGTTGTTCTTTAAGTTGCAACACAGTATTTTGTAGTATTATGTTTTGAGAGGCACATTTTTCGAGATTGTTGATCTTTTCTTCGGCACGGTCTATTTTGTGCCCATATTCATCAAGGCGGCTATTACACTGCGTGATATGGTCTGTCAATGACCTCATTTCTGACTTCATCTCTATGACACTTTCGCGGATTAGCTTCATTTCTAAAGCTAGGTTATTCAGAGCATTAGAGTCCACGGTTACAGGTTGCAAGGCGGGCTGATTGTGTAATGTAGCAAATGAAGAAGAGGCAGAAGATGCCGAAATGCGTTGGGTAGACACACAGGTGCCGTCAGAGGCGGTGCTCAGGTGACCACTGTGACCAGTGACGGTTTCACTGCTTTGACAGTGAGAGCATTTCCAGCGCTGCCGCTGTTCTTCGGTCAGCTTACGTGATTCCGTTATATTTGCGCATAAAGCGTGATAGTAGTAGGCACAGTTATTACACTTTATTTGTTGTGTTGGTCTTATAGGTTTAGTGCAATCCGCACAGCTGTTATTTACCATTTTAAAAAAGTACCTAATAATATGAAGCGCTTACGATTTCCAGGAATTTGATCCGCAGGTGTGCGTCGTAGGTATTGCACGTGCGGACCAGCTGGCCGGCACTTGTTCACTCAATTTGTGACACTATTTGTTAGAACTTTAGGATTGTTTTATTTTGTTTAATGTTTTTCTTTTCGAAATTATTTCTCCGGAGATTTAAATTCACCAAAACACACGTCCACTCTTGGACAACTCAAAAAAAAACATACCTCCACAAAATCACATAACTCCACAAAACTAACTAACTATTCCAACACACACACATGTTTGAAACGTAAATATAATTATATACATTCACACCTAATTAATTTCGCACTTAAATACGTCTACCTGCACAAATCAAGAACTTACAACAGAACTATAAAATGACGTTATTCTGAGAATGGCTAATCAAATTAACCTAATTGGTAACATCGACACTCGACAGTACCGAAATTGTTATTATAGTGCGCGCGGAACTAGTTGGCCGCGCCTTAGGTGGCGACAGGGGTGAGGGGACGGGTTGCCTACTGCTCGCAACGCACATGACATTTGTGATGACCAATCTCGAGATGTCGTGAACAATAATTGTTCAATTATTGAAAAGAATAAATAAAAAACAATTGAACTTTTAGAAGTTTATATTGTACCTACCTATCTAATTATATTGTAATTAATAGTAAAATAAACCAAAAACAAATTAAGTATATGAAATTATTCCGACATATTTTAATGATATATGAAATTATTGAATTAATATATACTTATATGAAATTACTCTGACATACCTATCCTCTGAATCACTTGATTCTGAAATTGATTCAGAATCATCTTGTAAGTTTATAATGCTTTCGTCCATCATAGTATCAAATCTCATATCATGATTCCAGTATTCTTGTTCGTTTTTTTTACGTGGTCATCGCATTTTTGCCATTGTTCGGCAGAGAATTCGGAAAACAGCCTTGTTAATAATAAATAACGATTTATGTAAAAAAAGTGAATATTGGTAAAAATGTATATCCAACATTGTTAATAGGGACGGTCGAAATATTTAACTAGGAGATTTATGTTAAGTTAGCGATAAGGCTTCTGGCCACTTTCCATCGTCAAAGTTTGCTTTCTTAATGCGAAAGGCTGAGATTTATGTTAAGTTAGCGATAAGGCTTCTGGCCACTTTCCATCGGCAAAGTTTGCTTTTTTAATGCGAAAGGCTGAGATTTATGTTAAGTTAGCGATAAGGCTTCTGGCCACTTTCCATCGGCAAAGTTTGCTTTCTTAATGCGAAAGGCTACATCGCCTAATTGTGGGACGTGTACTAAAATTGAAGATGTGCAACATTTGCTGATGGAATGTGCTAAGAACAAGGACGAAACGGAATCTTTGGCTAGGGAGTTTAAACTAAACATTTTGGATGTTGGACTTATCCAAAATATTTTGGCATACCCTAAATCAGAAAGGACTAAACGCATAATTTGTGGTTTAATGCAGAAGTCTAGGCAATGATCCTCTTTTCTATTTTCATAATATTTATGTATAGTTGTGGTGGATAGTGGTGCAGTAATATATAGTATAATTACAGGTATATAGTTGTGTGTAAATAGAGTATAAGGTACATACAATGGGGTTGACGTATCCGTGTGGATAAAAACCCCTTATTAATAAAGATTTTTTTTTTTAATGAACCCAACGCCATCTCTACTGCCGTTTCCCACAACAGATGTCGCTGGCAGGCATACATATTTTGCAACGTCACAAATTTAACGTAAACTTAGCTGTTTCATTTCGCGGACAACTAATAATTTAATTTAGTTGTTTTGCATTTCGCGCCACATGTTGCCATATTGCGCCTCATGCATCATCGAAATCGATCAGGGTTTCTTTTGTTGTGAATTTGTGTCGCCAAATATAATTCCTTGGAGCCGCGTAAAGGCTACGGTTCTCGAATACCGGTTTTTTCAATACAACGCCTTAGTTCAGTCATTTAAAGTCCTAGTGACTTTAAATGACTGAACTAAGGCGTTGTATGTTTGTTAATAAAATTGGTTTTACGGGCTAAATAATGTACCCAATTGTCAGATATCGCATGTGTCTCAATTATGATCTTATTATGTGCAGTTTATATTGTTCCTGTGTGTGTGTGTGTGTGTGTGAGTGGTAATGTCACAGTCTAAAAATCATACAGTCGTCCAACGAAGACGTCTAGACAGGGCAATCGTGCGGGGTGTGAGGGGCGAGACGCGGCTAAGCCGATCCCGAACTGCGAACAAAACGATGTTAGTAGTTCGGGATACGTCATTCAGGGCCGACAAGTGTCACCGCACACGGCTTCCATCTGTTTGGAAATCCTACTAATATTATAAATGTGAAAGTGTTTGTTTGTATGTTCCGTGTCAAGATGGTGGACTTTTTTATTATTTACTAAGGGTGAATTTCGAGATGGTAGACCTAATTTTTTATAGTATGATATGGGTGTCAACTTTGAGTCTCATTGGGGTGCTTGTTACGAAAAAGCCATCCTTTTAGAAATCCAAGATGGCGGACGTCATTTTTTTTATAATTTGATATGGGTGTCAATTTTGAGTATAATTGGGGTGCTTATTAGGAAAAAGCCATCCTTTTTGAAATCCAAGATGGCGGACGTCATTTTGTTATAATAAGATATGGGTGTCAATTTTGAGTATAATTGTGGTGCTTGTTACGAAAAAGTCATCCTTTTTGAAATCCAAGATGGCGGACGTCATTTTGTTATAATTGGATATGGGTGTCAATTTTGAGTATAATTGGGGTGCTTATTAGGAAAAAGCCATCCTTTTTGAAATCCAAGATGGCGGACGTCATTTTGTTATAATAAGATATGGGTGTCAATTTTGAGTATAATTGGGGTGCTTGTTACGAAAAAGTCATCCTTTTTGAAATCCAAGATGGCGGACGTCATTTTGTTGTAATTTGATATGGGTGTCAATTTTGAGTATAATTGGGGTGTTTGTTACGAAAAAGAAAAGCCATCCTTTTTGAAATCCAAGATTATTATAATACTACTATCAATATTGATCTGCAATAAATAAATAATTTTGTAAATATCGTTTATTTGTGACAACCCCGGCCGATGCGTTACTGTCTAGACGATGTCGGCATTTTACACAAGATCAAAGGCGTCGTCCTACTGTATGATTTTTATACTGTGGTAATGTCATGTATTTGTGAATGCGCATTCCGACCCAAGATTAGGGTAAACTCAAGTACCTAAGGGCTCGAGCGGTGCGCCGCGGCGACGTTGCCCTGTTGCCACCCACCAGAAGTTTTTCGGAGCTTAGTCTTATTAATTATTCGAGGTGAATAGTGTGCATAACTTTTATCTTTAGAACTATAATATCTGCAATCGCGTCATCCTGAGCCGGACCGCGGTGAGCTACTGGTCAACTTTGACTAAATACAAAAATTACATTATTTGAATTCGGAGCTGGACATAAACAACGAGGATCGGGCCTACCGCGTCCTGGACATTCTGCTGCTGACACCTCATCAGAACGAAGAAGATAATTGTCGAGAATAGTTACAGTTTAACCCCGCCGAAAGATTCATCGGGGAAGCTGGACCTGATCCAACCTGGTGGCGACGACGTTAAAAGATGCCCATCCATTGAAAAATATCACCGGCCGTCTCTCCACAATTCCATTGCTTAGTATAGGGAGCAAACTCGGCAGGCTCTTCATCCCGTCTGTATTCTAAGGACATGTCTTTCTTACCATTATCGCGCCCCTGGTATACTCCTTGTTAAGCAATGGTCTCTGTTGCACCATGTAACATGAGGCAACAAGGGCTAGTGTGAACCTTTGAGTTCATTCGAGTAATCGAGTCTGGTCAAACCACGATGGGATCGGTGCATTTCATTTATTCATTCATGAGTATTGAGTTTTGAGATAGGTGAAACTTAATGTGCACTTACCTCATCAATTATGTCAAAAGCGTCCACAAGTCCGACGGTGTTAGGCCTTATTTTCCTTAGCAACTCCTCGTACCAAGATCTCAAGTACACCACATCGGTGTTCGAAATTGACGTGTACTGAAGAAAACAGAAGAAAATGTTGGTATTCTACTCAAACGATTCTCGAAAATTACATTGGTACTTTAATTAGTTTTGAAAATCGTTTGAGTAGACAAACGATTTTCAAAACTAATTAAAGTACCAATGTAATTTTCACAATTAGCAACAATCAGCATAATTGATGTTGTCTGAAAGACAATATATTACCTATAATGAATTAGTAGGACTCCGAATTAGTGGTAAGGCCTGTCGTACTTTATGGGTCTGAATGCTGGGCCGTGAAGAAGACGGATGAAAAAAGATTGCATGCAGCGGAGATGAGAATGTTGAGATGGATGTGTGGAGTAACGAGAATGGATAAAGTAAGAAATTAGTATATAAGAGGAAGTTTGAAAGTGGCGCCAGTGACAGAAAAGTTGAAAGGAAATCGTTTGGCTTGGTATGGGCATGTGATGAGAAGGGACGAAACGCATGTAACTCAAAGAGTGATGAAAATACATGTTGATGGATGGAGAGGGAGAGAAAGGCCAAAGAAAAGATGGATGGAATGTGTAAAGAATGATATGAAAGAGAAGGGAGTGAATGATAGTGTGACGGTTGACAGGGGAGAATGGAAGAAGAAAACATGTTGCGCCGACCCCAAGTAACATGGGATAAGGGCATGAAGATGATGATGAATGAATTAGTAGGACTTCTTCAAGAGTATAGAATCAAAGATTATTATTCCGATTATTATCACCAAGAGTCCCTACTGTTTTTGGTGCAATGGTAGCCCGCGAAATTCAAATTTTCTTACGTTTTTTGTTCCAAAACGTCATGATTTCGGAATTCATGAAATCTCACTTAGATGTATTGATAATTCATATGGTTATAATTATATAAATACATAATTGTTATAGTCGCGAATCATATTTTGATCAACATACAACCTGACAGTGACCTGCAAATTGCATTTGTTTGCAATTTAAACGTAAGAAAATTTTAATTTCGCAGGCTAACGTGCGCATTCACCTTAACACAAGCTGCTAATGTGGCTAGTTGTGTCACACGGTAAGATATTAAATTTCCCGGCGACATTAGAAATCATTTTAGTTAATAAAACCTAGGTGAATTTCTTGAACCATAAGTAACATAGCTTTATAGATGAGTATAGTAGCTGCAACAGTTCACTGACCTGAAACAAATCTCCCAGTCTCTCCAGCGTCCAGTACACAGCATATAACTCCACAAGCTGGCCCATCACCTCAGCCAGTGGTGCAGACATCGTCTTCATTGCTTTGGACATGTCCTCGTAGAATGTGGCGATGACGATCATTCTACTGTGTGACTGGAAGAAAAAGAAACAAGCAGTACTCAAATGTTATATATTTTAATATTATATAATTTTAAAATAAAATAAAATAAATAATTAAACATTGAAAAATCCTTCTAATGTTATCGATATACAAGTTCGATTGTATCCAGAATATCCTACAGAAAAGTTACTTCGAGATAATTCAAACATTGTTCGAATTAATAATAATAATAATAATAATCTTTTATTTCTCTCGTAATCACAAACACAGTACAAAGTCAAGGTAACACTTAATAGAGACTGGTGTCTGTTGTAGGTAAAACCTGTATTACAGATCACCAGGCTTACCGCCATTGGACAACTCATAAATGACCTATGACTGTATTAACCTAACATACAGGTTGTACATAATAAAACACTATTACAAATTAATAACAAAAGTGAAGTGAAACTAAATGGGAAATTAAAAACTAAAGTAAAAATTCTTTCCACTTACCTCAGCAGCCGAAACCAATTGTATCGATATTGTATTCCACGCGTCTTCCTGAGACATCCCAGACATTATTTTACTGGTCATACTATCCACACATGAGGAAATCTTCCTATAAGTATTATAATAACACAATTAACCATCTGCACATTTTCACACGGTCAAAGAAAGATAAAGAAGGAAAGATGGTAAAATGGACCTACTTCATAGTGACTATTTGGAATCCTCTAATGATGCCCTCTACAGAACATTCCCATTTGTCTGAGAACCCTGGAGCTGAGATCGTCTTCAAGTAAGCAACTGTAGGTGTCAAGGGGTCTGTATCGATCTGGCGCCAAGTTTTTAGTAAGAACCTGCGAAATATAACAACATATAAGAGCCAAATCATGGTACTTCTATAATATCCCTAATGTAAACAGTTCACCAAACTGCATTTTGACCCGGAATTAATGTCGTGAATCTATATATAGAATCTGACATGATGTTTATTATATAGATATAAACGACGACGTTTATACATAGATTCTAGAAAAGAAATTCTGGTGTAATCCGTGTAATCAAACTTTTTGCTACGTAATGGGTAGGACTGCACAGGAAATTACTGAGTTTTTAATGAAAAACCAATGAGATATGTAGCAGTCAGATAAAGTGCCACTATCTTACGAGAAATGTCACGAACCTAGCCGTCTGCAGCAGCAGCACAGTGTTATCCCCCTCGTAAGTGCAGGAGGCGGTGGTCAGCGCATAGATGGTAGGCAAGTTCGAAGAAGTCATGTAGCCGTGACCACCGCAGGCCAGCCGACAGAGCGTCGTGAACATGGAGGAATCTGTCGTGCTGGTGGCCTTCAGACAGCAAGCTAGAGCATGCAACTGGAATAAAGGAGATCGTAATACAATATTAAAAAGCAATATCAAAATGAAATCAAAATCAATAAAATTAATCGATTGAACTCTATTTCTAAAATATTTTTGGGAGACTGCACTGTGCTTTTGACAGACTGCATAATGATGGTCGGAATGTGACTAATTGTCATAGATTGTCTACTAGAACTTCACAAGAAGAAAGATCAGCTTCTATTGTAACCATAATTACAAACACATTAGTGGCAAACTAATAAGTGTCTCACCACAAACTACTCTGTATCTTAATTAATTCGAACCCACCTCTCCTAGTCTCTCCATGTTTCCCTGATGCAGCTGGTCGTTGATAAGATTGAAGGTGTCCCACAATCTGCTGGCGTTCATCTTCATGGCATAACATCCGGCTATCGCGGATAATATCTTGTCTTGCTGCGTCACGTAGTCCAGGATCTGACGCTCTGGTTCACTGGAAGATAAAATAATTGGTTATTCGTATACCAGTCAGCGGGGTAATTGCGTAACACAATTACAGTAGGAATGGTTTTAATTTTGACAGTTCAACAAGATTTATTATTATTATGATTATTATTTATTTATTTATTTATTAGCGTTATTTATTTTGATGAACAGACAAATTTTTCGAACATATGGCAATGGATTAGCATTATGTTTCAAAATTATTCAGATCGTGATTAGTAGTGTGTTACGCAATTAGGGTGCCTTCAGGTCTAAACATCATGTCATGAAGATGTTTGATCTTCCTGGTTTTTGAAAGTAGGCAATTAATAATAATTATTCATCTTCTCACGTATCTGCACGATCTTGGAAATATGATAATAGCTCCTGTCTTGGTAAAGCCGGACGTACTCTAAGGTTTGGCGCTCTAGAGGCTATTTTAATGGATCATGTTCGATAAGTGCAAACACCCGTCGACCGCTGCAATTTTCTCTGCCGTTGGCGCGTGACGCTCGTATATATGAGCAATCATTGAAGTCGATTGTTTTTTAACCGATTTCTAGCGCATGAGTCACTTAGCTGCAGCATAACGAAAGGTCGACCTACCCTGCTTTAAGCTGCGACTGTCTCCTAACCGCAGAGTAACGAGCGCCGACGGTGATAGCCTTGGCCAAGTAGTTGACGGAATCGAACACTATAACCACCCTCACGAACACCATGGCCCCGTATATGAGCTTGCTGTTCTTAGATTTTACGTAAGTGCCGTCCTGAAACGGTAAATAAATAAACATTAATAACTAATCCCTGGATGTCATGGCTCCTGCATTTGACTTATAGAGTAGATTGGTAATAAGAAAAAACAGCCCATACAAGATTGATTCAGAGTAGAAACAGAAACAATAAACATTCTTACTTAAAATATATTCGACTGTGTAGATCCTATCAAATAATGCCCAAAATTTTTACCTCCAAAACCTTAGCGTGTTTCATCAGCAGGTTAGTCCTGGGTATCCTCACATTCTCAAAGCCTAAGAAGCCATTATTCACAGAGTTAAGGCCCATCTTGACTCCGATCTCTCCAACCTTGATCCCTGGTAGCGGCATGTGGGTGTCTTCGTCTCTCACTTGGACTATGAAAGAGTGGATGCCGTGGCATTCACCCTTGGAGTACAACTGAGCTATTACTATGCAGTAGTTCACTGTGTTCCCCACTGTCAACAAGGTAATAGACTGAGAACTTCCATATGAGCTCATGAGTGTTCATATGGAAGTTACATACTTAGTAACTTATTTAGTTCTCAATGCCAAGAAAACGAAATGTATAAAGTTTGCCTTACCAAATGTTAGAAATGTAGGACCCAATATCGTCTTAGATAAAGAGATGCTTAAAACTGAAGACTCTTCAGTTTTTCTGGGTATAACAGTAGATGCCAAATTTCAGTGGTGCCCACATATATCAAGCCTAGCGGGAAGGCTCAGTTTAGCCGCCTACGCCGTCAGGAAAGTAAGGCTGACGTTGATACAGCTCGTTTAGTATATTTTAGTTATTTTCATAGCGTTATGTCCTACGGTATTTTGCTCTGGACCAAAGCCGCTGACATTCAAAATATATTTGTTCTTCAAAAACGAGCTGTTTGAGCAATTCACCAGCTAGGTGCCAGAGTTTCTCTGAGAGATTTTTTTAAACATATTGGTATTCTCACGGTGAGATCACAATTCATCTTCGCCAACATCATATTAGACAAAATATACATTTATACACTAAAATCAGTGAGATCCATAATGTTAACACTAGAAATAAGGACAAATTACGTGCTCCGTTTCACCGACTTCATAAGGTTCATAACTCATTTGTTGGGCTTGGTATATCATTTTATAACAAGTTACCCTCTTCTTTGCTAGATTTACCCTTCAATGCGTTTAAAGCTAAAGTCTAACCTTTGTTCAAAGGCATACTATTCTATCAACGATTACTTAAACGATAAGAATAGTTGGTCGCTGTGTTTAACTTAAGACAATGTTTATGTTCTTACACCAGAATTATCATATTCTTAAATATTATCCCTACCCTACAAACCGAACCGAATGACAGGGTATAAATAAAACGGAGAGGTTACAACGTGTTCGACTCATTCTGTGTTTGGCTCTCGGACGCGACGGACGTTTTAAATAGTGCTAGTGATTGTTAAGATTATGTTCAAGTTTTAGTTCTGTGTAAATCTATTTTTGTTATTTGATATTCTCGTTAAATAAAATCATTTATTAAGAATAAAACTTTCTAGGTTGATTAGTGCTTTGTTTTTTTTTTTTAATATTAACCGCATCTGATCCTTAAGATCAGAAGTGGGATTGCCACGTGTTCTAGACCGTTTGCCATCTAAGCATAATTCAGTGTTTATTGTGTGTAGTTCGTCTAATTACATCTCAACCGTAAGTAAGTTTTATTTTTATAAAAATGACAGGCCGTTCGTCTCGATCCAAGGGACGCAGGCATTCTCGTGGAAAACGACGTACTAGTAGTAGTTCTCGCGAATCGCGTCGTGATAGTGTGAGTGGTCATCATGTGCCGTCTGGTAGCAACCGTCATGATAGTCCATCTGATCGTCGTGACCGGTCTTCTAGGCGTCGCATTGGATCGCAAAGCCCTCGTAGTTCTCGTAAACACAACAGAGACTCACGCGCTATCCGCGATAGCTCTCGCGACGTAGCTCTTGATAGGATCCTTAATAGACTAGAGGCGATTGAAGCTAGGTTACCTATATCGGTAGAAAATGATAGTCCGTCGCGTCCTATAAATCAGAGCCGTTTATTGTCCACCCCTTTGGCTGTACCGACTCCTGCTAGTGAGCCGGGCTCGGGCATGGCTGAAGAGGTTACTGAGGGTAGTGATATGAATACCAGTGGAACAAAGGATACAGAGAGCAGTATTGTTGGAGCATTGACCGCACTTTTTAAAGCAAAGTCCCACAACTTTTACATATCGCCTTTTGATCCAAATGTACACGATTTTGATGTCTGGTGCGCCGAGGTTGACCGCGCCCGGCTAATAAACAATTGGGATGATCGCGAGTGCCTTGGACGAGTGGGTAGTTGTTTGAAGGGAGATGCAAAGTCATGGTTGAATGATTGGGTCACAAATGATCGATCGTGGAGTGGTTTCAAACTGGAATTTAGATCATTGTGCCCACGTAACATTGATATTGCTTCCGTATTATATGATGTAATGAGTACAAACTCTAATAAGTACTCAACTTATGCGGAATATGCGCGTAAATCATTGCTGCGTCTTAACATTGTTAAAGGATTGAGTGACGAACTGAAAGCTGCCATCGTTGTTCGAGGCATCGCTGATCCCCAAATAAAGGCCGCGGCAACCAACGCCAAGTTACTCTCAAAGGATCTAGTTGAATTTTTATCTGTTTATGTTAAACCTAAATACGATCCCCGTCATACCAACAATACTGTTCGTCCTTCTGGTAGTTCAAGTATGTCTCACTCACGTAAACGTGAGGCGCCTGGGTCAGATGATAGCAAGGTTACCTGTCATGCTTGTGGAAAATTAGGTCATAAGAAATGGAATTGCCCTAAAAAGTAAAAAAATGAGGCTACCACTTCTAATAAGGGTGATATTTCCACAAAACCAGCAGCAACCACATCGAGTGATAATAAAAGTAGACCAGTAAAACACTGCACTTTTTGTAATCGTACCGGCACTTGGTAGAATCATGTTTTCAAAAACAACGTTCCGACAGTGGTGATAAAAAAACCAATGAAGTAAATTTTTGCTTAGACTCGACCCCAAACAGAGTAACGTAATGTCAGCAGTAGTTCAAAAAGTACCCGTCGATGTTTTAATTGATAGTGGGTAGATTAATTGGTCATGGTCAGGTGAGGCCGAGTCCGGGGAAAGTGGATGCACTAGTTAGATCTCCAAAACCCACAAATGTCAAGGAGGTTCGCCAGTTTCTGGGGTTAGCGGGATACTTCCGTCGTTATATAGCAGGCTATGCTTCTAAGACCGCATGTATAGCAAAATTGTTGAGAAAAGGGGAACCTTTCTTGTGGGGTGCTGAGCAGGATACTGCTCGGGACTATGTGATTCACTGTTTGACAAATGAACCAGTTTTAGCGATATTCGATCCTCAGTTGCCTACGGAACTCCACACCGATGCCAGTGCTATTGGGCTGGGTGCTATTTTATTACAAGAAAACACTGGTAGAAGAAAGAGAGTTGTTGGGTATTTTAGTAGATCCACTCAGGGCGCTGAGTCGCGATACCACAGCTACGAGTTGGAGACGTTAGCTGTCGTGCGTGCGCTCCAGCATTTCCGTCACTATTTGATTGGCATTAACTTTAAAATAGTGACGGATTGCAATTCCTTAAAGTTACCGGAGCGTAAAAAAAAGATTTGTTGCCTCGGGTCGCGCGCTGGTGGGTGTACCTACAAGATTTTAGTTTTACTTTAGATTACCGAAAAGGTTCCTTGATGCAACATGCAGATTTTCTAAGCCGTAACCCTCCTCCTCCTACCATCAATGTGTCTCACATTCGGAATCCAAACAACTGGGCGAAGACCGCTCAAACTGCTGATGCGGAGACGCAAGAGCTAATATCCAAGTTAAGAGATGGGCAACTGGATCAAACTAGGTATGTAATCAAAAACGATTTATTTAATCTCAACCGAGAGGCTCTCTTAACCCTTCGCAGACAACGGGCATCTGAGCTCCTTGCAACCAATCAACAGCGCCAGGATGCCTATGTTAATGAAGATCGGCGGCAGCCGCGCAGCTTTGCCGTCGGGGACTTTGTGTTCGTGAGCAAGGCTGCACAAATCACCGGCAAACTAGACTCCGGCATGCGTGGACCCTACAAGGTTATTCGCGCGCTACCATGCCACCGCTACGAATTAGAGCTACTAGCGGGATCTTATGGAAAGAAGACCCAAGCGGCGGCAGAGCATATGATGTTGTGGCAAGGCGAGTGGACGCCGGATGCGTGCTCAGCCTTCTTTGAGGGTGGTGAGTGACGCCCAGTGGAGCTAATGTGTTTAGGCCACTGAGAGAACATACAAAGGTATGGGTCTCTGTTTCCACTTTGCTCTTATGAGAGAAAGTGTGTTTATGTGTCACGTAGTCGTAGTATGCAAACGTTAGGGCCTATGCTACGAATACGTGAAACTGACAAGCGAACTTGGGGCCTCTGTCATGTGGCAGTGTATGGAGAGTGATGGAAATCCGGATTCTGTCGTTAGCCATGCACTGAATTGAATTTTTTTTTATTCGTGTTAAGTCTGAAGCTATTTAATATTACAACACTTTTCGATAGACCTTTGTCTGTGGGCGCTTGAGTGCACACTTGCGCCCATGGTACGAGTAACAAAAATATATAGAAGTCCTTTTCTTTTCTCCAAGATATATGCTTCAGACTATAACACGAAACTGGGTAAATCATTTACCTGTTCTCAGTATATGTTTCAGAACAAGAGCAAGATGATAATGACCCGGTTGCGAGAGATGGATCTAATACCAATGATGCAAGCAATGCTGCAGTCGAGGACGCCGCAGTGTCAGGAACGGCCGTCTTAAATATTATCCCTACCCTACAAACCGAACCGAATGACAGGGTATAAATAAAACGGAGAGGTTACAACGTGTTCGACCCGACCGATCACCATGTTCGGCAAGCCGATCCCTTGGGAGACGCGAGCCAAATACCTCGGTGTGACCCTCGACCACCACCTCTCCTTCGCTGAGCACATAAAGCAGGTGCGTTCGCGCGCCGCTTTCGCTCTCGGTAGGCTCCACTCCGTTCTGAATGCACGTAGCAAATTGTCACTTAGGTGCAAATTGCGCATTTATACAGCGTGCATTCGCCCCATCATGACCTATGCGGGTTCAGTGTTTGCGCACGCAAAACCTCACCTCATTCATAGGATGCAGGCCCTCCAAAACCGTTTCCTCCGAAAGGCAACGGGAGCCCCTTGGTTCGTTCGGAACGAAATCCTCCATGTCGATCTCGACATTCCCACCATCTCCCAGTTCTTGAAACGCAATTCCAAGCGTTTCTTCGACTCAGCCACCAACCATCGCAACCCTCTGGTTGTCGAGGCGGCTAGCTATGTCCCCTCTCTTATTAGTAAGGTCCGCCGCCCCAGGCTTGTCCTCTCAGATCCCGACGACCCCATAACTCTTCTCCAGGAGAGCAGTAGGGACCGTAGGAACAAAAACAAATCGACATTCCGACCTCGCCGCCGAGGTCCCTCGCGACGACCCCGTAATAATGGTCCTCCCCCCCGTCCCTTGCTCGGGTATGATGTGCCAGCTGGTGGCGTAGCTGAGCCTGTAGCTTTAAACTCCCCTGTTAATAATAATTCAAATCTGATCCAGCCTGTCCCATCTTGCTGTCCTCCCCCCAGCGACGCCCTAAGCCGAGGCCCGTTCCCCACAGGGGGAGCCCTTAGCGTGTAGTCGCTTAGTCTGTAAGTTTTTGCCCCTGGCTGGAGGCTTTGAGTTTTTCTTAAGGCAGCCACAGGATAGTCCGGTTAAGTAGTCTCGACCTCTCTAGGTCAACTACGAGATGCCATTCATAAAAAAAAAAAAAAAAAAAAAAAAACAACGTGTTCGACTCATTCTGTGTTTGGCTCTCGGACGCGACGGACGTTTTAAATAGTGCTAGTGATTGTTAAGATTATGTTCAAGTTTTAGTTCTGTGTAAATCTATTTTTGTTATTTGATATTCTCGTTAAATAAAATCATTTATTAAGAATAAAACTTTCTAGGTTGATTAGTGCTTTGTTTTTTTTAAATATTAACCGCATCTGATCCTTAAGAATATAATTATTTATTTTCTTTGACCGTAAAAGTCAATTTATTTTAATTTTATTTGTGTATTTACCATTGACATAATCTACTCATTACAATGTTTTTTTTTTATGCGTGGTATTGCAATATTTGGTTAGCTAGTGACCTCGACAATTGATCATAATTATTCTTGCCTGAGCAACCGGCAGCAAGTTCGTCATGCTCCCATAGATGTCACTGCTTGCGGTAGCGTCGGGGGTCGGGTTGCCTCCTTACCTCAAATATGGCGAGTGGGGTAATGGCTGATCTTTGCGTTATGCTCGTGAACAGGTGCTGCTTGTGGTGACTGGTCGTCATGCTGACCTTGGTTTGGTTTTGCTATTAGTAATTAACTCTTTGATTATTTTACTTCGATGGCCCTTGGTCCTAGTTTATCATTTGTGAATTCGAGTTACGGCTATAATTATGTAAGTGACCTTTATTACTGGAGGCTTTTATTTAGTTATAAAGTTATGCTTACGTTTTTAGTTTTGTATTTTTATTACTGCTTGAGTATAGTTTTCTGTAGCTGACTTATCACAAACAATTTAATGTTTTGTGTTGCGTAATATTACTTTGCGCAGTGTTGTATAAAATCATTTTTTTTTTTTTGCTGGACAGACAGGTGTGCTACTGGGGAGTTGGTTGCGCCACTTCTTCTCCCCAGCCAAAGCACTAGGAAGTGGTGAAGGGCGGGCGTTTTGGGTGACAGTCATAAGTAATTTTGACGTTCGAAAATTGCTGATTCTTAGCCTAGTTTGAATAAATGACTTTTGATTTTGATAAGGAACAGTCACGAGTACGAATATTTGATTGAAATTAATAGCATCACTGTAGCCTTAAAAATAAACAAGATAGGTTGATAACAATTTTTTTTTTGTTAGGCTAGCTGGAAGGTAGCCAGGCACTCAAGTGAGGTATTCGTTTTTTTTGGCAGTCACTAGTGCCAGGGCTCAATTTACCTAGCTTCTATGATAAAGTCTACTTACATCCTCCGGGCCACCATTTGTACGAAGTGAGCGTAGGACTGTGCAATACGAACTCCTCAGTGGAAGGGTCGTATGTGGCCGTTGTCTCCAGACCACGGATGTACGTGCCGTGACCGAGCTCAGTCTAGAACAATAAGGTATATTCACCTATGTCAACATATCTAAACTGTGTACATGTCGGCGGCGTAAGCCATGAACAGTAATTGCCGATACCCGGAACCCATGTTGGACCGTTTTCTGCTACCGAGCATAAGAAGGTCCAACATGGGATCCTCAATTCCTTAAATCCTTAATCCATAATTCCTACAGCATACATTTGGAGCAGGTCGAGAGAAAAGGTACAACTGGGAAAAAGAGATATGCAGCAGGATATGTTGTCCTACAAACTACTATAATACCTATATAACTATATTTACCTGGGCATAACTTCCAATAATACCGCAATTCAAAGCACGATGTAACCACTTCTCTTGCTGCTTTTCATCTGCCTGACTCATGAATACTGGCATAAACATCATATAATGCAGTACAAAGGGAGAGCCATCCTGCGATATGGAAGCCCCAAGGACACCGCTTATAAGGTTCCTGGAAAAACAATTTGCAGCTTAAAAATAGCTTTGTGATCGCCAATCCAAGTGTATATGATTATAAGTTCAGAAATAGTTATAGACATTTCGAGATTTGGTTTTTTTACCCGACTGCCAAGGAAGAGTTAAGTTTTTCGCGCGTGTACAGACATTACAAGATGTAATATATGTAAGTATACTTTTTTTGTTATTTATTACCCCGTATCTTCGTATCCAAACGGCTGGATGGATTTCGACAGTTACGGTACGAGTATCGTTATATTCGTCTTAACAACCCAAGTGTCTTTAGATAGGTGTTTAAAAAAAAAACGGCGGATTTTTGGCGCGAAATAGTAATACGTTAATAAAAAAAATAACCAAACCTATCGAGTAAGTAGGGTATCACAATAAAGAAAATTAAAAGGGGCTTACAAAAATATATTATTATAGATATAAGTAATATGTTTAAATTTATTTATGAATAATAATTGGTTTTTAAAGTATTTGATAGCGTAAAAATGGGCCATGTCTGTGTCAGACCTCGTGCTATCATATGAAATTTAGAATAGTGAATCATATTTAAACGAAACAAATAAATTGTTTTGTTTATTTATCATTAAAATGTGGGGTCAAAAGGAGTGTCAAAATTTTTAGACGGAGCAATTATGGTAATTTAGGTATCATGTTAAAGGTTTTTCTTAACACATTCTAAAACTACTTTATTTTGAACCGTATACCTTCAAGTTTTGATGAAAAATGTAATAAAAAAATACCGCTTATTTCAGGAAAAATATAGCGACCTTTCTAAGTCGCATAGTTTTTGAGAAATAGTCATAAAACCTTTACACAATAGAATTACGAAAGGTCAGGCTTACGTCGCTTTAAGCCGAGTTAGATCAATCTCAGGTGTAGCGAGTAGTTTGCTAGATCCTACAAAGTTACTACATCAACCACACGATCAAAATTCTCTTGAAGTATTGCACCGCTTACGTAAATTGTAATTTTTATTTGTCTGTTTTGTTTGGCATGCAATCAATCATCTCTACATTTTGCCTGACTTATTTAAATAACACAATTTTGTCCATAAGAGTCTAACTCAAGGACACTCAAGTCTAAAATAAAATAAATAATTTAAAAAATCAAAGACAACAAAGAAATACACTAAACATACCGAAACAAGATTGAGAATAGAAATCAAAATTAAAATAAACAAAGTTTAACAGACTATGAGAGAGATGAACTGACTACAAGAGATGAGGTGAAAGCCTAATTAAATACCCGCATTAACAATAAGTTTAGTAGCAGGCGGGACTCAATTGCAAATTATAAACCGAAAGAAAATTAATAGGTTCTGCTTGCAACTAAATTTAATGCGGGTATTTAACTTAGGCTTTCAGCTCATAATATAATCTGTTAAGCCGAAGTAGAGTTTACTTTGTTTATAGTTTATTTTAATTTTTAACCGTTTTCACAAAAGCAGGACTTTATCAATTCGTCGCGTTATTGGTCGGTTATTTGTTTATATATGTACAGCGATTTCTCCGTCAATTGTGGACCGATTTTGGAAAATCTTTTTTGTTTGAAAGGGTATGCTCTCGAGGTGGTCCCTTTGTTTTAAAACCTAATCAAGATCGTTTACCGGCTGATAGCCACCATCCACCATTTTACACTCTGTTATCCCTAAATATTAATATCAGTTTATCCAAATCCCTGCATACACCGAAATATAATTATCGTAAAGCTGACTACACAGTCGTTAACGAGTACATTGACGAGATTAACTAGGAAGCCACTTTGGAGAGCAATTCGACTGATAGGTGCATTGATACATTTCATAACAGTTTTAAGGTATAATAAAAAACCGCATACCGCTGTCGAAATCGCAACCGAAACCGCATGCGTTCGAATCCTAGTAAATATAGAAAGTACGGAAAGTTGCAAACAATACTTTATAGAACATAAAATACTTACGCTATCAGGTATTTATATCCTAGAAGCTAGTAAATTTGTGAGAAAATACCCATCGCTTTTTCCGCTAGCAAAACAGCAACGCCCACAGCAACGCAGTCTTAGAAACCGATATCTAAACGAATTAGCGGTACCAACCTCAAAACTAGCTATGTTTCATTCTGGGCCTCTGGCCATGTGCGTTAAAATCTATAATAAACTCCCGAATTCAATTAAGGATACAGAATATGACAACAAATTTAAAAATGACCTACAAAACCACTTAAACTTAAAATCATATTATAGCCTAAAAGAATTTTTAACCGAGAAATAAATAAATTAATATCGACTTGAACACATTACACATACATAACTAGGTACTCTATAAAACACCAGTCCGCTACTACCTCATTCCTGTATTTTTTAGTGATTACTTTCTATTTTATTTTATCTGAAAATGTGACATATTATAATGTAAAACTAATCTATTGACATTACATTAACTGAAGTAATAATGACATTTAGGCTCATTGCAAATGACATAAATTGTAGTAAGTATAAGATTATAATGTGAAAATGATAATTTATTTATTTTATTTAGTTTATAAGAATGACATAATGTATAATAATAATTAATAATTTTTAAATTAATCTATATTAACAAATTATATGAATAATGATAGCATGTTAAATTAATTAAAACCTATCGCCTATACATTGCTGTGCCCTAGCAGGGTTCATTGTTTGGAACTATCATAATGTAACAACCTGTAAACAACATGAAATGCAATAAATGAATGATTATGATTATGATTATGAAACCACCAAACTCGCACTTCCCGGTGTGGTTCTCCAAATCGCTCATCCACATCTTTAAGTATAAAAAGAAAGCCTGGTCTAAATGGAAAAGGTACCGTAATATAAGTGACTACGAAGTATTTTCCTTGTACAGAGCGCGTTTTATTTAAAGAGGAATGTGACAAATATTTTCATAAATACATAAATAGTGTCAAGGATGGTATTTTTAAAGATGATAAGCACTTTTGGGTTTACGTGGCTTATCGGCCTGCTGAAGTATTTTTGTACGTAGCAGTGTGCAAGGGCTTTCTTTAACAGCTGATAGGAAATGTTGTGATTGAGTCATAAATACAGTATAAAGTGGTATTTTTACTTTTAGAAAGCTAATACGATGTAGAATAATTTAAAGTAATAAAAAATGTAGGTAATAGGGGGTTTTATTGAGAAATTTTACAATTATTGTAAAAATTGATGAAAAAATATCAGTTTTTTTTTTATTTAAGATGGGTTTGCTCTTGACTCTAGTCTAGGTCGGAGGCGACAGAGACAGAGTCGACGATGGAGTGAGCTTACCCAGAAGAAGCCTATTGACTCTCACTTTGAAGAAATTAGGGCTGTATGCGCTAGGAAACACAGACGCAGGCAGTTCCACTCTTTTGCTGTGCGCGTTATAAAAGACATTTGGAAACGCTTATTTTTGTCAAAAAAAACCCCTTATTTCTCAATTGAGGGCAGTTTTTTATTTAACTTTTATTTTATGAGGACGCCCTGTTATTTTCAATCATAACTGAGTTTGTTCCATCGTGATAGATCGTGTAGTTTAAAAGTTATACCGTTTTGTTTACACAGAGAAATCGAGGGCAACCCTCAAATTTTATAGGCACACCTATAATAATAATAATAATTCATTTATTTCGGAACCAGTCCATTCCATATGCAATGTATGCATATGGAATGGACTGGTTGTAATTAAAAAATATTTGATACATAAGGAATTAATTAATTAAAATATTACAATTACACATTACAAGTCATCAATAAAATAATAATAATAATAACCGAGAAATTTCAAAACAAAAAAAAAAAATAATAATAAATAAACAAGAATAATAATAAAAACATTATAAATTACAATTTTACGATAGCAAAAGATACACAATAAACATATTTCATCTTAGTCTAAATTTTGGTTTGGATCCGGAGTGCTCGTATTATTGGGCAATCCAGATCCAGATCCATCCTCCACGCGAACAGCTGTAGGTAGCTGTTGGAACTGCCTAATATGCGGAGCATCAGGGACACAACTCTCTTGCGAATAATCGCAGCAAACCCATCTATATTTGCGTCAGCAAACATACCTGATGCGCTACAGTAACGAGGCAGCTTCATCAGCGCCCTGAAGGCATTATTATAGGGAACACGCAGGGCATCGTACGATTTTTTTGTATGCTTGACCCATAGGCTGCACGTGTAGAACGATTGGCAAAATGCCCTAAACAACGTAGCTTTTACTTCCGCAGTACAGCGCGCGAACCTACGAGCCAGCATATTAGCTCTAACAGATAAAGCCCTGCGTTCCCTATCTATGTCAATATCATCTACAAGCGTCTCGGTGACCCAGTGGCCCAGATACTTGAACTGCGAGACTCTTTTAAGGACACTGCCATTCAGCATGACCTGCGGGACAGTGTTATAAGTTTTAGAGCCTGCCTTAAACACCATGAGTTCGCTTTTAATGGCGTTATATCTGAGCCCGTGGGCCCCCGCATACTGCTCACAGATCGAAATCAGTTTTCGAAGGCCACTGATCGATGGACTCAGCAGCACCATGTCGTCCGCGTAACTGATGTTGTTGCTAAGAACACCATCAATCGAACATCCCACACCGGCGCTACTGAGTTCACGAATCAGACGGTCAATATACAAGTTGAAGAGAGTCGGCGATGTTAGCCCGCCTTGCCTTACACCACATTCCAACCTGTACTCAACCGAAAGTGACCCCGACCACCGCACAAAATTGCTCTGGTTGCCATGCTTTAGGAGACTTATGTACTCAGTAGGTAGATCCGTATCATCCGACAACTTTTCCCACAACCTGTCGTATGCCACAAGATCAAATGCTTTAGATAGATCTAAGAAGCAGGCATAGACAGGCGTGCTTCTGTCAGTGTAGTATCGGACGGTATGCTTGAGACTCAGTATAGCCATTTCTGTTGATAAACCAGGGCGAAAGCCAAACTGTGCATCATGAAACTGTAGGTGTTGTCTTAACTGAATATCAATAACACCGTCCAACACTTTAGCAATGGCTGTCGCGAGTGATATAGGCCTGTAGTTACTTAATTTAGAGGCGTCTCCTGTGTTGCTCTTTATTATGGGGACAACTATAGTCCTCATCATTGCCTCCGGAAGGTATGAATGCCTTATACAGAACATAAACAACATAGCGAGAACCCTCGGCAGATGAACACCCGCATGCTGCAAGTGTTCTTTGCTAAGCGAGTCATGGCCCAGGGATTTTCCTCGCTTCATGTCTCTGATCACCTTGGCAACTTGTTTCGCAGTGACCCGAACAAGCGGTTTCGCCAGACTAGTACCTCCCGCCTCTGTAGTGGTCGTCGCGGGTACCAGTGGAGAAAATACCCTAAAATGCTCCCTGAATAAGTGGGCAATTTGGTCGGTGTCACTAACCCCCTCTACACTAACTGGAATACTCTGCCTCGGATTCAATTTGTTGGTCTCCTTCCAAAACTTATTAAAAAATTTTGTGGCATGCTGTGATGCAAGATTGTCCATCTTTATCTGATTCACTATCTGATCACTTGAGCTGTTGTTTAAACCAACTTCGAGAATTTTGCATTTAATCATAAGTCTGACCGCACGTATTCTTGCCCTGGGCGACCCACTCATGAAACCGAAGCCTAGCCTCCTCATACGCCTTCTTGCAGTGTTTGTTCCAGCCTGTAACATACCTTTTCTTTTTATTTTTAATTGTTTTACTTTTAGAGCACGCCACCGCAGCGTCCCTAAGCACATTCACTACATTATGATACAATTTATCTATTATTTGTCTGTGGTCTATATTATTACACATTATATCTGCGCAGTTATGTAATTCACAAGGAAAGTTGATATCACGCAGCTTAGTTGAGCAAATGTACAAATATTTATTGAACTGCTCTTTATCTCTTTCACCCCATATAGCCTTATCCGGCAATGAGCCTCTCACCTGTACTTTTGGTACCAAAATATTAAGGTCACATAACAGTTCGACAGCGAAATGATCAGAACATGACATCTCATACCGTACACTTGTGCCCAGAACAGTTTATTTTGCGACTTCAGTAATGATGACATGGTCCAACCATGACGTAGACCCGTAAGCATTACTAAGGAATGTATATGGACCTGAGCTCAGTGCAGACATAGAATGCTTGGGCATTCTATGTCTGCACACGTCCACTGTTGCTCAGCACAGAATTTCAAAAGCTCATTGCCAAATAAGGCGCCTGGATTAGCATTGAAATCCCCCAGTATATACACTGAGTCAGTACCACTAGTCTCTATCAATCTGCCTGCCTAGTCTCTATAATAGCACTAATCTCGCCGAGGCAACTCACAAAAGTTTCAAAATTATCAAGACTATCCGTTGGCATATATACCGACATCACCAATAACTCACGATATTAAAACCATTTTGTAATCTCTTTTGTTGTACTAAAACCCACTGCTCATTCGGTTTCTCAGCCTTCCATTGCTTTTCTGTATTTATTACATGCGCAAAAGAATTATGTAAACACGTATTCTCACTCGTACAACAATCCAACCTATACATTGGTGCTGATGACTCAGGAACGACAGCGGTGACGGCGGTTCATTCATGGTCGAAGTCGCGGTACACGCGCACACCTTCACTTGCGCTGGAACGTGCGGACTGGGCGTAGCAGGGGGGTGCGTGCGTCGGCGTGGGCGCAGGGGATCCCGATACCGCCACTCGTACTGCAGCGGCACAAGTAGCTCTCGGCACTGACTCAGTTCGCTCAGCTTGACTTTGCATTGTATAATATTTAATTCCACGTCCAAAACGGGGGGTAGGCCGGCCGGTCCGCTATCCAAAAAATAACTATCTGATATATTATTACCTCCACCTCTCGTTTTACTAACATAACAGTCGAAGTTGTTGTTCACCAAAGATGCATTTTTCAAATTAGTAAGTTTCTTTTTGACTTCATTAAACTTTTCTTCAGTAACATACGACTCCTTAATCGTTCTTAATTAATTTTGGATGACCAACATACCCTTCAAGAGTTTTGCCGGATCAACATGGTCAAAGTGAATAGGAGGTAACTTCCGTAAGTCCCTTGCAACAAAAACTGGAATTAAATCCGGATCTGTCTCTTTAAAAAGGCTTACAACGTCAAATAAATCTCTCTTCGCTCATCCATCCTTCCTTCTATTCATCTTTTTCTTTGAAGTAGGCACTGATTCGAATAGTTTTATTTCTAATTTTCCTCTTTGCACTTTCAATCTCCTCCGAAGAAAAGCTCGACACACACAGATTCACCAAACTTTCTTCGTTCATAATGTCTACTATATTTTGAATAAAGGCTAATAACTCACTAACTACTAAATTGCACTGATTGCATTTTACAATATTATTAGACGTCATCTTTGTGCGATGAGTCACCGATGCGATAGTAAGTTCACTCGCTAGCGCTTACGGACGCGACGCGCAATTTGGATATTTTTTATAGTAACTCGTGCATTTACTCTTGGAAAGCACCATTTGGTGAAGTGGAACTGATGATGAAGATGGCCATCGGATCTACTCAATAATAAGTATTTTACGGATTGCGATTCGATTAAGTACTTACTTTAATATGGTTGCTAAACAATTTATGCTCGTCTCACTGCATATACTGAAATGGAGATAATGGTGACTTCACCATCAGCTCCAGTTCTCCTGGTTCTTATTAGGACAACTCCTCAAAAATTAACGTCCCTACATCGGGAAAAGCAATATTTTGCAAAAGTTGATGAGCATTTGGCATTAGGCTATTGTAACTTAGATAAATTACAAACAGACCCACTAAAAAGTGAAAAAAAAAAAACCACCGACTTCCAAAATAAAATACTACAAACTGGTGGTCCAAAGACATCGAATTCTGAAGTTAAAGTTATTTTTCACTTTGTAGTGTTTTTTTTTTGGTAGTCGGTGGTTTTTTTTTTTTGTAATTTTAAATTGTCTTTCAAACACGAATCAAATTATGTAACTAGGGTCGTCTGAATCTATTACCTATAGGCTAATGCTAGTACAATACCTGTAGTTAGTAAGGTCAGTGTTGTTTTCTTGTTGGATTTTAAGAAGCAAACTGAACAGGATGACTGCCTTGCGCATTGAGTTCTCATACTTCTCTTTATGACTTAGATATTCTACTGGTACGC
The DNA here is from genome assembly GCA_948252095.1 of Dicycla oo. Taxonomy (NCBI): domain Eukaryota; kingdom Metazoa; phylum Arthropoda; class Insecta; order Lepidoptera; family Noctuidae; genus Dicycla; species Dicycla oo. Next base: position 5,801,004 of record OX411711.1, on the reverse strand, counting down.
CGCCAAATAGCTCTTCCCTCTTGGTCAGCATTACCCTTTCTGAAAAAGGACGGATCAAATGACATCGATAGAATACTGTGTAGGTCTTCAATTAATTAAAACTAGTCTTCATTTCAATAGAGAATCCCCAATCAATCAACAGCCGTCATAGCCCATCACAAATTACATACAAATTAAAATTGCTATGGCTTCTTTCACCCTACGTGATTACAACTCTTGACTATAAAAGGTCAAAAAATTCTTGCAAAGATATCACACATCCACCAATCTTCCATCAGTCACCAGTTCTAAAAATAAACTCTCCAAGATGAACAAGATCTATTTCCTCATTGTCTTCGTGGCCTGCTTCTGCTTATACGCCGAATCCCAACTGACATTTACCTCTAGCTGGGGTGGGAAGCGCGGGGGCGTTGCTCCCGTCTCATGCAAGAACGAAGAAGCAGTCGCTACGATTTTCAAGCTTATCCAAAACGAAGCTGAAAGATTCATCATCTGCCAGCAGAAATCATGAAGACAAAAGACGATTGACGCTATTTTTAAGACGATACTGCGATATTTAAATGACGAATATGTTTATTTATAATCTGCTGTGGTGTGTTTAAGTTTTCTTCAATAGAACCATGATATTTGTTGCGAGTCACTCGGAATATGCTATGATCGTTCATATGCTATGGTCGTATGATCGTGTCGTGATCGTGACGTATACGTACATGGGTTATGTTGCAATATAATGCAAAAATACATGATTGTGTATGTTATGTAGGTCCGTAGCTTGAATGCAATTAAATTATTATGTACTCTGAGTAATAAATCTTACGCTTAATGTCTTTTTAATATGTTTTTTTTATTACCACCTCGTCTTTCTGGATACCATGCTGACACGTCGTCGCTGTACTACGTTTCAATTTTCATATTGGGTGTCACTCAAAATAGAACCTATACAGCCAGCGATTACTCTTCTCGCATACGTAACACTACTGTAGCTTTTTGGCATGAAGATCTTTAACGCGGCTTGTGGTAGGAGTAAACTGGCAGAAATTGTGACATAACGATAAAGCGTTATGCCGTCAGTTTCAAGCGTCAGAAGTTTTGGTTTATGTTTTTAACACAGAGTCATCTTGTATAGTTGTTAGCTTTATCACATGAAACGTGATAATTTTGAGTTTTTTAAAAACAAAAACTTGAAACTTGACACCATACATATAGATGTATGGTGATGGCTCTGTATTTCAAAATCATGGTGCTCCTTGCCACTATGGACGAGCAGTAAGGCAGCACTTCAATGAATCTTTCCCCGATAGATGGATTGGGCATGCAGAACCCACCGAATCCCACCACGTTCACTGAACCTGAATCCAATAGATTTTTATCTGGGGCTTTTAAAAAGAAACATATATATATATAATTATATATATACCGGGTTACTGGTAATTCGACGTATATTCGTCAGGGGCTGATAGGGGGGCCAAAATGCTACAAATTGAACCCCCCATATGTATGGCCGAAATTCAATAGTTTTCGAGATATTTGAATTTTAAGAATTTTTCGATAGGTATTTACCCAAAATTTGACATTTAATTCCAAATAAAAAAAAATACATATTTGAATGGGTACCATTAAAAATGTTGTTGTAGCTGGCACTTCAATTAAGCTATGGACATAATTAAAACTACTTAATTTAACAAAATAATTAAAATAATGAGCGATTTAAGAATAATATCTTATTAATATTTTCATTTTACGCTTCAAAAATGTCGTCACAAAAATTACTATGAAATGTCATAGTAATTTTTGTGACGACATTTTTCGTCGTACAATAACTAAAACAACTTGCCTATTCTGTAAGCTTTCCAAAAAGGTATAAAAGTCATTTTTAAAATACATAATTCGTGGCATGGCATGTGTTTGAACCGGTGCGGCGGCGCGCGGTGCGGGGAGAGAAATCATCTGTTTTTAGTTTATGATCCTCGCTAAAACAACCGATTTTACTGGCGAAATTCTTCGTGATGGGGCGGGGTGTGCGGGCGGGGGAGTACACGGCGTCTGCTGCGCTCGCGTCGCCTTCCTTAGTAAGTTTCGACTCTACGCCGCGCAAGCACGTGTGTTGTTATCTTGCTATTAACCAATCTCTCATCGCGTTAATTTGTTATCGATCATTATTGTTAATTTTTGTTTCTCTTGTTATTCTTTTTGTTATCATTGTTATTTCGGATAACATGGCTTCGTATTTTAATAACTAATACGCAGACATAATGTTTTGTTTTGGTTTTGCCGATGGAAACGCGGCTGCGGCTCGGCGAGAATACCAACGCCGCTTTCCCGATCGTCGACTTCCCCACGTTACTGTTTTCGGGAGCACCTATCGACGATTGTCTGAAACTGGCAGTGTTCAGAGAGCACAAGTCAACGCTGGCAGACCTCGACGGTACACGGCTGACGAAGAGGACACCATTCTTCACTGTTTTATTGATGACCCAAACATCTCAACGAACATTGTTGCAAGACAGCTCGGTATATCCCAGTGGAAAGTGTGGTCGGTAGTACATCTATCAGGTAGACACCCATACCATTATCAACCTGTCCAAACATTGCACGAGGGAGATCCTGCCAGGCGACTCGAATTTTCTCGGTTTATGTTAAACGCTGACGCTGACCAGGAACATTTCCTAAGAAATATTTTGTGGACTGACGAGTCAAAGTTTGACCGGGATGGTATAACAAATTACCATAACTTACATTTTTGGGCACCTAAAGTAGGCAGGAATCCAAAAAAACTAAAAGAAACTGCGTCGCAAATGAGATTTTCCCTGAACGTATGGATGGGTGTCCTTGACAATTATTTGCTGGGCCCTCATTTCATGCCCCAAAATTTGAACGGTGAAAATTACGAGGAGTTTTTAAGAAACAACCTAAAGAAAAAAAGAAAGAAAAATATGTTAATTTGTCACAGAAACACGTGCATACAAAAATATAATTAACTCGAGTTTTACAATATGAAAAATAAAACATAAATCACGAGCACAAAACAAAAGTCGGCAGCTGCTGGCACGCCATGACTGCGACAAGAAGGCTTCCACTCAGCATGATCCTAGACGATTTCTTGGAGGATGTTCCCGAAGAAATAAAAAACAACCTCATATTTCAACATGATGGTTGCCCAGCACATTACCGGATTACTGTCCGACAGTGGCTAGACGAGAGATATCCAAACCGATGGATTGGGAGGGGAGGGCCAATTCCGTGGCCAGCACGAAGCCCTGATATCACACCACTTGATTTTTAAGTTTGGGGTCATATGAAGGAATTAGTTTATGTGACCCCAATAAATTCAGTCGAAGAACTTCGACAGCGAATAATTAACGCGGCGCAACAGATGAGAACAACGTTCACATCAAAAGTGACGAAAACCGAAGTTAGGAAGAGAATTCGAACCTGCATTCGTAATCGAGGGTCTCATTTTGAACAAGATGTGTAAATTTTTTTATAAAATATGACGTAAATTTTTTAATGCATTTTATTTCATACAAATACAAAATGACCCTTTCTCTCCCCGCGCCGATTCAAACACATGCCATGCCACGAATTATGTATTTTAAAAATGACTTTTATACCTTTTTAGAAAGCTTACAGAATAGGCAAGTTGTTTTAGTTATTTGTACGATTAATGTCATAGAAATTTTTGTGACGAGACAACATTTTTGAAGCGTAAAATGAAAATATTGGTAAGATATTATTCTTATATCGCGCATTATTTTAATTATTTTGTTAAATTAAGTAGTTTTAATTACGTCCATAGCTTAATTGAAGTGCCTGCTACAACATCATTTTTAATGGTACCCATTCAAACATGTATTCTTTTTTATTTGGAATTAAATGTCAAATTTTGGGTAAATATCGAAAAACTCTTAAAATTCAAATATCTCGAAAACTATTGAATTTCGGCCATACATATGGGGTTCAATTTGTTGCATTTTGGCCCCCTTATCAGCCCCTGACGGATATACGTCGAATTACCAGTAAGTGCCAGTAACCCTATATATATAATATATGCTAGAGAACCGACGTCAGAAGGTACAGCAGCAGCCTGGCTTCTGTACTGACTGACTAAGACTAACCCACTGGAACACCGTCGATTGAAAAGACAGCACACAAATGGGACATAGCTTGATCTAGTCTAGCAACAACCACCCACCCAGTGGGGTGATGACAATCTGGTCTCTTTTAACGCTACCAAAACACAGGCGTGTCTTTTTACCGCTAAAAAGAGTCGTTTCGCTCAATTAAGCTATGGACATAATTAAAACTACTTAATTTAACAAAATAATTAAAATAATGAGCGATTTAAGAATAATATCTTATTAATATTTTCATTTTACGCTTCAAAAATGTCGTCACAAAAATTACTATGAAATGTCATAGTAATTTTTGTGACGACATTTTTCGTCGTACAATAACTAAAACAACTTGCCTATTCTGTAAGCTTTCCAAAAAGGTATAAAAGTCATTTTTAAAATACATAATTCGTGGCATGGCATGTGTTTGAACCGGTGCGGCGGCGCGCGGTGCGGGGAGAGAAATCATCTGTTTTTAGTTTATGATCCTCGCTAAAACAACCGATTTTACTGGCGAAATTCTTCGTGATGGGGCGGGGTGTGCGGGCGGGGGAGTACACGGCGTCTGCTGCGCTCGCGTCGCCTTCCTTAGTAAGTTTCGACTCTACGCCGCGCAAGCACGTGTGTTGTTATCTTGCTATTAACCAATCTCTCATCGCGTTAATTTGTTATCGATCATTATTGTTAATTTTTGTTTCTCTTGTTATTCTTTTTGTTATCATTGTTATTTCGGATAACATGGCTTCGTATTTTAATAACTAATACGCAGACATAATGTTTTGTTTTGGTTTTGCCGATGGAAACGCGGCTGCGGCTCGGCGAGAATACCAACGCCGCTTTCCCGATCGTCGACTTCCCCACGTTACTGTTTTCGGGAGCACCTATCGACGATTGTCTGAAACTGGCAGTGTTCAGAGAGCACAAGTCAACGCTGGCAGACCTCGACGGTACACGGCTGACGAAGAGGACACCATTCTTCACTGTTTTATTGATGACCCAAACATCTCAACGAACATTGTTGCAAGACAGCTCGGTATATCCCAGTGGAAAGTGTGGTCGGTAGTACATCTATCAGGTAGACACCCATACCATTATCAACCTGTCCAAACATTGCACGAGGGAGATCCTGCCAGGCGACTCGAATTTTCTCGGTTTATGTTAAACGCTGACGCTGACCAGGAACATTTCCTAAGAAATATTTTGTGGACTGACGAGTCAAAGTTTGACCGGGATGGTATAACAAATTACCATAACTTACATTTTTGGGCACCTAAAGTAGGCAGGAATCCAAAAAAACTAAAAGAAACTGCGTCGCAAATGAGATTTTCCCTGAACGTATGGATGGGTGTCCTTGACAATTATTTGCTGGGCCCTCATTTCATGCCCCAAAATTTGAACGGTGAAAATTACGAGGAGTTTTTAAGAAACAACCTAAAGAAAAAAAGAAAGAAAAATATGTTAATTTGTCACAGAAACACGTGCATACAAAAATATAATTAACTCGAGTTTTACAATATGAAAAATAAAACATAAATCACGAGCACAAAACAAAAGTCGGCAGCTGCTGGCACGCCATGACTGCGACAAGAAGGCTTCCACTCAGCATGATCCTAGACGATTTCTTGGAGGATGTTCCCGAAGAAATAAAAAACAACCTCATATTTCAACATGATGGTTGCCCAGCACATTACCGGATTACTGTCCGACAGTGGCTAGACGAGAGATATCCAAACCGATGGATTGGGAGGGGAGGGCCAATTCCGTGGCCAGCACGAAGCCCTGATATCACACCACTTGATTTTTAAGTTTGGGGTCATATGAAGGAATTAGTTTATGTGACCCCAATAAATTCAGTCGAAGAACTTCGACAGCGAATAATTAACGCGGCGCAACAGATGAGAACAACGTTCACATCAAAAGTGACGAAAACCGAAGTTAGGAAGAGAATTCGAACCTGCATTCGTAATCGAGGGTCTCATTTTGAACAAGATGTGTAAATTTTTTTATAAAATATGACGTAAATTTTTTAATGCATTTTATTTCATACAAATACAAAATGACCCTTTCTCTCCCCGCGCCGATTCAAACACATGCCATGCCACGAATTATGTATTTTAAAAATGACTTTTATACCTTTTTAGAAAGCTTACAGAATAGGCAAGTTGTTTTAGTTATTTGTACGATTAATGTCATAGAAATTTTTGTGACGAGACAACATTTTTGAAGCGTAAAATGAAAATATTGGTAAGATATTATTCTTATATCGCTCATTATTTTAATTATTTTGTTAAATTAAGTAGTTTTAATTACGTCCATAGCTTAATTGAAGTGCCTGCTACAACATCATTTTTAATGGTACCCATTCAAACATGTATTCTTTTTTATTTGGAATTAAATGTCAAATTTTGGGTAAATATCGAAAAACTCTTAAAATTCAAATATCTCGAAAACTATTGAATTTCGGCCATACATATGGGGTTCAATTTGTTGCATTTTGGCCCCCTTATCAGCCCCTGACGGATATACGTCGAATTACCAGTAAGTGCCAGTAACCCTATATATATAATATATGCTAGAGAACCGACGTCAGAAGGTACAGCAGCAGCCTGGCTTCTGTACTGACTGACTAAGACTAACCCACTGGAACACCGTCGATTGAAAAGACAGCACACAAATGGGACATAGCTTGATCTAGTCTAGCAACAACCACCCACCCAGTGGGGTGATGACAATCTGGTCTCTTTTAACGCTACCAAAACACAGGCGTGTCTTTTTACCGCTAAAAAGAGTCGTTTCGCCCAAACTCCTACTTTTCGGGGTACATCTGTTCCTGCAACTGATCGACTTGAGCTCCTAGGCATGGAATTGACATCTGGTCTCAACTTCGGCGCCACCATCTAATACAAGGCCCAAACTGCGGCCAAGAAACTGGGCATCCTAAATAGGGTGAAGCGATACTTTACGCCTGGACAGCTTTTAACCCTTTACAAAGCGCAAGTCCGATTCTGCATGGAGTATTGCAGCCACCTTTGGGATGGATCAGCCAATTACCAACTAGCCGCGCTTGGCTCGGTGGAACGCAGAGCTAAGAGGCCCATTGGCGACGTAAAACTGGTGGATGCCAAGCTTCATAGCTTGGCTCATCGCCGCAAGGTTGCCTGCTTGTCGGTCTTCTACAGATTGTACTTCGGAGAGTGTGCCCGAGAACTCCACGACCTCATTCCACCGGCCCCCTTCTACCATCGAACATCCAGACGCACTGCCAGTTACCATCTCTACCTGGTTGCTATTCCACCAATTCGCACTAAGCGCTTCCAAGTGTCTTTTATAATGCGCACAGCAAAGGAGTGGAACTCACTACCTGCGTCTGTGTTTCCGAACGCATACAACCCTAATCTCTTCAAACTGAGAGTGAACAGGCTTCTTCTGGGTAAGCTCACTCCATCGACTCCTCCGCCGACTTTGTCTCTGTCACCTCTGACCTAGACTAGAGTCAAGAGCAAACCCATCACAAATAAATAATAAATAAAGAAGAGGGACCGCCCTCACTGGCGAATATCTGTATTCATTCAATTTAATCAATCCAATAATAAAAAACATAATTAATCTTGACATACCAAAAATAAAGGCTGTAACACACAAAATTCCTAGGAATAAACATAGACGAAGACTTAAATTAGAAATTACAGTCTCTTGCATAAATATAATTTTGCAATTTAGGGGTATGATGTATATCATAAAGAGATTAACAGAGTTGAATCTGGCGTCCTAGCCAGGTTACGTGGTAACGTTAAGACTGCTTAGGACTATAAGGTGCAAACTTATGTTAACTTATACTAAGTGTGTGACTGTGTGTGAAGTGTTAGTATGCCTGTGGGGTGTGTTTTGTAATGTAGGTGTGGTGTGCGTGTGTATAATATTATGATGTAGTATTTTTATTTTTGGAGTACCGATACCGAAGCTTCCGTTTAATTTTACAACTTTGTCTCAAACCCTTATCCACTCTTGTGTTTTTATTATTGCTATTGACTTTCACTCTTACATTGGGAAAACAGAGATCATAAAATACAAAAAAGAGCCATCGAAAACATCGATTTTGTATAGAAAGTATGCATGAAAGGATGGTTAATAAAGGAAATAAATATGGCATACTTAATCAAAACATATTACATAATCAAATATTCAGATTTGTTTAAAAAAATAACACAATTTCAGATTTGTTTAAAAATATATAAATATATTATTTATTTTAATTTCGTTTGGATGTTGGCTGTTGGTCATGAAAGTCATCGAAAGCGGTGTTTGTGTCAGTCTTTAAATAAATATCGGACCAAGAAAGATTTTGCAAGCATTTCTTAAATTTTCGGATGTTGTCAAGTTATAGTCTCTTGTATGAATGCATGTAATAAATGCTGATTTTTGTGGTTTCCGTTTAGTTGGAAAGTTTTATTCTATTAAAGACTTTAAAAAGACTAAATATGCTCCAACGAATAACGATAGTTTAATATTCTGTGATGTAACGCTTACCTATAAGTTTGCATGCTATGTATCTTTAGCAAAACGTGTACGCACTAATTTTAATGTAACACCTGTAATAACATGTATTAATGAAAACAAAATGAATTTAATAAAAAAGGGTAGTATTTAAACGCAAATAAAAAAAAAACTTTTTGTATCCAAAACGAATCTGAATTCCAATTAAAATTACTAATTGCACAGCAAAATAATCAACTCAATATATAACTAAATAAGCAATAATTTATATTCGTGACGCACCGCTATTAATCTTAAAGTAAAGATTTTGTATTAATGCATAACTAGTAATGACTAGCGCACATTAAATCTATATATTACGTTTTACCATTCTTGACAAAAACAAATTATTGTAACTTACACTTCCTGCCCTTCGCTCGCTCGTTGCACGCTATGTCGACGGAGCCTCGCTTCGCGGGGCTCCTATTTCTATGTAAAGGGTCTAAAGTAGCCTAACCAAACCTAACCTCGGGGTTAACATTAGTCGCTATGTCATTTTGCTATGAGTATGAGTATTATGTATGTACGCTCTGGTTAATTTGCTGTGCAGTCAGTATTCTCGATGTAAAAAAGTATATAAATGATGGAAATAAATTGATAGGTGATTATTTATTTGATGTGCAATTAATAACAATAAAATAATATCCTAATAAAAAATACAAAAATGAGCCATCGAAAACATCGAAACTATTTTGTATAGAAAGTATGCATGAAAGGATGGTTAATAAAGGAAATAAATATGGCATACTTAATCAAAACATATTACATAATCAAATATTCAGATTTGTTTAAAAAAATAACACAATTTCCAATTTGTTTAAAAAAATATATATTATTTATTTTAATTTCGTTTGGATGTTGGCTGTTGGCCGCGTCGAACCACGCACAATGAAGTTTTCCTTAGTGGGGTGGATTTATCTCAAAACAAACTTAATTTTATAGTTAAAAAACGTGTACTCCCATACATCGATATTCGCCACGGTCCAACTGCAAATGTGAGTTTGTAATCGCAAAAAATATTTTTTATGTCATAAAATTACAAATTAACGATTTTCGAACTTTTCCTTTACTTGTGCTGTGAGACCTTGCTTCCTGCCATACATGATTCTAGGTCAACGGGAAGTAGGTGCCCTGTAGGATTTGATTTATTTGCGAGTACCTATCAAAATATGTCGCATAAATGGCCGTATTTTTTAGCTTGATTTTTTCAGACCTGCAAGGGATCATAGATCTACGAATTTGATATTAATTTCGACTTGATACCTCCACGCGTTCCTGAGAAAAAGGGTCTTGACAGACTGACCGACAGACAGACGGACAACGAAGTGTTCCTATACGGGTTCCGTTTTTTCCTTTCAGTACGGAAACCCTAAAAATGAAATAAAATACAATATACAGTATATACGCAGAATTGTAAACGACAATAGGTATACTTAGGTACATTGTGTCTAGTTAATTGACTATAATAATAGTAGTTTATGAAACTGTTGCATAATGAGGGGTATTAAATATTTAATAGTATCACACGAGTGCTTTAATATCTAAATATGTGCAGTTTCATACACTACTTTATCTACACTCATGCTATTGCATAAAAAAAGCCAAAGCTGCTATTAAAAAGCTATATAAGCTGCTATTTAAAAAAAAAATCAAAATTAAAAAAACACAATAATGCCGAAACCATAGTAACGTGGATTACGTTACTATGGTTACGGAGCTGTCATCGGTAAACTGCGCATGCGCACTAGCGTGGTCCCCATATACAATGGTAAAAATCGATTTGAAAACTCCTTGGTCAATCCGAAGTGCACTTTACTAGAAAAAAAGTTACTTTAGAGCATTATTTTGATAAGAAATCTGTATCTTATTAGAGCGTTTTAAATTTGTTTAAGTTGTACAGACGATAGCACATCAAGCTACTACAATCAAATCAATCTGTCTTTCTTTAATAGATTTTCAACTTAATCGCTAAAGCAAAGTTTGATATGCATATATGCAGTTTGATATGGTCTGTACATGCATAAAATCTGTCATTATAGTACTATTTTTGAATTCATAATCAGAACTATATGAGTGTAGATAAAATTAGTTATGTTGTTATCTAGCTTTCTATACTTAATTAAGATTTACCTACACAACAACAGTTATCTCAGTTTTGATTTTGACACATTCGTATTTCGTTTTAGTTCTCTAGTCTAGATAGTTATATCACAATGGGAACATTCCCCTTCTTATACACAACATGTCACATCGATATAATTTAGAAGAAAAAGATTCGAACTGTCCCTCTAGCCCACTGGTCCATCTCTCCTGAGTGAGAGTTAGGTACCTTATAAGATTACCCGTGCGCCCAATATCGTATCGGTATGGGGTCTTTTATTTATTGGTAATATAGGTAGCTACATACCCGCCCGGTATGTGCCCCAAAAAATATTCGACTTTATTTATCTCGCATTCTAGAGATTAATCACAAAAACATAGAGGCCAAGAAGTAGGTAGTAACGCACAGTTCATTTACCTCTCTCCTTCCTTTCCAAAGTCTTGTGTATTCCTCCATCCAGAAAATAAGTCAGCTCCTCTACATTAAAAGTGCACTTCGCCCTCTCTGTGACTAAATCCTCGTTCACTGTGCCCATACTTATCTTATATATATTATTTACCACTGACTACAATACGTTCTATTTTACAGCGTTTATTCGCCTCACTGGTGATTTTAGCTTAGCCGAGTGGGGGCAGTCGAACATCCACTCGACAGTTATTTAAATACAACGTGGCGCTATAATGGCGACATTAATTTAAGACACGGCTAGTGGCACAGAATAAATAATAGTACTAACGTACAGAAGATGCACTCCGTTGATCTTAAGAAAGCCGCTTTTTATTTTTATCGCTCTAGATGTTGACATTCTGAGTGTGTCGGTCTACTCGCCGCTTATACCTACGAATACGGTTCCATGCATATACACTTTCTGCTTCAGGAAGTCGATGCGCTCTGTGACATGGGACATTTGTGTATAGTCTTGAGGGCTGACATCAGTCCCTGAGAACGCTCGTCTCATAAAGTGCATCATCTAGGGCGAGTATTGCCCTCCCTGAAGCAGATAAGTTTGCCGATGAGCGCTCTGGCAACACCAATACGGCGCTAAATTCTGCACTGCCCAGCTGGTACGGCTGGTTTCAGTCGTGTAGTCCTAGAGTCATTAGCAAATTTGACTTGAGCGCGACATGCCGCTACAGCCGCACAGTACAGAATCGAATCGGTGAGATCTTCGCAGTCATCAAAATAATTTGACAACTACGAATTCAGAATCGCCACCAGCGCCCTATTTTTGTTATGCATGGGCAAACGAGGTAGCCGTTGCCTAAGTTCGGGCGAAAGAAACCGATATTCCCAAATCGCACCCGAAATCCAAAGCACTCCTCAATTCCTTACTGCACTGGTTACTTACGTTTGTAGCCCTGTCATCACTCCCCTCGTCAGCTTAACTTGTGTTGAGCGGTTGTGCAACAGTCTGCGATGGAGGGGCAATGACATGACTACTCTGCATTTTTTATTCGCAGGTGATCAAGTACAGGGTCGTCCAACATTTGATTACGCTGGATGATCCGCACCTGATCCGATAGTCGTTGTGCCGAAACGTTGACAGCTGGCTCAAGCACCTGAAAAAGAGAGAGCATGCGAACACGGTAAGCGGTCAGATTGTTTCCACCTCTGTGTAGCCCCATAGTTGAGCGCATGGCATTCTCATTGATAGGTTGTGTCCATCTTATGCGCTGCGCACTTCCGCCGGGAGCTAGGGCCCTATCAGAGGCCGGTGGGCCTCGAGAGCCTAAGCCGTCCGGCGTCCGGTGTCCTCCCCGTCGACGATCAGATGGCGGCGTCGTAGGCGGGGAGAAATACTCGTCGCTCGAGCTCGACGCATCTATCACAGCCGGTGTCGTCACAGCACTCACGATAGGGCTGGGTAGGTAAGAGTCCGGAGGTTGTGGGCGTGCTCTATGTGCGTCTGATCTTGTCAACATATTATCTTCATTTTCTTATTTTCAATATTCTTTTCATTGTTGATTTATCGGAGGTGACATTACTATTATTATTATGGCCTTTTTTATTGCATAATAAAAAAATACTTAACCTTTTCACAGCCACACAGCAGCGTACACAGCCTCGCCCAGCGCCTAGCTATAAATGTATAACAAAATATACAGTAATAAAAACTTTTTACCAAAAAATAAAACCTAGTTCCAAAACAAAACACTACAAAGTGAAAAATAACTTTAATTTCGGTAGTCGGTGTCTTCGGTTTTGTAGTTTCGTTTTTTGCCACCGACTTCCAAAATTAACGTTATTTTTCACTTTGTAGTGTTTTGTTTTGGAAGTCGGTTTTATTTTTTGCTAAGAAGTTTTTATTTTTCATTTTTTAGTTGTGGTACCTACCCCACACAAATTCGAATACCACTACCTGCTATGTAAATAACAGTGATATGAAATTATTAAAAAATCATCCACATAAACTAAGTGGGAAAAATACGCATTATTGAAGCTAACTCAAAAACTACCCAAGCAAAGTTAATAAAATTTATATGAGACCACCTAGGAAGCCTTTCAAACGAATATATAGAATTTTCTAAATCGGTCCATCCGTGTTTGAGTAATCGCGTAACAAACATATAATATGTAGTGATAAACTTCATAATCATGAACTATTATGACATTGATTTAAGCACTATAGAATTGTCTATATGTGTATTGTGTATAATACAGTCTTTATTTCATGAAGCTAGCTCCAATATTTTTGAAGTAATTAAGGTTTTTGTTACCTTCCCGCTTTCTTTGCAACCGAGTGTATGTACGAGTACCTGTCAGTGTATGTTCACCGATTTCTCCGTTGATTGTGGACCAATTTTGAAAATATTTTTGTTGTTTGAAAGGGTATGCTCTCGAGGTGGTCCCATTGTCTTTAAGTCGGAATCTGATGAGGGGATCCCATGGAATTCGAGGGAAATACTCAAATTTTATAAGCACCTCACATCTATAGCGATTTGGGTACTTTTTATAGTAGGTAACTCATGCATTTGCTATCGGAAAACACCATATGTTGAAGTGAAACTGAAGATGAAGACCACAGATCCTATCGGAACTACTCAATAATATGTATGCAGTCAGTATGTGTAGGTAAATATGCAGTCTCACGGGTTGCGATTCGATTACTTTAATATGATTGTAAATTGTAAGCAATTTATGCTCGTCACAATGCATATGGTGAAGTGGAGCTGGTTGAGCAGTTGACATTAGGCTATTGTAACTTAGATAAATTACAAACTGACCTACCTGGTACTAAAGAGTGAAAAGTTAAAAATCCTTTTTTACAAAAAAAAAAAAAACCAACCGACTTATAAAAAAAAAACACTACAAAGTGAATTTAAAGTTAATTTTGAGCTGTTGGGCAGTAGCGACCCCACGGACCCTATCTCCCGGGAGAAATCTAGTCCTTCACCTTGCCTTTATTAGCCGGCCTGAGTGAACATTGACGAGGAACAGAGTTCCCACCTCTTTCTTGCCTTTATTGGCCGGCTTGAGTAGAGATTCGCAAGCGCAAATGTGCTCGGACGAAGGAAGTATTCCAGTAAAATGCTGGTAGGGATCTTGACCGTACTTCCGGGATTGTCCTGATAGCCGTGGGATAGCTCTCCACTCCTCATCAGCACCTCACGACAAGTTGCCCCCTTGTCGCTACGACACTATGTGCTAGCGACCATTTTCCGGGGCCCATTATTGAGTGTGCATGTCACCCCCTGCCATCATCTGTGTATTGTATATAAAACATTAGTCAGGCAGGGGCAATAGTCTTTCCATAGTTCTAGTTACCAGTCCACCGCCACCTAAACCCATAGCCCAACATGTTCTGTTTCCATGTTCTGCAATAGTCCTGTTATACACAATAATTACGTGGAATTTGTTTTTCCAAAGTTTGTATTAATGCGATTTTTGGTGATACAATAGGGTCTTAAAATTATTTTATAGTAGCTCAAAAAACTACCGAATAAGGCATGCATTGTTAACGAATGAATGAATGAAATGCACCGACCCCAGCGTGGTTTGACCAGACTCGATTATTCGAATGAACCCAAAGATTCTGTGCGGGACAAGTAAATAAACAGTGCAACAATGAACAAAGTGTTTAGTGATTAGGACAGTTCTAAGCATTCCGATAGATTGTACATACTTAGTCTGGCCATAAATACTGTTACAATTAAAAATAAGAAAGATATTACATTTGAATTTGGAATCTGTCATTTTTATACGATTGTTCATTGAGTTTTCTAATTTTGGCGCCAATACATTGTACAATATTTTGCGATATTAAAATGGAGTGGGGTGATAAAGAGAACCGAATCGCTGTGATTGCATTACACAAAGTTGGTATGGAGCCAAATGCAATTTTTAAAACTCTCCATACGTTTGGTATTAGTCAAATGTTTATGTACCGGGCTATTAATAGGTACAATGAGACCTCTGTTCGTGACAGAAAAAGATCTGGCCGTCCACGTAGTGTCCGTACGAAAAAGGTGGTCAAAGCAGTAAGAGAAAGCATTCGAAGAAATCCTGTTCGAAAGTAAAAGATTTTATCTCGGGAGATGAAGATAGCACCCAGAACCATGTCGCGTATTGTAAAATATGACTTGCAGCCTATAAGAGACGCACTGGTCATTTTTTCACTGATAATTTAAAAAAGAATAGGATGGTAAAATCGAAACAACTACTGAAGCGGTACGCAAAGGGAGGTCACAGAAAAATTTTGTTTACGGATGAGAAAATCTTTACAACTGAGCAACATTTTAACAAACAAAATGACCGTATTTATGCTCAAAGCTCTAAGGAAGCTTCCCAATTAGTCGACAGAGTGCAACGTGGGCATTATCCGACTTCAGTGATGGTTTGGTGGGGTGTTAGCTATGAAGGAGTGACTAAGCCATATTTTTGTGAAAACGATATCAAAACATCGGCACAAGTGTATCAAGATACCATTCTTGAGAAGGTAGTTAAGCCCCTTAACAACACCATGTTCAATAACCAAGTATGGTCCTTCCAACAAGACTCGGCGCCGGGTCATAAAGCTCGGTCCACGCAGTCTTGGTTGGAAGTGAACGTTTCGGACTTCATCAGAGCTGAAGAATGGCCGTCATCTAGTCCCGATCTTAATCCGCTGGATTATGATTTATGGTCAGTTTAAGAGAGTTCGGCTTGCTCTAAACGCCATGATAATTTGGAGTCTTTAAAACAATCCATACGATTGGCAGTGAAGAATTTTCCCATGGAAAGAGTGCGTGCTTCTATTGATAACTGGCCTCGACGTTTAAAGGACTGTATTGCAGCCAATGGAGACCACTTCGAATAAGCTTTTTATATTTTAAATTGTTTTATATTTATGTATTAAACTAACACACTGTAAAAGTAATAAATATTATTTGCAATAATTTTTTTTTTCTTCGTGACAATATGGCAAGACTAGGTACATAATTATAATCATTTAAATCATAGGTTCCCAAACTTTTATGGACTACCGCCCCCTTTACAAGAAAAAAATCCAACGCCCCCTTTACATAATAGTTAATTATACCAATTGTATGTCTGTCTATTATCTATTAATAATCACGAATTAAATGATATGACTCGATACACACCGTCATGCATCTCCCACATACGGCGCCCCAAACACGCTATGTTAGATCCAGACGACGACATCACTCTCTACCAAGAGAGTATGAAGTCGGTCCGTAAAACTCTAAACACTACACATGACAGACGTCCTAACTTCCGTACCCGCCGGCGAGTACCGCCGCGGCACACTGTGGGCTGGATTTTGAGTTTCATAGAACTTCGTTTACTTTTTTTGAAAGTGGGATTTTTTTGACTGGAAATGGATTCCTTGACCATTATTATACTTCGTTATGAAATATGGGATCATAAAAGTCAGTGTATCTATTTTTAAAACATAAAAGTTAAAAAAAATGTATGGAGCCAGGGTAAAAATATCAAATATCTCCAGAACCGCACGTTTGGCCGTAATATCCTGATACACGGTAATACCTCTATTTATTTGGGAATTTTTGGCGTACTTCATATATCGGGCATAGGTGCGGTTTTTTTTTTAAAAATCGGAGAATATTTTAATTTTTTATGTTGTATTTACCGATTGGATTTTAGGAATAATGGGTAATGCTGATCTTAATAATTAAAAAACTGAATGAAATTTATATTTTTCAAGACCGTTACCAACAAAAACAATTGTCACACTAGGAATATAGACTCAAAAATTGTTAAAATTATAATGACGTCGAATTGGTAATGAGCTAAGATCTGACATGAAGGGTCATATGTTGATACCAGGTTTTATGCGTGCATTAGTTAATTTATGTACTCATTAGTTAAATACTACTCTCCGATAATGCTAATTTGTGTCATTAAGTAATGAGTAGAGAAATTCCCAGTGATTTACAAAATTTTTGAGAAAAAATTACTGTGGTTCTAAATTAATTAGCTAACGATAGACACTTAGAGAGGATTGATTAGCAGTCAGTGTTTGTTGTTCCAAAATATTAGTAAATTAGGTATAATGCTATCTTAAGTAGTTAGCAACCATTACCTAATTATCTTTTGTGACGGATAAATATAATTTCTGACTGCGAGATACAGGTACATTGTATATTTTATTACTAATTTTAATTAGATATTTTAACAAAAGTTAATTAAAACTCAATTTAGACAAAATATAACACTTAAAACAATTCAAACATATATGAGAAGTAACGAAAAATCTTCAAAAAGTAAGTATTAAAAGCAAATCTTAAAATTAATCTATATTTAAGCTTAAGTGTATCTATAACATATATAATCCCCCTCCTCCCAAGTATAAAAAACTTAGAAATACAAAATATTAATCTACGGTTAATCATCTATATCGCTACTTTCCGAGCCCGAGTCTAACTCTGAATCAGACTCCAAGTGAGAGACATCGTAAAATTCAACATCTTCTTCAGGCTCCTGAAGCAACAAAAGATCCAGTGTGGCACTAAAAAGCATCCGCTTCTTTTTGCTTACCATCTTTGGTCTTGTTGCTGAAATAACAGGATCAGATGAAAGAAGAAGCATGTTGAATATGTCTTCATTGGAAGATTTCCTACAAAATTTTCGAGAATGATGTTCTCGAAACCTTCGAAAATCTTTGTTCTGGGCCTCAGAAGCTTCTTCTGACAAACTTCCTATGGGAAGAATTGCGTTACTTATAATTATATCCGCCCCATGTATCAGCAACTTGTGTACACTGGAAGGCATGTAGAACCACTTGTAAAGTTCTACATACTTCTTGGCTGTTTGAAGAGCATAATCCTTAAATTTTTCTGCGTAAATTTTTTCACCACTTGTAATGGCTTGCAAAATTACGGCAAATCTGTGAATCAACTCTTCGTTCAGTCCAGTGATAGCAGCTGTTTTAGCGGGATCCTCGAAAAATCGTCTAGCAGTGTTGCCGTCATTAGTTGTTCCGGATCCTTGTTTCACAATATCTACTAGAAGATTTAATTCGCATTTAAAATGATCCTGAATTTCCTTTTTCCTTGTTTCAAATACAGTTTTGTCTTCATTACTTCGTACTGCCCATTTTTTCAGATCTAATCTGTATGCTATATGTAAAAGACATTCCATGCTTTTAATCCGCGCATGTAAGGATGATAAGCCAAACTTATAAAGGTTTAATGAGACGTCTCTTTTCAATATCTCGTTAATGTTGTTCATCTCTGATGGTTTAGCCGAACAGAGGTAACACGTAGCACTGGATTTTACTTCCGAAAGATATGTGCACACTTTCCCATCAATCATGGTCATCATGAGGTCATGAGTAACCGAGTTGGTACCACATTTCAATGGTCGAAGATTTTTTATTTCTTCATCCATCTGCTTTGCATGCTCCACTACTACAAACTTACTTTCTTTTATAAAAGTAAATTGTACTGGGCGACAATATGATGGGGAGCAGGGGCTTGGATTGGTCCAGACAATTTCGTCACCACATGTTACTCTCAGTGGAACCAGAGAGGTCATGAATATACTGGAATCGTTATGCTCTCCATCCATTTTTTGTTTATATTGACTTTGATTTGAGGCTCCATCAAAACCCCACTTGGAAATCATAGAAAGCTGTCTATTTTCTATGTTTTCGGACAAACTCTCTAAAATTCTTTGTGCTGTTTTATCAAGAAGGCTTTGTAGGACAATTTTAGCTGATGAATCAGTCACTGTTATGCACTCTTTTGGTGGGTAGCACTCCAATTTGGCTTTCTGTACTTTGAAGTACGATGGGTATAAATCTTTTGCCCCTTCTCGAATGGCAGTTTCTCTTAATGTTATGTATTGCCATTTCGAAAGTTTAAGAGACAAAAGGATACCTAGTGCCTTTTCTGGAGTGAATAGTACAGAAGCTGGCTTTTTAATCATATCACTAAACTTGTCAGCGGCCTCTGGATGCTTGAGCATATACTCAATGACAAAAGCAATATTGTTGTGTCCTTCATTTTTAATTGAGATGTAGCTGCAAATAATATTTCATTACTCTCGCGGTCCTTTTGATCAATAGTTCTGACTTTTTTCTGCTTGGACCCCAAATCTTGAAAAGGCTTTCGAGGTGAAGCTTTTCGTTTTGTCATAGTTCCAACTGATGACGTTGAAGGTCCAGGATCCAAGGAACTTGGCTCTTCAATAACTGGAATTGGTGCAACCAATTCCACAATACAACTTGGCCAGTCAATATTTGACTCTAGCCAACCTTCATATTGTTTTTTGAAGTCTCCGAAATTCCGATGCACTTGCTGCCATCTCTTCATTGCAGCTCCAGTAAATCTTCGGCAAAACTCTCTCAGCGTCAAACTGTCCTCTTCAGAAAAGGTGTAGTCTACTCGAGACACCAATTCTTGAAATAAATTATCACTTTTGTTGTTACCACTTCTTAAAATAACAAATAAATCTAAGTTAGTAGCTAAACTCTACATATTTAAATCTGTTAAAATTACTGTTGTCAGGATGGTAGCTCTAGATGAACTAAAATATTTGACTAACGCAGCACTATTTATATTTAACTATTTTTTATCATTAGGGTAATTAGCTAATGGTTGCTAACTACCCTACTTAAGATATCATTATACCTAATTTACTAATATTTTGGAATAACAAACACTGACTGCTAATCAATCCTTTCTAAGTGTCGATCGTTAGCTAATTAATTTAGAACCACAGTAATTTTTTCTCAAAAATTTTGTAAATCACTGGGAATTTCTCTACTCATTATTTAATGACACAAATTAGCATTATCGGGGGGTAGTATTTAACAAATGAGTACATAAATTAACTAATGCGCGCATAAAACTTGATATCAACATATGACCCTTCATGTCAGATCTCAGCTCATTACCAACTCGACGTCATTATAATTTTAACAAT
Source organism: Dicycla oo (assembly GCA_948252095.1). NCBI lineage: Eukaryota > Metazoa > Arthropoda > Insecta > Lepidoptera > Noctuidae > Dicycla > Dicycla oo. The sequence continues at coordinate 5,780,868 of OX411711.1, read as the reverse complement.
TTTTGAGTCTATATTCTTAGTGTGACAATTGTTTTTGTTGGTAACGGTCTTGAAAAATATAAATTTCATTCAGTTTTTCAATTATTAAGATCAGCATTACCCACCTATTCCTAAAATCCAATAGGTAAATACAACATAAAAAATTAAAATATTCCCCGATTTTAAAAAAAAAAACCGCACCTATGCCCGATATATGAAGTACGCCAAAAATTCCCAAATAAATAGAGGTATTACCGTGTGTCAGGAAATTACGGCCAACCGTGCGGTTCTGGAGATATTTGATATTTTTACCCTGGCTCCATACATTTTTTTTTACTTTTATGTTTTAAAAATAGATACACTGACTTTTATGATCCCATATTTCATAACGAAGTATTATAATGGTCAAGGAATCCATTTCCAGTCAAAAAAACCCCACTTTCAAAAAAAGTAAATGAAGTTCTATGAAACTCAAAATCCAGCCCACAGTCGGCATAGACGTACGTCAATCCCCCCGTCCCTTGCACCCGCCCGCCCGCGCGGAACAAGTAGCTTTAAACGCCCCTAACAATAATAACATACCGATAGAACAAGTCTCCACTTGCTCAGTAGTCAGTAGCGCCCTAAGCCTAGGTTCGAGTCTCACTATGGGACGCCCTTAGCTGCGCTGCTTAGTTTTATTTTCTAACCCGGCGAGAGGCTTTTCTGGCCCCGCCAACGCTCGGTTAAGCAGCCAAGGCTCCCGGAGCCAATTGCGATAGGTCCGTTTCAAAAAAAAAAAAACGTACGCTATTCCATCTCCCAGTTCTTGAAATGCAATTCCAGGCGTTTCTTCGACTCAGCCACCAACCATCGTAACCCTCTGGTTGTCGAGGCGGCTAGTTATGTCCCTTCCCGTATTAGTAAGGTCCGAGGCTTGTCCTCTCAGATCCCGACGACCCTATAACTCTTGTCCAGGAGAGCAGTAGGGACCGTAGGAACAAAAACAAATCGACATTCCGACCTCGCCGCCGAAGTCCCTCGCGACGACCCCGAAGTAATCGTCCTCCCCCCATCCCTTCCTCGGGAATGAAGTGCCAGCTGGTGGCGTAGCTGAGCCAGTAGCTTTGAACTCCCCAGACAATAATAATCACTCTAATTTGATCCAGCCTGTCCCATCTTGCTTTCTCCCTCCCAGAGACGCCCTAAGCCGAGGTTCGTTCCCCACAGGGAGAGCTCTTAGCGTGTAGTCGCTTAGTCTGTAAGTTTTATGCCCCTGGCTGGAGGCATTGAGTTCGCTTAAGGTAGCCACAGGATTAACCGGTTAAGTAGTCACGGCCTCTCTAGGCCCACTACGAGATGCCATACAAAAAAAAAAAAAAACTTATCGGTACAGGTTATATGAGTTCATATAATTATTTATTTTCTTTGACTCTCAATTTCAATTTATTTTAACGTTATTTTTATTTATTATTGACATAATCTACTCATTTCAATGTTTATTTTTTTTATGAGTGGGATTGCAATATGTGGTTAGGTTAGCTAGTGACCTCGACAATTGATCATAGTTTTTCTTGCCCGAGCAACCGGCAGCAAGTTCGTCATGCTCCTTTAGATGTCACTGCTTGCGGTAGCGTCGGGGGTCGGGTTGTCTCCTTCCCTCAAATATGGCGAGGGGGGTAATGGCTGATCTTTGCGTTATACTCGTGAACGGGTGCTGCTTGTGGTGACAGATCGTCTTGCTGACCTTGGTTTTGTTTTCTTATTAGTAACTTAACTCGTTGTTGATTTTACTTCGATGGTCCTAGTTTATCATCTGTGACTTTGAGTTACGACTACATGTACGGCTATATGTAAGTGGGCACGCCCTTTATTACTGGAGGCTTTTATTTAGGTATAAAGTTCTGCTTACGTTTTTAGTTTTGTATTTTGTTTTTTTTTTTCGTATATTGGCGTGTGCTAGCTCACTTATAGCAAATAATTTAATTTAATGTTTTGTGTTGCGTAATGTACCTAAATTGTTATGCGCAGTTATATAGAATCATTTTTTTAACTGAACAGACTGTCTTATGTAATTTTGACGTTCAAAAAGTGCCGATTCTCAGCCTAGTTTGAATAAATGACTTTTGATATTGATTTTGAGTTGGCGAGCAGCAGTATTAGGAAGAAGAACACTTCGAAATAAAGAAGATCTACAAGGAAGAAACTCTCCTGGTTTTATTCTTCACCAAACCAGCACACAAATGCGCCTATAGGGCACAGATTCACACTAGCCCCTATTGCCTCATGTTACATGGTGCAACAGAGACCATTGCTTATCAAAGAGAAGACCGGGGGGCGCGATAATGATAGGGTAGACAGGCCCTTAGGATATGGAGGGGATAAAGAGCCTACCGAGTATGCACCCTACCTTATATGGCATGCATTGTTAAATTACAATATTAGAAAATAAGTTAAACATTACATGAAACATAATGAAGTAATCAATCTAGAGAAATTAAACTACAAGATATAATATATTGTAATAAATTAATAGACGAATCTTTATGAATATTACATTAAAACATAAATACATAAAATGGTCAGTCACATGAATTTTTGGCAACTAGGAATTCGTCAATTAGCATTTGTCTATTAAAAATTTATTTAGTTTACGTTTAAATTGTGTCAAATTTAAATCTTTTGTGTCATTTGGTAGCTTATTAAAAATTTTCGGAGCCATGCAAAGTATGCTTTTGTGCATAAGGGCGGTTTTTGAACTTCTTAGGAATAATTCATGTCGATATGTTGATCTTAGTCTTATGAATCGATAGCTTTGTTCTTAAGCTTTTTTTAAAAAATCGCCGTTTTTCTTTACGAACAAAAGCGGTCTCATATATCTACAGACAAGGTAGCGGAAATAAAATACGGCTTGCAACTTTCTGTTGATTTAAGATTGCATGTGAATGCACCTCTTTTGCGCTTTAAAAATATCAAGTTTTTCACACGAATTTGCCCAGAAAATCACGCCGTAACGTAATAAGGAATCTACGTAGCCATAATACGCGGCTACGACAGCCGTCTGATTTACTATTTTGCTGAGTTTATAAAGAGCAAAGGCAAACCTGGTCAATTTTGCAATAAGGAGCGATGCTTGTTCTTTCCACGTCAGTCTATTGTCAATCCTAAAAATTTATATGTCCTACTTCTTCAATTATATTATTATTAAAAGATAGATTGATGTCAGATGTGGTAATTCTTTGCCGAAACTGCATGATTTTAGTTTTATTTAAATTAAGAATTAAATTATTTTGTTCAAGCCAAGCGATTTGCTATGTGATTGTTGTAATGCATTTTTAATGTCACTTTCATAGTTTCTATTTAAATCATCATGCCTAATAATTAAAGTGCCGTCATCGGCAAAAAGAACCATAGGAAAGGTGACGTGTTTTGGAGTCATTTATATAGACTAAAAACAATGGCGGGCCCAATACGCTGCCTTGTGGCACGCCAAATGTGATTTACGTTTTTCTAAAATGTATTTATCCTGTTTGCAAATTCGTCTAACTTTCGAACAGTGTTCTATTGTCAATAAGCTGGTTAGTTGGTCTTAGTTTTTCTAACAAAATATTATGATCGACTAATCACTCATTCCCAAAGTGGGCGATAACGCCCCCTTGTGAGCGCGATTACAGAGACAGATAGAATTAATTTGTGCTTATTAGTAGATAATAGACAGACATAAAATTGGTATAATTAACTATTATGTAAAGGGGGCGGTAGTCCATAAAAGTTTGGGAACCTATGGACTAGATCAAAGGCCATAAATGTCATGTCCATAAATATAGCGCTAGGGCGAATTGTTTGATCTTTATCTGGCATTATAATATTAAGGAAGTCATAGATAACCAAGTTTATGGATTTGGTTTTCCTAATGCCTTTGTTCCTTTAACCAACAACAAATTTATTTACATGTTTGGAAACTAAATCGCGAATGCAGTCTATATGAAAAACACTTCAATAAAACAAACAAATGGACCCAAAATATTTATTGGATCATATTTTTTTAGATTAATTACAAAGTCCCAATCACTTCTTGGCGGTGACTGCGGCTTCGTCCTCCCGCGCGAATGTCTGCAGGAGCTCTTCCTTCTTAGCGGCGATACGCTCTTCACGACGCTTACGTGCCTCCTTGACCTTGTTGCGGCGGGCCTCGGCCTGGTCACTAGAAAAAATAAAAGTTATTAGGTTCGATTTCTTTCTAATTTTAAGCTTGGGAGCTACTAAGGAACATGAGGGTAAAAAGTGTACTTTATGAATAATAATATTAATAATGGAAAATGATTAACTGTATACTATTGAGCTGTTTCAAATTCAATTGCTTAGGAAAATGGTACCTATTTGGAATGACAAAATCAATAACAGGATGCCTATCTCATAATAAAGATACAACAAAATAATAGCCAAAACAACTGCTGTATCATTTCAAGTTTATCTACTGCATCCACAACTTCTAATTTTAAGTAAAGAAAAAAAGGAGGTTCTTAACCAAACGCATACTTTTTTTTTATATGTATACATCCCATTCAGACTGTCATTCCAAAATCGAGATTTCTATGTGCCCTTACCTGAGCATCTTAGTCCTAGCCTTCTCAGCCTTCTTCCTGTGGATGTACTCCATGAGGACACGCTTGTTCTTGAAGACATTACCCTTTGCCTTCATGTACAGGGCGTGGTATAGATGCCTGTCGATCTTCTTGGCAGTTCTGTACTTGAGCAGCAGCTTACGAAGGACCCTTTGTCTTTGTACCCAAAGTTCCTGGTGGGAAGGAGAGCAAGTTGTGAGAATTGAAGAAACAATTACGAGCAGAAAAATGATGTTTCCTTTATGTTGAGGGTAAAGATGATTTATTACAATCATGCCCTGATTTGATTGAAATTTATGATCCTAATTTGTAATTACTTTTTGTTTGATTTATAATATGTCCCATAGTCCTATGAGTTTTTGTTTGATTTGATGTTTTTCATGTCCCACATGTAGATGCATACATAAAAATCCCAAAGAAAAGTTTAATTTGCCTTTTGCAATCTCTCCAAGTCAACAATCATCTTATCTAACTCAGCCATTCCAAAGCCCGAACTATAAAACTATTCACTAAATAATCAAGAATATTTTAATGTATTGAACTTACCTTCTGTGGCATCCTAGCATTAGCAGTACCTCTTCTCTTACCGAAGCCACAGTGACGTCCCTTTCTGCGGGCCTCTGTGTTCTTGCGGACGCGAGCACGTGAATGTACAGCTACGGGCTTCTTGATGACGAGACCATCCTTGATCATCTTACGGATGTTCTGTCCTGGAAGTTACGGTCTCATGTTAATCTATTTGTCCTGTATTTGCATTTTCTGTTTACAAGACACTTGAAACATTATGAGAATGTCCAAATGTATGATAACTTACAATTTTTTTGTTTCCCAAAATACCAGCCTCAAGTGAAAAAAAGAGAACCTAATGGTCGAAATAGGTATCTCCAAAGTTGCTATGATAAATGTAAGTATATAATATTTCGATAATGAAATGTAACACAGTTGGGAGGGTGATATCCTTCATTGATAAGACGTAATAGGTTATGTTTTTCGCTTGATAAATATTGCAAAAACTGAATGCACAAGTATAAGCCTATACTGCCTGCCTATTAGGATTACAAAACCTGAAGTAATGCTTTCATTTTTGAACAGAATTGTTATAAATTACAATCCACACAAAAAAAAATATCCATTTGATCGGTTTTTCTTCACTATTCACTACACTAATTATTGATCATTGCAGGCATAGGAATAAGAAAGATTGTTTAGAATTTCCTGAAACACTTTGTTTACTATCGACACCACGGCATGTCGATCAAGATCACGCCGCACCGCAAAAATATAAGTGTGGGTACTTACTCGAATTTGTGTTAGCGATTTCATTGATCTCGTTAGGATCCAACCACACCTTCTTTTTACCACATCGCATCACAGAGGCTGCAAGCCTCTTCTGCAGCTTGAGGGAACTGCAAAACGAACAAAAATCCAGTATGACCACATGGCATCAAGGCGGACTGTTAAAACACAAAAGTTGACGAAAGGTCTATTTCTGCGTACAAAAAATATAGGCAACATTATTCTAACACACTTTTACACATAAAATAACAGTTATCAAGGCATTTATCACTAACTATTTTAATTATTTATCAAAACTAACCTCATCTTGACTAGGTGAGCTCCAACGCATACAAGAAAGAAATATGGCCGACCTTCTCAGTGGTGGGTAAAGGTTACTAAAACTAAACCAGCCATATACTATTTAGTCGATTTGTTCCATAATAATGACTTAATATGAATTATTGCATTAATCTATCGTATATATGAACTAAATTCCTCAAACATCTCCTGTCTAAATGTTATTTTAATAATTTTAACAATTAATTAAATAAGAAACTGATTAGCGTGCTTATAAAATCATTCTATTATTACCTAGTTCATAACTGTTACTTTTTATTTCTTGTTTTTATATAATACCTAATCATAGGTTATAAATACATGACCCATCAAGAAAATAATTATCTTATCTTAAAAATATTGATAACTTTATTCGATATTGTAGCTTAACGAAGTTTTGGGTTGCCATAGATTTGTATGGCAGCCCAAAACTTCGTTAAGCTCCATGCAATGATGGCATAGACATACACGAATTCGCGGCAAATAGCTTTGCCGCTCTGAAGTTCGCGCAAATGACTACCGACCACAGAGCACTATGCTACCGACTCGGTTTGGTCGACTTTGTTTTTCCATAGGATTTTTTTTTTCTGTTTAATTCAATTTTTATAAATATTAATCCACGCATATAAATACAACTGTGGAGGCGAGCCCGTAGCGCAGGAGAAGATGCGATTCCCAACGTGTTTTATATGGAATTTTTCATTTTTACTGTGTCTGTCTGTCCGTCTGTCACAGCCAATTTGCTCCGAATCTAATGGACCGGTTGAAATTTGGTGTACGTATGTATGTCTGTGACTGTGACCCAAACACGGACGTGTAACGCAAATAGCGGGACTACTAAACAAATCTGACCTACTTTTAGTAAACATTGAAGAGCTAAAAAGCAAAAATATAGACATTGATGTAATATGTATCACAAAGCATTTTATGTTATCAGGTTATGAGCAATACCTAAACATACCTAATTACGCACTAGCGGCATGTTTTAGTCGTACTTGTAGTAAAAGAGGTGGAGCATGTATCCTAGTAAATAAGGTACATAAGTTCAAAGAACTTTCCCAAATCACTAAATTGTCAACAAGTAATGTAATTGAATGTTGTGCAGTCGAGTTACTTGATTTTAAAATTATAATAGTTTGTATATACCGTGTACCGGGACAAAGCAATCTCAATTTGTTTTTTACTAGACTTGGAAATGTCCTAAATTGCATTTCTAAAATTAAGAATCATAATACTGTTGTAGCAGGTGATTATAACATAGATATCATGAAGTGCAATAATGCCACCTTGGATTTTGAATGTTTATTGTTAAATTATAATCTCACATTAGCACTAAAGCAGCCTACAAGACTATCGAGTAAGACTTGTATAGACAACTTTGCGCACGACTTTAAAAAACAGTGTAAGACTGATGTGTTAGAACTTGGCTTATCCGATCACACTGCCCAACTAATTAACCTTCCAGTAAAAAAAATATTTAAATTAAAGTCTTGGCATAAAATGAAGCGTGACTACAGCTCAGAAAATATTTATAAATTTAAAAAACATATAAAAAACCTTTCTTTTTGTGAAATATATAACACAAGTGATCCAACGGCAGCATATCATAATTTTATAGAAACATTTAAATTATTTTATGATTTGTGTTTTCCGCTAATTAAAATTAATGTGCAAGTAAATACCAAGCTAAGATGGATATCACGTGGAATTAAGACCTGTAGTAAGAATAAAAGAGAATTACTCTGGAATTTCAGACGGAACTCAACATTATCTAACAAACAAAAATATACAACATATTCAAAACTGCTAAAACGAATTATAAACCTTACTAAATGTGCTCAAAATAATTACAAAATAAAAACGTCGACTAATAAAAATAAAACGGCATGGCAAATTATAAATAATAATAAATTAAATATTCCAAATGAATCGATAACTGAATTAAAAGTTAATGGTAAATTAACAACAAATCCTGCAGAAATTGCCAAGGCATTTAATAACTATTTCATCGAAAAAGTAAATCCTATTTCAGGTGCTGGAAAAAACTCCACAGCTCTAATTAATGCACAACTAAACTCAATGTTTTTATCACCCTGTTTGCCTCTTCAGATACAGAATATTATAAGAAATCTTAAAAATACTAGTAGTGTAGGGAATGACGGTATTTCGACTAAAGTAATCAAAGCAGTAAATGAAGATATATCTCATCATTTAAGTCATATTCTGAATCTTTGTATACAAAGTGGGACATTTCCGAAAGACCTCAAATTGACAATTAACAAACCTATATTTAAAAAAGGTAATAAACAGTTAATAGAGAACTACAGACCTATAGCACTAATTTCTGTATTCTCAAAAATCTTTGAGAAATATATTTACAGTCAAATCAGTACCTATCTAGAACAAAATGAAATTCTATGTGATGAGCAAAAAGGCTTCAGGAAAAATAAAAACATCAATATGGCGGTCTATGACTTTGTATACGTAGTTTCTTCACAAGTTGACAAATCTTTACCTGTTTCTTCTATCTATTGTGACATGTCACAAGCATTTGATTGTGTAGACCACAATATTCTGCTGAATAAACTTATGGCTTATGGTATAAGAGGAAATGTCCTAGAATTGATAAAATCATATTTATCAGACCGACAAATATCAAAAGAACAATGGCAGCTTCCCATACATTGTTTTATTTGAAATTAAATCACTACGTCTTGAAATGAAAAATACCTTATTTAACTCAGCGTCATTTTCTGAGATAGTTTGTGCAACATTTTTTCTTAGAGAAGCGTCAGATTAATAGTTAATCAGTGTTGAACTTTTGAACAACATAGGACAGAGCCACAGACTACATAGAGATACAGAGCACAAGCATCTGGGCTTCTGGTTAAGAGTTGTAAACTGTCAACGGTTGTCAATGTCAACCACCAATAAATATTTTTTAAGACTTTGAATACTAGTCCTTTTAGTTCAGAATTGCCATAACATTTGATATATTTCCTACTTTGCTGCCATACTTTTATCTAAGGACGAACACGATAAACTCAAATATACAACAAAATAAATGTATTATTTAGTTGAAGTCTTTCGACTTTCATCTAATGTGTTCTCCGTGTTCAGGTAGGCGTGAATTATCGGGTAGGAAGGTAGTATGTCAATAAAATAACACCTGTCACAATCACTCCACTTCTAATTTTCCATAATTCAATCGAACACTTCGCAAAATAATTATAGATCACTTAGATTAAGAGGGATGCGATTAAAATATAACGTCCACCGACCACGAGTTCGCTGCTCGTTTTACAAGATGGCCGCCTCACCAGAGTTCTCGGTGTTCGTTTTTGACGTTGACATTTGTACAACATGTCAATTGACCGTCTAGAAAAGCGGAGGCGCCGACATATTATTTACTCCATGTAAAAAAAATAACAAACTAAAAATCATAACAACACCACAACAATTATGCTATACCTACTATTTAGGAAAATAAACATAAAATGACAATTTTAGTATTGCCAATCCAACCAACAATTTCCTAACCTTTTAGAACGAAGTATTCAAAAAACTTTTCACTAAAGATAATTTTTTATTTGGCCTTAATTAGATAATGTGATAGCATAAAAGAACATAGATAATTAATTGAATTTCTTTTGTATAAGTGTCACTTTTAGACGTTCAAATTTATTTCAAATAAGAATTCGCCATTGTTCTTTAATACTAAAACTAAAAAGGAACAGTTTTTCTCCTCACATAAGCGTTACATCAGATATGGTGTCCCCCAGGGAAGTGTAATTGGCCCTCCTTTGTTCCCACTATACATTAATGATCTACCAAAAGCTACTAAGGAATCCATGTCATTGTTCGCTGACGACAGTACTGTAACCATAGCTCCTAAAAATATGTGTTAATGTAATAAGGGTTCACTTTGGTTTGTATAGGAATTTTGTAAAAAAAGACGTGTGTTGTGCCACAAGTGTATTTAGCGACTAGTCTTTGTTCGAAGACCTGCCTATTAAATATTTCTTTAAATCATACATAACTATAACTAAGTAGATATGTGCGTAGAACGCAATACGCCACAACATACCGCCCACCAAAAGGCCTGTAGGTCTTTTAAGAAACAATTATTTTAAAATTTTACATATATGAGATTATCACTAAACAACGTTATATAAATCTGTTGGTGGGGGTCAGTGATATTAATATTTAACATGCATAAAACAATTACCAACAAAATTAATACTGCATTTCTAAAGAGCATATTTTAAACAGTGTAAATCAGCAAACCATAATAAAATTAATTTTATAAAACAATAATGGGACATACAAATTAGGTTCCATTGAGAGGCAATGGACATAATTTTGTTACAGTTCTTTTTGTTACGGAACTACCACTTTTGACACTATACACCCTCGTTAGACCATCCGGACCAGGGTGCTTATCGACGATTCGTCCCAATGACCATTTTCCAGGTGGCAAGTTATCAGTTTTTATCAAGACGACATCTCCGATCTTAAATTCTTCTTCTTTTTTATGCCACTTAGGACGCTGTTGCAATCTGGATAAATACTCATCCTGCCATCGCCGCCAGAAGTCATGAACAAGTTTCTGTGTGTGTTGCCAGCGAGATAAACTGGACAGCCTTATGTCTTTCATATCGGGTGATGGTACAACAATAGGTGCCTCTCCAATTAAGAAATGTCCTGGCGTTAGTGGGTCCGTGTTGTCAGGATCAGCGTCGTTCATGGGACATAACGGACGGGAATTCAAACAAGCTTCCACTTGGCAGAGTATCGTCGTCATCTCTTCGTATGTTAGGTGGGTTGTTACAATTCTTTTCAGGTGGTATTTTATAGATTTAACACCGGCCTCCCATAATCCACCGAAAGAGGGACTGTAAGCGGGAATGAAATGCCATTGAGTACCCTCTGTGGCTAGTGTTTGTGCAATTTCTCCAGTAAACTGTAAGCTTGCTTCGTTCCACGTATCTCGGAGTTCTTTGTCAGCTCCCACGAAGTTACGCCCTTGATCGCTCCACAGGTGATTACATTTGCCTCTCCTGGCAACAAAACGTCTAAAAGCGCCGATAAACGCTTCTGAAGTAAGATCACTTACAAGTTCAATATGGATTGCCTTTGTGGACATACAGATGAATATAGAAACGTAGGCCTTTGTTGTCCTGTTACCTCGGCCTTTAGATAACAAAATCTGAAAGGGCCCCGCGAAGTCTACCCCACTATTCAAGAATGGTCTGGATGGAGTCACTCTCTCGTCGGGTAAATCTCCCATAATCTGAGCTCTAGTAGTAGCACTAAGTCTAGCGCAAATGAGGCATTTGTGAACATGTTTCTTAGCCATTGATTTTGCCTTTAAAATCCAGTATTTTGACCGTAGATAACATAACATCAATTGAATTCCTCCGTGAAGCGTCTTTAAGTGCGCGTCGGCTATAATCAGAGGTGTTAATGTGTTTTTATTTCCGAGAATAATTGGATGTTTTCTTTCATCAGGTAAGTTTGCGTGTCTGAGGCGACCGCCCACCCTGAGGATATGTTTATCATCAAGAAAAGGGTTGAGGGATCGCAACGGACTTCTCCTTTTCACTTGTTTATGTATCTTTAATCTTTCTATTTCCTCCGTGTATTCTTCTTCTTGAACTCTTTTTATACAAATTGTCAGTGCATCTTCTAATTCTTGTGTTGTTATTTGTTTATTAATGTTCACATTGACCTTGTAGTTCAAGAATATTTTGCAGTAACAAACAACTTTAAGTAATTCCGATAAGTTGTTAAAATTCTCAAATTTTGTAGTTATAGATTTCTCTTGTTCTTCTGTGCTGAGGTGAGTAATAACCTTCTTTGTTTTAATTTCCATGTCTGTTGTCATAACTTCCTGTTTACTAATTTTTATTTCTTTTTCAGATAACCAACTTGGGCCTCTCCACCACAAGTCACATTTCTTTAGTTCGGACAGCAACATTCCTCGAGAGGCTAAGTCTGCGGGATTATCACTCGACTGTACATGATACCAGCGCTTGTTATTTACGTTTTCTACAATTTCAACGACGCGGTTGGCAACAAACGTTTTCCATCGGTTGGGATCACCACATAGCCATGCTATAACTATAGAGGAATCTGTCCATGCATACATATCTGACGTTGTAATTTTCATTGCTAGCCCAATTTGTTTCATAAGCTTGGAGAGAAGTAATGCACCACACAACTCTAGTCTTGGTAAGGATATTGTTTTCAGGGGTGCTACTCTTGTTTTTGCAGCAATGAGTTTTATTTCAACCTTGTCATTTGTTTCAGTTCTTATGTATACTGCTGCAGCGTAAGCTCTTATCGAAGCGTCACTGAATCCATGTATTTGTATATTTGTTTTGTTTGTTTCCGTTGTACCAAGCCATCTGTTTACTTGTACATCATTCACACTAGCAAAATCTGATCTTATCTGATTCCATTCATCACATAACGTTTCACTAACGTTCTGATCCCAATTCACCTTTTCGAGCCATAGTTTCTGTAACAGTATTTTTGCCATTACTGTACTCGGTGCAATCCAACCAAGTGGATCAAAAAGCCTTTGTATGTCAGATAAAATACTTCTTTTTGTTACATAAGTACTTTCAGATGTTGGTAAAGTCAGGTTGTATTGAAATGTGTCAGTTTTCAGGTTCCATACAATACCCAATGCCTTTATGGTTCCATCAAGATTCATGTCTATATGTGCGTTGGTGGATCTTTTTGCTTCATCTATAGATTTCATAAAATTAATATCGTTTGATGACCATTTCGTGAGTTGAAAACCGCCCCTTTGTAGTATGTTTGTGACAGTTTTGGCTAGAAAAATAGCAGTTTCGGTTTCATCCGCTCCATCAAGCCAGTCATCCATGTAAAAATTATCCTTGATGGATTGTACAGCAAGTGGTTGATCTCTTCCTTCATCATCAGCTGTTTGGTGCAGTGTTCTAACAGCTAAATACGGTGCAGATGCTGTACCGAATGTGACCCTCAGCAAACGGTATTCGTGTAAATCATCATCCTCGTTGGGTCTCCAGATAACTCGCTGGAAGTCTGCGTCTTCACGAGTCACCAATATTTGGCGATACATTTGTTTGATATCGGCCATGAAGCAGATACGCTTCATTCTCCATTTAATAAGAAGGATTCTCAAATCATCTTGCAGTTGCGGACCTACCAATAATTCTTCATTTAGTGAAATATTATTTGTTCCTTTGCAGGAAGCATCGAAGACAACGCGTGTTCGAGAGGTCTCCTTGTCGGTACGAACTACAGCGTGGTGAGGTAAGTAAACTGATTTTGTTTCCCTTTCTTTTTCAGGTATCTTCTCCATGTGTCCTTGTTTTATGTAATCATTTATAACCATTGTGTATTCTTTTTTCAGGTCTGATGACTTCTTAAACTTCCGCTCAAGTTGTAAGAATCTTTGTTTGGCTATCTCCTTTGTGTTTCCTTCAGGTGTTTGTAGTTTTGTACTCTTGCTCATTTCATTTAGTTGTGGACTGTAAGTTTTGAAAGGTAATTTGACGATGTACCTTCCTTCCTCATTTCTAGTTGTTGTTTTCTCGTAGATATCTTCACACATCTTATCTTCCTTTGTTAAATATCTGTCCTTGTCAATCTCTATTTCCCAAATCGATTTCAAGATTTCGTCTACGTCAACTTGGTGATGCATCACAAGGTAGGTATCGTTTTGTGGTTTTTCATTGATATCTCCGAAAATAATCCAACCCAGGTTTGTTTTATGTGCAGTTGGAGTGCCTGGTGGACCCTTTATTAAATCTGGCTGTATAATCTGTGCATATTCCTTGACTCCTAATAGCAGATCTACAGAACCAGGTGTTAAGTAACTCGGATCAGCCAAGTTAAGCCCTTCAATGTGAGGCCATGATTGTTTGACAATTGTTTTGGTGGGTATCTTAGTGGTCAGTTGTTTCGACATCACGTAGGCTTGGATCGGTAAAATATATTTATGGTCCCACTGTGATCTTATAATAAGCTGTACCACGTGTTTGATCTCTGTTCTCGAAGATCCCACTCCTACAACACTTCCCTTGAATGGTTGTCGCTTCAGTTTCAATAGTTGAGTCGCTTTCTCGCTTATGAATGTAGCTTGAGAACCCTGGTCTATCAGCGCGCGTAGTGAAATGATTTGACCTTCTGTATTTGTTGCTTCCACTACAGCTGTCGCTAACAGTGCTATTCCATGTCTAGTTGTATGATGCGACGCGATCATTGTGTTCACTTGAACTGGTTCTTTTTCTTCTACTACATGCTGTGAAGCCAACGGTTGTGAAGTGCTCGGTGTAGCCGCTGGTTCTGTGTTCTTAGTCTCATGTAGTAAAGAATGATGACGTCGGTGACATTTCTGACAGGACACTGGTAGTCTACATCTCTTCACAGAGTGTCCAAGTGCTAGACAGTTAAAACATAAATGTTTGTTCTTGACATATTCGGTTCGCTCATCTTGTTTCATATCAATAAATTTCTTGCAGTGACACAACGTGTGGTTTTCATTGCACATGATGCATGTCTTCTCTGTAGTTGGTGTGGCAACATGATAAGAACGTTCTTTAGCTTGTTTTTCTCTTGTATTATTGTTAGCTGTAACGCCTGTAACTAACTCCAAGGTGCGGAACTTGGACTCCATGTAGTTCTTTAATTCACTCCAAGTAGGCAATGCTTCGCTGTCTTCCTTATAGGCATACTCTTCCCAGCCTTTATGTGTCTCTGGGTCAAACTTCTGAACGAGCAGAAATATTATTACATGATCCCAAGAGCCCGTAGTTATTTTTAAATTTTCCATGTTATTTAGGCATTCTATAGTTGTATCTAACAAGCCCTTTAATTGGACGGCTGATTGCGAAGTCATTTTTTTCTGGTAAAATAATCTTTTCATAATACAGTTTAATATTATACGTCTGTTACCATACCTCTTATTTAAAACATTCCATGCAGTTGCGTAATTACTGGATGTCACTTGTATATGGGTCAATAACGCCTCAGCTTCTCCACTCACACTTGTTTTTAAATAATGTAATCTCTGTACATCACTGAGGTTATTATTTTCGTGCACCAAAGAACTAAACAAATCTTTGAAAGTCGGCCATCCTTCATAATTTCCATTAAATTTAGGTAACTCAATTTTCGGTAAATGCATTATATGTTGCGATGCATATGTTACGTTCATGCTTGAATTTCTCGGATCCATCGATGCCGATTCCGCTAACGACGTAATCATATCTTTCAAATCACCTTGTAATGAGCTGTATAATTCTTCATAAACAAAGAATTCTTCGTTCAAAAAGTATGGCAAAGTTCCCCTTTGTTCTTTGGGTGTTATCTTTACTAACCCGTCATGTGCGTTCTTGAATGACATCCAATACTCATCAATAATTTTCACACGTGCTTCTATATAACCCTTTGTCAGTCTTCCCTTTGGACACTTTTTCAAGTTTGTTTGCGTTTTTCGTAATAAATTAGCACCATCTTCCAAGACAGCGAGATATTGCTGTTGTTCTTTCGTTGTATTCATTGTTAATTCACTTTAAACAATCTTCAATCAAAATGTTCGTAAAACTTGGTAATCTTCCGTAGTAGCGCTAATTACTTAGTTGCAAACATATTCATAATGCTCCACTAGAACGAGGTGTTTTTTCTATGAATCCTTATCGCTCTGGAATGCGGTTCCTTTGTTCAATCGGCCAGATGTTTATCGCTCCGTAGTTGCTACGTTCGGCTCGAATACGACCATATGTTAATGTAATAAGGGTTCACTTTGGTTTGTATAGGAATTTTGTAAAAAAAGACGTGTGTTGTGCCACAAGTGTATTTAGCGACTAGTCTTTGTTCGAAGACCTGCCTATTAAATATTTCTTTAAATCATACATAACTATAACTAAGTAGATATGTGCGTAGAACGCAATACGCCACAACAATATGAATAACTACTATTCTGATTGTAATGGATCATTGAATTCTATAATTACCTGGCTTAATAACAATAATTTGAAAATTAATCTTAATAAAACAAACGTAATGCATTTTAGACAGCGAGAAAAGCTACGTAATACATCAGAATTTAGTTTAATATACAAAGATAATATAATACAAGAAGCTGAAACAGCCCGATTTTTGGGATTAATCATTGACAAGCAATTAAATTGGAAAAGTCAAATTAACGAACTTTGTAAAAAAAATAGTTCTTCGTCATATGCTCTGTATAACTTGGCTCCGACTGTCAACACAGACACTTTACGTACAGCATATTACGGCCTTGTTGAGTATTAAGATTTGGAATAATTTTCTGGGGGAATTCAACTCAAAAGGAAACTGCGTTCAAAGCACAAAAGCGTTGTATTCGGGCTATGTTTGAGTTGCAAACTATTGACAGTTGCAAACCAATGTTTATACAGCACAAAATTCTAACACTTCCGTCACTTTATATATTAGAAATATCGCTATTTGTAAAAACCAATCCTCATTTGTTTCCCCTTTTGACCAATATAATACAGATAGAAATAGACGTGAAAAGTATAGACTTTGGGTGCAATCACTCCCCGCAAAAACAGCATTTCTGAAAAAAGTGTGATATGCATGGCCCCATTGATATACAATAAAATTCCTAATTCCTTTAAGGAAATGAATATAAATTCATTCAAGAGAGAATTAAAAAAATTGCTAATTAGTAAGGGATACTATAATGTTACGGAGTTTTTGAAGGACAAATTTTGAATTTAGATATCTTAATATGTATTTTTATTGTGCTAATTATATTGTTTTTGACTATATTTTTGTATTGACTGTAATTATGTATTTGATTTGATTTAATTTTGACTGTAAAATTATTATTTTCTAATTTATAATTCCAATTAACTAATTAATTCTTTATGAACGATTTTGTACGCCGAATATGGCAAAACATGTTGAACCATCACTATTCAATTCGTTTCCATCCATATGTGCATATCTATGTATCATGTTACACATGTTTAGACAAATAAATGCATCTTTATCTTTATAAATGAATTTTGAATATGGGGTAAATATTGGGGGGTAAATAAGAAAATTAAAAAAAGAAAGGTTTTCAAACTGTACTGTGTGAATATCAAATGAAAAGGCTTACTGGTAGGGTATCATATATATATTTTTTTTTTATAATTTTAAAATAAATCATTTTAAAGTTATTTAAGAAAATAAACGAAAATTGACCATTCCCCCTTATCTCCGAAATAACTGAGCCAAAAATTTTGAAAAAAATTCAGAAAATAGTTCAGTTACAGAAAAACTTATAAGATGTCTATGGTCTTAAAACAACATGGTAAATCTCAATATTGTGCATACAAATTTACATTTGCAGTTGGAATGTATAGGAGAACATGTTTTTCAACTACAACGTTATGTTTGTTTTTGGGATTCATCCCAACTACGGGACCCTTCATTGTGCGTAGTCCGACACGCACTTGGCCGGTTTTTTGTATGGAAAATATGATAAATTATTACCTACATGTTTTAGGGGGTTTCATAATGGGGGATAAAATTTTCATTATTTTTGCGATAGGACACACCGTTTTCGAGATATAAGCAAAGGAAGAGAAAAAAAATTATTTTGTAGATAACCGTATATACTTTGCGGCCGTCGAGTAGAAAGTTTTCTATTTTCGCATGCATAGCGATTGCATGGCGATTACAAAATCAAATTTTGTCACTACCCTGGAAAATTATCGGTTGTCAGTGTAATTTTGACAGTTGGGATAGAAAACTTTTTTCCGAAATAGTCCACACAAAAAAGGACGACAAAGATCGTTACAAACGAGACAAAATGACAAATTGTAGAAGGATTTCTACGGTGCGATGTCAAAAACGGAGAAACGAAATGTCACTTTGTTTATAAAGAGATGTGTCTATTCTTCGTAGAGATAAAAGTGGTCATGGTAAGCCTGCAGATCTACAATAAATATAAATTGTCGCCAATTCCCTTGTTCACAAACAAAGTAGTCATGTGGTGGAAGTGGTTTTGAGTTTACCCATGTGCCTTTCATCCAAATCCGTTCTGCCGTTTTACCATGAAAGCGTAGTTCAAACAAATGAACAAACAAACTCACTTTCGCATTTATAATATTAGTTACCTAGGATTACAAAAGATTTGAAAGTAAATCTTACGTTTCGCAGTCAAAAGTGTGATGATGATGCCCTAATGTACGGAACGTTCCGTTCTGTCTGTACTGACCCTTACGAGCACTCTCTACAAACCTGTCACTTCCCTTGTCAAAGTCAAAGTTTGACATGTCATGGTCATGACAACCAACAATTTAATAAATAAAAAACACAGAGTACTTGATAAAAAAGTGGAAAGTGCGCAATCAACGTAATTTGCTGAATTATCTTTTCATAATACAGTGTTGTACAGAATATTTTTTGTACTTGGGCTAAACACTGACCGATTATTTATCTGTTTATTGCCAACGGGATGACAATACAATCCAAACAAAGATCTGTATGAAAACATGAAACTATAACATTTTACGAAACGCTAAAGTTCAAATAATATGTAAGGGTAACATAACATTGAATTTGATTGAATCTAACCAGTTTCCCTCGGTTTGAGCTGACGGTTGAGCATTACTTATCCCAACGACGCTTATTTTCGACACGCAAAACCTGTAATTAGCGAAGTAGCGATTACGTAGAATCTCGATTCTCGAATAATATTCATCGCCGTTTGGCGCAGTTTGGCGTTTGTTTCGACACTCGTCAGTTCAATCAAGTCAGTCAGTTGTCCGTGCACCGTTAAGCGGGGACGTTGTGCTTATCTCCTGTGCGTTTGCTTGCGATACATAATGAACAAATCCGCAAATGTTAACCCCGATTTACAAAGAGAAAGGGAAAAATGCTCTTTCAATATAACAGAACTTACGAATCTGTTGGATGGAGGCCCTCAGATGACAGAGGAGAGAAGGAGACGAGGTAATTAGACTTTGATTTTTTTAATCACTCCTAGTAGGTATGTGTTTACTGACTGGTAAATATAATGTATGATGCGGCCGTATGGCAGTTTTTGCTAAGCAACTTGGATTTTTGCATTAACTTAAACTTTGGACATAATACTTAGGATCTCAACATAAAACAAAAATCTTATATAAAATGTTTATACATTACTTAATGTACCTACATACATTTCTTTTGTTAGGGATTGTGTAATTTTGCAATAAGTGTTCTCACCACTTAGATGCTTGGTTGGTAATTGGTTGGTTGGTGGCTGAATATTAAAACATGTATCATGTATATTTCATTTAAGAAAATGTTGTGAGTTAGAAATGACCCTTACCATGTATTTCAACATAATCTGACCTAGATTTTATAAAGCTTTAGATGTTGCTGTTTACTACATTTTATAACTTTAAATATTACTGTATTGTATCTCTTTTTTTTACTTAAAAGTACCTATTAACTTTTGAAGTCAATTAGGAAGGTCATTTGTATCTTTGTTACTGTGAGAATGATACTGTAAGTCCAAAGTTTGATATTATAATATACAGCTGCAAGCTTTGTTATCTAAACATACTGTGTTCCTTTACTCAACCAATAATGTTTTAATATCATTTGTATAAATTAATAACTACTTAAATATGGTATTGAAGTTATTGTGGAATTAATAATAATAATAATAACCACTAACCACCGGTAGCTTGGACCCTGTTCCCCATGCCGGTGGATTTCTATTTTTTATATTTTTAAATGTTTTTTTTTTTACTCTAATATTTAAAAATATAACTTAAGTATATGTAAAAAAAATTGAATAAAGGAGATAATAATAACCTGGGACATTTTTCACACACGGTCATCTGATCCCAAACTAAGCAGAGCTTGTACTATGGAAACCAGATAACTGATATACTACATACACTACTTTTTTTTTTGTAAATATATACTTATATAGATAATTACACCCAGACTCGGAACAAACAGACATGTTCATGCACACAAATGTTTGTCCTGGATGGGAATCGAACCCACGACCTGCGGCATGATAGGTGGTATCTTAACCAACCACGCCAACAAGCCCGTTGATTACAATAGATCTGCCTACTAGCTAATGAACTCTTGTCTTCAACTTATCTTAATATTTCTTATTATATTCAAACTTATTGCTAGCTAGTAAATTATTAATAACCTGCTTTATCTCTTGATAAGTACTGGCTAACTTATCTGGTAGATAGTGAAACTGCGAAACTTATTACGTTATTCAGTCCAGCAAGGTATTCTTTCTGGCTAGTTCTGTTGTCTTAGTGCATCTAATACTGAATTAGTAGTAAATTATTGTAGGGTGTATTACAGAAAATTAATTAAACCAAACTTGATTAGATTAATTAAAATTCTGATCCATTTATCATTGACAATATCAATAATTAATAATTGATAATTTAAGATAATACCGTTTGAGATAAACAGTAAATCATAATCATCGTAAATATTCAGAGTATAGTTTCCATAAACTTAATTATGTCGAATATCACCTAAATTTTGTACTAGCTTGTCCAGATGTACAATAAGACTGAAGTCATACCTCCTCTTTGCTCACACCATTTTGTGCTAATTGTAGCCACTTAACGCCAACTCGCAATATTAATGGGTAATAAAATTAATATTAAACATAAAATTACTCTCTTCATATTTTAAAATACTATATTATTTACTCTTGTATCGAGATCAAAGTTCACTTAACTTCATGAAGTAATAATATCATGTGTAGAGACAACAAAAATATTAAGCAAGCAACTATCTTTTTTTATTTTACTAGTTCTTTGTCTGGAGAGTTTGTAGCTTCACATCACAGTTATTCAATTAATGTGAAAGTATATATGGAACTTATAACAAAAAAAAACTATTTTTAAAATTTTTGTCTGTCTGTTTGTTCCGGCTAATCTCCGAAACGGCCGGACTGATTTTGACGGGACTCCCACTGGCAGATAGCTGATGTTATAAGGAGTAACTTAGACTACTTTTATTTTAGAAAAAGAATAAGCAAAAAATGAAAACCCATGAAATTGTAAACAAAATACGATTAAAATAGGGAAGTATTGACATCCACGCGGACAAAGCCGCGGGCAGCAGCTAGTCTGTCTAATAAGTTTAATATTTTCTAGGACACTGAACGAGATACAATAGAAGTTTTATTTTAGTGCGTTTAGTATCCCGGAAAGTGTTAATAATTTATCCAAGTCATAGCAATGACAATGCAGCTTAGTGCAAACATTTAATTATTTTTTGCATGCATACCTATAAATAAATTAGTCAGCGCCTGACGTATTTTTATTAGGCAATTTTTTAATCACGTCTAAACTTGTCTATGGTGTATCTTAATTTGACAGGACTAAACTAATATTTATTATCTGTCCTTTTCTTAATGAAATAGAAAGAAAAAGATGCACTGTACTTAAATTAAGTTTAGTTTGTGAACAAGGGAATCGGCGCCATTGTCTAACGAATTCCTACCAAACATTGTAGATTTCGTTAAGTCATTCACCCCCTTAAAAACTTAGGGACTCATTGCTCTTTCTTATCAACATCAGGCGAAACAAACATCTATGTCGATGTCGTGTCGTCTATGACCGAGATATATTATGAGCTTTTAAATCGCGCTGTCAATGACATCGGGGACCAGAGGTCGACGTCACAACCTCAGTACGTCTATTAATTACATACTCATTTAAGTAACTCAATTATGTATTCATAAACGAGTTAGAAAAATATAAGTTATCGCGACATTCGGTGTAGGCATGAATTGGCGAACAAAGTTGATGTGGACCCACTCCTAACCTAGCACAAACATTTAGCTTAGTTAGAAAAACAGGAATACTAGTACAGTACCCGCATATATGATGTTCCTAGTAATTTTTAGGATTCCGTACCTCAAAAGGTTAAAACGAAATCCTTATAGGATCACTCATGTGTCTGTCTGTCTGTCTGTCCGTCTGTCACAGCCAATTTGCTCCGAATATAATGGACCGATTAAGTTGAAATTTGATACACGTATGTGACCCAAACACGGAAGTAAATGTAAAATAATGAACTTTTAATATGGGGGTCAATTTTGGGGGGCAAATAAGAAAATTAAAAAAAAAATTCTTGCAAACTGTACGATATAATGAAAGGGCTTACTGTGAGGATCTCAAATACACATATTTTTTAAAAATTTTAAAATAAACAATTTTAAAGTTATTTAAGAAAATAGACGAAATTTGACCATTCCCCCCCTTCCCCTTTTATCTCCGAATATGCCTGCCTAGCCTTTTCCCAACTATGTTGGGGTCGGCTTCCAGTCTAACCGGATGCAGCTGAATACCAGTATTTTACATGGAGCGACTGCCTATCTGACCTCCACAACCTAGTTATTGGGTAATACAATACTCCTTGGTAAGACTGGTTGTCGGACTTTCGGGCTTCTGACGACCCGTAACGACTGCCAAAGATCCACGAATGACAGCCGGGACCAACGGCTTAACGTGCTTTCCGAGGCACGGAGGAGTCTCGGTATGTAAAGATGGTCACCCATCTACGGACCAACCCCGGCAAGCGTAGCTTAACCTGATGGATCGACCTGTGCGGCTGTTATTACTTAGCCACGAGCTCCTCCTTTTATCTCCGAAACTACGGACCTTAAAATTTTGAAAAAAAAATACAGAAAATAATTCTGTAGCTATAGATTACAGGAAAACCTATAAGAAGTCTATGGTCTTAAAATAACATGGTAAATCTCTCAATATTGTGCGTACAAACTTACATTTGTAGTTAGAATGTATGGGAGAACATGTTTTCAACTACAATGTTAAGTTTGTTCTTGGGATAAATTCATCCCAACTACGGAACCCTTCATTGTGCGTGGTTCGATACGCACTTGACCGGTTTTTATTAATCGAAAATACTTTGCTTTTATTTTTATTTCATTTCTACATACTCGTAAATGCCGATTCCAGAACTCGGTGGTATTTGCAAGACGGGACACGAGACCAAAGCCAGGCAGTGTGTTCTAAAAGCCCAATTATTCACTTTAAAAAGCAGCCAAGTGCTAGTCGGACTCGTACATGAAGGGTTCTGTACCACCGTACAATATAATAAACGCAAGCGAAAAAACGCCGGAAGCACGTTTCTTGCATGGGGACCTCTTATTTTATTTTTGTTGTTACAGTGACCATTATAGACACTGAATATTTCAAGTGTCCACCTATTATGGTTGGGGCTAGAGGACCTAAAGCGCGGTCACTGTCGGACTGCATAGAAAAGAAAGAGAAGCGTGATGCGTGGAAAAAAAAAGTAATTGATAGCTTTGCTAGTTATTTTTTTTATGATTTTTTTCATTGAGCACTATGCGAAGTGATTGAAAAAAACAAAAATTGGTCATAACTTTTGAACCGTAAAAAATTGCACCAACATTCTCAGGGTTAAAAAGTTTGGAAATGACCTTGCCTTCACTCCTATTCGATTTGATCCATACTTCCAGGGACACCCTGTATTTTGGCTCCACTGTACATTAAATCCCGCGCGTCCGAAAGTTCACAATCTTATAGCGTGTTGGCGTCTTCGAGTAAAACACTTTTTCTCAAAATATTACAATACGCAAATGACCAGTTTTTGAAAAAAAAAATCTTAAAGTTTCAGAAAATTCAAATTGACATTTTACCTCCAAAGAACACTATTACTCAGAGAGAGATAACGTGTGAATTTCACTCCGAGTTTGTTCCGTTTTACGTTCAGATTCTCGCTCCGTATTTCTAAAACAAAATAACGAAATTTTATAAGTATCAGTCGAACATTCTGCGTTTTTTTTTATTGCAGCACCTTATTAACGTTGACCATAGAAACCATTTACGTTCTGAGAAGCATGGTCCGTTTCCGAGTTAGGAGCTTTCTAATTAGAATTCGGATGCAAGAGCGAGCGAAGCGAGCTCGGGACTTGGGGCACCCCGACTCGGAGAGGTTTGGTTAGAAGGGGATGGTGGGGTCGAGAGAGCAAGCGAAGCGAGCGGACAGACCCCGCCATCCCCTTCGTGGTAATTTTTTTTAAACCACTCAGAAGTAGAAGCCCCGCCAAGCGGGGCTCTGTCGACTTTGACCACGTCGAGTGGCACTGCCCTTTCCACTTTGCTCTTCTCCAATAAATCAGGTAGATGATATGAAAATGTAGCCTTTATGAAAGTCCTTCCCAGTGACCTTATGAGAATTTTGACCTCAGGGTCTTTGACGTTGAAAATGTCCTTGACCTCAGAGCTAAAAAGGGTATGTTCTACATATTTTGGGGTTTTCAAAAATACACTAAAAAGGGTTACTATTTTTCTGATTTTGTTTACTGCAGTAGATCATATACTTTTAGGCATTATTATAAAACCCGACTTTGTCTGTCACCTCTGACCTAGACTAACAGTCAAGAGCAAACCAATCTGAAAAAAAAAAAACTTGCGTTTAAGTCCTCTAGTCCCTTTAAAAGATACAGTACAGCCCTGTGATTGACGGACAGATAGTGGAGCTTTAGTACCTAATAGGGTCCGTTGGTTGTCACCCTTTGCTAAAAAGTAAATATAAAAAGTCTGTGTGCACGAGTATTCATACACGGATAAAACCAGTATCCACTTTATTAATTTAATTTTCTGTTGTGTTATTTAAAATATACCATCGTATATTATATATACAGATCGTATGTAAATACGAGGGTGGATTGAAAAGTACTCGGCCTGATACAGATCCATTCAATTCTTAAAATCAAAACTACCCAGATTATAGTTCAGTTCAGACTAGTTAACTGTTCGAAGTTCGAAACGTGTGCGATAATTAGTTGTGATTTTATAAATGTATTTATCAAGCAATCCGCAAATGGAGCGAATTGAGCAGCGTGCTGTGATTAAGTACCTCCATAAGAAAGGGTTATCACCAAAGGCCATCCATGATGATATGGTCAGTACATTAGGGGATTCTGCTCTGTCATATTCAATCGTCAAAAAATGGATAGCAGAATTCAAGTGTGGTAGAGAGAGTGTGAAAGACGAACCCCGCAGGCCTTCAACGTCCACTACTGACGAAAATATTGAAAAGGTACTTGATTTAGTTATGCAAGACCGCAGATTAAAAATTAGAGAGATAGCCGAGATTATAGGCATGTCTTATGAATGAACACAAACCATCAAAGTCAACGAATTGGGTTTTCACAAGGTGTCAGCGAGGTGGGTTCGTAGGCTGCTTTCAGTCGAACAAAAAAGAATGCGATTGACCATTTCACGCGACTGTTTGGAGTTATTTGAAGCCGATCCATATGATTTTTTAAATCGCTTTGTTACTATGGACGAAACATGGGTTCATCACTGTACACCGGAAACAAAACAACAATCAAAACAGTGGAAAAGACCCGGTTCACCACCCCCTAAAAAGGCTAAGTCGATTTTGTCGGCAAATAAGCTGATGGCTTCAGTATTCGGGGACTCGAAGGTCGTGATTATGGTTGATTACCTTGAAAAGGGTCGGAATATAAACTCTGATTACTACTGCACCTTACTACATCGTTTACGTAAAGAAATAAAAGAAAAACGCGCAGGAATACTCAGAATGAAAGTCCTGTTTCATCAAGATAATGCCCGTGTTCACACATCTGTGCAATAAATGGCTGAAATTCTTAACTGTGGTTTTGAACTATTACTGCATCCGCCTTATTCACCTGATCTGGCACCATCTGACTTTACTATTTCCTAACCTGAAAAAGCACTTACGAGGTCAGAAATTTTCGACAAACGACGAGGTCAAAGTAGCAATAAACGCGTATTTTGACTCTCAGGACGAATTATTTGTTTTCAACGGTATAAACGCTTTGAAGGAAGAGGAGCTCGTGGCTAAGTATTAACAGCTGCACGGGTCGATCCATCAGGTTAAGCTACGCTTGCCGGGGTTGGTCTGTGGATGGATGACCATCTTTTCATACCGAGACTCTTCCGTGCCTCAGAAAGCACGTTAAGCCGTTGGTCCCGGCTATCATTCGAGGATCTTTGACAGTCGTTAAGGGCTGTCAGAAGCCTGAAGTCTGACAACCAGTCTTACCAAGGGGTATCGTATTACCCAGTAACTGGGTTGTGGAGGTCAAATAAGCAATCGCGCCATGTAAAATACTGGTATTCCGCTGCATCCGGTTAGACTGAAGCCGACCCCAACATAGTTGGGAAAAGGCTAGGCAGATTGAAACGCTTTGAAGGAGAGGTGGCAGAAGTACATTCAACTTGATGGTTATTACGTAGAAAAAGAAAAGTATTATATTAAAATAAGTACTATATTATAAAATATTCTATTATATAAGATTTTATATGTGTTTATTTTCTTAGTTAGGCCGAGTACTTTTCAATCCTCCCTAGCATTATAACTTGGCTCGTACGTACCTACTATACCCTACATACCTATATCGCGACCACATACCTATTTCAGGCAAACAAGTTCATTTCATATATTATGTAACCGGCTACGTATCAGGGTCACTAAACAATAATTCAAAAGCAGAACAAATTAAAGTAATATAATAAGTAACACATTAATAAAATTCATAGTAGATATTTTGGTGACGCCGGGCATGTCAGCATGTGCAAGGCGACAATGCCCTAGCCCCCTGACCCCTACTTACACCAACAAGTTTCGAAGTCAAGCTTCGGTTTACTTTAGAAGTTAGACTCCTCATTCATGAATAGTTTCACATTCTTATGTATTCTCACTTCTTAATTCTCTTTCATTAGAAACAAAGAACGAATAATTATCTAATGGTCCTCGCACAGGAAATACATAGACTAAATAATAGGGGAGGATATTACCTCTCCAGTTTTTAAGAAAATGGTAAGGACGGTGATCAATAAATAAGAATCACCAATATTGTGTCACTTTACTGACAATAGTCTTAAGTCATCATTGTAACTACTAACACTTTGATCTTAGTTATCTGAAATAAAGAATTATTATTATTAAATATTAAAACAAATAAGAAAAATAAAAAGAAATAAAAACAAGTGTAAGTACCTATGAAAATTAAAATTAAAAAAAAAAAAAAAAATATAAACTCAAATCGTACGTCTTTAATGTCTGTAATATCTACTTTAATGATAGTTTACCTCGTAAAAGCTCCACCTCGTTTACGGAGACGCGAGGCGTCGCGCGTCGCGTTTGGCGAGGCGGCCCAAATGTACTCTGTGGCGCGGCCCGCACTAGAGTCAAACAACAACAGTGCAAATCACTACTGCCAACTGCTTGAACTGCTTGACTTGCCATTTCGTACAACTGTCACGGCAAATTGGAGTACTTGTCAAATTATTGAAAAACGATTAATTTCCCTCGCTGTACATAATAAAGATACTTACTAACTCCAAAAATAATTTAACACTGTTGTATTTTTCTCACACAAACATTTTTTTCCTTCACAGAGACAACAGTTCTCAACGAAGGCATCCACATCGAGGAAGTACCGTCAGAGTACCTCAGTCATAAGGAGAAGTACGAGTTGGCTGTCAAGAAAGCATGTCTGCTGTTCAAGCTGATTCGCCGGCTGCAGGAGGAAGAGAACAATGGGATGGAGAGCTTCAGGTAAGGATCCGGTCTTCTGATACAGCTTAGTAACGGAACACTCGAAGCAACACAAGACAAAAAATATTTTTACTGGCCAGAGTTGGCCATAGTTGAATGTTTCTCCAATCGCGTTCAAATACGCGCTGTCACCTTTTTTTTTCGTGGAGAAATGCTCATGCATCCTGCACTACCACGGAGAGAGCGCAGTTATGTGGGACTCCAACCCACTAAAACTCGACGGTGTCCTCTGCCGCTTGTGGCAGGAACACGGTATCCGTAAACCCGCCGCGGCTGTCGGTCACCGGACCCTCCTCTGGGGAGTACCCCCCATCAACGGCGCACCAGAATACATTGCACGCCGTGACCACCCTAGGGACGCGCTGTCACCCTAAGTTTCGAAGCGTATGATACATTCAGCCAGTCAAGATTGTACCGAGTACAGACTAATTGAAAGTAGCGTACGGTCTCGGGCGTATGATACGCCCATTTTCACATTTATGTGAAGGATACAGAGTGGATCAGAAAGGTGTGGTCGAATTTACGGATGTAGTACAGACCATCAAACTGAACAACTTTCTCCACGGGACCAACATCCTAATCGAGAAAAAATTATCAGCAGTCTCATACATTTGGGTTGAGGAGAGGTTATGAAGCTTTGTGCGGGACAGCTGATGGAGAAAGTTGTTCAGTTTGATGGTCTATACCACTCTTAAATTCGACCACACCTTTCTGATACACCCTGTATTTCATTGCTTTTTTGCCCATACCCACGTAACGGAAGCAATACTTGGCGTCTTATCTGATCTGATATTAACAATGTTACCTACAGGGCAGTCTTGGGCGGTGCTCTCGGATCTGCTATCCTTCAGGATGGATCTCCCCTCACTCTTCACTACGTCATGTTCATACCCACGCTGATGGGACAGGCATCTGTGGAGCAGCAAGCCTACTGGATCGGCAGGGCGTTCAACCTAGACATCATCGGGACTTATGCACAGGTTAGTATATATAAAACTTATAATAATAAAACTTGAATTTACTTAGACACATATTTTTTTTTCTGCAAGATTGGGCTTATTATCTTTGTAAACCAGAAACTTTGTTAAAAAGCTAAAAATGAGGTTATAATTATCCAGATGGCTTTTATGGATAATGCAAGAAGTCCTATCTCAAAAACTCACCCTGTGTTACAAACAATGCTCCACCTATGTTTGTGCTCCAAACATGCAGTCAATGTGCCTCTGCGCTGCCACCGACGACGCCGTGGATTTGGCAAAGTTTTGGGGCAACAAATTTGAATACACTGTCGTGCCATTGACACGAGTAAGGGCTAATTTGACGAAAGCCAGTTAACTTTACCTGTGGAATAAAATTGACGACTGTTGAGAGTTTTTGTATGGAGAAACTCAAAAATTCAAAATTTATTCGAAGAGGAAGACTAGGTGTAAAAATTTGGTCGAATTCACAGCTTCTTCTGCGTGTGAACATAGTAAGTTACCGCGCCGCTCCCACTGTGTTTGTACACTAAGAAGAAGACCCTGCTTTACAAAGCCACGGTTATAGATACGAGAAAAGTTTATCGACCTGAGATACTGCGAAAATAGCCAGGCGATTTATCGCATGATGTGTTTACACTCATCAAATTATATTATGTAAACAATGCTTAAGTTACGCGTGCACTGGGCGGGAATTGGAGAGTACGCACCGTACGGAGCGTCCGCATTTACTTACGGCTTGTAGAATAAATATTAATGTATCGAAATACGATATATATATATATATATATATATATATATATATATATATATATATATATATATATATATCGTATTTGTTTGTAGTTTTAAGTGTTAGAACCTAGATTTCCTACAAAAATACTATTAATAACAAAACTTAACAAAGATGATAACAAACAAAAACATTTTTAATTAAAATTATTTTCATACGAATAAATAATAGAACACTTAAAAATATTTTATCGCTATTCTTCCGCGACCTGTCGCAATGCAGAATGAAAAACAAACAAACACTAGGAATATAAATCCCTGTCAAAATAATATAAGCCATGGATAATATTGGTCATTTTGCCCCAAAAAAGGGAGAAATCCCGAAAATTGGAAACATTGGTTGATATTGCCGATGCAAAATCCAAATGCAGTGAACACAGGGTGTGTACACTGCATTTGTATTTTGCATCGGCATTTTGTAAATTAGGAATGCAAGAAGTGGCAAAAAGCATAGATATATATCGTATCGATATTAAAAAACAAAATACATCGATTTCGATTTATCAAAAAAAAAAAAAAAATCGATATATCGGTGAGATCTTCTGAAAAATATTTGTACTTTATGAAATTCTATTGTGTTTGTTTTTTATTCATTTAAATACCAAACTAGGAACATCATTTCTGATGTTCAATCATAAATTTAGTATAATAAAACATTGATAAAAATTAGTCAGCTACGGCTCTGAATTTCAGCGGTTTTAATCAGTGGTGACAACGGTGTTGCTTTTGGAAATATATATACAGTATGTTAACCAACAGAGGGCGTTCCCGTTAACCCGCAATAGTATAGCATCCATACATGCTAAAAAAATATTACCATTCGAAAACAAAATGGTTTTTATTTTTTTTAATATTAAAATATTCACTAAAAATGTTAAATTGATACGTAAAAGAAACATTTTTAGTATCAATATATATATATATATATATATATATATACAGTATGTTAACCAACAGAGGGCGTTCCCGTTGACCCGCAATAGTATAGCATCCATACATGCTAAAAAAAATATTACCATTCGAAAACAAAATGGTTTTTATTTTTTTTAATATTTTAAAAGAACATATTTTAAAGAAACATTTTTAGTATCAATATATATATATATATATATATATATATATATATATATATATATATATATATATATATATATATATATATATATATATATATATATATATATATATATATATATATATTGATACTAAAAATGTTTCTTTTACGTATCAATTTAACATTTTTAGTGAATATTTTAATATTAAAAAAAATAAAAACCATTTTGTTTTCGAATGGTAATATTTTTTTTAGCATGTATGGATGCTATACTATTGCGGGTTAACGGGAACGCCCTCTGTTGGTTAACATACTGTATATATATTTCCAAAAGCAACACCGTTGTCACCACTGATTAAAACCGCTGAAATTCAGAGCCGTAGCTGACTAATTTTTATCAATGTTTTATTATACTAAATTTATGATTGAACATCAGAAATGATGTTCCTAGTTTGGTATTTAAATGAATAAAAAACAAACACAATAGAATTTCATAAAGTACAAATATTTTTCAGAAGATCTCACCGATATATCGATTTTTTTTTTTTTTTTGATAAATCGAAATCGATGTATTTTGTTTTTTAATATCGATACGATATATATCTATGCTTTTTGCCACTTCTTGCATTCCTAATTTACAAAATGCCGATGCAAAATACAAATGCAGTGTACACACCCTGTGTTCACTGCATTTGGATTTTGCATCGGCAATATCAACCAATGTTTCCAATTTTCGGGATTTCTCCCTTTTTTGGGGTAAAATGACCAATATTATCCATGGCTTATATTATTTTGACAGGGATTTATATTCCTAGTGTTTGTTTGTTTTTCATTCTGCATTGCGACAGGTCGCGGAAGAATAGCGATAAAATATTTTTAAGTGTTCTATTATTTATTCGTATGAAAATAATTTTAATTAAAAATGTTTTTGTTTGTTATCATCTTTGTTAAGTTTTGTTATTAACTGTTACGTTTTAAAGATTAGTAGTTGTTATAATAAAATACATCATGGCTTTTGATTTTTTGAATTGAAGTAGTATTTTTGTAGGAAATCTAGGTTCTAACACTTAAAACTACAAACAAATAAAACGAGTTAAGGGTTTTTTTTTTTTAATTGTAATTGGTTGGGGAAAAAGTTTCTTCGCATTTTTTAAGAAAATTCAAAACATTTTTTAATATAGTTTATTTACATTTAACTAAAGTACCATTTTGTTCGATAACTTTTTGCCATCTTGTAGGTAGGGACATGATCCCATTGCTATAGAAATTTTGGGACTTCTTGTCAAAATACCGCGACAAGTGGTTTTGGCAGTCCTCTCGTGATGTTAACCTGACACTGCCTAAAGAATTCTGAAGAGACCGAAACAGGTGGAAATCTGAAGGTGCAAGGTCAGGACTATACGGCGGACGCATTAACACCTCCCAGCCAAACTCTCATAATTTTTGCTGAGTGGCTAAAGATGTGTGAGGTCTAGCGTTATCATGATGAAAATCCACACCCCTTCTGTTGATTAATTCCGGCCGCTTTCTCTCAACTTCTTGCTTTAATCTCATCAGTTGTTCGCAGTAGAGTTCAGAATCGATGGTCCTGCCTGGTGGTAACAGCTCATAATGAATAATGCCCTTCCAATCCCACCACACACACAGCATGACCTTGTTGCGAGTTAACCCGGGTTTCGCCACAGTCTGTGAAGCCTGACCGGCCTTTGACCACGACCTTTTTCGCACTTTCTTGTCATACGTGATCCACTTTTCATCACCAGTTATCAGCTTCTTCAAAAATGGTTCGGTTTCATTACGTCGTAATAAAGAATCACAAATGAGTACACGGTTCATTAGGTTTCTTTCAGTGAGCTCGTGAGGTACCCAAATGTCGAGCTTTTTTGTGTACCCAGTTTTTTTCAAATGCGCCAAAACTGTTTTGTGGTCAATTTCCAGTTCTTCAGCTACGTCGTAACTACTGATATGCCGATCTTGCTCCACTTTTTCAAAAACGGCATCCATTTTATCCGTAATAGGGCGACCAGAGCGACGTGCATCTTTGACATCAAAATTTCCGGATTGAAAACGCTTAAACCAAATTTGTGCTACTCTCACAGACACTACACTAGGTCCATAAACATCGCAAATTTTTTTCGCGGCTTGCGTTGCATTTTTACCTTTTTTGTAGTAAAATTTTAAAATGTATCGAATTTCTTCATTAGATTCACTCATCTTGACGGTACGAAAAACAAATGAAAATCACACATTTTCCTAATTTGAATTTGGAATTATGTTCTTTAAAATTTAAACTTTCAATGATACCAAAACCAGTCAGATACAAATAGTATAGCCAAAGAGATTTTATTACAAGTTCATACATACTATAATGCGAAAAGACTTTTTCCCTAACCTAATATTATGATTAGCCAATTAAAAGTCACTAGGAAGGTTATACGTCCATCTTTACTAAAGCGCAAACAACAAGTGAAGTAATATAGATGGTGCACTGGTGGTTAGTAGTAGTAGCTTCCGTTTTTTATTTTTTTTTATTAAAAATAAGCACCTACGATAAATCTATTATTACAGAATCGATTAAAGATTGATTTTTTGTAAATAAGTAAATCAAATAAATCAACAATTTATTTAACTTTAAAGTTGGAGCCTACTGCATTACATTTGCCGACCATGTATGTATATACTTTGAAAACAACTACTAATCTATAAAACGTAACATCCGCAGGGCAATTGATCAATTGCCATCAATTTTTATTGTAGTTATATTGTCAATCGCTTCAATTGCTCTTGGTAGACGATCAATTTGCGCATCAAAGTGCTTGTCATGTAAAAATTGATAATTATGGCAATTGATCGTTTCGGGGACACTTTACCATGTACCTGGTAACCCTGGACGCGTTCACTGTGGATGACGTCATCGGCAGAAATACCGGCGTAGATTCGCCGATCCAGTGCACGCAGTACCTACCATAGAAATCAATACAAAGCAACAAATCCATACGGTGCCGATGCTCGGATTCCGACCCAGAGGGAGGACGCGTAACTTTAAACAGATGAGTGCGAGAAATCGCTCTGTAAATACTCTGTTCTACCAAATTATACCCAAGTAAAGTGTTTTTTTTTTGTTTTGTCTAGACTGAGCTCGGTCACGGCACGTTCATCCGTGGGCTGGAGACGACGGCTACCTACGACCCTAAGACCAAGGAGTTCGTTCTGCACAGTCCCACACTCACGGCATACAAATGGTGGCCTGGAGGATGTAAGTATTTTAATCTTAAGGCGGAGACTGACTTGTAATGTTTGTTTGTAATGTATCGAGATTTCGTAACGCGTTACAGTAGTCAGTGCAGCGAGCTGAGCCGCTTGATGCGAGCATTGCGAGCGCATGTTTACCGCCATTCTGAATAAAAATGGAGCACGCTTGAGTCAAGTGCTCGAAGCAAGCGTTCGCCACGTTTATTGTATCGCTGTTTTGTAACAAGGAACATGGCTCACGCACGCTCCATGCGTGCGTGAGCCATGTGCTCGAAGCGAGTGTTCGCCACGTTTTGTGTCGCTGTATTTTACCAACCTCGTCTCGAATGATGAATTACAAACAAACGTTACAAGTCAGTCTCCGTCTTTAGATCCTTCTTTCTGGCTTTACCCGGTCATAAATTCATATAACTTGCCTTTCTTTAATATTTTAAGCTGACATTAAATCAATGAACTGTTGTATGACTAACATAACATCCGCGGGGCAATTGCGTAAGACACTATCAATTGGAATCGGTTTCATTTTGACAGTTCAACAACATACATTGCGTTATTTACGTTGTCGAGCAGACAAATTTTTCGAACATATGAAGCAATGAATTAGCAATTTTCTTCAAAATGATTCAGATTCTGATTGATAGTGTGTTACGCAATTAGGGTGCAGGCCTGTATACCCAGCAGTGCTATTCTGTACAAATGTCACCGTGAAAACTTAGGTGAGGTGAGCGTGGAGTGAGCTGTCAATAGTATCAACCCCTAGCGTCAGGTGGAGTGACAGCTCCCTTCAAGCTCACTTCACCTAAGTTTTGACGGTGAGATTTTTACAGAATGGACCGGCCTGGTGGGGTTAGGCAAGCATATCGTAAACACAAACGCCAGTTATGTTCAAGTCCAAATCGATAGGGGATTAGCCTATTGAATATTATTATTTGATCAATTTGAACAAAACTATAATAAATTGACGCCTTTCGTAAACTGGACATGTAAGTATGTAGACCAGCGGCGAGGTGTGAGTTTTTGTAAGAGAGAAGCCGAAGCAAAGCCGGTCTGAACATACTTGCTTATCAATAAAGTAAAAATGAATTTACTAACTTAAAAATAAGTCTTTTTTTTTCTTCATTTAACACCATTTATCGTCAAATAGCAGAACCAAAAAAGACGTTATCACTACACAAATAAAAACTTTTAATGTTTTAGAGAAATAAAGGCAACTAAATTAGGGACTATCATTCTAAAATTATTATAGGAATATAAAGAATCGAATACAATACAGCTGAACAAGTGAAAACTAAATAAAATATGCAAAATTTCGTTTTCTCTGATGAATTTTTTTATATATCTGTCTCTATCGTAACCCGTTGTACAGCGGCTTGCTCTCGTCCATATCAAGCGGTGCCATGTGACCTAAAGTGACGTCATAACAGGATCGCTATTGTATGAATTTTTAGTTCTCGATTATGACGTTTTGGCGCCGGGTTATTTCAGAATATTTTTTTGTTTGTGGTTGTTGTAATTCACGTACTACGTACAACAAATTTGAGATTGGAGCCTCCTTTTAAGCAAAAGATGCGTGTATTAGGAGACTCCGCTCTTTCAAAAACAAGAAGTGTAAACTATACAATACGAGTACATAGTAAAAAACAAGGTGATTTGAGTGAAAGAGGGTGGGTGTGTGTAAGTGAGGGTGTGTGTGTGTGTGTAAGTGAGGGTGTGTGTGTGTGTGTGTGTGTGAGTGAGGGTGTGTATGTTTGTGTGGAGAATTGTGTTAGTATAGTGTTAGTGTGTCTGTTGTAGAAGTGATTCAGTCTCACTATAGGTTAGCTTTCTTATCCATTCCGTTAGTATTTTTTTGCATTCATAACAATTCTTAGGGTAGATGTAAATGTGTTTATTAATAGCATTATAAAGCTGAGCAGATCGTTTAAAAAGTTGAATACTTGCAAATAATGTTCTTGTTTGTGGTATTTTTAATATAATGTCTTTTCTTCTTCTAGCCAATATTCTGGGATAATAGGTTAGTGCTTTATGTTTTGTAATAATAACTTGAATAATATAAAGCTTCCGGACCGTTAAAAGGTTACTGATTTGATAAAGTTTTTCAGTACAATATCTCCGTTTTTTAAAATACATGCACTTGATGAGAGCCCGTTGTGCTCGCTCTAATTCTAAAAATTTTGTTTTAGAAGCTCCCCCCCAAATAGGGATGCAGTAAAGCAAAACTGATTTTACAAGCGCTAGATATATCATATTTAGGAAGTTTTTATTCCTATAAAAACTTACAATACGCATATTACAGAGTTCGTTTACATAAATAAGGAACAAAGTGGGCCCCAATACGCTCCCTTGGGGGACTCCGTAAAACACTGCCGTT
Organism: Dicycla oo; assembly: GCA_948252095.1. Lineage (NCBI taxonomy): Eukaryota > Metazoa > Arthropoda > Insecta > Lepidoptera > Noctuidae > Dicycla > Dicycla oo. Next base: position 5,744,604 of record OX411711.1, on the reverse strand, counting down.
TCCCCACTAATATACTGACCCACTCTAACCCTTTGCTTTCGATTGCTGAGATAATCTTTGAGAAGATTTAACGGCAGCCCACGAACTCCAATAGCTTCTAGCTTATTTGCTAAGAGTGGGACAGAGACGGTGTCGAAGGCCTTTTTTAAATCTAGGAATACAGTTACACATTTCTTGCCGCTATCAAGTTGTTCGGTAATTAGCGCACTAAACGCCGCAACTGCATTCTCGGTAGACATACCCTGCCGGAAGCCAAATTGAGAGTCCGAAGTGTTAATAAGTTTTTCGATTATTTTAGAAATAGCAGGTAGGACAGATATAGGCCTATAGTTGCCGACATCGTCTCTGTCTCCAGACTTATATACTGGCGTAATGATAGCCTGCTTTAATGCAGCTGGAAAGATTCCTTGACTAAAACAAAGGTTGGCGAGATGAGTAATAATGGGAACACCATCCTTGCGTATGTACTTCAAAAAACTAGTTGAAACGTTGTCCCATCCAGGTGCACTGCCGGTCTTAAGACTCATGAGGATAAAGTTAACTTCACTTATATCCGTGTCCAGCAGTATAAATGAGTTAGGTTGACCCGTTGGAGAGAGATGTCGGTCCCGTTGATTACGTCTTATCCGTGGCTGGATTTTTAATGCAAGGTTTTTACCAATGTTGGCAAAATAATTATTTATATAGTTAACCGATTCTACTGGAGATGATTTAATATTTAATAATTCTGAGTTGTCACTTTTACATTTATTAGAGTAGGTAATAGTTTTTTATATTCTTCCAAAGTAATTTATTATTAGTAGTTGATTTAGTTATTAGTTCTCTTTCATACTTTCTTTTTACTTTTTTAATTAATTTATTGCAGTAGTTCCTATATCTTACGAATGTTATTTTTAATATTTCATTGTATGGTTCTTTTTTACTATCTTTTTGCAATTTGTTGCGGTTCCTGATACATCTTAAAATGCCTGGGGTAATCCATGGCTTGATAATGCGCTTACTATTTGGGATTTTTACAAGGGTAGTATTTTGATTAATCGATTCTGATAGTTTATATATAAGAAGGTTTGTCAGGGATTCCGGATCGTGACAAAAAAGTAAATCAGCTAATTTATTTTCAATTAAATACTTATACGCTTTCTCAAAGTCAATTGAAGATTTAGTTTTGTTCACAATTGGGGAATCTTTTATTTTTGAAAAGGACAGAAAGGTGGTAAAGTGATCTGTAATGCTTGTATGCAAAATGGCAATGAGGGCGGATATCTTATGTTTGTTTAACTTTAGCATAAAATGGTCCAAACAGTTTTCATTTCTAGTAGGCAATGTGTGACCAGGCAGTATACCATACTGGGATAGTGTATTGAGGTAATTAAATCTGTTTTTTTGGTCGTGAGACGACTCAGTATCCGTTTGTTTAATATTAATATTTATATCACCCGCTATAATTATATTTTTCTGGAGGTTTATAGTATCGAGATGGGTACTTAGAGAATTGATAAAACTCTCCGAGTTCGCGTTAGCTGGCGATCGATAGATGCATAAAACAGTGTTATTGAATATTTCAAGTTGAAGGCAAGACGCATGCGTTAGTTTAATTTCCGTAACTTTAGATTTTAAATTATTTTTTATGTATACCACAACACCATCATTTTGGTTTTGGTGGTGTGTGGTAAAGTAGGAGGAATAATTATATAGATGTGGTATAGGTTTTTCAGAACTTAATCTGCATTCCGTTAAAATAATGACATCAGTTTCAAATTTAAAAGTCGAAAGAGTAATTATAAAGTTGTCAAAGTTGCACGAAATGCTTCTTATGTTTTGAGAAATGACAGTAAAGTCAGTTTTTTTTTTATATTTGTCAGCCTAGTGAAATCCATGCAATCACATTCAATACTACGCGCAATTTGAAGATCATCAATATCTTCTATAGTTTGTAGTTGGTTATTCATTATATATAGTTTGGCAATAAAAGAAATGACGTGATATTTGGTAGAGGATTTTGTGGAAATGAGTTATAATTTTAAGAGTTAGTTTTGTAATACAGGTGTGAAATGAAATGGCATTTACGGAATATATCAGAATGAATGAATGGGTAGTATACTTGACTGTGTGCGAGTAATTGCTGTGTAAATGTAGTGAGAAATAAGTGAGTGTGTTGTGTGTAGGTGAGTACAGGTTTGGTATGTGTAGCATTGTAGTGCCAGCGTACAAAAAAATCACAAATAAAGATACTTTTAAACAGAACACAATAAGATAACAAAAGGTAACAAAAAATCCCAGCAAACTGAACAGATACATCAAAGAGCCGGCGAACAAAAAAGTAATTAACATAGTTACGTATGCCTTCATAATATTACTGATACGTAATATAATATGACAAGAAGTTTCTAGTCATTTGTTTAATTTAAGTTGATGTATCTGGTGTTCGCTCGTGACAAGTATGGTTGGGGACTGCTCATCCTTTTTAAGTAAAACCTTTCCATATGCAGTCCAACAGAATTTAAACTCCCCTGACTTGGTAAGGTCGCGCGCCAAAAAGTGAAGACGGGAGCTCTTCGGGGTTAGGTGGTCAGATAGAAATATGGGAGTATCTTCATCTGATTTGAGGCCTAGATGTTTACAACATAATTTGGAATTTGTTTTTATAGCCAAAGCCTTACCCATTTTCATGATGTCCGTTTTAAGCAAGGTCGAGCCGGTCTCTACTATTATGGGAGTATTAAGGTTCTCACCATTTTTCCCACGTACTCTATATATGTCTTTTATATCATGCTTGGTAATGGCACAGTCTAGGTTTTTGGAAAGACACATAACCATGTCAACTAGATCCTCCTTTGCTTCCCTCGGCTTTCTAGGCACATTCTTTATAACAAAATTAGTCTTCTGATTGCTAGTTTGAAAGGATTCCATCTTATCTTCTAGAATTTTTATATAGGACCGGGCCTCCTTAACCTGGTTCTCCAAAATATCATGTTTCTTTTTTAGATCTTCATATTGGCCAGTGATAAACTCAATTGAAGCCACCAGCTTGATATTACTTAGCTGAATTTCTTTCAAAGACGAATCAATTATCTGCCGAATGTCTTGCCCTTGCTTTTCACCGAAGCCACTCAGCATTTTTCTTACTTCCTCCTTGAACTCAGCAAATTCCTTGACAAGCAATATTAGTTGTACTTATCATCACTCACGCCGCAGTCCGTATAGCGCAGGCGATAATGGTCATTGCGGTGTAAGTGGTCTTCTAGACGTTGACTGTACATAAAATATCAACATAAGCATACATTAATTATGTTATCTATGCACTAGGCCGATTAATGTATGTCCGCGATGAATAATTCCAAATATTAACTAAATCACTGCTTTTTGACGGCACGTCGTCGTGTTTATCTTTCATTATACATATACTTATAGTATTTTAATGTTTAAAGATGTATCCATTTTGGAATATGATAATAATATATTATGTAGATAAAGTTTGTTTTGATTGCGTTGCTAGGGGCGCGTTGCTAGGGGCAAACTACTGTTTTCATGTGCTTATTAATTCTTGCAGAATTCTTGAAGATTCTAATTAGACAATTAAACATGCACTATTATATGCATTCAGGAGCTCGTGGCTAAGTAATAACAGCCGCACGGGTCGATCCATCAGGTTAAGTTACGCTTGCCGGGGTTGGTCTGTGGATGGGTGACCATCTTTACATACCGAGACTCCTCCGTGCCTCGGAAAGCACGTTAAGCCGTTGGTCCCGGCTGTCATTCGAGGATCTTTGACAGTCGTTACGGGTCGTCAGAAGCCCGAAAGTCTGACAACCAGTCTTACCAAGGGGTATCGTATTACCCAGTAACTGGGTTGTGGAGGTCAGATAGGCAGTCGCTCCATGTAAAAATACTGGTATTCAGCTGCATCCGGTTAGACTGGAAGCCGACCCCAGCATAGTTGGGAAAAGGCTAGGCAGAATGAATATTATATGCATTCATTTTACTGAAATTATAATTTTATATAGTATTTATATATATTTTTTTATTTTAATATTAACATTTAAAACTACGCTACTAGCGCTTCCTAGATACGAATACGACCATTTTCCGGAATAACGTTTGAATTACAAATCCGAAGAAGACGATTGTATTCATAACTAAATGACTGTCAAGTCGGAATCTCCCATAGATTCGCTTATAATAATAATCTTTATTAATTCAGACTACAATGCGGTCGACAGTGTTAGTAACAAAATAGCTTAGCCTATGTTATTACTTAATAACTAAAACAGATGTCCCTTTCTTCCATACTTCTCTATTAGTCGTTATCTCGGTAGTCACCCTTTTCTAGCCATATCATCTTTCACACAGTCCATCCATCGTTTCTTTGGTCTTCCCCTACTCTAATAGCCATCGACATTCATACTCAAAACTTTCCTGACGACATCTCATGCCCATACCATGACAAACGGACTAAAAAAATCTTAAACAAATCTTTGTCCTCAGTGGCCCACACAGCCAACTACTGTATAGTGATGGCCCAACTGTACTCCAACGGCCAATGCCACGGCATCCACCCGTTCATAGTCCAACTTCGCGACGAGGAGACACACATGCCCCTCGCTGGTATCAAGGTTGGCGAGATTGGCGCCAAGCTTGGCATGAACGGCACCAACAATGGCTTCCTTGGGTTCGAACACGTGAGGATACCCAGGGAATATATGCTGATGAAGAATTGTCAGGTTTTGGAAGTAAGTTTGAATAAGACAAAAGAGAATAAATAACCAACCAAAAAATACAACAAAACAAAATCCTACTAATATTATATTATAAATGTGAAAGTTTGTATGTTTGGATGTTTGTATGTTTGTTACTCAATCACGCAAAAAGGGCTGAACGGATTTCTATGAAATTTGGTATACAGATAGTTTATAATCTGGATTAAGACATAGGATACTTTTCATCCCCGTAGAAGGTTCCCGTGGGATAATTTCCGACATTCACGCGGGCGAAGCCGCGGGCAACAGCCAGTTAATTATAATTGGGTGGGTAACATGCGCATGGTCAGGTACATTCGAGACACACTAGTGCATCTCTTTCATGTTAATCATAATGTTTTGGGGCAATATTTGTAAATGAGGCAGATTTTTTATTCTTTACAATTTTTTAATATTAATAAATTAAAGCTTGGGATTGAACTGCTCCAAATTTTCTTTTTTCTCTTTTTGTTTTTGCATACTGAATGTTGACATGAATTATATTATTTTAATTTATTGTGAATGTGAAGACTATGTAGGTCATTGCTTTTTTTGTTTGTTTTATTTTTTCTCTCAGTTATTTTCAATCATGGTCTGGCAGTTTGAGTAATTTATGCGGCCTACCCCAATGTCCTTTCTTTGGTATTGTTCGTCGAATTGTTGAGCGGTGATTAAAATTACAGAGTGTATTATACAGCTTGAGCTGCGCGATTACTGACAAATGCGTGCACTGACTTTACAGGTCCTCTCAATCTGTGTGGTTCTTTCCTCAAAAGAACATTTCAGACACCAATCTACATGGTCTTCACATGAAGTGACCAAGATTATGTCTGGACTTTATAAGAGACTGTAACCTCTGAGTTTGTTTCGGCCTTTCTTCTCAGAATAGTGAGATAGGAAACGCCGACCTCATCTAGCTTAAAAAAAAAAAACATGATTGACTTGTAAAAGTGTTTGTACAAACCTACTTACAGAAATAAAAATCATTTATCATTTAATGTTAAAGTAATTAATTAAAGTGTAAAGTAAGACCCTACAGTAAGAATTTTAACTTTTGTAGATAATCAAAGTAATAGAGTTCTTCCTATAATAACCACTTCTCTTTTATCTTTCCAGGACGGCACATACGTAAAGTCTCCAAGCTCTAAACTGACCTACGGTACGATGATGTTCGTCCGCGTCGTTATTGTGAAGGACATGTGCACCTATATCGCGAAGGCCGTTACCATAGCAACGAGGTACTCAGCCGTCAGGAGGCAGTCGCAACCAAAGCCAGAGTAAGTTGTTTATTTATGTTTCTTTACGGATAACAGTTTCATAGACACCAGAAAATAAAAATATTGCGCTGTGTGTTTTATTTAGAACTTCGGGAGAGTTCAACTATTTTCGGACTCAAATGGAGGCGTAATTGTCCGTATTTATGCAAAATGGAACCACTCTATTAATTACTTAATGTTTAAAGGAACCACATGCACGATTTCTTAATTATTTTGAAAGTTTACCAGTAATCAACAAAAAATTATATACACATACTAAATTTAGTAATTTATCAACATATTTAAATAAAAGAAATAGTAATTTTACTTCATTTAACAGTGCTGCACATGTTTTTGTAAACCCTTTGATATCTCAAAAGTGTGTGTTTGCTGTGTGGTTCCATTTTGCATAAATACGGACAATTAGTCTGCAAGAATCCACTTTGCATAGTGTAGTTACCTCATTTAATTCGAAAGCCCCAGGTAGTTAGTTAGCCCGCGAGTTCCAATTTTTTTAATTTTTTTTGCAATTTGCAGGTCAGTTTCAGAATATATGTTGATCTGAATATAATTCGCGACCGTAACAAATCTGTATTAATTACAAATTCCATTTCCAGTGAACCCGAGCCCCAGATCATAGACTACCTAACCCAACAACACAAACTTATAGTCGGTATCTCGACTGCGCACGCGTTCCAACTAAGTGCCGAGTGGATCTGGAACATGTACAACAATGTCACAGCCGAACTTGATGCTGGAGATATGGAGAGACTGCCAGAGGTGAATAGTTTATAACTACACTTTTGACGAGATAACGTCTTATAAATCGATGAACGCCGGCTACACGCACGAAAAGTTATCACGTTCCGCCTGAGCCGAGCGTGCAAGCGAGAGCGCGGAACAAGCGAGCGATAGAGATAGCGTTATCACGTAAAATTATCATCCGTAAACCAACTTTACAGACACCCATTTTTTTTTATTTTACTAGTTGTCTAGGGTACATAGAGGTATATATATATATATACATAATACGGTATACCGTACTACGCATCCCCACATTTTTGACGACTTGTTTGGCGGCTACTGCACAGTCATATATTGCCAGTTACGTTTAAGTTCTATAAAATACGGGGCGAGCCTAGTAACCATTTTCTTTGAATTTATTACATACCTATCTATGCGCAGTATTTGATCCTTATTAGCAACACTTGATAGTGGCGCCCAGTCCTATAATGCAGTTTTTTTTTTTTTTTTAATGCAAAAGCTTGGTTTACAGTACTGGCTGAACCGACCTTTAAAATAAAATTGGTTTTCTCTAAGATCAAACCCATGGGTCCTTTGACCACTAGATCTCATCTCAAAAATTCACATAATTATATTGCTGTGAGATTGTGTAAATTAATTCTGTTCTAAAACCAATCTAAACGTGTCTCACCAACATTGTTCTCAAACTTCCAGCTGCACGCCCTCTCCTGCTGCCTCAAGGCAGTAACGACAGCGGAAGCGGCAGAATGCGTTGAACGTTGTCGTCTGGCATGCGGCGGCCACGGATACATGCTAGCGTCCAACTTGCCCATCACGTACGGACACGTCACGGCCGCCTGCACCTACGAGGGAGAGAACACGGTGCTCCTGCTGCAGACTGCCAGGTAACGTGCCATAGAGCAGCAGTGCTGGCTACAACCTGCCCATCACGTACGGACATGTCACAGCACCCTACGAGGGAGAGAACACGGTGCTCCTGCTACAGACTGCCAGGTAACGTGCCATAGAGCAGCAGTGCTGGCTACAACCTGCCCATCACGTACGGACATGTCACAGCACCCTACGAGGGAGAGAACACGGTGCTCCTGCTGCAGACTGCCAGGTAACGTGCCATAGAGCAGCAGTGCTGGCTACAACCTGCCCATCACGTACGGACATGTCACAGCACCCTACGAGGGAGAGAACACGGTGCTCCTGCTGCAGACTGCCAGGTAACGTGCCATAGAGCAGCAGTGCTGGCTACAACCTGCCCATCACGTACGGACATGTCACAGCACCCTACGAGGGAGAGAACACGGTGCTCCTGCTGCAGACTGCCAGGTAACGTGCCATAGAGCAGCAGTGCTGGCTACAACCTGCCCATCACGTACGGACATGTCACAGCACCCTACGAGGGAGAGAACACGGTGCTCCTGCTGCAGACTGCCAGGTAACGTGCCATAGAGCAGCAGTGCTGGCTATAACCTGCCCATCACGTACGGACATGTCACAGCACCCTACGAGGGAGAGAACACGGTGCTCCTGCTGCAGACTGCCAGGTAACGTGCCATAGAGCAGCAGTGCTGGCTACAACCTGCCCATCACGTACGGACATGTCACAGCACCCTACGACGGAGAGAACACGGTGCTCCTGCTGCAGACTGCCAGGTAACGTGCCATAGAGCAGCAGTGCTGGCTATAACCTGCCCATCACGTACGGACATGTCACAGCACCCTACGAGGGAGAGAACACGGTGCTCCTGCTGCAGACTGCCAGGTAACGTGCCATAGAGCAGCAGTGCTGGCTATAACCTGCCCATCACGTACGGACATGTCACAGCACCCTACGAGGGAGAGAACACGGTGCTCCTGCTGCAGACTGCCAGGTAACGTGCCATAGAGCAGCAGTGCTGGCTACAACCTGCCCATCACGTACGGACATGTCACAGCACCCTACGACGGAGAGAACACGGTGCTCCTGCTGCAGACTGCCAGGTAACGTGCCATAGAGCAGCAGTGCTGGCTACAACCTGCCCATCACGTACGGACATGTCACAGCACCCTACGAGGGAGAGAACACGGTGCTCCTGCTACAGACTGCCAGGTAACGTGCCATAGAGCAGCAGTGCTGGCTACAACCTGCCCATCACGTACGGACATGTCACAGCACCCTACGAGGGAGAGAACACGGTGCTCCTGCTGCAGACTGCCAGGTAACGTGCCATAGAGCAGCAGTGCTGGCTACAACCTGCCCATCACGTACGGACATGTCACAGCACCCTACGAGGGAGAGAACACGGTGCTCCTGCTGCAGACTGCCAGGTAACGTGCCATAGAGCAGCAGTGCTGGCTACAACCTGCCCATCACGTACGGACATGTCACAGCACCCTACGAGGGAGAGAACACGGTGCTCCTGCTGCAGACTGCCAGGTAACGTGCCATAGAGCAGCAGTGCTGGCTATAACCTGCCCATCACGTACGGACATGTCACAGCACCCTACGAGGGAGAGAACACGGTGCTCCTGCTGCAGACTGCCAGGTAACGTGCCATAGAGCAGCAGTGCTGGCTACAACCTGCCCATCACGTACGGACATGTCACAGCACCCTACGACGGAGAGAACACGGTGCTCCTGCTGCAGACTGCCAGGTAACGTGCCATAGAGCAGCAGTGCTGGCTATAACCTGCCCATCACGTACGGACATGTCACAGCACCCTACGAGGGAGAGAACACGGTGCTCCTGCTGCAGACTGCCAGGTAACGTGCCATAGAGCAGCAGTGCTGGCTATAACCTGCCCATCACGTACGGACATGTCACAGCACCCTACGAGGGAGAGAACACGGTGCTCCTGCTGCAGACTGCCAGGTAACGTGCCATAGAGCAGCAGTGCTGGCTACAACCTGCCCATCACGTACGGACATGTCACAGCACCCTACGACGGAGAGAACACGGTGCTCCTGCTGCAGACTGCCAGGTAACGTGCCATAGAGCAGCAGTGCTGGCTACAACCTGCCCATCACGTACGGACATGTCACAGCACCCTACGAGGGAGAGAACACGGTGCTCCTGCTGCAGACTGCCAGGTAACGTGCCATAGAGCAGCAGTGCTGGCTATAACCTGCCCATCACGTACGGACATGTCACAGCACCCTACGAGGGAGAGAACACGGTGCTCCTGCTGCAGACTGCCAGGTAACGTGCCATAGAGCAGCAGTGCTGGCTATAACCTGCCCATCACGTACGGACATGTCACAGCACCCTACGAGGGAGAGAACACGGTGCTCCTGCTGCAGACTGCCAGGTAACGTGCCATAGAGCAGCAGTGCTGGCTACAACCTGCCCATCACGTACGGACATGTCACAGCACCCTACGACGGAGAGAACACGGTGCTCCTGCTGCAGACTGCCAGGTAACGTGCCATAGAGCAGCAGTGCTGGCTACAACCTGCCCATCACGTACGGACATGTCACAGCACCCTACGAGGGAGAGAACACGGTGCTCCTGCTACAGACTGCCAGGTAACGTGCCATAGAGCAGCAGTGCTGGCTACAACCTGCCCATCACGTACGGACATGTCACAGCACCCTACGAGGGAGAGAACACGGTGCTCCTGCTGCAGACTGCCAGGTAACGTGCCATAGAGCAGCAGTGCTGGCTACAACCTGCCCATCACGTACGGACATGTCACAGCACCCTACGAGGGAGAGAACACGGTGCTCCTGCTGCAGACTGCCAGGTAACGTGCCATAGAGCAGCAGTGCTGGCTACAACCTGCCCATCACGTACGGACATGTCACAGCACCCTACGAGGGAGAGAACACGGTGCTCCTGCTGCAGACTGCCAGGTAACGTGCCATAGAGCAGCAGTGCTGGCTATAACCTGCCCATCACGTACGGACATGTCACAGCACCCTACGAGGGAGAGAACACGGTGCTCCTGCTGCAGACTGCCAGGTAACGTGCCATAGAGCAGCAGTGCTGGCTACAACCTGCCCATCACGTACGGACATGTCACAGCACCCTACGACGGAGAGAACACGGTGCTCCTGCTGCAGACTGCCAGGTAACGTGCCATAGAGCAGCAGTGCTGGCTATAACCTGCCCATCACGTACGGACATGTCACAGCACCCTACGAGGGAGAGAACACGGTGCTCCTGCTGCAGACTGCCAGGTAACGTGCCATAGAGCAGCAGTGCTGGCTATAACCTGCCCATCACGTACGGACATGTCACAGCACCCTACGAGGGAGAGAACACGGTGCTCCTGCTGCAGACTGCCAGGTAACGTGCCATAGAGCAGCAGTGCTGGCTACAACCTGCCCATCACGTACGGACATGTCACAGCACCCTACGACGGAGAGAACACGGTGCTCCTGCTGCAGACTGCCAGGTAACGTGCCATAGAGCAGCAGTGCTGGCTATAACCTGCCCATCACGTACGGACATGTCACAGCACCCTACGAGGGAGAGAACACGGTGCTCCTGCTGCAGACTGCCAGGTAACGTGCCATAGAGCAGCAGTGCTGGCTACAACCTGCCCATCACGTACGGACATGTCACAGCACCCTACGAGGGAGAGAACACGGTGCTCCTGCTGCAGACTGCCAGGTAACGTGCCATAGAGCAGCAGTGCTGGCTATAACCTGCCCATCACGTACGGACATGTCACAGCACCCTACGAGGGAGAGAACACGGTGCTCCTGCTGCAGACTGCCAGGTAACGTGCCATAGAGCAGCAGTGCTGGCTATAACCTGCCCATCACGTACGGACATGTCACAGCACCCTACGAGGGAGAGAACACGGTGCTCCTGCTGCAGACTGCCAGGTAACGTGCCATAGAGCAGCAGTGCTGGCTACAACCTGCCCATCACGTACGGACATGTCACAGCACCCTACGACGGAGAGAACACGGTGCTCCTGCTGCAGACTGCCAGGTAACGTGCCATAGAGCAGCAGTGCTGGCTATAACCTGCCCATCACGTACGGACATGTCACAGCACCCTACGAGGGAGAGAACACGGTGCTCCTGCTGCAGACTGCCAGGTAACGTGCCATAGAGCAGCAGTGCTGGCTACAACCTGCCCATCACGTACGGACATGTCACAGCACCCTACGACGGAGAGAACACGGTTCTCCTGCTGCAGACTGCCAGGTAACGTGCCATAGAGCAGCAGTGCTGGCTACAACCTGCCCATCGCGGACATGTCACAGCACCCTACGACGGAGAGAACACGGTGCTCCTGCTGCAGACTGCCAGGTAACGTGCCATAGAGCAGCAGTGCTGGCTACAACCTGCCCATCGCGGACATGTCACAGCACCCTACGACGGAGAGAACACGGTGCTCCTGCTGCAGACTGCCAGGTAACGTGCCATAGAGTACCCGGTTGTTAATATACACATAACTGGTTTTAGAGACTATCACATATATAGCGTGAAAGGCACGACACTGTACAAAAGTGATTTACAGTGTTTTTAGTCTGCTTTGCGGCGTAAAAAATGCGTTTCGCTGGCAAGCCGTTAACTTCATAAGCTGTTTATTTAGTCTGCAAAAGTTAAAGTGTCATTTCCGTCTGGCTAATTCTGTATTTATACGATACAAGGTGGAACATCCTGATTGACAATCGTTTAATCCGCGTAAAGAGATTCATGTTCTTTACCCGTATATAAAAAATCAATCAAATCCAATGAATACTTTAGCCACAGGAAATTCTTTTTCAATTTCTTATTTTTAAACTTGATGTAGATCTGAGTACGTAATAATAGGTAAACATTGTAAGGTCAAGAACCTGTGCCAAACGTATGATTCTATTCACTGCGTCTCAATATGCTTGAAAGACAGAGAAAGGTGTCATACATTCCACTCTAACACGCCCCGCCCAGTCCCACAAAATCCTACAAATTAGAAGGAAAAATAAATATTACTTACGCAAATTATGCATTAGTGGTGCATAGACAATTGCGACTGTGTTTGAGCGGATTTATTTCGGCAGTCTCAGGACTCTGTAATTAGGTCAGTCGGTGCACTGCGCCCTTGCGGAGAGCGCGTGCCTATTTTTTATTACGAGACGAGCCGCGCGCGCATTGACGTGATTTTGCGAAATTTTAGTTGTTATTGTTTTAGTAGGTAATTGTGATTAAAGACGATTTATCATAGTTGGATTTGTGGATAGATTTGTGATTTATTGTTAAGTTTTAGTGTAATATTAGTTAGTTAGTTAGGCATTTACTAAGAAGTTAGTTTAGTAATTTATTTTAGGTTTGTAAGTTTTTTTAGTTTAATTATGCCTAAGGTACGTAGCTGCCGAGTACACCGACATGGTAGGTACTTACGTAAGGAGGATGTAACCAAAATGCGGCTTTGGCGTTGCGTACATACCGCGAGAGATATGGTGATACACGAACGTACGTAGGGCACGTTCTTGTATCAAGAGCCGACTTTTTACCCTGGCCGTTCAAAGGTTACGAGAGAATCGGCCTTTGATTCCTCTAGGAGCGGGCGTGTCTACAAATTGAGTAATCTAGAAGCAACTTAGTTTGTGCCACTTGCATTATTTTTCTCCAACTAAAGTACCTACCTACGCACCGCCGCCGCCGCCCGGCCGCGCTGCTCCCCACACCGCGCCGCGCAACAGGTCAGTGACTTTTCGTAGATAAAGCGTGATTACTTTTTATGCAGTTGATTCTGCTATTTATTTTGTTTGAAAATTACAATTTTTAAATTTTCCATTAGCATTAATCTTCGAGTTTTAAAATGTTACGATGGACTAGTACTGTGCTCGTTTTAATTTAATGTCGTATAACCAGATACAACCTGTATTATTCACAGGTACCTAGTAAAGACGTGGCAGCAGGCGTCAGGCGCCAACGCGCTGCCTCCTACGGTAGCATATCTAAACCGTGTCGGCGCGGGGCGTAGGTCGCCGCCCTGGGACAACACTATCGAAGGCATCATCAGAGGCTTCGAGGTCGTCGCCGCTGGGTAAGCAATCACTTATTTGAGAATCGAGTAGCTTGTGGTTTAAGTAAAGAGCCGCACGGGTCGGTCCATGTGGTTAAGTTACGCTTGCCGGGGTTGGTTAGTGGATGGGTGACCATTTTTACATACCGAGACTGCTCCTAGCCTCGGAAAGCACGCTTCTGTGGATAGGCACCCCTATCCACAGAAGCGGAGTGGAGAAACGGAGAAATATTAACCAATAGGATCCTGGCTCCTGGAGTGGAACGGAGATTTATGCAATACTATTGGTTAATATTTCCCCGTTTCTCCGCTCCGCAGCCTCGCTCCGCTTCTGTGGACAGGCACCCTAAGCCGTTGGTCCCGGCTGTCATTCGTGGATCTTTGGCAGTCGTTACGGGTCGTCAGAAGCCTGAGAGTCTGACAACCAGACTTACCAAGGGGTATCGTATTACCCAGTTACTGGGTTGTAGAGGTCAGATAGGCAGTCGCTCCATGTAAAATATTGGTATTCAGCTGCATCCGGTTAGACTGGAAGCCGACCCCAACATAGTTGGGAAGCTGCTCCTTTGTCCAGGACAGCTAAAAAAATATAAAAAATTGTACATCTGGGTATTAAGCGTAGATAGACTAAGAAAGAGTCCCTATGAGGGTGGCATGGTTATACTGATCAAACCCTCTATAAACTAATAAAGATTTAAAAAAAAAAACATAGTTGGGAACAGGGTAGACAGATTGTAGAATCAATTAGCAAGAAAGAATAGGCATCGTCTGGATGTGCTTATGTCATCACAGACTTAATCCATAGCTATCTATCAGGTGAGTTCAAAGTCAAGAGCAGACCCATTGTTGAGCCACATGTTAAAAATAATCTTAGGCTCATTGCACACCAAAGCGGAGCGCAAAAATTTCCTGCTGTCTCGGTCTACTTTATAAAATCTAATCACGTGGATAATAAAAGTGCCACAGCCCCTTCAAAGAAACCACAACACATATTTGGAATTAATAAAATATCAAATCTTTCTTTTCTCGTTTTTATATTCCAAGCATGCATAATCATGAAAAATATTGCATAATCTCTTGAAACAAAGGTACTAACTAACTATGTTTACAGTAAGATCGCGCTATGCGTGGCGAACATCGAGCGTCGTCAGAAGAGCGGCATGTCGTACGAGGACGCGTGGAACATGACCTCTGTGCAACTCACGCAGGCTTCCGAGGTAACATTATATCATCATTCTCCTGCCCTTGTTCCAATATAATAGGGGTCGGCGCAACATCTTTTTTTTTTCCATTAGTCGTTATCTCGGTAGTCAATGCCTTTCTAGCCATATCATCTTTCACACAGTCCAGCCATCGTTTCTTTGGTCTTCCCCTAGTTATACACACATACTCAAAACTTTCCTCACGACATTTTCCTCGTTCCTCCGCATCACATGCCCATACCATGACAACCGATTTCCACACATCTTTTCAGTCACCGGTGTCACTTTCAGACTTTCTCTTCTATATTTATTTCTTATTCTAACACCGCACATCCCTCTTAGCATTCTCATCTAAGCTGCTTACAATTTCCTGTGACTTGTCCGTGTAGTTTGGAGGCCTGGAGACCTGTAACACAGGTATTCCTAGTACAGGCTCCAGTCTCCACAACATCAATGTATGTTTGTATACACAAATTATGTATTGTACCTACAAATTTTTCATTATGTGGTGGAGAAAATAAACGTTATTATTATTATTATTATTCTTCACATTTCTCGGGACCCTGGGGTCCCGGACCTTTGGAAGGCGTACGAGGAGCTGAAGCTAACTCGCAGAGGCCCCTTACAAAATTTTAAATGATGAGGAGGCACCAACCGACGATTATACCTATATGCGCTATGCAAATGCACCCAAGGACAACCCCCGGTTGGTGCAGGACTATTGCTGTACGTGGAAACAAACCATATTGGGCTATGTATTTGGGTTGCTAAAGTGGATTGGGTAACTTAAACTATGGAAGAACTATGTCCCCTGCCTGACCAATGTTATATATTATACACGGATAAAATGGCAGGGGGTGACTTGCACACTCAATAATGGGCCCCCGGAAACGGCCGCTAGCACATAGTGACGTAGCGACAAGGGGGCAACACTTCCTGAGGTGCGTGAGGAGTGGAGAGGTATTCCACGGCTATCAGGACAATCCCGGAAGTACGGTCAAGATCCCTACCAGCACCTTACTGGAATACTTCCTTCCTCCGAGCACGTTTGCTCTTGCGAATCTCCACTCAAGCCGGCCAATAAAGGCAAGAAAGAGGTAAGAGTTCTGTTCCTCGTCAGTGTTCACTCCAGCCGGCCAATTAAGGCAAGCTAGAGATGAGGACAACATTTCTCCCGGGAGATAGGGTCCGTGGGGTCGCTACTGCCCAACAGCTTGCCACATGCTGCCCTGCGGGTTTCTGTAACTCTCTTGGTCTGGCTCCTCATCCTAGACCCGTTCCGGCAAAGTAAATTCTACCGGCACAGACCTAAAGTTCGGAGCACGCAAGCCCCACCACGACGTCAACGTAGAGATACAGCGGTGGGGATTAATATTATTATTATTATTCATCCTTTTTGTGGCCCAGCATTCTGATCCACACAAGACAGCGAGTGTAACCATTGTTTTATAAATATTCCCCTTTTTAAGGTAATATTATACAGTGTGATTCAAAATACCCCTGTTATACCGAAAACAGTGTATTGCTTAATACACTATTAGTTATTCTGGAAGGTCGCCATGGTCATATCTCAACTTTAAATCATTTCGGTTTTCTCTTACAAAATACAAATCATATTTTAATTTTGCTATGTCGTAGCAACCCTAGATAGGCGGAGCCAAATAAATAAATGACCGCAGGCCGTAGGTATGTAGGTATTGTAGCGTCCTTTGACCTGGCCAGCTGTTGCCTCATCGCGCGAGTGAAGTGATCAGTAAGGTAATTATTAAGTTTGTACATACCATTTTCCTTTTCAAATCCTGCGCAGCTTTACACACGTAGGTACACGTAAGCACACTCATAGTTTTAGCACATGAACATATTATTCACAATAAGGACAACAAACACAAAAGGTACACAGAACTTAGACAGTTGTCTTGCTGCTGCAAGATTACCGTCAGTCGCACCTACACACATTATCATGTCATAATATTCATTGTTCGCATATTCGGTCATGATTCCTCGCAAAATTCACTGCAATCCAACGCGAAACTAGACGACATGCATCCTACTCGAAAGAATGAAGTGAACTAGCGAAATAAATACCTAATTACTTAACTAGCCTACAATAATAAAAATGTACACAATTTTAGGGATCAATAAGATATTAAGTGAATTCCGATAATAAATAGGTACTATTTTTAAAATAAAATATTGTACCTAGTGTTTACGATGCTGAGCGGAACCGTAGTGCGATTTAATAAGTCGATGACCAAAAGTTGAAGTTTTACTTCCCTAGATGGCGTTGGGATCGAAATAGATCGCGCTATGGTTACGTTACCTCGGAAAGTATAGGTATTGTTAGAATTTTATTTTTTTTGAGAATAATATTGTTTGCACGATAACTTGTATATCTTGTGTGGTTAGTCAATACAGTTATTCGGGAGCGCGAAACAGTGTTTCATTTTCTCCAAGCTCGACTAGACCACCGTCGTGCGATCACGTACATGGTCCTTCGAAGTCGGATACAGTCGCGAGTGGTGATTAGTGGTTCCGGCGGTGGTAATATCCACCCTGCGTGCGTCATTACTGGGCAGTGGATCGCTGTCCAGAGCAAACCCTCCCTCGGCGGGCACCAAGTGCGGTGTCCGGGATTGGGAGTCTTCAGTGCAGTGCAGCAGCTGTTGCCGGGAGCCGGGTGCAGGAAGCAGCCGGGAGCCAGGCTGCTGGAGGAGCAGCGACGCAAGAGTGGGTGCAAGAAGAGGGCGCTACTGGTACGTGCCGGGCAACAAGGAGCGTTGCAGTTCACGGGCGAACAGGCAGAGGGCGCTAGTAGTGTGGTGTCATAGTGAGTGCAAAAGTGGATAAATTGTGAGTACTTTCAACCTTATTTATGGTTCTGACGAGTAACCTATACTCGTTTGGCCCTGGAATTTATTGTTATAGACTTATAACAATCTACTTACTAGATCTTGGCAAATAGATCTTTGTGTTCGGAAGAAGTTCAAGAGCGGTTGTTTGGGGACATTAATTAATTATCAGAATAATTATATGCTTCCACTCTTAATTGATTGGAGTTTGTCACATTGTTCTATTGTGTATTGTTTGTGCTTATTTTTAATTTTCTGTGATTGTAACTTGTGTTCAAAATGGATAGATATATTGACATCCAAGAAGACATCAAAATCAAAATTGAAAAGTCTTGGATTAATTTTAAAAAATGTCCGAAAGATCGCCTAACGATATCATACTTTGAGACTCGTCTAGATAGTTTGGAGCAACAATGGCAACTTTTCTATAATACACACACCAAATTAATAAGTGAATTTAAAAAGCTTGAATTAATTAGTTCCAAATATTATAAAGATGGGTTATACGATGAAGTTGAGGATTTATATATTAATTTTAAAAGTACTCTGAAAGATCTCATTAGAAAAGATAACTTGCATAACCCTAGCCAGGAGTCTAGTACTAAAGAAAATAATAACTTTCGTTTACCAGAAGTTAAAATACCTATGTTTTCCGGTAAATATCATGAGTGGTCAACCTTTCGAGACTTGTTCGTAGGTTTGATACATAAAAATAGTAGATTGGATAATGCTCAGAAGTTGTATTATTTGAAAGGATATTTGACCGGCGAAGCGGAATTATTATTAAGAAACATAAATGTGACATCAGACAATTACTTGGAATGTTGGAGAAAATTAGAGTCCACATATAACAACAAAAGATTTTTAGCAAATTCGATTATTAAACGTTTGTTCAATCAAAGGTCTTTAACAGTCGAATCAGCCAGTGAAATAAAGAAATTAATTAGTACCACTTGTAATTGTTTAGCCTCTATAAAGAATTTAGGGATAGATGTCTCATCTTGGGACATTCTTGTTATTTACATAACTAGTACCAAATTAGATAAAGAAACCAGGATGGCTTGGGAGCTAAAAATATCGTCTGAGTCCTCAGAAGACCTTCCTTCATTTGACGAGTTTCGAGAATTTTTAGTAGGACGGTACAGGGGTTTAGAAAGTATCGAAAATAGGCCTAAAGAGGCTCATAAAGGTGCGCAATCCTTCCATGTAGTAGGAAAAGAAAAAGGCGAAGTAACTTGTGCATATTGTTCTGCTGCTCATAAGATAACAAATTGTAAATCGTTTATGAATCAAGGCAGCGATGTTCGCCGTAACTTTGTACATGAAAAACGCTTATGTTTCACTTGTTTAAGCGGCAATCACTCTGCCAGATTTTGTCGAAATACTGGAAAATGTAATGTGTGTAAAAAACGTCACCATACGCTACTTCATTCTACTGATGGTTCAGAGTCGTCCGAGAAAGACACGTTAAATACAACCGCGGATACGAGTAATGTTAAGTTGCCTGAGGAGAATAAAACGGCCACTCCACGAGCGGAGGGATCGGATAGTGCGATCGTTTCATGCCTTTCTACAGGTACATGTAAGGACACCGTTTTATTACCCACGGCATTAATAAACGCGGAGGCTAGAGGAGGAACGTATAGGGCAATTCGCGCGTTAATAGATCAAGGATCTCAAGGGTCTTTTATCACGGAGTCTATGGCTCAGTATTTAGGGTTGAAGAAAACTTCAACAAAACATTTAGTAGCAGGTGTAGGTGGTCATAAAACTGTCAATTGTAAGGCCACTGTTAACATAAAAATACAGTCCAGAGTCAATCCCACTTTCAACGTGCAAGTCAAGGCTTACGTTTTAAAATCTATTACCTCCCTGCTGCCAGTTGTTAAGGCAACCAAGATAGAATGGGTTGATTTGAAAGAGACTGACTTAGCCGACCCTGAATATGACAGACCTAACAAAATAGACATTTTATTAGGTGCTGAAGTTTACTGTAACATAATTCAAAAAGGCCTTAAGTACAGCGTAAATGGTTCAGTCGTAGCCCAAGATACGGTTTTGGGCTGGATTTTGTCAGGAGTTGTAGGTACAGATCATTCGGTAAATGTAAATTCATATCCATGCATCACTGTTCTGCACTCAAATATTCAGGCAGATGAGTTATTAAAAAAGTTCTGGGAGATAGAAGCTGAGCCATCGGCAACAAAAAAGATACTCACGGAAGATGAGATTAAATGTGAAACTTTGTTTACAACTTCTACTACACGAAATAAAGAAGGTAGATATATCGTAAGGTTACCTGTCCGGGAAGTTGATTTGGTTGATGAGATAGGCGACTCCAAAATGATAGCTGAAAAACGACTTAGAAGTTTAGAATCAAGGTTAGAAAAGAACACTACATTAAAAAATTGTTACACTAAGGTCATGCAAGAATACTTAGATTTAAATCACATGAAAAAGGTAGTAGAAAGCAAATCGATTAATAATAAGGCCGTATACTTACCCCATCACGCCGTTGTCCGCGAGGATAAGGACACGACCAAGGTGCGAGTCGTGTTTGACGCCTCCTGTAAAGGTTCCAAGGGATCGTCACTAAACGATAACTTGTTAGTAGGGCCTACGTTGCAGGCGGATCTTCGACACATTGTTATAAGATGGAGGACACATAAGATATGTCTAGTGGCGGATATTATAAAGATGTATCGACAAGTTTTAGTCAATGAAAAAGATACAATGTATCAACGTATTCTTTGGCGAGATAGTTCTACACAGGAAATAGAAGAATTTGAATTAGTCACGGTTACGTTCGGTACAGCATCAGCACCGTACTTAGCAGTGAGAGCTTTACATCAAGCAGCTTATGACGAGTGTCAGGGTTGTCCAAAGATAAGGGATATCATTTTAAATGATTTTTTTATGGATGATCTAATGACCGGAGGTGAAAATATTGAAGAAGTTTATGACATTTACACTAAAATCAATGAGGTATTAAAAAGGGGAGGTTTCTCGCTTCAAAAGTGGAAAACTAACAGTGGGGAATTATTAGATAAAATAAAGGTCGAGCAGAGCACTACAGAGAAAGAATTAAAAATAAAAATAGATGAGGTAACAAAAATACTAGGACTTACCTGGAACTCCAGTGAAGATATCTTCCAATACTCCATTAATATTCCGCTCACAGCTACACCTGCAACTAAAAGGAAAATAATTTCGGATATTTCTCGTTTATTCGATCCGCTAGGATGGTTAGCCCCTAGTATAGTTAAAGCGAAAATATTGATTCAAAGGTTATGGTTGGCCGGTATAGGTTGGGATCAAGAAGTACCAGACCAGTTATTAAAGGAATGGTTAACTTACCGTGAGAAGATGTCTCAGTTGGCAACCATCAGAATCCCACGGTGGATGCATGTCACTTCCACAAATGCAACCACGGAGTTACATGGTTTCGCGGATGCTTCGAAATTAGCTTATGGTGCAGTTATATATTTAAGAGTAGTGGATGTAACAGGGAATATATTTGTTTCATTGGTGGCTTCTAAAACAAGAGTAGCACCAGTGAAACAGGTGTCGATTCCCAGGCTGGAGCTTTGCGGGGCTTTACTCTTGACTAAATTGCTGCAGGAAGTCGGTGAAGTGATGGCCATTCCGAAGTCAGATTGGCACGCTTGGACAGACAGTGAGGTAGTATTAGCATGGTTAAACAGCCACCCGAGTCGTTGGAAGACGTTTGTGGGCAATCGAGTATCGGAGATATTGACTTCTTTAGATAGCCATCATTGGGCTCACGTATCCACAAAACAGAATCCAGCAGACTGTGCTTCGCGTGGAATTTGTCCTTCCGAGCTTGAGAATACTTCTCTGTGGTGGGATGGCCCGTCATTTTTAAGAGATCAAGTGATTCAATATAAAAGGCCGAAGCATTTAGTGACTGAATTAGAAGAAGTAAAGGTTCATACAACCACGGTGGATAGTTCATTTTGGAGTCAATTCTCATCATTATTGGAGTTAGTTAGAACTATTGCTTATGCTCGACGATTCCTATTCGATTTAAAAAAGAAAAGCATTACTTCGAAGGAGCAGGAAGCTCCGCAACCTCTATCTAGACAAGAACGAGAAGATGCTTTAAGTATATGCCTGAGAAAATGCCAGGAAGAAGGATTCGCCGAGGAACTGGACCTTTTGAAGACTAATAAACCTCAGAAAATAGGCGGCATGTTGAAATCACTCAACATATTCCTAGATTCTGAGGGAATTATGAGAGTAGGGGGTAGACTAGAGAAATCGCAGTTAGGATATGATAGAACTCATCCTATTTTAATCCCGAAAGAGTCTTTCTTAACGGAACTTCTCATAGCAGAGGCGCACAAAAATACCTTGCATGGTGGTCCACAACTCATGATCACTTATTTGCGTTCAAAGTATTGGATAGTAGGATTAAAACTATTAGTTAAAAAGTATGTAAGGGGTTGTGTAAAATGTATTCGTTACTCAGCAACGATCAAACCCCAATTAATGGGACAATTACCCACCCCTCGTGTAACCCCATCGAAACCATTTTTATGCAGTGGAGTGGATTATGCAGGTCCTATTAATATTAGGGTCTCAAAGGGGCGCGGTAATACCTCGTACAAGGGTTATATATGTTTGTTTATATGCCTGGCCACAAGAGCTGTGCACTTGGAGGCAGTGAGTGAACTGAGCTCTAAGGGTTTTCTGGCCGCCTTTAAACGGTTTGTTGCTCGTCGTGGTCGGTGCTCAGAGCTGCACAGCGATAACGGCACTAATTTTGTAGGCGCTGCGCGGGAGTTGCTTTACTTATTTAATAAGGAGAAGTCTTACTGTAATCCTGAAATAGCAGAGGGGTTAGCAGATAACGGTACGGAGTGGCGTTTTATTCCTCCTCACGCGCCTAACTTTGGGGGTCTTTGGGAGGCTGGTATTAAGTCCACCAAGTTCCATCTTAAACGGGTAATAGGTAATTCCACTCTAACCTTTGAAGAAATGGCTACAGTGTTAGCTCAAATTGAGGCGTGTCTCAATTCGAGGCCAATGTCTTATAATGAGGATCAGGATAAGTTAACGATTATGACGCCCGGTCACTTTCTGGTGGGCGAAGCCCTAGTTTTGCCGCCTGATTCCAATTATGATTCATGCAACATTAATAGTTTACAAAGATGGCAGCTACATCAGAGAATGGTACAGGACTTCTGGCGTCGTTGGTCACAGGACTACCTCCATCAATTTTTACAACGTCGTAAATGGAATCGCGTGAACCCTGAACCATCGGTCGGAGATGTAGCTTTGGTAAAGGAGGACGATTTACCGCCGGGCAAGTGGTTACTCGGTAGAATAGAGCAGAAACATCCGGGCGCCGATGGTATTACGCGGGTTGTAACCTTGCGCGTTAAATCGTCATCCATAAAAAGACCTACGTCTAAATTATGTATCCTACCCATAACTTAATTTTAAGATCAATCTTGTATAAGTCCTACCAATAACACTCACCTCAGCACTGTTTCCTCACGGTGGGCGGTACTGAAGAACATTTAGTAATATGTTCTTGGTGGGCGGTATGTTTACGATGCTGAGCGGAACCGTAGTGCGATTTAATAAGTCGATGACCAAAAGTTGAAGTTTTACTTCCCTAGATGGCGTTGGGATCGAAATAGATCGCGCTATGGTTACGTTACCTCGGAAAGTATAGGTATTGTTAGAATTTTATTTTTTTTGAGAATAATATTGTTTGCACGATAACTTGTATATCTTGTGTGGTTAGTCAATACAGTTATTCGGGAGCGCGAAACAGTGTTTCATTTTCTCCAAGCTCGACTAGACCACCGTCGTGCGATCACGTACACCTAGTGATAGCAGTGCACCTACATTTTGCTTACGGTATTTCTGTCCCATGATGTGATAAGCGGCCAGTTAAAATTGTATTATCGAGGTTGACTAGTATTTGTAGCATTAATTACAAATCTTAGTGGTTTACCTATTTTCTGTATTTTTTAAATGATAAAGAAATAAAATACATTGCCATAATTATGAAACAAATCTAATTCCAAAATAATCGAATACAGTATCCAAAAACCCCAAAAAGATTGCCCGGTCTTAGAATAGAATCGCGTTATTATTACACATGTACGGAATCTTTTAGTGATTTGGTTTCCGAGGTGTCGGCGAGCTCAAAGGCCGCGCGCGGCGGCACGGCGGCACGCCAAAAGATTTTTGTAAGCTGAAATGATTTTGAATCTTATTTTTATGATTAAATAACATTCAAAATCATTTCAGTTTAAAAAATCTTTCGGATTTGAAGCATTCTTCAACCGATGCCGATATCCAATAAGAAAGCCGGAAGCAATGGGCGTGCAGTATAGTGTAGGAAATTGCAAGATATTGGTGGCATTTCTACCAATCGGAGGATTAAAACTGCAATTAATTCTTATAAAAATGTATTTCACCAAAGAGTAACGAAAACAGTTAGGTCGTTCGATATCTTACTTTTGAGGATAGATACCTGTTAAACAAATATAATTAATTTTCATAGAGAGCTAATATTTTTTTTATTAAACTTTTTACTAGGTATTTGTATTTTATAAAAACCTTGTAGTTGGGTTTAAACTGCAGTTTTATGCAGATGTATGTAGCTACGTCTACTTCTACTCTGCGTAGGTATTTCGCATATCATACTGGTATTCAAGACTTAATTCAATCTTGAAAAAAAAAATCAACTTGCCTCTCTGATGCAAGAAAATTATAGGCTTTTTACTATTATGTGTTAAGTGTCTTATCTGACGCATTCATCCCTATATCAAAGAAGAGAGAATAGAGATCAACCAATTTTAGGGTTGACTCCATCAAAAATATGAAGAAAACTTTGACATGTCGAAAGCATTCAAAAACTTTAATGAACATTGTTGGGGACTTCATCTAATGATTAATAATGCACAACAGAATATGGGGCCGCAATATAACAACATTTTATAAGTAAATAGACTAACGATCTGCCCCTGCTTTCGGGTTTTTTTACGTCTTGAGAACCATCAAGATTTCTTTATTACATGTAAAAATATTAGTGTATTTTACGCTTATACCTTCCGGAATAAATTCTCTAACTGATGGTGAAAACCGCATCAAAATCCGCTGCGCGACTGACATACACGAAAAGTGACTTTAATTTAATTGCTTTTTTGGCGTTGAATATTTTTTTTCCTATTTATTTATTAAAACCTTATGCACAAGTAAAAAAACAAATACCGTACAAGGCGGATTTAATGCCTGAAGCATTTTCTACCAGTCAACCTTAGGGTGATACAGACAAAAAACATGGCAGGTGCAATATAAAGGATAGATAACACGAAAATAACTATAAAATACAATAATAAATGCATCGATATACAGGATGAATGTTTCAAGTGGGCGTGGATAGCCAAATCCGGGGATTATTCCAATCCGTCACCCTGCTTTGTCCCCTTAGGACTCATTCCCAAAGTGGGCGATAACGCCCCCTTGTGGGCGCTGGATCTCTTCCTGTGGCACGATTACTGAGAGAGACAGAGAAAATTAATTTTTAATTTATGATTATTAATAGATAATAATAATAATAACCCCACCGCTGTATCTCTACGTTGACGTCGTGGTGGGGCTTGCGTGCTCCAAACTTTAGGTCTGTGCCGGTAGAGTTTGCCGGAACGGGTCTAGGATGAGGAGCCAGGCCAAGAGAGATACAAAAACCCGCAGGGCAGCATGTATAATAATAATAATAATAATAATAAATGTTTATTCAGTATTCAAAATTGGTAAAATATTAACTTAAAATCTTAGAAATAATTTACAAAGGTATTATAATGTTAGGTGCCTGTACTAGGATAAACCTGTATCACAGGCGGCATGAGCTTATATTTTATGGTAATATGGACTATAAAATTCTTAACAATATTAAACATTAGAAGTCTTGAAATAATGACTATATTTAATTAATTCATAATTTTATACCTAGTTTACTTAAATACCTTAAAAGATAAAAATAACAAAAAGTCTAATAACTACGTAATTTCTTATATAGTTTGCGAAAAAATTGTTTCTTGCACTTTATAACCTAGTTAAACACATACTTATTATAATATTATTATGATTTTGCGTCAGCAGATTTGGTAAGTGGGTTAATGTCAAAGTTGCACACAATTAAATCACGTTAGAGGCTATGTGTATATTCGATTTTTGCAGCGGGTGGCAAATGTGCTTAGACATCAACAATATCGAGGGTTTGTAGGCCAGGGCAGTGTTTTGTTGAGTCGGCAGCAGGCCTTCAGCACGGAAGTCTGGCCTTGAGTATGACGATCTAGGCGCTCTCGTAGTTGATAGAGTTGATGTACCTGTATTCCGCTATTTTTCTAGCAGGGCACTCGGCGTCTCCCGTTTTGTGGTTATTGGGCTTTTTAAAGCGTGAGCAAGTTGCACATTTTGGTGTATCTGCTTTCTTCGCGCACTCTGACATTGAGTGTCCTTCTTCACCACAGTGACCACACGTAGATTTCAGCTCTCTGCATGTTTTTGCTGCATGACCATATTGTTGGCATTTGTAGCATCTGGTAACCAGGGTGAAGTCTCTGACAGGACAGGACGTCCAATTTATAAAAAGCCTCGATTGGGATAATAGGGCTTTACGTATATTGGCTGTAACTTCAATGACGTAGTTACAGGTCGACGCTTCTCTTTTCCCAGATTTGTGGCTTAATTTAATTAAGCTCAAAAAGGACTCCATAGGCATTGCTGTAAACTTGTCGGCTACATTCTGTTCGTAAATGCACCTGAAGACTTCAGTTTCAGCCAAAGTAGTCGGCACACCTACAACCACGATCCGAGGATTGCGCTTGTTGGGTTCATCGGCGGAAAGTCCTGATGTAGAGAGCTGGACTGCGTGCTTCAGTTTATCAGCGTCATGTTTCGTCTGGGTACTAATAATAACGCCTCCATTTTTGGTATTGCGGACACCACGTACATGCAGCTTCATTTGATCAGGGCGAATGATTTTTTTCACGAGGTCTTTTGTTTCGTCACTCGACTTTAATTTATCTTTGGGATAAATAGCTACAGAGCTTAAATTTTCCGGTCGAATGAAATCATTTGCTCCCTTCTTCACCATTTCGGAAAAAGAAACTTTTCCCGCAGAACCAGAGTCCTTAATCGTCTGCTTGAGCTCCGAAAAATGTTCCGTCAGGTCGCGCTTTTCTTGAAGGGCATCAACCATGTTATACGCGTGCATGGCTTTCTGCTTGAGCGACTGATATAGGACTGCCATTTGTGATGTTCCAGATCCTACTTTACGGCATAGGGTAGAAATTTTCATTTTCTGCTCCGAGTTGAGTTTACCATCCGCGGCAATAGAGCAAACTTCATTTAAGTGCTCTTCGATGGCTGCCATCCATTTTTGAATCTCGGGTGTTGTGACCGACTCAAGGGCTGGGATTTGCGTCGTCGTCTTCGATGGCGAGGCGGAGGGTTGCACTGGCCCCCTTGGATTAAAGGGGCTGCTATCCATTGTGTATTTTTACGAGTTCACTATTTCGAGTCCATTATTCACTGAAACTACACACTAAGCAAAATTACTGTTGCATTACGTTAGTAATGCACTAAAGGAGGTCACTAATATCAAAGTAATGATTAAATATTGCTAACGAGCACGTCTGTACACTGCGAATCTCGATGTCTTGATGTGGCGAGCTGATGGGCAGTAGCGACCCCATGGACCCTATCTCCCGGGAGAAATCTTGTCCTCATCTCTGGCTTGCCTTTAATGGCCGGCTGGAGTGAACACTGACGAGGAACAGAGCTCCCACCTCTTTCTTGCCTTTATTGGCCGGCTTGAGTAGAGATTCGCAAGAGTAAACGTGCTCGGAGGAAGGAAGTATTCCAGTAAGGTGCTGGTAGGGATCTTGACCGTACTTCCGGGATTGTCCTGATAGCCGTGGAATACCTCTCCACTCCTCAAGCACCTCAGGAAGTGTTGCCCCCTTGTCGCTACGTCACTATGTGCTAGCGGCCGTCTCCGGGGGCCCATTATTGAGTGTGCAAGTCGCCCCCTGCCATTTTATCCGTGTATAATATATAACATTGGTCAGGCAGGGGACATAGTTCTTCCATAGTTCAAGTTACCCAATCCACTTTAGCCACCCAAACCCATAGCCCAATATGTTTTGTTTCCACGTACAAAAATAGTCCTGTACCAACCGGGGGTTGTCCTTGGGTGCACTTGCATAGTGCATACAGGGATAATCGTCGGTTTGTGCCTCCTCATCATTTAAAATTATCTAAGGGGCCTCTACGAGTTGGCTTCGGCTCCTCGTACGCCTTCCAAAGGTACGGGACCCCAGGGTCCCGAGAAATATCAAAAAATAAAAAAATAATAATAATATCCTGGGACATTTCACACATGGTCATCTGATCCCAAACTAAGCAGAGCTTGTACTATGGAAACCAGATAACTGATATACTACATTCACTACTTTTTTTTTGTAAATTCATACTTACCCAGACTCAGAACACACAGACATGTTCATGCACACAAATGTTTGTCCTGGATGGGAATCGAACCCACGACCTGCGGCATGATAGGTGGTATCTTAACCAACCACGCCAACTGGCCTGTCAAAATATAATAATAAGATAATAGACAGACATATAAAATTGGTATAATTAACTATTATGTATAGAAAAAAATCCAACGCCCCCGGCGTTGGATTTTTTTCTTGTAAAGGGGGTGGTAGTCCATAAAAGTTTGGGAACCTATGCCTTAGAGTGACAGATCGGAAAGAAATTTTGATCTGTTGAGGGGACGGTTCGAACTTTATTCATTCCTATTTGGGAGAGATAGGAGGGAATAAAGTTGCTAACAGGTGGACAGATCAAACTTTTTCCGATCTGTTCCCCAAAAGGGGACTAAGCAGATCGGAATAATCCAAATCCGAAACTATGAGGAATAGCGAAAAATACCCAAAGGAGTCTCGGGTTCGATTTTGATGAAAACTAAAACAGCATCATTGGATTTTTGAAAAATCAATATTTCTAGCCAAGAGTCGAACCCGATGATTTTGAAAAAATCACATTATTACACCATTCGATAGTATCGCTAATAAGGAGCGAATTCTGGGAAGTAACGACATACGGCAAACTAAAGGAAAAAGCTCATTTTTAACAAAATACTTTTTTATTTTTCTTGTTACCTACCTATTAAACCTTGATATTGATTACAACATCAAGGATGATTACATATACGTACATACATACACTATTATATGGCGATGTAACTATCGAAAAATAAATGCATATTCCCTATTACCGCTATTGAATATGTAAACTTATAACATTTTTTATTTTTCCAGGCCCATTGCCGCGTGTTCATACTAAGTTCATACTTCGAGGAAACAGAGCGACAAGTGAAGAACACGTCGCCACAACTACGTGAAGTGTTGCTGCAACTAGTCGACTTGTACGTGGTGTACTGGGCGCTGCAGCGAGTAGGAGACTTGCTCAGGGTAAGTACTACACGTGACGTCATCATACTTACAAGTGAAGAACACGTCGCCACAACTACGTGAAGTGTTGCTGCAACTAGTCGACTTGTACGTGGTGTACTGGGCGCTGCAGCGAGTAGGAGACTTGCTCAGGGTAAGTACTACACGTGACGTCATCATACTTACAAGTAAGAACACGTCGCCACAACTACGTGAAGTGTTGCTGCAACTAGTCGACTTGTACGTGGTGTACTGGGCGCTGCAGCGAGTAGGAGACTTGCTCAGGGTAAGTACTACACGTGACGTCATCATACTTACAAGTAAGAACACGTCGCCACAACTACGTGAAGTGTTGCTGCAACTAGTCGACTTGTACGTGGTGTACTGGGCGCTGCAGCGAGTAGGAGACTTGCTCAGGGTAAGTACTACACGTGACGTCATCATACTTACAAGTAAGAACACGTCGCCACAACTACGTGAAGTGTTGCTGCAACTAGTCGACTTGTACGTGGTGTACTGGGCGCTGCAGCGAGTAGGAGACTTGCTCAGGGTAAGTACTACACGTGACGTCATCATACTTACAAGTGAAGAACACGTCGCCACAAC
Organism: Dicycla oo; assembly: GCA_948252095.1. NCBI lineage: Eukaryota > Metazoa > Arthropoda > Insecta > Lepidoptera > Noctuidae > Dicycla > Dicycla oo. The sequence goes on along the minus strand of OX411711.1, from coordinate 5,714,738 downwards.
TACGTGAAGTGTTGCTGCAACTAGTCGACTTGTACGTGGTGTACTGGGCGCTGCAGCGAGTAGGAGACTTGCTCAGGGTAAGTACTACACGTGACGTCATCATACTTACAAGTGAAGAACACGTCGCCACAACTACGTGAAGTGTTGCTGCAACTAGTCGACTTGTACGTGGTGTACTGGGCGCTGCAGCGAGTAGGAGACTTGCTCAGGGTAAGTACTACACGTGACGTCATCATACTTACAAGTAAGAACACGTCGCCACAACTACGTGAAGTGTTGCTGCAACTAGTCGACTTGTACGTGGTGTACTGGGCGTTGCAGCGAGTAGGAGACTTGCTCAGGGTAAGTACTACACGTGACGTCATCATACTTACAAGTGAAGAACACGTCGCCACAACTACGTGAAGTGTTTCTGCAACTAGTCGACTTGTACGTGGTGTACTGGGCGCTGCAGCGAGTAGGAGACTTGCTCAGGGTAAGTACTACACGTGACGTCATCATACTTACAAGTGAAGAACACGTCGCCACAACTACGTGAAGTGTTGCTGCAACTAGTCGACTTGTACGTGGTGTACTGGGCGCTGCAGCGAGTAGGAGACTTGCTCAGGGTAAGTACTACACGTGACGTCATCATACTTACAAGTGAAGAACACGTCGCCACAACTACGTGAAGTGTTTCTGCAACTAGTCGACTTGTACGTGGTGTACTGGGCGCTGCAGCGAGTAGGAGACTTGCTCAGGGTAAGTACTACACGTGACGTCATCATACTTACAAGTGAAGAACACGTCGCCACAACTACGTGAAGTGTTGCTGCAACTAGTCGACTTGTACGTGGTGTACTGGGCGCTGCAGCGAGTAGGAGACTTGCTCAGGGTAAGTACTACACGTGACATCATCATACTTACAAGTGAAGAACACGTCGCCACAACTACGTGAAGTGTTGCTGCAACTAGTCGACTTGTACGTGGTGTACTGGGCGCTGCAGCGAGTAGGAGACTTGCTCAGGGTAAGTACTACACGTGACGTCATCATACTTACAAGTGAAGAACACGTCGCCACAACTACGTGAAGTGTTTCTGCAACTAGTCGACTTGTACGTGGTGTACTGGGCGCTGCAGCGAGTAGGAGACTTGCTCAGGGTAAGTACTACACGTGACGTCATCATACTTACAAGTGAAGAACACGTCGCCACAACTACGTGAAGTGTTGCTGCAACTAGTCGACTTGTACGTGGTGTACTGGGCGCTGCAGCGAGTAGGAGACTTGCTCAGGGTAAGTACTACACGTGACGTCATCATACTTACAAGTGAAGAACACGTCGCCACAACTACGTGAAGTGTTGCTGCAACTAGTCGACTTGTACGTGGTGTACTGGGCGCTGCAGCGAGTAGGAGACTTGCTCAGGGTAAGTACTACACGTGACGTCATCATACTTACAAGTAAGAACACGTCGCCACAACTACGTGAAGTGTTGCTGCAACTAGTCGACTTGTACGTGGTGTACTGGGCGCTGCAGCGAGTAGGAGACTTGCTCAGGGTAAGTACTACACGTGACGTCATCATACTTACAAGTGAAGAACACGTCGCCACAACTACGTGAAGTGTTGCTGCAACTAGTCGACTTGTACGTGGTGTACTGGGCGCTGCAGCGAGTAGGAGACTTGCTCAGGGTAAGTACTACACGTGACGTCATCATACTTACAAGTAAGAACACGTCGCCACAACTACATGAAGTGTTGGCAAGATTTAATCTGCATGCAAGGAAAATCTTATCTATTCTCAAATAAGAACAACTTTCACCATAACTATGGGAGTCTGCCGTCTGCTATTTCATACAAAAAATAGCCCTACCCAATAAAAATGTATGAATCGGCTGCTTTTTTCCCTAGTTCTCAAATACCTGTGTAATTATTATTACTTTCTTTGTTTACAGTTTACATCAATATCGGAGCGGGACATTGAGAAGCTGCAACACTGGTACGAGGAGTTGCTGACGAAGCTGCGACCGAACGCAGTCGGACTTGTCGACGCGTTCGATCTACGTGACGAGGTACTTACATAACTGAATGTTGGTGGTCGACCGGTTTTCAACCTTATTACTAAAAGCATAAGGGTGAACAGTGGTCGACCGTCAAAGAAAAGAAGAACTTACTTTTATAAACTGTCAGTGTAACGACAAACCTGCCGAAAATTACGTCGCGTGTTTCGGCGCAGAAATGTATGCTTTAACAAATTAGGTAGTGGCGAAAATGAATTAAAAGATGCAAACACAGGCTCATGTCTCCGAAGTTCTGGGCAACCTTTTTTACGTCCTGAATATTGCTGGTAATTTAATAATGTCGCGTAATTTGGGCAGATTGTGACATACTGGTCTTTGAAACATATCATACGCCTCTAAGCTGAAAAGTAAAATGGCTTTTTTTAGTTCCGGGGTAGAATTCAGTATTCATATCGGCCTCGCTGTAAATAGTCAACAATGAATACTTGCATTTGTGTGAGAGGTCCCGTTAATAGGGTATTAAACCCCTTTTTTAAAAGTGTCTCAATTAGATTCTATAGTGCTAATAAACTATAAAAAAACACAAAAATTTTATTCAATCGATAAGTGCCCTAAAAATGCATTTAAATTTTACATTTTCAACTTTCGCGCATAATTTGACGAAAACGCTGGATGCAGTGGACGCCATATTATTGCTCTGTGGTCATGACGTCAGTTGGCTGTGTAAACAAATGCGCTTATAATTTAAAAATGTGTTATTATTCTACATATCGTTGGTGTGCTGTTCCTGTATGCAAGAATACTAGAGTAAAAATAATAAAAGTACAAAGCCTTTACACGCTGATCAGTTGTCACAGCCTTATGACGTAATTAACATGTGCGGATTCGCGGCTACAATTTCATAGTGTTGAAAAACAGATTTAAAAAACTGAAAACTTTGAATTGAATTTTAAAATTTATTTTGTTATTTTATGAACTGAAACTAACGTTTTCCGACTGCTTTTTGGATAAGCAATAATATATTTTTTTATTTTTTCTCATATAGAGTAAAATACCCTATTGACCAAAGAAAATATTTATTACAGATTCTCCATTCTGCCCTGGGCGCATACGACGGTCGCGTGTACGAGCGCCTGATGGAGGAAGCGCTCAAGAGTCCGCTCAACGCGGAGCCCGTCAACCAGAGCTTCCACAAATATCTTAAACCCTTCATGCAGGGGAAACTGTGATACGACATATTAGAAAATATTGCTGTGGTAGCTCTCTAGGCGTAGCTAATGTTATGTGATTTATATTTAATGCTAGATAAATGGACTTAAGGCCAGTTCCTCGAACGAAAATTATCGCAAAATAAAATTAATGTGACAAATTGTCAAGCGCGCGTAAACTGCTGTGAATGGTTGAATGTTCTAACAGCCAATCACATCAGTTTACGCGCGCTTGACCAGTTGCCACATTAGTTTTGCGATAATTTTCGTTCGAGAAACTGGGCCATAATCAAGGTGCATTTTAAAGTGGCACTACACTCGGAATTTTTGGGTAAATTGTCGTTTTTATAAAATAAACTAAAATAAAATACATTTAGTAATGACCAAAATAACACAAGTAGGTATTTGGATAAATACGCCAAGTGGGAAGTGTGGCTTTTTGCGTTACTGTAAATTATAATGTCAATCATTTTTTGTTGTATAAGGGTAAGGTTACTTGTTAAGTATAAAGTGTAGATCAAATATTTTTATAAATACTTTATCAATAGGTGGTGGATGTAAGTCATTCCTTATAAATATACTGTATGTACATGTTGCAGTATTACAGTCCAGACTGGAGATTTTAATCAGAGATTTATGTTAAAAATCATTTACAATAAAGTTTTATATATTGTTAAAGTTAGTGTTTTATTTTTTCCTGGGATGATTTAGTGTTCTTCTGAGGCCGGAACAGACTACTAAAGGTGGTTTTACACCGGCGAGACAAGGCGTGGATGGGATGGGCGAGATTTAAAATTTGTATCCACGCTCTGCCCATCATTGGTGTAAAAGGTCTAGATGCGCGAGGATGTGCGAGGCGAGAATTGAAGTATTTGTTAGTAAATACAATATTGAATTAAGATAGAGTATTTAATTAGTTTGTAAAACGGATATACAAATCACGCACGGTCTCTCCGTCAAGCGCTGGCTCGTAATGGCACGCGCTGACTCGCTCCGACCATCGCGAAACATCGCTGCATACTGTACTATAAAACGTAGTAGGCGCGTAAGCGAGACACGGCTGGCCGGGCGGCGCGTGAGATAGCAATGTCCGTCGCGAGTGGTAGCAATGGTCGGCGCGTGACAACACGAGCCGGCACGAAGTATCGCTGGCCATCGCAAGATGGCGCGGTATAGCGATGAACATCTTTAGGTGAAAAGGGTAAACGTGATTTCAATTCTCGCCCATCCCATCCAAGCCTCGCCACGCCGGTGTAAAACCACCTTAAGAGTACTACAACAACAGCTACTAAGGACAATGGCCAAAATAAAACCAGGCCCGACGCATACGAAATGTAACGCAAATTATTGGTAAAAATGAGTAATTTATATACCGCATAGGGGGCATCACCGAAATCGATGGCTAAATGTGCGAAATTGCTATTCAAAGTTTTACAGGGGCCATGATAATAATAATAACTTTATTTTCCAATTTCACAATTTACTTATAGGCGATATGTAATTCTACCACAATATTGTTTTTAAATTGCATAAATCGCTGACTATCTCCACTGGCACCCAAGCTAAGATTAAACTTGTGTTATGGGTGCCAGGGCTCTCTCTATTACAAGGTACATTTTCCAATTTATTTTTATTTATTTTTTTTATGTATGAATCGTAACTCCCAAACGGATGGACCGTTTCCAATGCCAATTGTTTCCTTGTAAATTTCATTTAATAACGATAATTCTTAGCGACGTTTCATCAGAATCGGTTCGGTGGTTTATAAGTTATTCAGCTTTTTCTGTACGAAACTGTGTAGGTATGGCATCGTAGCACCTTTCAGGTGGGCCGATTTCAATATGATTTTTTATTTTTTTTTATTTGAAGGCTGGATTATAAATCAATCAGTTTTTAACATAAGAAGTTGAGAGTTTTTAATATTTTCAACAGCATTGTGTATATTTACAAGATAGATAAATAGGTTTCAGGTAGAAAAAGAAAACAAAAATAATATCTATATAAATAAATTAAAAATATGAATTAGAAGTATAAACTTCTAATTCATATTTTTCATTTAATGATTTTCCATCAAAGATGATGCCGGATGATCGAACTTTTCTTGATGTTTATGTCCCATCCTAGGTACGCTCATGACATAGGCACAACAGCCCAATGTTATCCGCCCATGAATGAAAGAACAGTATTATTCAGATATGGCATTCATGCCATCTTCTCTTTTATTCAGAAAGTAAGTATAATACGTACTACTTTTTACATGTCTCGATTGGATACGACATCTTACTAGGACACAGTTTTCGTCATTCATATGGATGACCTCATTATGTCGAAACACTTCAATTTCATAAACACCTGTTTCGCTACAATAAGAGCGGGTGATTTTTAGGTGGTGCGTGCCAACGGCAATTAAAATCAAGTCTTCATGTAAATCTTGGGTAGTCTGCTAATTCTGGATTATCAGCTTGCATCCGGATAAACGCGACCCTTTGTCTATTTAAATTGTTATCGAGCACGTATTCACCTATAAGATTATCATTTGACATTATTAATTCTTTCAATGAATTGATCTGTGTACCTACTATCCTCGTAGGGTTCTTAGTAACAATTTATTAGGGCTACGGCTATCTTAAAATCCGTGATGCTTAAGTCGGCCGTTTATCGTCTCCACGACCCACCTGCTTAGTGTCACCAGTCGTGATTTATTTCCTTAATCACTTGTCAGCTGACTTTCACCACATGTCGTAGACAGGGGCATATGTGCAACATAGCCATACGTCTTTAAGAGAGGAATACTATCCCGAAACCCCCTTTTTTATCGTTTGGAAATCCTCATGGATGTCCTCCACCTGGCTGGTGGAGGGGACTGTCAGACTCTTACTGACTAAAACCACACGGTGTTCCATTGGACCACCAAGAGATCACAGGTCTTGGGCAAAGGTAAATATTTTCTAAGCACTCTCACTCGACACAATAAAAAATTATTCAGTTTTTCTTACTAAGAGAACAATCCTTTTCTGTATACCTAGTCCTACATATTAGTAATCTGTGACCTAGTCAATGAGAGTTTTCTGAAATGTCGTTCCTCAGACTAAGTATCCTGTAGACCTCAGACTAAATATCCTGTAGACGGAGCCTTAAAGAGAGACGCGTGTCCTTTTCTTATTAGTGTGCGGCTCTAGAGTAGTATTAGTGTGCGTGACTAGGGAAGGGTCGACGCTTCAAAGCATACTATGGAATCTGTAGTACATCGATTTTTTGCTTGACGAAAAATGCACAGGAGTGAAACTGCGGATAGAAGCTAATACCTACCTACTACAATAAAATGTGTGTTTTGTTAAATAAAAATTATGGGCACATAAATATGGTATTATGTAAAATTAATTAAATGTAACAATTTATTACCAATTAAGGGTACAACTTAAATAAACAATCAGACGTATATTTTTACGATTTTATTTATTGTAATATTTACACAGGTACATTTTTTTTTTCTTTTTGGCTTCGCACGGTTTGTGCATTTAGCCAATGTCAAGTTTATAATTATTTCAAAGTTAGGGAAACGAAAATATTAGTATGAATAATTTAACGGGATTTAGGATAGGACGGATATATGATCAGTATATTTATAAAGGTGAAGATAGTAAATAATGAGCAAATTACAATGAGGAAAATTTACAACTTAATATTATTTAAAGTGATGAATGATACTATACATTTATATACAGGAAAGCTATTTGTGCAAAGTAAAGAAAGTATTGAGGTAGGAAAAGGAATACGGAGGGACAAGAGGTTACGGAGAAAAGAAGAACGGTCATATAAGGGACAGGAGAAAAAAATGTGGTTAAGGTCGCCTACGTCTGTACCACACGAGCAGATGGGGTCGTCGATGATATACAGGTACATTATATTGGATTACAATGAAATGAAACGAAATTTTTTATTTTGCAAATTGGATGTTGGCAATATTCTGGATATCCTTCGAATACTGTTGGCACCGAAACAGACTTTAGTTTTTTTTTTATAGATAAACCCGTTATGAAGCAGGATAGCTGTGGCTTTCTTTGGAGCAGAGCTTTGAATATTTCATGTTCCTAGTTCTGACGTCTAACAGCTTTAATCCACTCACTTCTTATTAATTCACAATATTATGAAAACCTACAACAGTAAGCAAAAATTATTATACCATATCAACAACAAACGTCGATAGATTTTATCGATAATATTGTACACATCCCTGCAGTTCACGCCTAAAACAATGCCTAGTTTCAACATTAATTTAGACTATAAAAGTTGGTTTATATCAATATGATATAAGACAATCTTAGTCTTAATATGTAAATCTTCAATGTTTATCAATTTTCTAACAGTTAACCTCTGTAATTAACGATAAAATTGTTGTCATAGACTTACGTGTGAAATGATAATTCTGGGTCTATTACGCCTTCTTTCGTTATTCTTGATGAATAATATACAGCCGCACACAGCATATTTTCACTTTACTAATTTTGTCCTGGCCAAACCACTGATATTATTTAATATTTCGCATTTAAACTGCACCAAGCCGCAATGTTTTGACCGACTAATTCGGTCACTTGTTGACACGATTTACACAGACAGTGCGACGTTGCCAAACTTACATGTGCTGTACCAGTGGCGTAGCTAGGGGGGGGCGTCGGGGGCGGTCCGCACCGGGTGTCACCGGTTCCGGGGTGACACCTGACTGTATAAAAAAAATTACACAAACTGTCACGTTTTTTAATGATAAATAATATGGGTTTGAAGCTATTTTAATCAAGTTATCCCAACAAAATAATTTAATTTATCAATTGTGATTATTTATAAATGCACGTACCTATTATTTGAAATAAATGTTAACAAGAAATTATTCACTCTGACCACACATTAGACCATGATTTTTTTCCAGTGTACACACTGTTACTTTTATGTTCATGGCTCTATGGCGCGATCGATCGGGGAGCCTTTCAAAATGTAGTCGTTTTATTTAGCCCCCTACTACACTAACTGATTGGGGATTCCCCTGAAATAGTCGTTGCTTGTCGCCTGTGTCATTGCTCATTTCTTTCGCGAATTTTTAAAATTTACTGGTTTTTATGATGAGATATCAGAAACAGAACTCTTTTTAGAGATACCGAGGTAGAGAAGACATTTAAAAGCGGCTAATGTTACAGTTTCTTGCTGGGTGACTCTAGACTTTTTGAAATTCATCGTGGAATGGGACTTTACAGAATCTCTTCCGTATCTTATGGTCGCACTAAAGTTATTTATGACAATTTACGTATCAGTTGCTTCATGTGAGAGGAGTTTCGGCAAACTAAAATTAATTAAAAATTACTTGCGAGCAACAATGACCGAAAACAGACTTACAAATCTTGGCATATTAGGTTGGGGAAAAAGTCTTTTCGCATTATAGTATGTATGAACTTGTAATAAAATCTCTTTGGCTATACTATTTGTATCTAGGTGGTTTTGGTATCATTGAAAGTTTAAATTTTAAAGAACATAATTCCAAATTCAAATTAGGAAAATGTGTGATTTTCATTTGTTTTTCGTACCGTCAAGATGAGTGAATCTAATGAAGAAATTCGATACATTTTAAAATTTTACTACAAAAAAGGTAAAAATGCAACGCAAGCCGCGAAAAAAATTTGCGATGTTTATGGACCTAGTGTCGTGTCTGTGAGAGTAGCACAAATTTGGTTTAAGCGTTTTCAATCCGGAAATTTTGATGTCAAAAATGCACGTCGCTCTGGTCGCCCTATTACGGATAAAATGGATGCCATTTTTGAAAAAGTGGAGCAAGATCGGCATATCAGTAGTTACGACGTAGCTGAAGAACTGGAAATTGACCACAAAACAGTTTTGGCGCATTTGATAAAAACTGGGTATCTACACAAAAAAGCTCGACATTTGGGTACCTCACGAGCTCACTGAAAGAAACCTAATGAACCGTGTACTCATTTGTGATTCTTTATTACGACGTAATGAAACCGAACCATTTTTGAAGAAGCTGATAACTGGTGATGAAAAGTGGATCACGTATGACAAGAACTCTACTGCGAACAACTGATGAGATTTGAAGAAGTTGAGAGAAAGCGGCCGGAATTAATCAACAGAAGGGGTGTGGTTTTTCATCATAATACCTCACACATCTTTAGCCACTCAGCAAAAATTAAGAGAGTTTGGCTGGGAGGTGTTAATGCATCCGCCGTATAGTCCTGACATTGGACCTTCAGATTTCCAACTGTTTCGGTCTCTTCAGAATTCTTTAGGCAGTGTCAGGTTAACATCACGAGAGGACTGCCAAAACCACTTGTCGCGGTATTTTGACCAGAAGTCCCAAAATTTCTATAGCAATGGGATCATGTCCCTACCTACAAGATGGCAAAAAGTTATCGAACAAAATGGTACCTACATACTTTAGTTAAATGTAAATAAACTATATTAAAAAATGTTTTGAATTTTCTTAAAAAATGCGAAGAAACTTTTTCCCCAACCTATTATTAACAATAGAACACGAGGCAACACAAAATATAAATTTTGATGATGTGATTTCCGAGTTTGCAGCTGTTAAAAGCTAGAAAAAAGAGATTTTAGTGCTTGTTAGATTAGTATAAACAAATGTAGGTAATTAGTAACTATTAGTATCAAAATTTCTATTGAAATTATGAAAGACTTATTTATTTAATAATTAAATAAAAACATACTATACGTTCATTGCATGTTTATTAATTTTAACAGATTTCATTCTTGGGTGACACCACAATTATGCGCACCGGGTGCCACCCATGTTAGCTACGCCACTGTGCTGTACCCTTTACTCGTTCGTGAACTCTGTGAAATAGACAGAGAGAACAATACTTTGTTTGACACACGGATACAAGAGCGGCAACAAGTTATAGCTCCGTCTACAGGATGCTGTAGACGGAGCTATAACTTGTTGCCGCTCTTGTATCCGTGTGTCAAACAAAGTATTGTTCTCTCTGTCTATTTCACCCATTCTGTCTATTTCAGAGCGGCAACAAGTTATAGCTCCGTCTACAGAATGCTGTAGACGGAGCTATAACTTGTTGCCGCTCTGAAATTAATGTTGAAACTAGGCATTGTTTTAGGCGTGAACTGCAGGGATGTGTACAATATTATCGATAAAATCTATCAACGTTTGTTGTTGATATGTTGAATAATTTTTGCTTACTGTTGTAGGTTTTCATAATATTGTGAATTAATAAGAAGTGAGTGGATTAAAGCTGTTAGACGTCAGAACTAGGAACTTGAAATATTCAAGGCTCTGCTCCAAAGAAAGCCACAGCTATCCTGCTTCATAATGGGTTTATTTTATATTTTTATATTTAAAAAAAAAAAAAAACTTAAGTCTGTTTCGGTGCCAACAGTATTCGAAGGATATCCAGAATATTGCCAACATCCAATTTGCAAAATAAAAAATTTCGTTTCATTTCATTGTAATCCAATATAATGTACCTGTGTAAATATTACAATAAATAAAATCGTAAAAATATACGTCTGATTATTTATTTAAGTTGTACCCTTAATTGGTAATAAATTGTTACATTAATTTTACATAATACCATATTTATGTGCCCATAATTTTTATTTAACAAAACACACATTTTATTATAGTAGGTAGGTATTAGCTTCTATCCGCAGTTTCACTCCTGTGCATTTTTCGCCAAGCAAAAAATCGATGTACTACAGATTCCATAGTATGCTTTGAAGCGTCGACCCTTCCCTAGTCACGCACACTAATACTACTCTAGAGCCGCACACTAACAAGGAAAGGACACGCGTCTCTCTTAAAGGCTCCGTCTACAGGATATTTAGTCTAGAGTGTCGTTCACTAGGTGGCAGCCACAGAACTGAGACGTCAGATCCGGGCGTCTGTTAGCCTGACATGTCCCCGTTATTATCTGTGGTCATGTCATCAGGGCTCGGAAACGTTATTTAAAATAACGTTTTTAAAACGTTTCTAACAGTTCTTTGTACAACATTTTGTTCGGAACGAAAACGATATGTGAACGTTTTCAAAAACCGGTTTATTCCGCAGGACGCAGCCGCGCGATAAAATCGCGCCGCAATAATTTTACGTCCGTGCGAACGTGGGCTAAAAATTATGGCTAAAAATACATAATTATAATATGTATTTGGAAGGAGTTTTATATAAGGGTATACAGGGTTATTGGTAAAACACCAACAACCTCTTAAGGGGTCATTGTACTTATCATTATGAACAACTTTTACTATGGAACCAAAACTGATATTGCGAAAAAAAATCAGCTGTTCAGTACATTTTGACAAATTATGCAAACATAAATGTACTGAACAGCTGATTTTTTTTTCGCGATTTCAGGTTTGGTCCCATAGAAAAATTGTTCATAATAATGAGTATAATGACCCCTTAAGAAGTTGTTGGTGTTTTACCAATAACCCTGTATATGCAGGGAGGGGTGGAGATCCCCTCCCTGCATGGGGGAAGTTTAGGAATTTAGGGAATGCATAGTTTTATTATGAATTTTTAAAAATCTTTGTTTATGTTTTGTTAAGTTTTTGGTAAAAATTTAGTATCCTTTGCTAGGTGGAGGGGGTGGGGGATAGGGGGGTACAACCTCTCACCTGGCACCACTCCCATGAAAGATAACGCACCCCTTTCTTGAGAAAAACAAATTATTGTAACATAACCTCAAAAACTTTAATGTTGCTTCTGCAACGTCTCCGGCGCAGCGGGAAGTGCAGCCCCTTCGCCCTTGTGTAACAAAGGATAGACACCCATGCTCACCTCCGCAGCTTCGGCTTGCTTCAGTTGCTATGGCCCGCACCGGTGCCTATGCTTTGTTACAGCGGGCGGGGGCTGCTCTCCCTTCGCGCCTCCGGATTTTTATATACACTCTAGAGGTAGCAGCCAAAAGACTACGTAGAGTCGGGTGCCCTGAGCCTGACTCGGTTTTTGAACAGATTCGACCTATTTTAAAGATGAATGAAGAATGGCTTCAAATTATAGATATTGTGTTTCGTTTCACCTCTAGCTGATACCATCAGGATAAAAATAATAATTTTACATTGTCACAAAATCAAAATTTTCGTAGTTACTCACCCGAAAAAAAAAAATGTGCATCATCTTATTATTTGCAAAATCAAAATGCGTTATTAAAACTCCATAAAATAGCAACACCTGCTGTCATCGGCGTAACAGATGACGCGGACGCCACGGAGGAGTGCACCGCGCAGCACCCAGTCGTATCCGATGTTCCACAGGAGTGGCCCCAAAACCGAACCCTGTGGAACACCACACGCCATCTCTCGCAAACCCCATCCTTCTCGATCCGGGTAGATGACATATCTGTCAGATAAGCCCCGATAATGCGGCGGAGGTAGTTTGGCACCCTATGATATCAGAGTGACTCCCTAATGTTACTCCAGGAAAAAGTGTTGAAGGCATTGGCAATGTCCAAAGACACTGCCAAGACGACCTCACCCTGGTCCATTGCTTCTTCCACCAGGACTTTCACGCGCATGATCGCGTCTATTGTAGAGCGCCCCTGACGGAAACCAAACTGGTTTTCTGCCAGATCCGGCCCCTCTCTTGTCATGTGTTAGATAAGGCGGTCTGCAATAATTCTCTCGAAGAGTTTGCCCACCTCACCCAACAACACAATGGGCCGGTAAGCGGATGGTGAGTCCGCAAGCCGCCCTTCCATTTTCAACAGGACTAGCTTTCCAGTCTCTCCAAACATGTGCTTAAGAGTCCCACTAATCGGGGCCAGAGATCCCTGATGGCTAGAACCCATGCACGGCCAGGAATGCCGTCAGTTCCTGGAGCAGTGTTTTTGGCCTGAAGCCTTTGTACTGCCGCTTTTAGTTCTACCTGGGTCATTTCAGGGGCGTCGCCATTGTCATTTTCATTGAGGGGCTTATTTGCCAGAAGCCTGACCCGTGCCAAATTCCAGCCCACCACCAGTCTGGGACCATCTTTTAATTTTCGAGCTGCCGTGACGGGACAGCTGACCAGTACTGTCCGCAGATCGGAGAAGCCCAGACGAATTGTTTCCACCTTAACTTGGTCTAGGCATTCTCCGGCCTTTGCAACAGCAGCTGCGACCTCTTCCGAAGTTGCAGAGACCCCAGGTGCATTATACGCAGATCTGCGCACTTGACCTGCCTGGACACTAACGTCCACTACGTCGAGCGACGCTGAGGGCTACTGTTGACACCAGGGATCTCCAGTTCGATAGTTGCCTACCCTACCACACACTATTTACCTACGCGTACTCACAGAGTCACAGATAATACTTAGTACTTGAGAAACGACGAAACAAAGCCGCGTGGCCTTGAAATACCATCGAATGAAATACTCATAGATCTTTCGTATCGGAAAAACCCAAGAAATGCAATAAAAACGGTTAAAAACGTTTTATTAATCGAAAACGATTATAATTTTGTTCTTCTTCAAAAACGTTATTTATAACGTTCCGTTCGAACGTACCCGAAACAAATCGTTTCTTAGGTATTTAAGACGAAACCGTTTCGAAAAATATACCGGTATCCGAGCCCTGCATGTCATACATAATAAAGGTTATTATGTTCTGTGGTCAGTGTCAAGCACAGAGTACCTACTTTTTATTTTTATGGTTTCAAGTGTCAAAGCGTCTTTTCGTCATCGTGAGTCGTCGTGACTTTATTTTATTATAATTTAATAAAATTTATAAAGTCTAATTAATATTCTCTTAGAATCGACATGCCCCAATGTTGCGCAGTTCCCATGTGTTCAAAAAAAACGGGAGGCCATAAGTTTCCTAAGGATAAAATACGTTTAAAACAATGGCTTGTAGCCATTCGTAGAGATTTTACGCCTACAAATAACAGTCTTGTATGCAAAGACCACTTCTGTAAGGATGATTACGAGCTGCCGAAAGACTCAGTGTTAGAGAAACGTAAGTATATTATGGCTCTCAAGGAGTAAATTAGGTTTTTTTATCATTGTATAAATTAGGTTCAAGTGCACACACATACACTAAACTTTTTTAGTACTTATTTATTTGCTATATTTAATTGTATTGTATTATGTTGTTGTATATTGTATTTAAATACAGACTTTAATTCACTTAACTACATTAAAATCATATTTTATTCTATGTTACAGCCAGGCCAATGTTGAAAAAAGATGCAGTGCCAAGTAGATTCCCATGGAATGAGGCAATCTATGATTTATTACACCACAAAAGAAAAGAGCGAGTGCTGTTGATAATTTGATGAGAATGAATTCTCAATTAATGGTTTATAATATTACTTTACAGTATCTTTGTGATATGAAGGCAAAATTAAAGAGAAAAAGCATAAAATGGAGGCAAAACTGTGATGGCAAGGATCCAATAATGTGTAATAGTAATGATTTCAATGAGATCAGATTAAGAATGATACAAGTTCTCCATAAAGATGTATCAAGTTCACAAGAGTCGCAGGTGATGTATATTTTAAGAATTTGTTACTAGCGATCTGTCCCTGCTTCACATGGTTTTTATAACTTTACAAAACATTGAGATTTCTGTATTAAAATATATGTATATAAAGTTACCTAAAGGTAAGTTTAATATTAATGTACACTCACAAGCACAATTAACCACTCACCTATACCTTTAATCACCCTCTCTGTTTACGGATACTATGGCTCATCCACTGTTTTATTTTTTACGAAGTGGGTACTTTAGCGATAAACTTAAACCCTTATTTCATTTTGTAAAATTAATAATAAAAAATAATAATAATATTTATTTATTGCAGAAAAACACAAGCATTACACAGAAAACTATTTAAATGGTAGTTTTGTTGAACTCTGGTACCCAAATTAATATTTAACTTGTGTTAAGGATACCAGGGCCCCTGCAGTTATTAATCTATAACAATTTTACATAGCTACTGAGCGGAACGTGTTCACATGATTGATAAATTGTGTCACCGAAGTGTTTTTGGAATTTCATTGTTGCCGCTGCAACTATGTATGTTAACATTTCCTGCTTTTTCCTGCCACATTGTTTAAATATTATTTAATTTAACTTTGTAGTTATCGTTTATTATTTGTGGCTAAAAAATGCCACTCAATGCAACTGGTGCAGCTTTAACTGACGCTGGGCCAATGTCACATCGCTAGTACACTGGGTATACCTCGAACCACGGTAAGGGATGCCATCAGACGCTTTCGGGTTCATACACCCGGAGCCCAGGTCAAGGCCGACATGATGCACTTCAACCCAAGATGACCTCTTCGTTGTCAGCAACGTGTTGAGAAATCGCTTTTGCACCACTGCTGAAACTCATATTGCTGCTTTGCATGAATACCCGCACAAACCTAAATTTTGAAATTACTGGATTATAACACAGACAAATGCAAAATAGTTCTTATTTCATGGTCTGTAAGACTCACATTCATAACGGCATAATCGGCGGTTTTGGCGTTAGGAATGTGAGTCTTACTTCCATGAAATAGCGTCTATTTTGCATTTGGCTGTGTTATAAACCAGTATTTTCTAAATTTTAGTTTGTGCGGGTATTCATGCAAAGCAGCGATATGCAGCTTTTTGAGGTGATAAATGTCAGTGTGAGCGAACATACAATTAGAAGAAGACTGGCAGAAAGAAATCTGAGAGCTTTTCGTCCAGCTCGCTCCCCCAACTGCTCCCACAGCACCATAGAGCTAGACGCGTTTTGTGCGAAAATATGCTGACTGCTGGCTGGCTGTGACGGAATTTGAGGACGTACTCTTCTCAGATGAGATCAGAACAGCTTTATGAGGTCCAGATGGACATCAGCGTGTCTACAGACGCCAAAACAATTAAGGTTTACTCCATGAGCTGTGACCGAAACAGTGGGTTACCAGGGAGAGTCCATAATGGTTTGGTTCAAGTCGAGATTTATTTCTGCTAGTCTTCTTCTAATCGTACGCTCGCTCACACTGACATTTCTCACCTTAAAAAGCCGCATACGAGCTTCAGTAGCAGTGCAATAGCGATTTCTCAATACGTTGCTGACAATGAAGCTGTCATCTCAGGTTGAAGTGTATCAATGTCAGCCTTGACCTGGCCTCCGGGTGTATGAAGCAGTCTCTCGAAATCGTCTGATGGCATTCCGTACCGTGGTTCTAGATATACCGAGTGTAGGAGCGATGCGACGTTGGGTGTACCCAGCGTCCGCTAAAGCCACTGCACTAGCTGCACCAGTTGCATCGAGTGGTATTTTTAGAGTCACAAGCAATAAATGAACACCACAAATTCAAATTAAACAATATTCATACACTATGGCAGAAAATAACAGGAAATCGTAACAGACATTGTTGCAGTGGAAACAATGTCAAACAATGACTAAATTCCAAAAACGCTTCGGTGACACAATTTTATAAAATGAAATAAGGGTTTAACTGTTTAATTTATTGCTAAAGTACCCACTACACAAAAAATAAAACAGTGGATAAGCCATACTTACCATAAACAAACAGGGTGACGAAAGGTGGGCGGTTGCATCTGTGAGCGTATCATACATAACCCTTCTGGAATAAATTCTCTAAATGATGGTAAAAACCGCATCAACATCCGTTCTGCAGTTTAGAAGAACAACGTGGTCACACATACAGACACGAAAAGTTACTTCAATTTGTATTTATAGATTTTATTTTACAAAATAAAAAATATCTAACCTAAAAGGGAGATAATTGATTTATCAGTCTATTATGGATATTATTTGGAGCCTCTTATAAAATGTCATGTGCTTTATTGTATGGACAAGAGAAAGCCCCTAAATTATTATGAAATAAATTTCAGGACTCCCATACATCAGACTTTGAGACAGAAGACTACAATAATGATCTTAATAAAGGTGAAAATTACGAAATGGATGTATTACCAGATGTGAAACCAAAATTAGAATGTCTTGAACAAAATAGTCTACTTACAAATTATACCTCGCCGCCCGACTTGCAGCCACGTCAATTGGTTTCTGAGGACGAATTCGATTATTTTGGGAAAAATGTAGCTGAACAGCTAAGAACTTTGCCCTTATTAGTTGCATTGGAAACACAAGAAATGCTTTTGTCAGTATTAAAAAAGCAAAGGCTAAAAGTGCTGCAGGATCCATTGAGCCATAATTAAGTAATGTGATTTTTTTATTTATTTATGTACCAATCAATGTAAGTGGGTGTACTATAGTTACACCTCTGCCTACTTACCCTTCGGGGATTACAGGCGTGATGTTATGTATGAATGTATGTAATACAAATTAATATAAATTATTTTACTCATCAGTTTTATTTATTTCCCTTTAACTAGGTATATGAAATTATCAGAAGTCGGCAAGATGAAGAAGCAGTGGTGGACCAACCATGTCTGTTGAAGAACCGGGTGCTTTAGCGCAACTTGGGAGGGTTTATGTCCAGCAGTGATGATCTCCACTGACCAGCCAGACAATTGATATGTAGGTTAGGTACACAGCTACATTATCGACCTACATTTCCAGTATAAGCTATAAATAATAATAAATATTTATTCAGTTTTAAAAATTGGTAAATAACAAAAAGTCTTATATACGTAATTTCTTATTAAGTTTGCGAAAAATAGTTTCTTGCACTTTATAACCTTGTTAAACATATTATATAATTATGATTTTGCGTCAGCAGAATTAGTAAGTGGATTAAAAGTCAATGTTGCACAAAATTAATCGATTTTTGCAACGAATGACTAATGTGTTTAGACATCAATAAAATCGAGGGTTTGTAGGCCAGTGCAGTGTTTGGTTGAGTAGGCAGCAGGCATTCAACACGGAAGACGCTCTAGGCGCCCTCATAGTCGATAGAGTTGATATACCTGTATCCGCTATTTTCCTAGCAGGGCACTCGGCATCTCGCGTTTTGTGGTTATTGGGCTTCTTAAAGCGCGAGCAAGTTAATACATTAGGTGCGGCAGACGCACATGCGCGTTTTCGGACGTTCACCAGGTGCTTGACGGCGCGTATGCGCGTTTACATAACTTTCTTCGAGTGCGGCGCGCCGCACCTGTGCGTTCGTTGTGCATCTCTATTGTGTCGAAAACATCGTAAAATAAGGGTCGGTAAGGGTGTAGCATAAAGAATTAAGCAGATAATGTGTTAAACATTTCGGTGTATCAGCTTTCTTTGCGCACTGTGATATCGAGTGTCCTTCTTCACCGCAGTGACCACACGCAGATTTCAGCTCTCTGCATGTTCTTGCTGCATGACCGTATTGTTGGCATTTGTAGCATCTGGTAACCAGGGTGAACTCCCTGACAGGGCAGGACGTCCAATTTATAAAAAGCTTCGATTGGGATAATAGGGCTTTACGTATATTGACTGTAACTTCAATGACGTAGTTACAGGTCGATGCATCTCTTTTTCCTGATTTGTGGCTTAATTTAATTAAGCTCAAAAAGGACTGCATAGGCATTGCTGGAAACTGGTCGGCTACATTTTGTTCGGAAATGCACCTGAAGACTTTAGTTTCAGCCAAAGTAGTCGGCACACCTACAACCACGATCCGAGGTTTGCGCTTGTTGGGTTCATCGGCGGTAAGTCCGGATGTAGAGCTGGACTGCGTGCTTCAGTTTATCAGCGTCATGTTTCGTCTGGGTACTAATAATAACGCCTCCGTTTTTGGTCTTGCGGACACCACGTAAGTACTTGCAGCTTCATTTTATCAGGGCGAATGATTTTTTCACGAGGTCTTTTGTTTCGTCACTCGATTTTAATTTATCGTTGGGATAAATCGCTACAGAGCTTAAATTTTTCTGTCGAATGAAATCATTTGCTCCCTTCTTCACCATATCGGAAAACGAAACATTTCCCGCAGAACCAGAGTCCTTAATCGTCTGCTTGAGCTCCTAAATATGCTCCGTCAGGTCGCGCTTTTCTTGAAGGGCATCAACCATGTTATACCTACGCGTGAATGGCTTTCTGCTTGAGCGACTGATAAAGGACTGCCATTTGTAATGTTGCAGATCCTACTTTACGGCATAGGGTAGAAATTTTCATTTTCTGCTCCGAGTTGACTTTACCTTCCGCCGCAATACAGCAAACTTCGTGTAAGAGCTCTTCGATGGCCGACATCCATTTTTGAATCTCGGGTGTTGTGACCGTCATCGTCTTTGACGGCGAGGCGGAGGGGTGCACTGGCCCCCTTGGATTAAAGGGGCTGCTATCCATTTTGTATTTTGATGAGTTCACTATTTCGAGTCCATTATTCACTGAAAAGACACACTAAGCAAAATTACAGTTACATTACGTTAGGAATGCACTAAAGGAGGTCACTATTATTAAAGAAATGAGTAAATATATCACAATTCATCTTCGCCAACATCTTATATATTAGACAAAATATACATTTATACTCTAAAACAGTGATAATCACAATGTTAACACCAGAAATAAGGGCAAATTACGTGCTCCATTTCACCGGCTTAATAAGGTTCATAACTCATTTGTTGGCCTTGGTATATCCTTTTATAATAACCTACCCTCTTCTTTGCTAGATTTGCCCTTCAATGCGTTTAAAGCTAAAGTAAAGTCTAACCTTTGTTCAAAGGCATACTATTCTATCAACGATTACTTAAACGATAAGAATAGTTGGTCGCTGTGTTTAACTTAAGACAATGTTTATGTTCTTTCTCCAGAATTAGCATACCTACTGACAGGTTATATGAGTTCATATAATTATTTATTTTCTTTGACTGTCAAGGTCAATTTATTTTTATTTTATTTATTATTGACATAATCTACTCATTTCAATGTTTTTTTTTTATGAGTGGTATTGCAATATGTGGTTAGCTAGTGACCTCTACAACTGATCATAGTTTTCTTGCCTGAGCAACCGGCAGCAAAATCGTCATGCTCCCTTAGATGTCACTGCTTGCGGTAGCGTCGGGGGTCGGGTTGTCTCCTTCCTTCAAATATGGCGAGGGGGGTAATGGCTGATCTTTGCGTTATGCTTGTGAACGGGTGCTGCTTGTGGTGACTGGTCGTGTTGCTGACCTTGGTTTTGTTTTGTTATTAGTAATTTAACCAGGGACCGGACAACCCCGCTTAAGAGTTAAGCCTTTGGACAGGGTAACCCGTACATGGGGTAACTCATATCGCAGTGTTACCTTTTGTTCGAGTTACTTCCTCGAAACCCAGCGAAATGGTTAACACTTTTATTAAGGTAACCACGTGAAGGGGTTAACCCCTTCAATGACTTAAGCTTTTGAAGAGGTTACCTTCTCGAAAGCTTTTTTTCGTGTTACCCTTGATTACCTAATAAACTTGAGCTAGTAGTAGCTTGAGTAGTTCCGTCCGAGTTCCGAAGCAAAAGACGAATGATGAATGAAAATAAACAAGTATAGACACGAAAAAATAAATATTATTACAATGTTTAGCATGTGTGACGAGCCAAATTGAACTATAAGATCATATAGACAATTATTATTTTTCCATGTTTACAAGTCGGTACACGCAAGATTGTCGGACCGCCGGGCGCGGTACGATGTCACGTGCGGTCGTGGTTATGCAATTTTCAAACTAATATCGATTGTAAACAGTGCATATTACAATGTCATGAGTTGGAATGGCTTACCCTGTTACAGTGTTACAGGGTGTTGAAAGGGTAACCCGTTCGTAACGGGTTAACTACACCCGTTCGAAGGTGTAACATGTATCATAGGGTTTTTTTTTGAAGCGCTTAAAAAAACCCCTTCAAAAACCCTTTCAACGAGTATCCGGCCGGTCCCTGTGATAAACTAGGACCCAGGGACAGGACAACTCCGCTTAAGAGTTTGGACAGGGTAACTCATATCGCAGTGTTACCTTTTGTTCGAGTTACATACTCGAAACCCAGCGAAATGGTTAACACCTTTATTAAGGTAACCACGTGAAGGGGTTAACCCCTTCAATGACTTAAGCCTTTGAAGAGGTTACCTACTCGAAAAGCTTTTTTTCGTGTTACCCTGGATTACTTAATAAACTTGAGCTAGTAGTAGCTTGAGTAGGAACTACTAAAGTAAGTCCGAGTTCCGAATCAAATGACGAATGATGAAAATAAACAAGTATTTTTTTTTTGCTAGCCTAGTTTGTGTCCCACTGCTGGGCAAAAGCTTTTCCCTTCCATACCTTTCTATCTTGTGCGATCTCTGGCCATGTTGGCCCTGCAAACATGATCAGATTGTCACACCATCTTCGCCGCGGTCTACCTCGACGGCGATGTCCTCCCTGAGGCGTCCAGTGGGTGACGATCTTTGCCCATCTCTCCGAGTGCATTCGTGCGACGTGGCCAGCCCACTCCCACTTCGGCCTGGCTGTTTTTTCTCCAACATCCGTTACTTGAGTTAAGGAGCGCAGGGTGGTGTTTCTAACGCGATCTGTACGCTTGATACCTATTATGCTGCGCTCCATTGCCCGTTGGCAAATCTTGAGTTTGGACTTTTGTTGTTCAGCAAGGGACCAACTTTGTGCACCGTATGTTAGAACGGGTAAGATGCACATGTCGATGAGTTTTCTCTTCAGTGTTATTGGAAGACTACCTTTCATGTGCTCTTTAAGGGCCCAGTAGGTTTTCCAAGCATTTCCGACTCGTCTTTCGACTTCCTTGTCTTGTCTATTTTTGAAAGAAACTATCTGGCCCAAGTATATATACTCATCGAGATATTGCAATACATGCCCGTCTACCTCGACCCCACGTTTTGTGCTGTTGGTCATGACCTGGGTCTTGGATCTGTTCATTGAAAGTCCAATCTCAAGACTTACTGTGCTCAGATCTTGGAGCATTTCTTCAAGTTCAGAAGGTGATGTGGAGAACAACACAATGTCATCAGCAAAGCGGAGGTTTGTTAGCTGGTGGCCGCTAACGTTTACGCCTCGTGACTGCCACGAAGCAGGCAACTTGTTGAAAACCTCCTGCAGTACGCTTGTGAACAGCTTAGGTGAGAGTGGATCGCCTTGTTTGACACCTTTTTCTATACTATTTGTATGGAAGAATTTTAAAGCGCGGTACCGAATAGTTCGAAACTCATTATTTATACTTTTGACAGAAAATAAACTATAATAAGTTTTTAGGTTGTTCGTATGTTGATCCCGACGGAAAGTCGAAGTCCCTGAAGGGGCAAAAAGGGGTAATAAATTTTTTAAGGGGAGGATTTTTCTGCGTGGCTTTACTAACTCAAAAAGTGGTATAAATAATCTTTGAGTAAAGTAATGGAAACTTCCCAAATGAGTTTTAAAAATTGCACACCTGTAAAAAGTGGGGGTGAAAAGAACGGATACAGTTTATAATTGTGAAAAATCTTATTCCTTTGATTAATAAACTTGAAAATTTGCACGAGCAATTATCTGAGCTGTCTGCATATTTCCAGGAACTTGTGGATATGTCTCATGGCATAATTTAAGTCAAATAATCCCGACACCTCACATAAATAATAGATAAATAACGCGAAACTTTGACAATGTAGCAAGTCAGTGATACTGCAGAACTTTCTCAAGGGAACATAGGTCGAGGAATAAAATAAAAATTCACCTACCCGTACATTGACCGCGAAGTTCTAATTTTCTTACGTTTTTTTTTTGCAATTTGCAGGTCTTTGTCAGGTTTCATCTTGATCAAAATATGATTCGCGACTATAACAAATATGTGTGTGTGTGTGTGTTAGATACCTGACACTGACCTGGAAATTGGAAAAAAAGTAAGAAAGTTTGAATTTCGCGAGCTACCTTTGCGGATCCACCTTAACAGCTGATCGGACAATGTATGAATAGGTACCTACCTATTTTATTTTTTCAGAATATTCAGGTTTTGTTGGCAAAGTTGTGCAGTATCGTTTACTGTTAAAGTTTCGCCTAATAATTTCCATTAACCTTATATACCTCACAAATATTGCACGTATTAGAAGTGTGTTTACTTCGTAAGTATTCTCTCACTCCATTAAAAGAATAGGAAATAAATGTTTTGATGTTCATAAAAATTGAAAGAAAGAAAGAAAGAAAATACGTTTATTTGCGATAAACATTGGAGGAATGATTGTAATGTTCTTTCGGCTTGCGGATGCACTCCTCTCATGTTAGGTACCTACTATTATATAATTATGACTATGACCGCTTTAGTTACTCAGCATGGGCTTCAAGACAGGGACGCAGTGCGAAGAAAGCAAAAATGCAAAGAATCGTAAGTAATCGTCTGACTTAACTTGGATAAAACTATAATTGCGTATGCCTTTTATCCGTCAGATTTGGATGAAAGGCATATGAATAGGCCAGGACCTAGGTTGGGATATAGGATAATTTTTTATCCCGGTAGCACGCTCCCGAAGGGTAATTTCCGACCACCACGCGGGCGAAGCCGCGGGCAAACGCTAGTCTTAAATAAAAATAAAAAAAATGTAGCCGACAAAAAAATATTGGTAAAAGGAAAGGGAGAAAGAGATGGTACACATGATGACAGACGGTGCCACCTAAAAATCAATTTGAATTACGCGGCCCTGTTAAGAAACAAGTACCTACTTTGTCTTGTCCAGTGTTTTCAATTTTTCATATTATTCAAAGTAAATGTATTAATAAGCATTCTGCAAAACGCTAGTCTAATGCCAAAAGAACTAAAATAAAAACATATTTTCTACTAGCATTCTCTGTCTACGTTCTCTACCCAACGGAAATTGAGCCACAGAGTACATTTATATATATAGAATTGAGCCATGGAGCCGTGCGTCAGCCGCATGAATGACAGACTGTCACAGACGTGACTTTGACGTGCCGCAATAGATGCTCATGTCATTCACTCATTGTCAGTTTTTTGTTGTTGTTGTGTTCTTGCGAGTTGTTTTAATCTACGTAAAGTAACAATATTTGAATGTTTTTCAACAAAATAAAAGATGTACTGATAGTGCTATTTTGTCAGTAACACTGGCATCTAATAATGGCTTATAGTACCCATATGAATAATCGTGTATGCCGTGCATGTCTCACAACACAAGAATCGTTTTCTTATTTTTTGAATGAGAATGTTTCTGCAGATATTTATTGTTTTTGTACCTCTGTACAGGTAAGAAATAAATAAAATAATATAGTCATAATTTCCCTTGCGAAACACCAAATTTTACAGCAACATTCGCTTCAAAAAAATCCGATTACAGGTATCCATAGATGAACAATTGCCCAGAGGCATTTGTAACTTATGTTATGAGCTTCTCAAGAAATATTCTGAGTTCAAGCGAAGATGTTTACAGTCTCAAGCTACTCTACTTGATCTTGAAAAAGATTTTAAAATTGAAGTAGAGATAAAAACTGATTGTGTTGATAACTGTGGACCAAATGAAAGTCAAGAAGACAGAATAAAGACTGAGATACTTGATAATGCTGTGAAAGTTGAAGTCAAAGAAATTGATCATGGTATAGTAGAATGTTATATAAAAAATAAGCATTGCTGAGATATACCTAGTCTGAAGTTTTTCTCCTAAATAGTAAGTTTTGCAATTGTTGACATAAATCAATATTTTATTTTCAGATTACATAGATGAAGTTTATCATCATGATAGTCCCGAATTACACAAAGAAATACATTTTAAAAGGTTGGTTAAATAAAATGCCTTCAAAGAATATCTTTGTTAGCATATTATTCTTTTGACACTCAAATTGAATACAGCAAAGTATACTAAACTAACATGATGTAATTCAATTTTCCAGAAAAGTGAAGAAGTTGGTCAAATTAAAACAGTGTAAAGGAATAAAGCCTAAAGTAAAAAAGAAATTCATTTACACTTGTGATATTTGTCAAAAGAAATTCAACTTCAAGGAAAGATTTGAAGCGCATAAGCTTGAGCATGAAGGTAAAATAGTAAGTACCTATTATCACTACACATAGAAAAGTTTCTTCACTCCTGAGCTAGAATTTGATTCTATAGTTTAAATGAAGTCTTCCATCCATAAATGTTGGCCGTAAGCATAGCATTTAGAACATAAATGGGATATCTCATGGTGGCTATACACATAAACACAACATCACACTTGTTTTCCTCAGAGAGGTAAATATACATCCATACATACCACCACATTTCGCCAGTTATATTCGTTATAGAATATTGTAATTTTTCCTCTTTCAGACAACTATCCACTGCTCACCATGCAACAAAACCTTCATGACATGGAGTGGTCTGAAACGTCACAAAGAGAGTGAACATACTCAAGTAAGCCTAGAAAGTCTGAAGTGTCCTACTTGTGGGAAGATCTTCAAGAGCCAACAGACTTTGAAGATGCATGAGAAAGTGCATGGGAATAGGAGGCTCATCATGTGCGACGTTTGCGGGAGAGGACTCACTTCGTCTGTTGTATTGAGGGTAATTGTATTTGTCCTTTTAGGTATTACGGGCTGGTATCCGCAACTCCACGTCAATGCGCGTATTTTTCGTATGGGTGTAATACTGAACAAAAATTGTTTTGAGTGATACTGCTAACAGACTCTATAGTTCTGCTGCAGAATTTACCACTGTATCTTTAACCCTTGTAAGCTAATATTTGTGGTGACCTAAACTGAGAAAAAGCGGACAAATACGAGTCGGAGTCGGACTCGCACAGGAAGGGTTCAGTACCACCATACAATATTTAACACTACATATATTATTATGAGGAGCTCGTGGCTAAGTAATAACAGCCGCACGGGTCGATCCATCAGGTTAAGCTACGCTTGCTGGGGTTGGTCTGTGGATGGGTGACCATCTTTTCATACCGAGATTCCTCCGTGCCTCGGAAAGCACGTTAAGCCGTTGGTCCCGGCTGTCATTCGAGGATCTTTGACAGTCGTTACGGGTCGTCAGAAGCCCGAAAGTCTGACAACCAGTCTTACCAAGGGGTATCGTATTACCCAGTAACTGGGTTGTGGAGGTCAGATAGGCAGTCGCTCCATGTAAAATACTGGTATTCAGCTGCATCCGGTTAGACTGGAAGCCGACCCCAACATAGTTGGGAAAAGGCTAGGCAGATGATGATGATATTATAAAATACTTCAGTAACAGGGTGAATTTTTGAAGTGGGCGTGGATGGCCAAATCCGAAACTATGAGGAATTGCGAAAAGTACTCAGGAGTCTCAGGCTCGATTTTGATGAAAACTAAAACTGCATTATTGGATTTTTGAAAAATTAATATCAAGGTTTAATAGGTAGGTAACATAAGAGAAATAAAAAAAAGTAGTTTGTTAAAAATGAGCTCTTTCCTTTAGTTTGCCGTATGTCATTACTTCTCAGAATTCGATCCTTATTAGCGACACTATCGAATGTTGTAATAATACTTTTTTTTTTTTGCTAGCCTAGTTTGTGTCCCATTGCTGCGCAAAGGCCTCCCCTTTTCCCTTCCATACCTTTTTATCTTGTGCGATCTCTGGCCATGTTGGCCCTGCACCATGATCAGATCGTCACACCACCTTCGCCGCGGTCTACCTCGACGGCGATGTCCTTCCCGAGGCGTCCAGTGGGTGACGATCTTTACCCATCTCTCCGGGTGCATTCGTGCGACGTGGCCAGCCCACTCCCACTTCAGCCTGGCTGTTTTTTCTACAACATCCGCTATTTAAGTTATGGAGCGCAGGGTGGTGTTTCAAACGCGATCTGTACACTTGACACCTATTGTGCTTTGAGTTTGGACTTTTGTTGTTCAGTAATGGACCTACTTTGTGCACCGTATGTTAGAACGGGTAAGATGCACATGTCGATGAGTTTTCTCTTCAGTGTTATTGGATAATAATAGTTTTTTTTTTTAATCAACGAATTCAATTCCTGGCTAGAAATATTGATTTTTCAAAAATCCAATGATGCCGTTTTAGTTTTCATCAAATTCAAGCCCGAAACTTCTTTTCGCTATTCCTCATGGTTTCGAATTCGACCATCCACGCCCAGTTTCATTCTGAATAAAAACACATTCCTTGTATGTACCCCCTTTAATTTTTAACTTTATTTTACTTCAATCTGTGATATTTTCAACTGTCTACCTGTTACGGTTCATGCCATACAGTCCGCTGACAAACAGGCAGACGGACAGCGGAGGCTTAGTAAAAGGGTTCCGTTTGGCACCCTTTTGGGTATGGACCCTTAAAAAACAACTAAATTTGTAATATATTTTTTTTATTAACGCTGTACCTACCTATCCAGATGAATTTGTAATTTATATAATACACAAGAAAATAATTAATTACTGTCAATGGTGTATTACCGTTGTAATTAATTATAATATATTTTTTTAATGCTATAATTATAATAGAAGTAACCCAGCTGCTATTCCGATGCAGCTTTTCGCAACATTCAATGTAATTATTAGAATAGTTTTTATTTTATTTTTCAGGCTCACTTAGAAACACACAAAGAGAACAGAGAACGAAGTTTTACATGCAATCAGTGTGGAAAGAAGTTTTTCACGAAAACGATACTACAATCACATGTAACAAGACGGCATTCAGGCCGCAAGTTTATATGCCAAGTATGTTCGTGCACTTTCACTGATAAATACAACTTGGCCAAACACTTGCTCATACATGAAGGGAATAAGTTATACAAATGTGAGATTTGTAACAATTCTTATGCCACACATGCAACGTTAACAGAACATAAGCGACTTCATTCTGGAGAGAGGCCATATGTATGCAATTACTGCCTAAAGGCATTCGTTTCAAGGAAAAGACTGACTGATCATGTAAGGATACATACTGGTGATAAGCCACATAAGTGCACGCTGTGTGAACAGAGGTTTACGCAAAGAGGGACTCTCAAGAGGCATATGAAAGTGCATGATAGGGCTGCGCCGACACTCAGTTGAATGTTTGCACTTTCAATATTCAAATTAAATATTGAAGTGATCATGGTGAGCATATAATGGGGAACTTGGCTGCTTTGAGAGTTGGCAAACTGCCTATTGATTCAGATCGGCAGTGGTTGCCACAACGAGAGCAGACCACAAGTCAAGAAATTATACATACCCTTGACATACAGGGCTATTTTTAAATCACTAGCAAAATTTTCACAGGGTGTTCTACCCATTAATATGAACAACTTTCACTATGGGACCAACTCTGAAATCACGAAAAAAAAATCAGCTGTTTCATACATTTTGGTCGAGTAGGTATAGAACTTTCGTATGAAACAGTCAGCTGTTTTTTTTTCGTGATTTTAGAGCTGGTCCTATAGTGAAAGTTATTCATATTCATGGGTAGAACACCCTGTGAAAATTTAGCTAGTGATTTAAAAATAGGCCTGTATATAAAAGCAATTAAGAGCCCCACGAAACATGCTTAGTTCATACAAACGAAATACCAAAATAATTTGTAAATCAAACATATTCTTAAGGTAGTGTGTATTTATTCCGATTGGATTACAGAATATCTAGGTTCTCAAATATATATTAAACAAGAACATTGATTTAAACATGAATGAATGAATGAAATGAATATGAGAAAAATAAGTTTTGGATAGAAATTTTAAATTCCTCATATCTGGTATTCGAATCAGTGTCCTTTCAAAATATATGTTTGGGAACCTAGATATTCTGTAATCCAATCGGAATAAATACACACTATCTTTAGAATATGTTTGATTTACAAATTATTTTGGTATTTGGTTTGTATGAACTACGCATGCTTCGGGGCGCCTTAAGAGCGGGCCTAATGGCAGGATAAATTCTGATTTCCCCCGCGCGTCTCGCCACACCCGCA
Organism: Dicycla oo; assembly: GCA_948252095.1. Lineage (NCBI taxonomy): Eukaryota > Metazoa > Arthropoda > Insecta > Lepidoptera > Noctuidae > Dicycla > Dicycla oo. The sequence continues at coordinate 5,685,800 of OX411711.1, read as the reverse complement.
TTAGTGCGGATAACAAACACGGGTGGCGCTACGACGCGCGGAACCAAAATCGCGTACTCGACGTCATTGAGCGGTCAAGTACGTAGCGGGTAGTGCGTAGTATATGCAACACAGTTAGCTAAATAAAAACACTTTTTTTCTTGCATAAAACAGTACTTTTTATAAGGATATTATTATGCGCGCATGCTATCGATTTCACAAAATCATCAATTCGCAAAATATACTTTTATTAAGTGTACCTACTTATTGTGTTATATTATGAGTGATGATATAGGTGATATAAAGTCCAAAACGTATAAAAATTTCATAAATTATGATATTATGTAATATGGACACACTGATCTTTTACTGGTTTTACTATTTAATTCAAGTACAGTAGAGTCTCACTAATCCGGCACTATTAAAACCTAGGGGGTGCTGGATCATTGGAATGTCTAAAAAAAAAACTTTTCCAAAAAACACAACCGACTTCCAAAGTAACACTTCATAGTGAATAATAACTTTAATTTCGGAAATCGGTGTCTTTGGATCTTTGTTCTAGTTTTTGCCACCAACTTCCGAAATTAAAGTTATTATTCACTTTGAAGTGTTATTTTGAATGTCAGTTGTGTTTTTTGGAAAAAGTTTTTTATTTTTCACTTTTTAGTGGGTCAGTTTGTAATTTATCTAAGTTGCAATATTCTAATGTCAACTGCTCATCGCCTTTTATAAAATATGTATTGCTTTTCCCGATGCAGGGATGTTAATTGTTGAGGAGTTCTACTGGTAAGTAGGTACCAGAAGAACTCCACATCACCATAAGCATTGTGACGAGCATAAATTACTTAGCAACCATTAATAAAGTATCTAATCCCAAACCGTGAAATACTTATTATTGAGTAGTTCTGGTGGCCATCTGTGATCGTAATCATCAGTTCTACTTGACCAAATGGTGCTTTCCAAGAACAAATGCACGAGTTACTATAAAAAAAAAATACCCAAATCGCTATAGGTGTGCCTATAATATTTGAAGAGTTCCGTCGATTTCTCCCATCATCACCAACCAACCAACTAGAAACCAAGGGACCAACTAGAAAGCTTTCAAACAAAAAAATAATTTTTCAAATCAGTTCAGCCGTCTTCGAATAATCGGGAAAAATACATTAAAAAAAAAAAAGATTCCGACGAACTGAGAACCTCCTTCTGGTTTTGATGTCGGTTAAAAATAATGCATTTTATAAAAGGAAAGAAGAAAAGGGGTGAGGGACGCGTGAGCGGAGAGTGCCGGATTATTGGACGTACCGGATTACTGAAATGCCGGATTCGTGAGACTCTACTGTATTTTGCTACAAATAAAACACGATGGTGAGAAATATCTTATAATAATCAAAATAATCACAATATTTGTTTAATTTATTTTAATCAAAAACACATCTAATTAGTCATCATCAGTACTCGACAATTGATAAAACACGTTCTTCATTTGATGGTCCAGGAGTAACGAACTCTCTAGAATGAACTATTTCATGACAGAATTGCTTGCATTTTAAGGGTCCAGCATCAGTTGGATCTTTGAGCTGAAGTTTTTTGGGAATTGTTGGTTGCCTCAAAGGCATGTTTCTTGTTTGGCGTGGGTCAACTAATTCAGGCAATATGTGCTCCATATAAAATTCGGTAAGCTTACCAATCATTTTTTTTTTCCCAAAAGTCGTCATCGCGAAATATTGTTTCAAAAATCATTCTTTGATTTTCACCAGACCACACTGCAAAAAGACACTTCTTTCTGTTGCTTATGTGTAACTGTCCTTGGACTTGGTAAAACCAAGGGTGGCTCTTGTTAATAATATTTTTTTTTTATCTTTTATGGTCCAAAATTTAATTTTTTTTCTTTTTTATGGCCTCTTCTATTGGTATTTTGAAAGCAGAAAGTGGTCATTTAACCTCTACAATTGTGTCGTTCCCGACTAAGCCATCTGGGGTAGCTGCCAAAAATGGTATCTTATCGTCTAAAAATAGTCCACACGGGCTTATTTCCACACATTCTTGTCTTGCAAGCTGGTCAAGAGCAATAGCTTCATTATCTATACCGTGTTTTATTGAAGCTACGCTTGAAATATTAGTTTTGTATAGCAAAGCTTTGACGATACTTGCGCCGGTAGTGGGGCGACGATTGATCATTTTTCCAAAGTTTGATGCAGTTAATAAATTTCTACGAAGCTCTAACCACTCACTACTATCTCTTTGTAAGATTGTAGCTCGTTCAACATGTGACTTTTCAAGATGAGTTTTTTCTAAATTTTTCAAGAAACTTCGTTTTGCCAGCTCGTATACCTCTTTGTCCATATCAGGCTTTTGACAACTGTCTGTTCCATAATTTTTGTCTGCGGTTGCAGCCGATTTCAGTGTTTTGGTAAAAGGAAGTTTCCTGAAACTTTTAACATTTCTTCTACACTTATTTTTTTGTTTTCTTCTGTCTTCCAATGATTTCGTTTTCGATTTAGGACTCTTGCCCAAAAGCGATTTTTGTATGTTGTATAATGGACTTTTCGTATTGAATGCCACAACTACTGCCGCACATCTGGATTGATATGTTTGCCGTTGAATTAAGTTAGTTCGTTTACCGCCTACGAATTTAGCTATTATGCTATTGAACTGTTCAACAGGATTACTGTCACAGTCATTGACCAGACTTCGTGAGTGCGAGGCAACTAGGCCCACAATGTATTGAACTTTCGCCCAAAACGCAGAACTTTTTACTTTCGGCACGAGGTCTTCATTTTGCCTTTCACTACAACAATAGTGGTCTATACAGTCGTTGTGATGACCGAATGCATGATTATATGAGTTATTAATGTCAACAAATAGGTTATGTATTCGCACACCTAATTCAGCAGTATTATTTTTGTGATGTTTTATAGCTGAACAAATAACTTTTCTGATAGCAAGAATTCTTTGGGTGGATAGCAAATTTTCTCATACATAGTGGATATTTTGTATCTTTACTGATGGAAACTAATTTGTTGCACATATTACGCAAGATGTGATTTCTACATTCAATTTTCTTTCATTTGACTGGCCTGTTGGTCTAGTGGTTAGTGGCCCTAACTGCTATGCCGGAGGTCGTGGGTTCGATTCCCACCCAGGACAAATGTTTGTGTGATGAGCATGATCATTTGTTCTGTGTCTGGGTGTAATTTATCTATATATGTATGTATTTAGAAATATATAAGTATGTTTATCAGTTGTCTAGTACTCCTAACACAAGCTCTGCTTAGCTTGAGGCTAGACGGCGTTGTGTGATAGTTGTGGAATATTATTATTATTATTATTATTTCTTTTCAATTCTCATTCAATTCTCTACGGTAATATCTTTATAAGGTCTTTCTTCCAGGATCTTTGCGTAAGTGCTCGAATCACCATCCGCTATAACTCGCCCATATATAATGTTATACATTTCTACGGAATTCTTAAATCCCTCTACTATGATTTCTGCCTCCATGCCAGAAGAAGAACCCGTATAGTTTCTATAACATTTCTTTTGGTGGTACTCCTATATTTTTTGCACGAACACATATGCAACAGAATTTATTTTTCACACCTAAATAAAGAACTTCTTTGAACTTCCTGCCGACTATAGCTGCTGCTCCAGAAAGAGCAGAATAGTTACTCTTATAGGAGCGCTTAGACCAGCAGCCGTCAGCAATGACATCAACAATCGCTATCCCATCCTTATTTACTCTACCATCTTCTATTGCTGCTTTTCTTTCGCGTTCCGCTGCAACTGCCATAGCCTGTTGAGCTGTTTTTTCCCAATGTTGACAAATTTCAACGTGTTTTTTTTCGTACATTTGTCCTAACAATATGGGAAGATTCATTGCAGCACACAGCCCTTGAAACTGTTCTAAACCAATGCCAGTGCTTGTGATACCAGATACTGCAGCTGTATTTATATCTTCGTTTTGGGTGGGCAGTGGATCTGTTGTATTTACAATAAAATCAGCTTTACACATATCACAAGAAAGCTTAAGCTTTGAATTAAGACCTATTTTCGTTTCTCGTGATGTGTAAGTTGGATAGAGTGCAGCCGAATTGAGGTGCATGGTTAGAAATGATTTTTAATTTTTCAAAAAACTATATTTTATCTATTATTAATCTTTCTGCAGCATCATAAAGATTTTCATCATGATCTTTGACTTTTATTCTTATTTTTTTTTAAATTATCCTTTGGTCCTTTATACACTCGTAGTTCGAAGTTTCTGTAATAAAAAAATAACGTAATGTATCTAAATTTACGGCAGGTTTTTTAGGGTTTCATTCATATAAACATAAATACTGATTGCTTTGTAAATATACTATTTGAACATTATTACAAAATACGTACTGTTCGCGTGCATCACTCTTGTCATTATGCAACTCAAGCTCAGTTACGTTATTACTGAACCGTCAAGAGTGTCAACTAGAAAATCTTCTTTATTGCTCGAGCTATAAATATCTGGTTGCTGAGTGGTTAACGCCTATTATCTCCAAGGTCTTCAACATAGGTCTGAAAGATGGGTATGAAAAGTAAATATTAGTGATGCAACGAATACGAATATTCGTATTCGCCGAATAGAAGACATTTACCGAATATTCGTATTCGGCGAATACTAATACGAATATTTAAAAACTAATATTTTTGTACGCAACTCTATTTACTGCAGATTTGAAAAACGCGCGTAAAAATATGACGTGTGCAGAGGCCCTTAACCGCAACGACGACGCGACGGGGGACTCCCCGGCCATAGATAGGTTTATACAGTTTCCGCGGCTCCGGGAGTTTCCCTATCATTACGATTACGAACCGTTGATTGATTCATTCATTCCTTTCATTCATTTCATTTGTCAGTCGTGAGCACAAGTCAAACAAGAGAGTATTGTTTTATTTTATTTATTTTCTGAGGTTGCTGCGAATTTAAAGAAGTTGAAGTTGAATTGACAATGTCTTCTCGTAAACGAGAACAAAGTGACATATGGAAACACTTCGATAAATTACCTAGTAAGTATATATGGTCTGTATTTCTTTTGTATCAACAAAAACTAGGATAGTAAGTAAGTAACTTAGACGAACGTTAGTAATGGCTGCGTCCGCGCGGACTTCGGTTTTACTTTTACGTGTAATATAGTAGTGGGATAGGAATTTAAATTGTATTGTTTTTATTTTAGACAATGAAAGCAAAGCTATATGCAGATATTGTGCTTGTGAATTGTCTCGGGGAGGGAAAAATGCATCTATTAAAGGATTTACTACGACCGCACTGTGGACTCATGTGAAGAGATTTCACGAAAAGGAGCTTCTTGCCTGTATAAATACTGTAGATGAAACAAACACTGAAGTTGAAGTAACACCAGCGAAGAAACAAGCGTCCTTAAAGGAAATATTGGAAAAACGTACTACGTATGAAACTGGTGATCCTCGGGCTGTCAAAATCACATATTTGATTGCTGAACAAGTTTGTCTAGACATGGAGCCCCTGGACTTGGTAAATAAAAAGGGATACCGTCGTTTGCTCAGTGAACTAGCTCCAAGGTTTGTTTTTGTTTGCTTTTATTAAAATGCTAAACTTTTGTTCATACATATTAGTGGGATACTTTTTAAACTTTCACAAAACCCTTTTTAATTCCTGACTGTTATTTTTTTACAGATATAACATTATATCTAGAACCCACCTTACAGAAAAAATTCTACCGGATATTAATGACCGTGTTAAAATAAAATTGAAGGAGCAGTTAACAAAGACCCCATATCTCTCTGTCACAACAGACATGTGGACCAGTGACGCTTCCTCACAAGTCAATGATTTTATAAGTCTTACTGGACATGGAGTCAATGAAGATTTCCAGCTCAAATCTTATTGTCTGGAAGTGTTTTCTTTTGAAGGCGACTCACATTCAGGAGAAAATATTGCCCACAATATGCATATGATGTTTCTGGAATGGCAGCTAGTGGGTAAAGTTGCAGCAGTTGTAACGGACAACGCACGGAATATGGTTAAAGCAAATGATGAGCTTGATCTTAGCCTTAAACATATCTCTTGTTTGGTACACAGCATCCAAATAGTGCTGAAAAAAAGTTTGTTTGGTCAAGAACGCATAACCGAAATGTTAACCACATGCAGGGGAGTTATTACTCATTTTAATCACTCAACCTCCGCACTCAAACAACTGAAAGATTCTCAACAAGCTAACAATATACCGAAACATGTTTTGTTTCAAGATGTTGAAACAAGATGGGACTCAACATATCAGATGTTGAAGAGATTACATGAACAACGCATAGCGATTCAAGATGTTTTACCATCTCTACCAAATTGTCGTCATGAAATCACAGCAAGGCAATGGGGTCTTATGAGCCAAATCATTGATATTCTGGCCAATTTTGAAGAAGCTACTAAAGAGCTGAGCAAAGAATCAACGACGTTATCTCAAGCAATCCCAATAGTACGAAGTCTTAAATCTTGCCTCAATAAAATTTCAAATGATCCTTCTTCTCATCCTGATGTGAAAAATCTGGCAAACTCCCTATTCAGTGGACTTTCGAATAGATTTGCGTTTATGGAATGTGATGAAACTTATCTATTAGCAACGATCCTTGACCCCCGATTCAAAACAAGGATTTTCAGCTCACCAGTGGTCGTTGAAACCGCTCGATCAGTTCTTAACGCTGCTCTTGATAACAGAGAGGCCGTAAGACCGACAAGACCTCCAGAAGACCTCAACCGTCGACAAGTAGAGGAATTTGGCAAGTATGCCAAGAAATAATTGAAGAGGCTGAAATGGAAGAGCCAATTTCAATATTTTCTGGGGATTCGCAAACTAAAAACGAGATAGATGCTTATCTAAAGCTCCCAAATTTATCGCCGACTGCTGATTCACTGGCCTTTTGGCGAGAAGATGTCCATTTTCCAAGTCTGAAAAAGCTCGCCCAAAAATATTTTTCACTGAAGCCATGTACAGTCGCCTCGGAAAGACTTTTTTCAACGGCTGGGAACATCCAGACTGAAAAAAGAAATCGCCTAAAAGCAGAAAATCTACAAATTTTATGTTTTTTAAATAAAAATTTGCCTGTTGTAAATTTTAATTATTAGAAGAGTAAACATTATTCAAATAAATAAGTCTTTGATTACCATGGCGAGATATTCGTATTCGTATTCGTATTCGCCGAATAGTAGGTTTGATATTCGTATTCGTATTCGTAAAAGTAGTATTCGTTGCATCACTAGTAAATATTCATAATTCCTTATGAAAACATGGTTCCCTACATTTTGACGAATTATGCGAACATAAATGTACTGAACAGCTGATTTTTTTCGCAATTTCCGTTCAGCTAGTTTGGTCCCATAGTAAAAGTTGTTTATAATGATGATTAAAATGACCCCACTGTTTACACTTACACCCTGTATATATACTAGGTATGTGAGATTTGGGTAGTAGGAAAGGATAAACATACTTCTCTGGTGGCAAATCCTGGTCATCATTCAAATTGTTTTCAACCTCGATGGTACTACCGATAGAACCTTCAACAAACTCGATCACTTGATCGATCCTTTTCAGGGAACTGATACCTAAAACAAAAAAAATAAATGACACGTCGTTCATCGAAATATAGCCCTTTAAGTTTTAACTAGCATAATTTTATTAATTTATAATATACCTACATATACATAATTATATAATATAATTATAATAATTTCGCACGAAAATAATACACGATCGCAGCGGTCAAATCAATCATCTGTTTATTTTGCGTATACTACACGTCTATGCAATAACGCGCGATAAAAAAAATAGTTTACTTCTGTCAAAAAACAATAATAAAGTACCTACTATTGTACTTCATAATGTGGGGTAATGTTTAGCAAAAGAATAAGGGTCAGTACACTTATCGGAATTTATAAAAATAAAATTTTATGAATACCGTTTCATTTCACATTCATACAATTTTATACTTTAGGCTATGGTAATACGGTCCTATTATAATGGAGCCAGTAAAATGCGCGAGGATTTTTCCGTTCTGTCTGAACTGACTTTTGGTTACCTATTTAATGTAAAATATATTATTATAATAATTTAGATTTTATTTATTTATAAAATATACTTTGAATCGACCTTGATATAAATACAAAAAAATAAAAAAATACATACCTTCGACTTCGGCAATCAGCAATCATTTGAGTCTTCAACTGTTTTAGTTCTCGCTTTTTCATTGTGTTTTTTTTTTTTGTTTCCCATATGTTATAGTATGTGCCAACACCCAAACTGCAAGAGTGCACTAACCTAGATACCGCGCATAGAAACAGCCTCACACGCGCGCCTCGAAACGCTGACACCGTATAGTGACGCACGTCATAGATTGCCCCTGTTTACCGGAGGCATGTAACCTTTTTCAGAAAGAAGAAATGATGAGGTATTCTGTATCTAACATCGATCGGAATAGCAATTCTATTTTGTAATATTTAAATATTGTAATTTTATTCTAATTAAAGTTAGTTAGAAATCATTTTGGTTTTTCTTGGGTCCTCCGACAGCGACGTACATATTTGGCGCAGTCGGTAGGATACTCGAGGCGTCTCGATTTGAGCTAGATAGGGCTATTCTGATATCGAATACCGTCTCGCTAATTCGCTACCGCCGTCGTGAGCGATCGCGTTCGCCGAGTATCCTGTACAAGAACCTGACGTCCTGCGCGGAGGAGTAATCCAGACATCGATCCCAGAGGTACCGAGATGCAGTTTATGTAAGTACACTGACAATCGTTTCTGTGAGTTGCTTTCAATTCCTTCCCCTTTACCTAAAGTAGGTTAATTTAGTTGCAATCATTTTTCACCCTAAGCAATCTATCCCGGAAGGGCCTACGCGCTCTAGACTAGCACGTAGGATAGATATAGACTTAAATAGAGATATCGGGGTAGGTTTAGAAACTACGGTTAATAGTTTAGAGAATTCATTAAGTTTAGAGAGTTCCGAGCCAGTCATAATGTCCGATCCCGATACGATTTTTAAGACTTTACGTTTAGTACCAGATTTCGATGGTAATCCACATATCTTGCCAAGATTTATACATCTTTGTGATCAAATTGTTTCCGAGTATATAGAAGCAGACCCGGAGAATGCTTTGGCTAAGCTATGCGTAATTAACGGTATTTTAAATAAAATAACAGGGTCAGCTGCGCGTATTATAAATTCAAATGGAATATCTGAAGATTGGGATAGTATTAAATCGTGCCTCATAAATAACTTTTCTGATCAGAGAGATGAGACCGCTCTTTACAATGATTTGATGTTGGCAACTCAGGGAAACAATTCACCTCAAGAGTTTTATGATCGATGCCTTAATTTATTCAGCACCATTATGACGTATGTTACCCTACACGAGAATGTTAGAACAACTATAGAGGCTAAGCGTACTCTGTATCGGAAGTTGACCATGCAGGCATTTGTTCGTGGGTTAAAAGAACCATTAGGGTCACGTGTACGTTGCATGCGTCCTGATAGTGTCGAAAAGGCGTTAGAATTTGTGCAAGAAGAATTGAACGTCCTGTATTTGCAAAACCGTCAGGAACCAATAACTGATAAAAAGTCAAATGTACATACAACAAAAACTTTGCCAATGGCCGCATCCACCGATAACGTTAGCCCCATGTCTAGAACGTTCAATTTCAATGCACGAGCCGGGCCCATCGCAAACTTTCAGCCACTGCAGACGTGGAGGCCGAATTTTCAGGTTAACCGGCCTATCCCGTTTGGGAACGCTTTCGGAACGCCTTCGCATTCGCAACAAATGTACCGCGCGCCGATATCGCATACCCAGCAAATGTTCCGCGCAGCTTCGCCTAGCTACAATCGTTTCAACAATAATTTCCAAATGCAACCGCGAATCATTCCACAAAACTCCGGCCCTAAGCCTATGAGCGGTGTTAGCCATTATATTACTAAAGAAAGGCCGTCATTTGGTCCATCAGCACCTCATGACTGGCGTACCAATGGAAACCCGCCTCCATCTAATTACTTTAAGACCAAAGAAATGAACATGAACTTATGCTTAGATGATGGTGGTCAGTACTACTATTATCCAGAATATTTTAATGAACCGGACTTTAATTTTTACCCAGAAAACTCGGAATATTATAACATAGAACCGACGTATTGCGCAGGCAGTGATTTAAGTCCCGAAAATTTTGCTATTGGTTACCCGGTCGCTGTAACTAACGAACCTGAACCATCTACGCCTAAATCCAGTAATGAAAAGGATTTTCAGAAGCGCGAGAAATCAGACAAGTCAAAATAGAATTAAACTTACACACACAAAGACAGCTTCCATTCATCCAGATTTTACAACCACCATTAAGATTGCTGATTGACACGGGCGCAAATCAATCATTCATTAGCCCGGAAGCTGTACAAACATACTTCAATAATTTTCCTTTAAATTTCGATCCCTTTGAGGTCACAAATGTACACGCTACAACAAGAAATAACTACTCCATAAATATTCCGACCTTTACTGAATTTCAGGAGCATGATGATATTAAATTATTCATTTACAAGTTTCATGAGTACTTCGACGGGCTTATAGGATTAGACCTACTGGAAAAATGGGAAGCCAAAATCGACCTTAAAGATAAATTGTTAATAACTCGTAATTCTACTAATACAATTAAAATGTACAATTCCCGTAACATAAACTTATACGAGGACGTCATACCAGCTAACTCATCAAAAATACTGAAGGTACCGATCAACTTACATGACGGCGACGCGTTTGTTTCTGAGCAGACTATATCGAATTGTATTATTAGAGATTGTTTAACTACAGTAGCGAATAACCGTGGATTTTTGGAAGTTATTAACCCAACTTCACATGATTTAATATTCTCAATGGATCGTGCCGTACAAGCGGAGACCTATAACATTCAGTGCACGCGTACCGAACAATTGTTCGATATTCAGCATGCGAACATCGAACACACGTCAGCTAGAGCGAAAGATGTTATAGAGCGTTTGCGTACGGACCACCTCAATGACGAAGAACGTATTAATTTAGAAACTTTATGCGGAAAATACGCTGATATATTTTATATAGACGGAGAGGTTCTAACATTTACTAACAAAATAAAACACCGAATTCGAACCACCGACGAAGTCCCCATTCACACAAAAAGCTATCGATACCCGTACATACATAGAGATGAAGTCCGAGATCAGATAGATAAAATGTTAGAGCAGGGTATTATAAGACCGTCGGAGTCTGCCTGGAGCTCACCTATCTGGGTCGTCCCAAAGAAGGCAGACGCTTCAGGGAAAGCCAAGTGGCGTCTAGTAGTTGATTTTAGAAAATTGAATGAAAAAACCCACGACGACAAGTACCCCATACCGAACATTAATGACGTTTTAGATAAGCTAGGAAACTGCCAATACTTCACAACTCTTGACCTTGCAAGTGGATTTTACCAGGTTGAGATGGACCCCGTTGACATCCCCAAGACTGCATTTAATGTGGAGAATGGGCATTACGAGTTTTTACGAATGCCCATGGGGTTGAAAAATTCGCCATCAACATTCCAACGTGTTATGGACAATGTCCTCAAAGACCTTCAGAACACGATCTGCCTGGTCTACTTAGATGATATCGTCATATTTAGTACATCCCTGCAAGAACACATAATCAACCTTGAAAAGGTATTCAAAAAATTAAGAGAGTCAAATTTTAAAATTCAATTAGACAAATCGGAGTTCCTTAAACTAGAAACGTCTTATTTAGGTCACGTCATAACTAGAGAAGGCATCAAACCAAATCCGGATAAAATCACCGCTATCCAAAACTACCCTATTCCAACTACCCCCAGAGAAATCAAACAATTCCTCGGTCTAGTAGGCTACTATAGGAAATTTATTCCGGACTTCGCGCGCGTAACTAAACCTCTAACACAATGTTTAAAAAAAGGAAAAAAGATAACAATTAATTCTGAGTATACCGCAAGTTTCGAAAAATGTAAAGCCCTAATAACTAATGATCCGATCCTACAGTACCCCGACTTCCAAAAAGAATTCATTCTGACCACTGATGCTTCTAACGTCGCTTTGGGCGCTATTCTATCACAAGGAACGGTCGGCGCGGACAAACCAATTTGTTACGCATCCCGCACTCTCAATGAGAGTGAAATAAACTACAGTACAATCGAGAAGGAGCTCCTTGCAATAGTTTGGGCCACAAAGTATTTTAGACCGTATTTGTTCGGGAGGAAATTTAAGATCATCACGGATCATAAGCCACTCCAATGGGTTATGAACCTAAAGGAGCCCAACTCTAGACTAACCAGATGGAAGCTAAAACTATCCGAGTACGACTTTACCGTCATATACAAAAAGGGTTCAAGTAACAAAAATGCAGACGCTCTCTCCCGTATCCAAATACATAACGAAGAAACCTATTCCATGATGGGAAATGCTTCTGAACGTCCGGGTTCAATAGATAACTCGTCTACAATATCAGCCCATACCAGTCAAGAGAACCCTATTCTTGAAATTCCGATTGTTGATCAGCCCTTAAACAAGTTTCATAGACAAATCTGTATAACGGTAGTTGGTGATATAAAAAACCGCCCCACGGCATCTAAACCCTTCGATACACATACCCGAACGGCCGTCCAAGTATCTCAATCAAATTTAGAAACGGACACTATCAATATCATCAAAAAATATGTAAACCCTAAGGTTAAAACTGCGTTACTTATAAAACCCCCTCTGGCAATGTACAGAATCATACCTATCATTCAGGATAAATTTAAAAGTGCTTCAATGAACCTCGTTTTAGCTAAAAGAGAGGTCGAGAATGTTAAGGAATATTTAAAGCAACAGGAGATCATTAAGCATTACCACAACGGTAAAACAAATCACCGCGGAATAAACGAATGCTATTTAGCCCTCTCTGAGCGTTATTACTGGCCAAAAATGAAAGATGAGATAACAAAGTTTGTCAACGATTGCATTATCTGCGGACAAGCAAAGTATGACCGTCATCCCATAAAGCAATGTTTTAATATAGTACCCCCGGCCACCAAACCATTTGATACCGTTCATATAGATCTGTTAACAATTCAAAATGAAAAATACCTAACAATCGTAGACGTATTTTCTAAATACGCACAAGCTTATTACATACGAGATGGTACAGCCGTTAGTGTCCTACAGGCGTTACTGAAATTCTGCTCGCACCATGGTTTGCCTTTAACCATCGTATCGGATAACGGTACGGAATTCACTAACCAATTATTTAACGAATTCATTAATTTGCATAAAATAATTCATCACAAAACTCTGGCGCATACCCCAAATGACAATGGGATTGTGGAACGTTTTCACTCATCCTTACTAGAACACCTACGTATTTTAAAACTGACCCATAAAGACGATGACGTAATCAACCTCGTCTCCTATGCGATTTTAGCATACAACAGCACAATACATAGTTTCACAAAATGCCGGCCATTTGATATTATAACCGGACACTTCGACCCGCGAGACCCCTTTGACGTAGATCTAACTAAACATCTATTACAGCAATACATGCAAAACCATAAAGAAAAGATTAAATTAGTCTACAACGTAATAAATGAGTCTTCCCTCGCAACCCGCACTAAAATTATAGAAAACCAAAACAAAACTCGCGAGCCCGAAAATGAATATCAGCCTCAACAACGTGTCTTTGTCAGCAACCCTTTAGCGACCCGTCAAAAACTAGCCCCTAGATATACTCAAGACACCGTTTTAGCCGACCTACCTATTCACATCTATACATCGAAAAAGCGAGGTCCCGTCGCTAAAAGTCGGCTGAAAAGAGTACCTAAAAGCGCTCTATTGTTACAGGGTGCTACTGGTCCTGACTGCTCATTTGATAGTAGCCCAGGAAACAAACCAGAAGATAACACTTGAAAGCCTGGACGATGGCCCAGGAATACTACCCTTTCGGCTTGGTGCAACCAAACTTATAACCCATTACCATACCTTCCTGCAGTACATCCAAACTAAGGACATCGACTTAAACATTAGAACGTTACAAGATCAGTTAGACAACTCTAGGCTAAAATTAGATAATAATACACATATGCTGTATGAAGTTCAATTAGACTATCTTTCGGAAAAACTGCAATGCGTCGCACGCCAACTAGAAACATTAAAACCAGGTCGTGTAAAGCGAGGTCTCATAGATGGGCTAGGCTCTATAATAAAAAGCGTCACAGGAAATCTTGACTACTCAGACGCGGTCAGATACGATAATACTATCAAAATCCTTCAGGAAAATAATTTCAAAACCACCGAGGAACTAAATAACCACATTAGTCTCAGTAAGGAATGGATGGCCCAACATTCCGACATTATCGGGCAATTAGTAGCTAACCAAATTAAAATTAATGACACGCTAAAATTATTACTAGACAGAAATGCTTACAAAGATTATAACCTTATAAGATTTGCAAAATTCGGACAGTGTTTAACTATACTAGCTGGAAACTTAGATAAAGTATTAAACGAGCTAGTCAGAGTGGAGAACATGCTGGCATTCATTCACAGCTCAAGTGTACATCATTCCATGATTAGCATAGAAGTTTTACGGCATATGATTGATAAACTAGTTAAAATCTACGGTAGAGATAAGGTAATAGATTTAGAACTTAGAGAATATTATGATATTATTAAACCGGGATATTATTATTCAGGCAGCCAAATAATAATTATATTTAAATTTCCGATATTTGCAACTGATATATACGATCTCTATAAACTGTCAATAGCCCCCAATAAATATAGACAAGCCCTTATCCCTCCTCATCCATTGATTGCAACAAGCAGGAAAGGTTATGTGTATATAGAGGCTGAATGCCCGAAGTATAACAACTGGTATCTCTGTGGAAAAACGACGAGTCACCAGCTGCACGAAGACCCAGACTGCACGCAGAAACTTATTATGGACCAGACCCTCGACGGAAGCTGCGAAATCGTAACCACATCATTATCAAGAATAGCTATGGAAGAATTAGATGAGAAGCATTACGTCATATCGTTCCCCAATACGACCCGAATACATACCTTATGCGGACGAGAGGAATATACCCTACTGAATGGCACTTACTTGGCCATTATACCCGTGAATTGCTTCCTGTACACCCCAGAGTTTACCATCACTAATCTCAATGACCATGTGGAAGGACAACCAATCAAAATTACGAAGCTAAACTACAACACGGAAGACCACCCGGAACCAGTACAAGTCAACCTCAACTCGATTGATCTTACTAAACTACACGATGCTCAACACCGAGTAATTTCACAGCCACCTTTACGGGTGCAACCTTTACCATCGGAATACTTATACCATACAACGATTCCGTTCTACATCGTATTATCCGGTACACTTGCACTCGGTGCATTCATCGGTATAAGACACTGTAAGAAATCAAAGTCTGGAGCCGAGAAACCATCTACCGGAGACAAGATTTATGCAGAGCCTGGAGCATCTGAAATACCGAAGGCACATTCAGCAATATTTTCTCAGTTCAAACTTCAAAAATAATTGCTGATCTGACGGCGGAGGTGTTATAGTATGTGCCAACACCCAAACTGCAAGAGTGCACTAACCTAGATACCGCGCATAGAAACAGCCTCACACGCGCGCCTCGAAACGCTGACACCGTATAGTGACGCACGTCATAGATTGCCCCTGTTTACCGGAGGCATGTAACCTTTTTCAGAAAGAAGAAATGATGAGGTATTCTGTATCTAACATCGATCGGAATAGCAATTCTATTTTGTAATATTTAAATATTGTAATTTTATTCTAATTAAAGTTAGTTAGAAATCATTTTGGTTTTTCTTGGGTCCTCCGACAGCGACGTACATATTTCATATTACTCAACAAATATGTAGAAATCTAATGATAATAATGGCGGCTAGGCGCGGAGCAAATTGACATGGACTACCCGTCTCAACAGAGCGAGGGCTACTGATCGGTGAAACAAACTGATGTCTCAAGCTCATGTCACGCGAGACGGAAGACAGCGTATTTCGCGGATTAAAAATGTAGTAAGCGCCAAATGCTTTTTATTATGTCATGTATTAAAATAGACAATACTTTTAAAAATCGCTAGGGACAGCTCTAGATTATACATGAGTGATAATATTTATCTAATTTATGGTTCAGTAATATGCACCAAAATAGAATGCAAACCAAAAATGTTGAAAATTAGAGGTAACTTTGTGATGGTTTTCTATCGAGAAAATTTTATCCAACTATGTTTTTCGTCAGGACCGACCTTTACATTTATTATGAAGTTTCCTGACATATACGTTTTTTCCAATTTGCACACGATTTACTACGGTGAAAATCTAATCAAAGATTGAAGATTTTGCTTTAGGCCCAATCTTAATACATTAGGCGCGGCAGACGCACATGCGCGTTTTCGGACGTTCACCAGGTGCTTGACGCACCTGTGCATTCGGTGTGCATCTCTATTGTTTCGAAAACATCGTAAAATAAGGGTCCGTAAGGGTGTAGCATAAAGAATTAAGCAGACAATGTGTTAAT
This sequence comes from Dicycla oo, assembly GCA_948252095.1. Taxonomy (NCBI): domain Eukaryota; kingdom Metazoa; phylum Arthropoda; class Insecta; order Lepidoptera; family Noctuidae; genus Dicycla; species Dicycla oo. Next base: position 5,669,203 of record OX411711.1, on the reverse strand, counting down.
GTAGTTTGTGTAGAGGAGTGAAAATAGTTTAGTTTTGTAGTCTTAATAAGGCTAACTCTATACCCAATTTTAACTTTCAATTTTATTAAAAAATTACCAAAATATTTTATTTAATGGTGCCCCAGATACAGGCTGAGCTTAGTGCCTAGTTTGGGTCCAACGATACCTCCATATAATTATTGCAATTCGAATGTTAAATTATACGATTTTTACTTTACTTATTTTTGTTTTATTTATAACTTTTACAATTTTAGCAAAATAGGAATTAGAAAAACCAAAACCAGTTCATGAACATATTTTTATTTGTCATATTACTAAACTTATCATATGTGATGTCATAAATACAAACTGAATTGTTATACTTTCACAAAGGTAACATAACATTGTTTCTCTTCATATTTGATCAATAATAATTACACTTCTTAGGTGATGCTGTTATGTTTTCATCTAGAGCATTTATTTTTCATACATGAACATATGCTCTCTACGAGTCCTCCACCAAATTACAAGCAACAATAATTAATTATTCATAAGTTTCACCTTATAAAGTTTTACTTAGAATGCTTTGCATGAACTTATTCTTGAAGTCTTTCTATTCTTTCCAAATTCACAAGTTTTCACACTGAAAAATGCTTCTGCCCGTGACTTCGTCCGCGTGAAATTTCTTGTTCTCTCTCTCTCTCTCACTGTGTCGCAACACATCGCCCGCACGCGCTATTACTTCGTTTTCGCTTAGCGTTCTTTCTGACGTTTTCTTTTTGCTCGACTGCTAGGGTCGTACCGTGATGTTAAATAGCCTATAAACCTTTCTCAAGAACTGGGCTACCAAATGCAGATAGATTTTTCTAATCCGACTAGCAGTTACAGATATTAGAGTGTTCAAACAAACTCTTCAGCTTTATTATTAGTAATAGATACTAAAAACACACATGCTCTTTTCAATCAACACAGCAAAGACAAGTTGTAATAATACAGAATAGAATTTTCCAGGTACCTACATGTAGCGACGCCATAAAATTCACACCTTGAGTTCTGATTATGACCTTCATTCAGACATCGGTATTCCACTGTGAATACTCCGCTACACTTCCTTGTAACCTAGCCCTAAGAAGTATATTTTGTGGTTTATCTGCATTTTCTGCGTCTTTCTGCATGTGTCCCTTCATGTGCCTGTTTAGGGCACATTTCTGTATGAAAGCTTGGTCGCATAGCACACATTTGTGGGGCTTTTCACCCGTGTGTATCATTCTGTGGTTCCGCAAATCTTTCCGTGACATGAAGCGCTTAGGACAGAGGTCGCAACCGTATGGGCGTTCACCTGTAATTAGATGAAGTATTAATTATTTATTGTTTAGAACACAATGTTCTTTTCTTTACTTAAATCAAGTATTTGATACAGAAATGCCCGAATCGTGACTTAACTAATATCAACTCATGAATAGCTCTTTTAAGATCTGACAATAGTCGGGTCGTCCCGAAATATTTTCAATGAATAAAGGATGTATCAGAAAGGGTGTGGTACAGACCATCAAACTGAACAACTTTCTCCATGAGACCAACATAACATATCGTAATCGAGAAAAACATATCAGCAGTCCCATACATTTGGGTCGAGTAGGTATTGAAGCTTTGTATGGGACAACTGATAATTATTTCTTGATTACGATGTTGGTCTCATGGAGAAAGCTGTTTAGCTTGATGGTCTGTACCACACCTTTCTGATACACCTGTATATTATTTATAGTATTAGTAGTGGCTAAGTAATAACAGCCGCACGGGTCGATCGATCAGGTCAAGCTATGCTTGCCGCGATCAGTCCATGGATGAGTGACCATCTTTACGTACCAAGACCCCTCAGTGCCTCGGAACGCGCGTTAAGCCGTTGCCGCCTTGGTCCCGGCGGTCTGAATGACAGCCGGGACCGCCGGGAGCCGGGAAAAATAAATATAATAATATATTTTTAAATAACTATAAAATGCTCTAGTGTAAAGTTACATGTCTTTTGGTAAATGTTGCCTTTCAATCGTCGATATATAAACTCTTCGCAGATCAATAGACTGGAAGTTCCAATGCGAATATTGCCATCATCATCATGCTTCGCAAACGTATTATTATTTAACAAAAGTTTTTAAAATTCTTTCAAAATTAACCACAGCACTAAGGGTTTCTGATTTAAACAAGATAGCTCTTACCACCTCGTTCTTTCCTAAACGACGAAAGGATTTCCCTTGCTTAGAGAAACTAAAAAACAAGGGGCTCGTGACCTCTTCGTGCCTCGGAAAGCACGTTAAGCCGTTGGTCCGGGCTGTCATTCGTGGATCTTTGACAGTCGTCACGGGTCGTCAGAAGCCCGAAAGTCTGACTACCAGTCTTACCAAGGGGCATCGTATTATCCAGTAACTGGGTTGTAGAGGTCAGATAGGCAGTTGCTTCATGTAAAATACTGGTATTCAGCCGCATCCGGTTAGACTGGAAACCGACCCCAACATAGTTGCGAAAAGGCTAGGCCGATGATATTATAAAGAGTAGCAAAACAACCAAACCTGTGTGAGTTCTCATGTGCTGTACTTTAAAACTCTGGCTTTTGAACTTCTTATCGCAGTATGGGCACGAATATGGTTTCTCTGAAGAATGAGATCGCATGTGTTTGAAGAGATCACCCTAAAATAAACAAAATATTAACTTTCACCACTCTGAAGGCTCAAAATTATCATTCTTCTTTCAGCAAAACGCGGGTAAAGCCTGCTCATTAATCGCCTTATTCCCTTATTAATAAACGCGGAGTAAAGTTACCAGTACTTTATAAGCTTTAGAGATTAACCATACATTTTTCAATTTATGATTTCATTAGAGTAATAAATGGTACTCCGCATTTACTAATGAGAAGGCAACAGTCTAGCTATCATTTTTAAGACTAAGGACAACGCAAAACTAAGCGTTTTCTATAAAAAAAAAAATTATAATAAATAACCACAAATTGCCACAAACCTTGATATAAAACCTCATATCACACACTTGGCAGGCTATGTTCTTGATGCCTGTATGCCTAATCAAGTGCGTCTTGAGGTTGCCTTGCTGCGCAAACTTTTTGCCGCATTGACCACAAATGTAGTTTTTTTGGTTACTATGCGTTTCTAGGTGGGTCTGAAATAATTAATTAATATATTAGGCGCGGCAGACGCACATGCGCGTTTTCATAACTTTCTTCGAGTGCGGCGCGCCGCACCTGTGCGTTCGTTGTGCATCTCTATTGTTTCGAAAACATCGTAAAATAAGAGTCGGTAAGGGTGTAGCATAAAGAAGCGTTTGCATAAAGAATTAAGCAGACAATGTGTTAATGGTGTTACACAACATGTGACATAGATTAGGCACAAACAGAGTGATAATATTGGGATAGCTACTGAACATTAAAATGTGGACTAAACTATATATATCTTCTGTCCTTTTCTTAATGAAATAGAAAGCAAAAGATGCAGTGAACTTAAATTTAGTTTAGTTTGTGAACAAGGGAATCGGCGCCATTATTAGACTTGCTAACTACCTTTTTTTTTTTTTGTGGATGGGAAATCATCAAATAACTTCTCCCGCTCTGGGTGGAGCGGAAGGGCGTGTCAGACTTTTACTGACTAAAACCCACCCGTGTTCCTTCAGTTGCCTATGCCAGGGCCACGGTATCTTTTTCAAACAACCCGCGACCCCAGCGGCATCGGCCCTATTGGACCCCATCTCTTGCTGACATCTCTTTGAGGCGCGCGTGGAACACAACGCGCCGTCGACCCGGGCCTGGTCCTCACCGGACGGCGAGCTACCCACTACTCACCGTCCGCAAGCCCGCGCCTACGGTGGCCGGGAATCGGCTATCGATTCCCGCCGCCCAGGGCATCTCCTGCGGCGACTGAGGGCGTGAGGTTGCCTCTCCCTCACGCGTTCCGCCTCCTCCTTTGCGAGCATTACCGCTTCGCAGAAGGAGGTGACGGCCTCCCATGCACTCTCGCTCCGCACCATGGCCTGGACCAAACTCGGACGCGAGAGATCGCCGCCGCCGATCGCCTCCGTGAGAACACGACGGTGCTCTGCCCAAGCCGGGCAGACCTCCACTGTATGCTCCACCGTGTCCTCTGGGCGATCCACACAATGGTGACACCCGGGCGTTTCCTCCCGCCTTATGCGAAACAGGAACCTCCCGAAACAACCGTGTCCGGTGAGGACCTGCGTCAGGCGGAAGGTGAGGACGCCGTGGCGCCTCTCTAACCACTCCTCAAAGAGGGGACTTATCGCCGCAATTGTGGCGTGCCCAGCGCTGGGCTGCGACAGTCGCACTCTCCATGTCGCCATGAGATCCCGCCGGAGCTCTGTCCGCTGTACCGTGATTTCTCGCGGCAGCGGAGTTACGCCCCGGCGTTTCGCCTCCTCGCGCCACTCCCACACGTGCGCGAGGACTTTCGCCTCCAGATCCCACGGCGGCAATCCGGCAAGGAGGCTCGCCGCCTCACCGGAGACCGTGCGGTAACCCCGGACTAGCCGAATGGCCATGACCCTCTGGGACGCGTTCAACCGGCGGATTGGCCGCAGCCTCAGGGAACGCGCCCACACCGGTGCCCCGTAAAGGGCCATGGACCGCACGACCCCCGCGTAAAGCCTCCGGCAGGAGGCGTTTGGACCACCTAGATTGGGCAGGAGCCGCTTCAAGGCAGCCCCAGCCCGCTCCAGTCTGGGAGCCAAACGTCGGAAATGCTCCACGAAGTTCCACCGGCTGTCGAGGACGAGTCCCAGGTACTTCATCGTCGACTCGACTCCGATGCGAACCCCTCCTACCGTTATTTGGGAACCCGACGGTGGCGCATTCCGAGGACCATGAAAACACATGGCCTCGGACTTGTGCAGGGCCACCACGAGTCCCAACTGCCGGATCCTCTCAACGACTATCGCAACCCCGCGTGTCGCTAATTCAGCCGCCGCCTGGTGCGACCTCCCCTGCGCCAGGACCAGCGTGTCGTCAGCGTAACATACCACGCTGACGCCGCTAGGGAGGTCGGCGCGCAGCACCCAGTCGTACCCGATGTCCCACAAATGCGGCCCCAGGACCGATCCCTGTGGGACACCGCACGACATCTCTCGCCGGTTCCACTCTCCCTGATGACCGGGGTAGATGACGGCCCTATCCGTCAAATAGGCCTCAACCACTCGACAGAGGTAGGTCGGCATCCGGTGATACCGGAGTGCCTCCCTGATGCAACTCCATGGCAGGGTATTGAAGGCGTTGGCGATGTCTAGAGACACCGCCAAGACGACCCCACCCCGGGCAACAGCATCCCCCGTCGTGAGGGCTCGCACGCGCATGATGGCGTCCACCGTAGAGCGCCCCCTGCGGAAACCAAACTGGCTCTCCGCCAAATCCGGCCCCTCCTGCACCAGCCACCTGACGAGGCGGTCTGCAATAACTCTTTCAAAGAGCTTGCCCACCTCGTCGAGCAGCACGATGGGTCGGTAAGCGGACGGAGAGTCCGCAGGACGCCCCGGCTTCTTAATGAGGACCAGTTTTCCCGTCTTCCAACGAAGTGGGAACTGGCCCCTCTCCAAGCATGCGCTTAGGAACCCCCCTAGTCGAGGCCCGAGAGCCCCAAAGGCCAGAACCCAGGCTCTTCCAGGTAAGCCGTCGGGTCCTGGGGCGGCATTTTTGGCACTCAGCCTACGTACCGCCGCTCTCAACTCTACCTCGGTCACTTCCGGAGCATCGTCGTCGTCGTCGGTGATGTGGTCCGCAACGGGCACCGCAGGAAGCGGAGCCATGGGCGGGGGAGTATGTTCCCCTCGCGAAGGGAACAGAGCGCTCACCACGTCCTCCACAAGCTGGGGCCGGAGACTCTGCGTCAGCGGGGGCGCCCATGGACGGAGTTTATTCCGTACCATTTTATAAGGGCGTCCCCATGGGTCCCTGTTTAGAGTCTCCAGCGACTCCTCGCGAGCCAGATCCCTGGCCCGCAAGATCGCCGCTCGGAGGGCGGTCTTCGCCTCTCTGTACCCCTCGTACAGCTCCGCCTGAATGGCTTCCGTATCCGGAGGGCGGATACGGAGCCTGCGGTGCCTGGTGTACCGGTGCCGCGCAGCAACGCACGCCTCGCGCAGAGCCGTCAGCTCCGGCGACCACCAATACACCTGGCGCCAGGCGCGACCGGGCTGGACCCGGGGCATTGCCACGTCACATATTTCGGACATGGCCTCCCGGAACCACTCCGCCTCGTCGTTGATGTCGGCAGGCCTGTCCGGTGGTGACACCCAGGCCTGCACGATCGAGGCTTCCAGGAGGAGCTCCCGGTCCAGCTTCTTCAGCGCCCACCGTGGACCACTCGGGGCCTGTCGGACCGGCGCGCTCGAGGTCTGGGCGGAGACATCAAACCGGATGTACCGGTGGTCGGAATAGGTCTCCACCCCCTCTATGACGCGCCAGTCAACAACATGTGGCAATAGAGCGGGGCTGGCGAACGAAATGTCCACCACTGATTCGCCCCGCATCCGCACACACGTGGGGACAGAACCCCGGTTTAGGATGACCAGACCTGTCTCCAGAGCCCAGTCCTCCACCATCCTGCCCCGTGTGTCCGTATACCGGGAACCCCAAGCCACATTTTTGGCGTTGAAGTCCCCGAGGACGAGCACGGGAAGGGATAAAACAAAAATAAATTAATTTGATTTTGTTTTTTGTGGGGTCAATCGACCGCAGTTGGTGTAGTCACTTGAAATATTAGATTAAAAATATTATTTTTGTGTGTAAACTACACAGACGTGATTGAGAACCAGCACTTTTCTAACATCAAAATTAAATGACAGTTCCCTAAAACGCACGCCCTTCTCCACTTCCTAGTGCTTTAGCTGAGGAGAAGAAGTGGCGCAACAAACTCCCTAGCAGCACACCAGTCTATTCAGTTAAAAAAAAAAAACTATACAAAACTGCGCAAAATATTAGGTTGGAGAAAAAGTCTTTTCGCATTATACTTGTAATAAAATCTCTTTGGCTATAATATTTGTATCTGGCTGGTTTTGGTATCATTGAAAGTTTAAATTTTAAAGAACATGATTCCAAATTCAAATTAGGAAAATGTGTGATTTTCATTTGTTTTTCGTACCGTCAAGATGAGTGAATTTAATGAAGAAATTCGATACATTTTAAAATTTTACTACAAAAAAGGTAAAAATGCAACGCAAGCCGCGAAAAAAATTTGCGATGTTTATGGACCTAGTGTAGTGTCTGTGAGAGTAGCACAAATTTGGTTTAACCGTTTTCAATCCGGAAATTTTGATGTCAAAGATGCACGTCGCTCTGGTCGCCCTATTACGGATAAAAAGGATGCCATTTTTGAAAAAGTGGAGCAAGATCGGCATATCAGTAGTTACGACGTAGCTGAAGAACTGGAAATTGACCACAAAACAGTTTTGGCGCATTTGAAAAAAACTGGGTACACAAAAAAGCTCGACATTTGGGTACCTCACGAGCTCACTGAAAGAAACCTAATGAACCGTGTACTCATTTGTGATTCTTTATTACGACGTAATGAAACCGAACCATTTTTGAAGAAGCTGATAACTGGTGATGAAAAATGGATCACGTATGACAAGAACGTGCGAAAAAGGTCGTGGTCAAAGGCCGCTCAGGCTTCACAGACTGTGGCGAAACCCGGGTTAACTCGCAACAAGGTGATGCTGTGTGTGTGTGGTGGGATTGGAAGGGCATTATTCAATATGAGCTGTTACCACCAGGCAGGACCATCGATTCTGAACTCTACTGCGAACAACTGATGAGATTAAAGCAAGAAGTTGAGAGAAAGCGGCCGGAATTAATCAACAGAAGGGGTGTGGTTTTTCATCATGATAACGCTAGACCTCACACATCTTTAGCCACTCAGCAAAAATTAAGAAAGTTTGGCTGGGAGGTGTTAATGCATCCGCCGTATAGTCCTGACCTTGCACCTTCAGATTTCCACCTATTTCGGTCTCTTCAGATTTCTTTAGGCAGTGTCAGGTTAACATCACGAGAGGACTGCCAAAACCACTTGTCGCGGTATTTTGACCAGAAGTCCCAAAATTTCTATAGCAATGGGATCATGTCCCTACCTACAAGATGGCAAGAAGTTATCGAACAAAATGGTACCTACATACTTTAGTTAAATGTAAATAAACTATATTAAAAAATGTTTTGAATTTTCTTAAAAAATGCGAAGAAACTTTTTCCCCAACCTATTAATATATCTAAGTACGTTACGCAACAGAAACATTAAAGGGTTTAGCCGTCCTTCCATAGGCAAACTGCCCCCGATAGGAACCTATATCGTAACCTATGCTATATTGTAGAGGGTACTAATAGTAGTTCATCGAGTAGATATTAGCTCTGTATGTTAGTTAATTGAGGAGCTATTTGAAAAAAAGTGTCCGGAGATGACTTTTTTTCAAAGTGATATATCTCTGTTGATTTTAAAGCTAGAAAAATAAAACCAATTCCAGTGTTTATGGTACACTCTACAGTTTATTTTATATAAATTTCCATGAGCCAAGCCTAAATAAAAATATTAAAAAAATGCAAATAAATTATTTTTTTATTGATTTCTATCAGATCGAATTGAATTACCACTTTGAAAAAAATATATAATAATTGTCTATACCTTGCCTAACAGCATGCCAAGTTTTATTAAAATCCATTAGGTGCAACATGTTGAAAAAATACAATGAAAGTAAGTGGACCACCTTGTTGACACTGTAAATTCAAGTAATTAAAAACGAAATGCTAAAAACGCTAATAATAAAGCGCTTTAGTGTTTGCAATGTTGAACTCCATAAGCAAACTATAGCATTTTTGATGCTCAATTTTTATCACTGGTGCCCGTTTTAAAGTTCTATAGTTTGCTTATGGAGTTTAACATTGAAACGCTCAAACGCTTTAATCACAAAAACACTTTGATTTACAGTGGACGCTTTCAAATTGTATTAGATTTTAATAATCTTTAACAAAATAGCGTTTTGACAGTTTATATAAAGTACATTAATGGTTGGTAGTGTCACTAGTCTATTACAATATTTTGTCAGTCTACTTTTATAGTGAGTAGATTATCAAAGTACCCGCGCGTGCATGTTCCTACATGACCACAGTGCATAGTCGTGCATGGTCGTCCCAATGGAAAAAGCCACGAAGATATTCGGCGTTATTGCTGTAACTGTGCAAATGGAAATCGAACAGTTGGGTGTTGCTCCCAAGTAGCGGCAATTATATATTATTTATCAAATGCAAGATATAAATCTCATATAGTTCGTCCAGTGTTTTTTCTATAAATAACGATCACGTTGTAATTAATGAAAATAGTGACGATGACTAATAAAAGCTATTTTTTATTAATATGGATTCAACTATTACTGAGAAAAGATCATTCCATTTTCTTTTGAACCTTTCATGCCCAATATTGAAAAATCAAATATGTAATACAATTTAATTAAGTACTATATTATTGAAAAATTGAAAGTTAAAAGCGTCATCAAAGTGGTCATAAGGTGGTCCACTTACTTTCATTATTTTTTTTCAACATATTGCACCTTATGGATTTTAATGAAACTTGGCATGCTGTTAGGCAAGGTATAGACAATTATTATATATTTTTTTCAAAGTGGTAATTCAATTCGATCTGATAGAAATCAATAAAAAAAATAATTTATTTGCATTTTTTAAATATTTTTATTTAGGCTTGGCTCATGGAAATTTATATAAAATAAACTGTAGAGTGTACCACAAACACTGGAATTGGTTTTATTTTTCTAGCTTTAAAATCAACAGAGATATATCACTTTGAAAAAAAGTCGTCTCCAGACACTTTTTTTCAAATAGCTCCTCAATTAACTAAGATATAGAGCTAATATTTACTCGATGAACTACTATTAGTACCCTCTACAATATAGCATAGGTTTCGATATAGGTTCCTATCGGGGGCAGTTTGCCTATGGAAGGACGGCTAAACCCTTTAATTTAATTACTTGCTATAAGTCAGCTAGCACACGCCAATATACCAAAAAAAAAGAAGAAAAGAAAATAATCGAAAACTATACTCTAGCAGAAACAAAAATACAAAACTAAAAACGTAAGCAGAACTTTATACCTAAATAAAAGCCTACAGTAATAAAGGGCGTGCCCACTTACATATAGCCGTACATGTAGTCATAGCTCGAAGTTACAAATGATAAACTAGGACCATCGAAGTTCAATAAACAACGAGTTAAATTACTAATAACAAAACAAAACCAAGGTCAGCAAGACGACCAGTCACCACAAGCAGCACCCGTTCAGGAGCATAACGCAAAGATCAGCCATTAAACCCCTCGCCATATTTGAGGGAAGGAGACAACCCGACGCCCGACGCTACCGCAAGCAGTGACATCTAAGGGAGCATGACGAACTTGCTGCCGGTTGCTCAGGCAAGAAAACTATGATCAATTGTCGAGGTCACTAGCTAACCACATATTGCAATACCACTCATAAAAAAATAAACATTGAAATGAGTAGATTATGTCAATAATAAATAAAAATAAAATTAAAATAAATTGACAGTCAAAGAAAATAAATAATTATATGAACTCATATAACCTGTCAGTAAGTAAGCTGATTCTGGAGAAATAACATAAACTTTGTCTTAAGTTAAACACAGCGACCCTATTCTTATCGTTTAAGTAATCGTTGATAGAATAGTATGCCTTTGAACAAAGGTTAGATTTTACTTTAGCTTTAAACGCATTGTAGGGCAAATCGACACGTTAAAACAAAAGAAAACAATTTTTATCAACACTTCAAGTTCATTACCAGCGGTCGTTGACCCCCCCCCCCCCCCCCCCCTCCCAAAAAAACATATTCATTCATATTAAGATTCATTTATATTAAGATTTTGATTCCCACGAAAGAATAATACGGACATGCCTTTCAGAATCTCTTCTGTTCGTATAAAATACAATAAATTAGTCGATTCGATCACTATTCTGTTAGATAGATATAATCAATTTCCACTACATCACACATTATACATTTTTTATTGATATTCCATTTGTTTTGAATAAAATAAAGATACTAAAACAAAATAACCACTGCTTATAGTTGTTTTTGCAAAATTGTTCAATCCCGGGAACCTGGGATTATGAATGAATGAATGAATGAAATGCACCGACCCCAGCGTGGTTTGACCAGACTCGATTACTCGAATGAACCCAAAGATTCACACTAGCCCCTGTTGCCTCATGTTACATGGTGCAACAGAGACCATTGTATATCAAGGAGTAGACCGGGGGGCGCGATAATGGTAGGGAACACAGGCCCTTAGGATATGGATAAGGATTAGGGCCTACCCAGTATTTACCGGAAAGTAAGCAATGGAATTGTGGAGAGATGGGTGTTATAATATATGGATGGGCTCTTTTAACGACGTCGGCGCCAGGCTCCTTCAAGTTCAGCTTCACCGGTGAATCCTTAGGCGGGATTAAGCTGCATTCCCGACATTTTCCATGTGCCTGCTATGCTGCGTAGTTCCAAACATCGTGTGAGGTCCGCTACCATCCGTTTGTTGTAATTCTCGCTAGTAGTAGCCCTCTCCATCTTGTCGCTTCTCAGTCGCGTCCATCCCAATATTGTCTTGTCGAAGTAGGTCATGTCAGCAATGGACTTGTGGAGAGACTGTTGACATTAATCAATGTATGGGCATCTCCTAACGACGGTGCCGCCAGGCTGGCCCAGGTCCAGCCTCACCGGTGAATCTTTTGGCGGGGTTAAACTGCTCTCTCGACTCCTTTCTTCTTCGCACCGTCAGCAGCAGAATGTCCAGGATGCGGTTGGCCCGATCCTCGTTGTTTATGCCCAGCCCCCAAACAATGCAATTTTTGTTACTATACAAAGTTCGACCTGTAGCTCGCCGCTGTTTGGCTCTGCTTGACGCGACTGCAGATGTTACAGTTCTCTAGCTAAACTTTATGCACACTATTACATAATATAATAAGACTAAACTCCGACACTCCGACAAAAATCCTGTCGTAGCAGCGCCGGCGCCGGCGCCCCGCGCCCCCTACGGGCCGTTGAGTTCACTTTAATCTCTGTTCAGAATGCGCATTCATAAATAAATCAAGACACCACTTACAAAAAACACCTTTGAATTGAACTCCCGATTTTAGGACACAGGAGCACAAACACTGCACGTAATATAATAATTTATTTATATAGTTATTTATTAAAGGACATCAACAGCTCATACATTGTGGTATTTCCCGCCGTTGCTGACCATCGGAACTTTAACCTTTAAACTTTTTATTAATTTTTTAATATTTTTAAAATTTGCAAGTAGCAGATAGCCCCGGCTATCTGTTACGTTACAACATTCAACATTGGTTTACATGAGTTATGAAAGGTATTACTGCTAATGTATACACAAACTATAGGTGTACATAAGATTATTAATTATAATTGAGACACACGCATTATATTTGAAAGCGCACGATGCGACCGGGTAATTTTTTTGTGGTTGCTTGCCCTGAACTGACACTCGACACAAAAAAGGTTCAAGTTCGAAAGTGAGAAAGAAATCGGTGCGCGCCTCAGCGAATATACCTGAAGCGCTGCAGTAGCGAGGCAGCCCCAAGACAGGGCAGCCCTTAATGCAGGTGTTATGTATGTGCCTAGATATTTATTTACTTTCATGAAGGAAGAATTTTGGCCGACGGGTGTCGTGTATCGGCGTTTTCGCGGAAGGCTACATGACACCACGATTCAGCGCAATACGTCGCCGAACCAACGTAGTAAATAGATTTTGTACCTACTGATGTTTTTATTATGTATTAGATTTTTTTGTAAGATTAGTTTATGTATTTTATCTATGGGCCCTTAGTTGCCTGAAAATAAAGCAATTATTATTATTATTATTATTATTTATTTTTTAAACTTATTTTATTACATTTTCAAATATTTTTATAAAAACATTAAAAAAAACATTTAAAAATATAAAAAATAGTGATCCGCCGGTAGCGGGTGCAGGGTCCAAGCTACCGGTGGTTAGGGCCCCAGAGACAGGAACCTCCTCACAATACGCGCCGTATCAAGGAGGACTGCCTTCTGAATCAGGCCCTTCACCCAGCCACCCAACGAGAGCCTCTTGAGATGTTGGTCGAGGCTCTTAGCGATAAGGCCATTGACCGTAACGACTATCGGCACAATGATTGCCGAGTCCACATTCCACATAGCGACAACCTCGTGGGCTAAGTCGAGATACTTCAATTGTTTCTCCTTCTCAGCCTTCACGAGGTTCTCGTCATGTGGGATAGTGACATCGATTATCATTGTGCGGCGCACTGATCGATCTATTACCACTATATCAGGCTTATTGGCTACAATAGTCCTGTCAGTGATAATAGATCGATCCCAGTATAACGTGACATGGTCATTCTCGAGAACTGGGTCGGGCACATACCTGTAATACGGTACCTCAGAGTCCACAAGGCCGTATTTCAGAGCAAGTTGCTGATGGATAATCCTGGCCACTTGGTTATGCCTGTGCAAATACTCGCCGTTAGCTAAACGAGAACACCCAGAAGTAATATGTCTGATAGACTCACCGGGACAATGGCATGCCCGACATATGTCGATCGTCCCGTCTTTCATTATATACTTCCGGTAGTTATTCGTTAGCATAACTTCATCCATAATCGCACAGACGGAACCTTCGGTTTCCCCAAAGAGGTCACCGAAGCGTAGCCAGGCCACGGACGCTAACAAATCTACGTCGGGCCCATGAAGGGCCCGGAAAAAGCGTCCGTGAAGCTCCTTGCTTTGCCATACTTCCTTGCGGTCGTTGGTACTAAGCACCACAGGTTTGCGCCAGTTCTCTTTAGCCAAGGATAACGGGGTGAGTCCCTTGTCCACTGCAACCACATCTCGGTGCATACCCACGTTAGCCTTGAGAAAGTATTCTCTGAGACAGCACACCTCACGGTTGTGGAGGGTCTTAGCATTTAAAAAGCCTCGACCCCCACACTTCCGCGGGATGTACAGCCTCATGACAGACGAACGTGGGTGATGCATCCGGTTTGCAGTCAGCAGTGACCGGACTCTCCTATCCAGGGCATCTAGTTCCGTCTGGGTCCACTTTAGTATGCCAAAGGAGTACATCAGGACCGGCATGACCCAACCGTTAAAGGCGCGCACCTTGTTGCCGCCTGACAAAGAACTATTAAGTACCTTTTTCAGGCGACCGAAGAAGCGCTCCTGCAACGATTGTTTCATGTCAGCCCCGTTAATGCCTAACCCCTCTGACATACCCAGGTATTTGTAGGTATCAGTTGCGGAGAGTGATCTCAGGTTTATAGAATCTGAGAGTTGTAGTTCCTCAGATTCCACAATCCCGCCCCGCCTTACATGCATGACTGCACATTTATCAACACCAAATTCCATCCTGATGGAATCACTAAAAGTTTTAGTTACTTTTAGTGACTCCAGCAGTTGCAATTTGTTGGTGGCAAACAGTTTCAAATCATCCATATAAAGCAGGTGGGATATTACCTGACCCCCTCTCCGCAAAGAACAGCCCAGCCCTGTACCCTCCAGCAGAGTGCTAAGAGGGTTCAAGGCTAAACAAAACCACAGTGGACTCAGACTGTCGCCCTGGAATATTCCCCGCTTAATCCTAATAGGTTCGTCGCTCCCCCGAATTTGTCGACATCCTGGATAGCGAAGGACCGTCCTCCACTGCCCCATACATGTCGTTAGGAAGGTGCTCAGAGTTGTATCAATTTTGTACAACTCTAACACCCTCAAGAGCCATGTATGGGGCACCGAATCAAAGGCCTTCTTATAGTCTATCCAACATGTCGACAAATCCTTTCGGGATCGACGGACCTGTTGGCTTATGGCCATGTCAATGAGGAGTAGCTCCTTGGTGCCGCGGGACCCATTCCTACATCCATTTTGAGAGGCAGACATGATAGAATTCTTTTCTAAATGAGAATTAATTTTCACTCTCAAAATGGATGTAAGAAGTTTATAGACCGTCGGCAAACAAGTGATCGGCCTATAATTTTTGGGTTCCGTGGCATCACCTGACTTATGGAGCAAGTGGGTAACTCCCGTTGTAAAGAGCTGTGGCAGCGACCCAGACTCTAAGGCCGACTGGAATTGCGATGCTAAGCACGCGTGTGAACTTTGCAGCCATTTAAGCCAAAAATTGTGCAGTCCGTCCGGTCCCGGCGATTTCCAGTTCGGTATCGGACGGGCTGCACTGGCTACATCGGAGGAAGTAATTATTACTTCCTCCATCTGCGGTATGGCGTCACACACGCGCTCAACATCGCGCATCCATTCAGCCTCATTATGGCAGACGGGCACCGACCAGATGTTGCGCCAGAATGTGCTAGTGGCATCATCATCCGGGCGGCATACGTCTGCCACATTTTGCTCAGGTCGCTCCCATGCTCTATACACCCACCTTTGATCACGCTGGAATATGCTATTCTGGGTATACCGTTCAACCCGTCGCTTATACCTACGGATACGGCTTGCCCATGCACAGACCTTCTGCTTCAGGAAGTCAATGCGCTCTGTGACACGGGACATATATTCTTGAGGCCTGATTCCAGTCCCGGAAAACGCCCGCCTCACAAAGCGCATCAATCTAGGGCGAGTATTGCCCTCCCTGAAGCAGTATAGTTTGCCGATGAGCACCCTGGTCCCCTCGATACGCTGCTCGATCCTGCACTGCCAGGCTGGAACGGCGGGTTTTGGTCGTGTAGCTATGTCACAATTTGGAAATGTAACATTGGCTACACGACACGCCGCAATAGCCGCGCAATACAAGATCGAGTGCGTATCTAAGAGGTCTTCGCTGCTTTCAAAATAAGAACCAAGCAGCGAATCCAAGGCACACACCAACGACCTATTCGTTCTGTGCATAGGCAAGCGAGGTAAACGAGGTCTAAGTTGGACGGGGGCAGTTCTAAACTCCCGAATCGCATCCTCCAGCGCGCTCCTCAATCGGTCGTTACACTGGTTACTTACCGTAACAACCTCATCGCCCCCCTCCACATCATTAATATAAGACCGCAGTTGGATTATACCACTTACTGGAGGTTGCACCGCGGTCTGTGACGGGACAGGGACGATACGGTTGCTCAGTACCTCTAAGCGCAGCCTATCAAGCGCAGCGTCGTCCAATCTGTGATTCCGTTGGATAACCCGCGCCTGATCCGACAGCCGTTGGGCCGAGACGTTGATGGCTGGTTGAAGCGCCTGGAACAGAGACAGCATCCTATCGCGGTACGCAGTGAGGTTAGTTCCCCCCTCTGTTGCCCCGTAATATGCGCGCATGACGTTCTCATTCATTTGTTGAGTCCATTTCATGCGCTGCACACAACCACCGGCAGCGGGGACCCGGCTCGGGGCCGGTTGGCCCCTAGGTCCCATGCCGTTCGGTGGCCGGCCTCTTCCTGGCCGACGTGCAGGTGGTGGCGACGTCGGTGGAGAGAAGTACTCGTCGCTCGAGCTCGACGCAACTGCCATGGCCGGTGTCACAGCACTCTCGATGGGGCTAGGTACCAGCGGCGGCGGGGTGGAGCTGAGCGACGAGTCCGGAGGTGGAAGGTGTGCGCGACGAGCTGCTGACCTTGTTAACATCTTCTCATCTCTTTGCTATTTTCTTCTTGTTGTTGATTGTTGTTTGATAGGAGGTGACATCTGTCATGTCACCTCCTATCCGGCAGTTTTTGAATAAATTCTGTAGTATGGTTCATTACGGTATTTTAAAATTATATTTGGGTTATTTTTCTTTAAGTTTTGTTGTATGGTTTATCAAAAAGTTAAAAAACTGCGACTAAAATTAATAAAAACGGAAAAGAAGAAGAAAATAAATTTTGAGGCTTGTTGACATTGGTGTTGCCAGCTTATTATTTTATTATTATTATTATTAATTTCCTCGACTGTTGTTAAATATTCCATTGAGGTCACGTAGGTCGTTTTCTGTAAAGCTATGGGCTCCCTAATTTGTATTTTTGTTTCGTTTGATTTGGAAGCCGAAATAATGAAACTATTGACGAGTTTTTGTTAGGAGAGTAACATGTGCAGTATTGTCCGTTTAGGTTTAAAGACAAATACTTTAAACTTTGACAGGGGTGAGATTTACGAGCCGTTTTGACTTTACAATTCGGGGTACATTTTTTGTTGCGTTGCAAATGAAATTTAGTTTCACGCTCGCTATTCTGACATCCCACAGAAAGGGGCCATTTTCCAGCTCCCAGCGCAATAAAATCGATTACTTACACAACCAGGCAATTAAACTACTTATTTTCTGGGAATTTTGGCTTAATGCTAGAAATAATATTAACATGTAATAAGTTAGAAGGCTAGTCGATGCAAGAAGTATTATGGGGAATCAGTTTTTGTACGAAATCTAAATCAATAACGTTATTTTTGTTAGAATGAAATAGAATTTTTGTTTATCAAGCCTTATTATAGCCTTTGTCTTATAGACGTCGGAATACCATACGTGCAAACCCCTCCCGAATCACTCCATCTACTAATAAAAACCGCATCAAAATCCGCCCAGCAGTTCTCGAAATCATCACGAACATTAGACAGACAGACAGACGCGGCGGGGGACCCCGCTATTAATATGTAGTGATAGTGATGAAGACACCATCCTATAACAATTAATTCAGAGTAAATTTCGAATAATCGCGTGACTCGAGCTTCGAAGGTTCACCAGAAGGTTTCACAGTGACACACAGGATAAAAGACCGAAGATAGCTTCAATTACACGCTGACAACGTTGTCACATGCCATATTATTTCCTTACGTATTCCATATTATTTGATCATGACCCTAGGCCCTCCGGCCTAAAGTGATGATCAAATAAAATGGAAGGATCTCACCAAATTAGCTGGGGTGTCAGAGCCTCCTTGGCAGAAACAGGAACAGGAGCGCACGTAGTCTACCCCACTTTTGCAAACACTTTACACACAACACCACAGAATTTTATTTCGCGACACAAAAGACCCGTGCACGGTACAAGTAGGTAGATACACTAGTTAGCACATAATTATAACTACCTAATTAAACTAGTAGGGACAAAATATTGTGGCCCATGTGGCAAACCCGCCGCATAGACCCTTAGCAAAACAAAAAAAAACTGTGACGGATGCGCACGACCGTTCGCATCGACGTCTCCCGAACCAATCTCAATCCCGGGAACCTGGGATTAAGTACTTATTTATTCAGAAAGGAATGTCCATATTATTTTTTTTGTGGGATGAAGTTTAAGTATATAAGCGCCCGATTACCCGATCACTGGTGATTAGATCGGTATCGATACCCATCACGTCTGCAGAGTTTTGCTAGCTAATATAATTTGACTTCGAATACTTATCGGAAAAACGCGAATGAATGGCGCATACATTATAAAAAATTGACTTTCAAATCTAATTTATAAGCAATGTTATATTATTTTATTGGTTAATAAAGAATGAACTGGATTTCTAATAGACAAGGAAAAATAACAATTCAATTTTCAAAATCCATCCAATCTTACCTTCAAATTGTAACTCTGCACAAATCTAGCATCACATATGTGGCACACATGCTTTTTAATCCCCGCATGTATCATCTCATG
The DNA here is from genome assembly GCA_948252095.1 of Dicycla oo. Lineage (NCBI taxonomy): Eukaryota > Metazoa > Arthropoda > Insecta > Lepidoptera > Noctuidae > Dicycla > Dicycla oo. The sequence goes on along the minus strand of OX411711.1, from coordinate 5,650,547 downwards.
ATTCTTGAGAACATTCAAGTAAGCAAAGTTCTTGCCGCAAGTCAGACACTGATATTTACGGACCCCTGTGTGAGTACGGGTGTGGCTATGAAGATTACGGACTGTAGGGAATGCTTTGTCACAATGCTGGCATTTTATGTCTGGCTGGAAGACAAGCAGATACTCATCAAGTTAATGTTGTATTGCATTCAAGGGCTGGGAATATAAATTTACTTTAAAAAAGTAAAAACTAACTTCGGTGTCTTCCATTCTCCATTGCACCTTAGCGTGTCACCAATATTAGAAGCTGTTAAGTTTTTCATTTATGAAAGATATTTTATTTGTTTTAGGTTTTTGAAGTCGGTTTTTACTTTTTTGAAGTATGATAAATTTATTTTTCCATTTTTAGTTGAGTATACAATTACACAAGCCTAAGACGAACGAAAAGAAGAATCATCAAAAATCCGCTTAGAAATACCGGAGATACTGTTCATTTATGCATACAACTTCGTACATAAGAATAATTACCTAATGTATTATATACTAAAACAGACTAAAACCTTCCTGAAAGTATGTAGATCACGTAAGTGAAAGAATCATCAAAATTGGTTCATTAGTTATTGAGAAAAACGCGGACATACAAACAAACATACTTATAATAATAATAATAATATCCTGGGACATTTTCACATTTTTTATGGGTGGAATACAGAACCTCCTTTTTTTAAAGTCGGTTAAAAATGAGTATAGGTTAGTAGGCAATATCAACTAGAGCATGTAGATTTTTGTGTGACCATTTGTAATAAAAACATCCTGAAAAATGTTGGTTGCAATTGAATTTGGAGATTTTTCCTCAAAAACTTGATAATTTTATGAGATTCTGAATTGAAGTTTAGTAGGTACAGTCGAGTTCAAAATATTGTAAGCGTTAAAATGATCATGTAGCTCTATATAAACTTGGACATCATTAATAAGTTATCATATAAACTGTTCAAAAGTATGTTACAGTAGTGCAGCCAAAAATATCTGACTACTCTTTGCAACATAAATATCTAAATACTCTAATTTCAATATATTTGATGCTACCTATGATTCGTAAATATCTATGTGATTTAAATATTCAACTAAATGGCCTTTATCATTAAATTTATTATTGCTTGCCAGAGCAGAAGTACGATGCAATGTTGCCGTTCGTAATAAGACTATATCAATATGACAACTTTGCGTAGTAGCTGTATTATTTGATTTATTAAGTTTGAGGAAATCTTAGGGTCGACGCAGACTATACCTACCTATTTGTTTAAAACTTTTCAGTCGGTTTTAAAAATTAAAAATAAAACATTTTAAGCACATTAGTATTTAATTTTTATTTTATTATTCTTAAATTCTTAATTTGTTCTTCTGAAAACCTAACATTTAAAAGAAAAAAAAAAAACAATAGGATATAGTTCTGTAAAGAGATTGTTCAAAGAATTTAAGACAACAATTCGAGACATATCAAATTGGCAAGATATTTTTCATAGAAAAATTGCATAGATATTTGTGAACCTAACTTTGCACTAAATAATATAAACAATTGATTGCGCACAATTTTTAGAGTATTTGTCTGTAGCAATATTATTGATATAATGTAGTCACATATTTATGATGTCGCAGATTGTTTACAATTTATTGTAAGGCAAAGCTGTTTAGAGTTTTATGTAACTTACCATTGCCTATATATTTTTGATTCATGATCATGCATCAGATATTAAAGAACTCGACTGTACTTGTTATCATAGAAAGTTAAGGACTTCAAAAGCTAGTTAATTTTAGGGATTAAATTAACACAAATAGGCCTATAAGGCTTATAATGCTATTGTTGCAACTAATAAACTCGAGGCTAGTGAAAGCAGTATGTGAAAATACCTTTTTACCAAAATGAACTCTCATGTGTGCTTCAAAGTTATCATACTTCTGAAATGATTTCTCACATTTGGGACACTTCATTCTAGTTCTTTTTTTGAGATGTTTTACCAGTTCTCTTCGTTTTCTTATTCTCCTGAAACATATTTTTTAAGTATATTATTTTTATTACTTATTTTTATTACTTTGCCCTGCAGTGAGAAAATACAGGCTGTATTTTCTAGTTATATTAGATTATTACAACATAGGACAAACATAATTATTATATTAAACATTAGTGTATTTGGACCAAACAAACTAAGGAGTTTGTTTCGCCATTTCGTCTCAGGGGTAGTCAGATAACCAACTCCATCTAGCTATTTTTAGGGTTCCGTACCTCAAAAGGAAAAAACGGAACCCTTACAGGAACATTTGAATGTATGTCAGTCTGTCCGTCCATCTGTCTGTCACAGCCAATTTGCTCCGAATCGAATGGACCGATTAAGTTGAAAAGTACATGTATGAATTTCTGTGTCCCAAACACACATGCAACGTAAATAAATGAATTTTTAATATGTGGGTCAAAAACAATAAAAAAAGAAACTCGCAAAATGTGCCGTGCGACATGTCAAATAAAAGGGGCTCAAATATATTTTTTATATAATTTTATAAAATATATTGTTTTAAAGTAAGGTATTTGAGAATACACGAAAATTGACATAAGAATACACGAGAATAGACGAAAATTGACCATTCGCCCCTTATCTCTGAATATGGTAAATCTCTCAATATAGTGCATACCAACTTACATTTGCAGTTGAAATGTACGGAAGAACATGTTTTTCAACTACAATGTTAAGTTTGTTCATGGGATAAATTCATCCCAAATATGGAACCCTTCATTGTGTGTGGTCCGACACATACTTGGCTGGTATTTTTATAACTATGACATTTAAAAGTGATTCTGATAACCTCCTTACATGATAAATAATTTCATTTCATTTATTTTTCAAGATACTGATGAAAACATTACTTACCAGATACTTATTTCAAACATACCTAATAATTTCAGCTGGATCCATAGAGCGGTCTAATAGCGTATCATTGTCTGACGTACGATTCTGACTGAGCATATCATCCACTGTGATTTCTGCTACATTTATTTCAAGTATTTCATTATCATTGGAATGATTTTCTGCTTTCACTGGTTCTTGCTGAAATATAAACCATGAATATAATTTTAAATTAAGTTCTAAACATTTAGGCAACAATACTGAAATGATACTAAGTCTAGATTGCCTGTTGAACAAATAAAATTTTATTACATCGCCCTTCTTTCTTCAAATTACCATGCATTTGCAAATTAATTGAAGGGGCTTGTGGCTTACTAATAACAGCTGCAAGGTTCAATCAATCATGTTAACCTATGCTTGCCGTGGTTTGTCCGTGGATGGGTGATCTTTCCCCCCTCCCCCGTGTCTCAGAAAGCACATTAGGTTGTTGGTACAGGCTGTCATTCATGGATCTTCGATAGTTGAATCCCCAAAGTCTGACAACCAGGAAGACTGGTTACTGTATCGTATTACCCAGTAACATATAAAAAGTGTGAGTTGTGGAGGTCACATAGGCTCACTCCATGTAAATTACTGGTATTCAGCTGCATCCAGTTAGACTGGAAGCCGACCCCAACATAGTTAGGAAAAGCCTATGCAGATGATTGCAATTGCAGGTAAATGGGTAGTAAAAGACAGACACTGAAAGAAAGTAAATCATAGAAATCTTTTCTAAATTATTTTAAATAGATGAATAAGTACTTTCAAAACCCCTTACCTCGTCCAAAACCTGCTGTTTTAAAATAAGATTAGAGCGTACAGCTGCTTGTTTAAAATAATATGATTTGTTTAGCATATCCAGGCATGCCTGGCATATTTGGTGAGGTAAAATGTCCCCTTCTACAACCTGGAACAAAATACACTACCAAATAAATTGTCTGATTTAAAATGTATAAAGGGCACACAGTTTTGTCCTAATATAGACTGTTAAAAATTTGGGATATAAAGATATAATATTATTTTGTAATGACATGTATCACTAAAATGTGATATTATTATTTAAATTGATTAGTTTTGGAATGAGAATGGAATTGTATCCTATTTTTAAATTATGACATACATACAATTAATTTATATTTTATTAATGATTTAAAAGCGTGCCCGACAAGATCGATGTGATAGTTTACAAATATTATTACTTGTACACACATGAGTTAGGCAATAAAGATTTGAATTTGACGTAAGAGGTGACTGAAAACTAATTAGGTTTTGTTTTTTTGAACACAGTAGGTATTTAGTATTATGAGGAGAATTCACCACTACGAATAAAAACAAGCCACTTACCTCAACAGATGTGCAAAATTTAAACATCTCAGGTGTGCAAACCATGAACAAATCTTTCATGGGTCCGGTGTCCGATAAGCATGCACGACAAATCTTTTTAAAATCTAAAACACTAGCCATTTCCGTAGATATTATTTCAGTACAGCTTTAATATAATTCCATGGCAATTAAAATTTATATGATTGCTAATTTGAACAAAAACAAGACCTTGGTCGTCTATCTTGACAATTTGACAATACTTTGTTGACATTATTGACTGACTGATAATTGTCTATGCTTGCTACATAATATTGATCTGTGGTCTATGCTTTGATCAGGCAAGGAGGGCTGCTAGTAGAGTAGAGCCAATTTATATTTATATAAAACCAAAACAATACAGTTTATTCTAGAATATGAGGAGCTCGTGGCTAAGGAATAACAGACGCACGGGACGATCAATCAGGTTAAGTTACGCTTGCCGGGGTTGATCTGTGGATGGGTGACCATATTTTCATACCGAGATTCCTCCGTGCCTCGGAATGCACGTTAAGCCGTTTCGCCCCGGCTGTCATTCGTGGATCTTTGACAGTCGTTACGGGTCGTCAGAAGCCCGAAAGTCTGACAACCAGTCTTACCAAGGGGTATCGTATTACCCAGTAACTGGGTTGTGGAGGTCAGATAATCAGTCGCTCCATGTGAAATACTGGTATTCAGCTGCATCCGGTTAGACTGGAAGCCGACCCCAACATAGTTGGGAAAAGGCTAGGCAGATTGATTGAGTTTATTCTAGAATAAAAAAACGATGAACAATTTTGTTTTCGGAAGTAATTCGAGACAAGGTATAATAGAATGATAATTTTATTGATGATCTGAGGAAGTGCTAAGGTAGTCCGCGAAATTAAAATTTTCTTATGATTTTTGCAATTTGCAACTCAGTAGGGTGTACAGTATGATGACCGTAACAAATTTATGATCATTAAAATCAGCAATACAACTCCTTAAGTTGGAATTGGCCTCAGACATTTCATTTCATGAAATAGTAATTCAATAGGCTTAATAAGAACTTGGAGATTTGTATTGAAGATTTTTTAACATTTGAAATGTTTTTTCGTTAGGTATGGGTATTATTTTCAAGAAATACAAGCCGATATTTCCGTTATTTCTAAGTCAATATAATTAATTGAGGTGTCAAAATGTTTGTATTGACAAAGTCTACAATGAAAAGTAAAATTAAATTAGTCATATATTTCCAAAAAAAAAAAATATTAGAGTTATGACAATTGTTATGACAAAAAAATATTAGAGTTGTGACAGGCCAGATGGCGTGGTTGGTTAAGATACCACCTGCCATGCCGCTGGTCGTGGGTTCGATTCCCACCCAGGACAAACATTTGTGTGCATGAACATGTCTGTTTGTCCTGAGTCTGGGTGTAATTATCTATATAAGTATGTATTTACAAAAAAAAGTAGTGTATGTAGTTTATCAGTTATCTGGTTTCCATAGTACAAGCTCTGCTTAGTTTGGGATCAGATGACCGTGTGTGAACAATGTCCTAGGATATTATTAGGATATTAATTTTAACCACTCTAATTCCAATCTTAAAGTAATGGCTCATGTCAGATAAAGATCTCAAAATATTGATGGCCTTCTCACTTCTATTATATGTATATGTATTGTAAGTGGAATAAACCTGACATTTTGGTGTCAAGAACAACGCCCAAGAATTTAACTTTATCTTGAATCAAAATCGATTCTCCAGCCACAGAGATGTTAGCTGGAGGAATAATTCTTTTACGGAAAAATAATACGGCTTGAAATTTAGAAATATAAAGGTCCAGTCCATGATCTGAGAGCCAATCATTCAAGTAACCAAGAGCAGAGTTTAATCTAAGAGCACCATTGGGCAGGGAAGAACATCTTATATATAAGGCGATATCATCAGCATACTGCAGTATATTGCAAAAGAAATCAACGGTCAAGTCAAGGTTAGCGGTTAGCGGCGTTATATAAGATAGGGCTTAAGACAGAACCTTGTGGGAGACCCCTCCAGACAACACGGGGAGACAGAATATCGCCCTGGGACCGAACACGAATAGAACGGCCCATAAAAAGATTAAAGATAAAACTTACCAGTCTCGCGGGAATACTCAACTCAAGCATTTTCTGCCTGAGTAGCGGAAGCTGGACATTATCATATGCCGAAGAGATATCAAGGAAGACGCCAATAACATGTTCATTGCTGGAGAATGCAAGCCTTATTTGAGAGGTAAGAATGCTTAGACTGTCGATCGTACTCATACTACAACCGAATCCAAATTGAGTGTTGGAGAGTAAACCACGAATTTCAAGGATCCATTCTAGTCTATTTTAATAAGATGCTCTACGATCTTTGCCAAAACCAACGACAAGGCAATAGGTCTATATGATGTGGAGAGGTTTGGATCTTTCCCTAGCTTTAAGATGGGGGTTATAATTTGGGTCTCCCATTTTTAACCGCTGAAGCATTTCTTTTTTTTTTGACGTTAACAGCCGTAAATGCCCAATCAATCCCCGGTAATTCTCGCGGCGTGACATGTTATGCACTGACTTATAAACCTATGTGACGCCCATAGAGTATAGTAATGTGCCGCTCTCAAGCACACATTATCAATCGGATTCTGAATAAAGAGTTACGCATTTATCCTTTGAAACTCCGTGACTGTAAACTGGCTATGACTGAATGGCTTAAGAAAAAATCCTACGACGAGATTGAGGATTTAGTATCTTCGCTTCCATAACCTGTCCAATAATTAAAAACACCGTGGCAGTGAAATTGTTAGTGGAGGAAGCTGTGCCTGGCTTCTTCCGATCCCAAGACATTGTCGCAGGGCTAACCTAAACCTAAACCCAAAACTAAAACTAAACTCAAACCTGAGCCTAAACCTAAACGAACACCTAAAACTAATAAACACAACTAAAGTAAATGCAATTAAAAATCAACCTACACTACAGCAGTCCATTTACACAACTCACTCACGCCATTACTCACGCACACACACACACGCGCACACAACATAACCTACTCTCATACACATGGAACAGATATTTATCTGTTCCGTGCTCGTACATCACACAAGTGCGCACCTTCCTTCTTATTTTTATTTCCTTTTTGCTTTATTTTTCTATTTTATTTAAATTAGATTATTTTTATTTTATTTTTCTTATTCTTGGATCAGTTCATCAATTGCATACCTGATATTTATGATAGCATCTTGATCTGATGACAAGCATCTTCTTGCTTAAAAGGTGATCTCCAACTCATTGTGTGTTATAATTGTATGTAATTGCAATAAACATTTTTATTTTTGTTTTATTTATTTATTTTTATGCAAGTATTTCATCACAGCCCATTGAACGATCAAGCATATTTCACACATAATAATATAGTCTACTGCTGATCTCCGAGTCTATCCTATGAAGCGGAATTAACATTCTTTACTAAATCTTTCAAGGGTATCCAAAGAAACATATATAGTACCTATATAATCTAATATTTTTCTTCAAAAATCCTGAGGACGATGACTATTAAATAAAACAAATGGGTAAGTGATTGAATTTTTAATCAAATTAGACAAATAACATGAGCAATTTACATTTATTCAGAGTCAGTATCGGTCGCAGAATTAGCTGTCGTTGCCGAAAATCTTTTAAACTATACATGCGTATAGTTTAAAAGATTTTGAGGAATGAACACGCAAGAGAGAGAAAAAAGAATTTTCAAAGTTTTTCATGAATTATAAGAAAATATGACTTAGACAACTAAATTTAATCATCATGGTTCGTTGTGTTAAGATGGTTAAGGTATTAGAAAAACAAATAAAATAAAATAAAAACTTCGTAAGTACTTTCAATAATTTTATTTTTAAAATTAACAATTAGATAATATTGCTCCTTAACACTAATAAATTAGATTTTTTTTTAGAATAATGTGACAAAATCACAACTATAAAAACTATTTTAGGCCGCTTTCACATTAGGACGTTAGCAGCGCGATAGTAGCGCGGCAGAAGCAGATGATCAAGAAGCTGTTCTTATAATGTGACGCCCCTGCTCCTGCGTCCCCCCCCCCCCCCCGCGTGTCCCATGTTATCACCCCCGCGCGGCCTGAGCCACACAGCTACAAAAAATTATTTGAAAAAATTAAATCGACTTCAAAATGAAATTAACTCAAAAAAAAACTAAATCGACTTCAAAAAGAAACGAACTCAAAATTATGAAATAACTAATTTCGGAAGTCGGTGTCTTGGGATCTGTAGTTTATTGGGTTGGCTAATAAGTAATGAGCGACATACAACTATTTTATTTGTATTTATTTATTAAATGAATAATTGTTAATCATTAATAATATATTCACCGTCATTTTCTACTACCATTCGCCATCGATCTGGCAAAGAGTGAATGGCGTCCGCATAGAACTTCGTTGGTTTTGAATTGAAGAAGTCATCTATGTATTGTTTCAAGTGTGGTTCATCGTCAAAGCTTTTTTCCCGTAAATTATTACTAAGTGATCGGAACAAGCTGAAATCAGTTGGTGCTAAGTCCGGCGAACATGGAGGGTGGGGTATTATTTCCCAATTAAGCTCCAATAGTTTTAGCCTGGTACTCTTAGGAATATGCGGCCGGGCATTGACGTGCAGGAAAAATATTTTGTCGTGTTGTGGACGTTTGCGATGGATGTCAAGCTTCAGTTTTTCGAGTTGATCACAATATACTGTTGCTGTAATCGTAGTATTAGTAGGAAGGAATTCCCAGCTTATTACTCCATGTATATCCCACCAGACAGAAAGCGTTACCTTGCCAGGATGAAGATCACCTTTTGACGTTGGTTTTCCCTGTTCTTTACATCCCAGCCACTGGCGCTTGCGTGTGTGATTAACATATAGAACCCACTTTTCATCTCCAGTGACAAGATGATCTAACCAATTAAATGTGCGGCGGAAAGATAAAAGTTGTACACACATCTCAGCTCGGTAGGTCAGCTGATCTTTACAAATTGATGGGGTACCCAAACACTATATTTGTAAGTCTTTCCCAAACCATGTAAATGATTTTCTATGGTGCCATGAGAGCACTCGAGCTGAACAGCCAAATCGCGTGTAGTTCTTCGAGGATCTTCTTCGATTAATAGTTTTAATTTGTCGATATCTATTTCCACGGGGCGCCCAGACCTTGGTTGATCGGTTAAGGAAAAATCGTTATTGTGGAACCGTTGGAACCAGCGCTTTGCTGTTGCTTCGGAGAATGCATCGTGAGCTATCCTTTGACATTACGTGTAGCTTCTGCAGCAGAATGCCCAGATTGAAACTCATATAATAAACAATGTCGTACGTGAGTTTTAATACCACTCATTTCTTTGTGAACTTTAACGCACTAACAGCCAAACTATCAATAACGCGCCTGCGGGATGTCGCTATGCCCCCGTAAGGGGGCGCGGCGTGCGGTGTCGGGGCGTAGCCCCCCGACCGCGGAGGCTATACGGTGGCCCGTAACCACGGGCCCCTCATTTTGTTCGCCGCTGGCGAGTGGATGTTTGGGCGTGCGGCATACACGCCCATGTTAAGAGGTGTCTGAAATTTGTGTCTGTAGGCATGCCGGCGTGTTACTCACGTTACACCGATGACATCCCCACCACTCCGGACGCGATGCTCGCGCTGTACGCCGACGACGCCGCGTACATTACCACCTCGCTTAATAACGCGCATGAGCGCGACTCGCTCTTTATATACCCTCTTCTACAGAACGTTCTCGAACCTTTCCGAAAATTCTAGAAATTATAAACTAAAACGCTCATTACTTATTAGCCAACCCGATAGCTTTTTACCACCGACTTCCAAAATTAAAGTTATTTCATAATTTTGAGTTCGTTTCTTTTTGGAGTCCTTTTAATTTTTTTTAATTATTTTTATATCGTAATTTTTAGTTTTGAGTAAAAACTAGAATATTTGATTGTAATAAGTAGTTAATAGTTTTGTTATAAATGTTGCACTATAATTTGACCAAGGTTTTGAGATGTTTTCCCTTTGACACCACACCCGTAGCTCGTATCAATAAGCCAGGCCTTCACACTTACACGTTGAAAGCTAGGTCATCCTAACTATTGCAATTGGACCAATAAGCACTTACCTGGTCATCATCAGACTTTCAGAAAGTATCATGTAGTAGCATCCGTGCTCAGTTAGATAAATGTTGAAAGCCAGGTCATCCTAACTATTTCCATTACTGAGGACCAATAAGCACTTACCTGGTCATCATCAAATCTTCAGAAAGAATCATGTAGTAGCATCCGTGCTCAATTAGATAAATGTTGAAAGCTGGGTCATCCTAACTATTTCCGTTATTGAGAACCGATAAACACTTACCTGGTCATCATCAGACCTGTCGGCGACGAGACCCTATCTAGGCACATGGGCGCAAGTAGCGCCGGGACCGCTACGCAAAAATGATGTGAGAATATTGTTATTAACTTAGAAACTTTTAAAGTGATTTATTTTGTGTTTTCTATGTTTCTAGTTAGTTATTTAAGTTAGATTTGTTATTAGTTTTTGTACTATAAACCAATAAGACTGTTTTTGAAAGGATTCTTATAAGAATAAATTAGTTCAAGTAAAATTACGTAACTTGAAAACTCACTTTTTTGTTTATGGATAGATTTTGATAATTTTTGTTTTAAAAGATAGGTTTAGTCATAAAACTATGTATACCGTTTGAATTATGAAAATCGGACAGTTAGTTTAGAAATTATAAGGGATTTTGTATAATGAAAATACGTAAAGTCGCAATTTTTACAAGTTAATGTTCTAGGATTTTTTTATTGTTTATAGTTAAGTTGTAAATTAATGTCTAATTAGCATAAGGACTATATAAGGAAGGATAAACAATAACAAACTGTAAAGGTTTATAAAATAAAGGCTTAAAGATTTCGGCTTAGTGAAAAATACAAGCAAAAGAGATCTAAAATACGCGGTTCTCTTTAAGGTAACGTAGGCCGGCCTCACCGGGTATAAATTAAGCGACATTTGGTTGCAAAATTCAGTCACAGCTCAGCCGTCGAAGAGGCAACAACAACAAGAACAAGCCGAAATCTACAAGCAAGAATCAAGAAAATCCTGCATTTTTATTTCACCGCCTCTTCGCTGATCATCCCTCCGAGGTCCGCCTAGTGGGTTGTACCCACCACTACGTACGCTTTCAGGGGAGCGTGGTGACGTGTGTCACCAGCAGAGTAAGTAGGGAACATACGTCAAAAACGTGGGAGACTGTCCCAGGGTACGGCCGTTAGATACTGGACGTGTCAACGGTCACCGCCCCTCAACAAGACCTTCAGCAAGTGTCATGTAGTAGCACCCGTGCTCAATTAGACTAATGTTGAAAGCTAGGTCATCCTAACTATGCGATACTTTCTGAAGGTCTGATGATGCCTGGTCATCATCAGACCTTCAGAAAGTATCGTGTAGTAGCACCCGTGCTCAATTAGATAAATGTTTAAAGCTGGGTCATCCTAACTATTTCCATTACTGAGGACCAATAAGCACTTACCTGGTCATCATCAGACCTTCAGAAAGTATCATGTAGTAGCATCCGTGCTTAATTAGATAAATGTTGAAAGCTGGGTCATCCTAACTATTTCCATTACTGAGGACCAATAAGCACTTACCTGGTCATCATCAGACCTTCAGAAAGTATCATGTAGTAGCATTCGTGCTCAATTAGATAAATGTTGATAGCTGGGTCATCCTAACTATTTCCGTTATTGAGATCCGATAAACACTTACCTGGTCATCATCAGACCTTCAGAAAGTATCATGTAGTAGCACCCGTGCTCAATTAGATAAATGTTGAAAGCTAGGTCATCCTAACTATTTCCATTACTGAGAACCGATAAGCACTTACCTGGTCATCATCAGACCTTCAGAAAGTATCATGTAGTAGCACCCATGCTCAATTATACTATTTCCATTACTGAGGACCAATAGGCACTTACCTGGTCATCTTCCATTATCTTGAAAACTGCTAAACCGATTTTGATGAAACTTTCACTGTGCCCTAAGTTGGAGTAAATGTAAGCCAACAAAAAAAGAATGGTCACGATCCGATTAATAGTATCGGAGATATGCGTGGACAAACATACATACATACAAACATACTAACATACATCTATAATTTTTTTGTATATTTGCTTGGAAGCCCTAATAGATCATATTATGTGAATATCTCGCAGATCCAATAATATTACATACATACGTATCGAATTGATAACTCCTTTTTTTGAAGTCGTTAATTATGAAATAATTTTAATTTCAGAAGTCGGTGTCTTGGGATTTGTATTTTAATTTTTTTGCCACCGACTTCTGAAATGAAAATTATTTCATAATTTTGAGTTAATTTCTTTTTGAAATCGATTTAATTTTTAAAATTATTTTCATTTCCAAATTTTTAGTTTTTAGTAAAAACTGGAATATTTGATTGTAATAAGTAGGTAGATAATAGTTTTTTTTTATAAATATTGCACTAGAATTTGACCAAGGTTTTGAGATGTTTTCCCTTTGACACCACACCCGTAGCTCGTATCAATAAGCCAGGCCGTCACACCTACACGTTGAAAGCTAGGTGATCCTAACTATTGCCATTACTGAGGACCAATAAGCACTTACCTGGTCATCATCAAACCTTCAGAAAGTATCATGTAGTAGCATCCGTGCTCAATTAGATAAATGTTGAAAGCTAGGTCATCCTAACTATTTCCATTACTGAGAACCAATGAGCACTTACCTGGTCATCATCGGACCTTCAGAAAGTATCATGCAGTAGCATCCGTGCTCAATTAGATAAATGTTGAAAGCTAGGTCATCCTAACTATTTCCCTTACTGAGAACCGATAAGCACTTACCTGGTCATCATCAGAACTTCAGAAAGTATCATGCAGTAGCAACCGTGCTCAATAAATGTTAAAAGCTGGGTCATCCTTTTTCCGTTAGTGAGAACCTTGTTTTTTTGAGATGTTTTCCCTTTGACACCACAGCCGTTGCTCGTATCAATAAGCCAGGCCGTCACATATTTTACACGTATTACGTTGAAAACTATTAAACCGATTTTGATGAAATATTCACTGTGCCCTAAGTTGGAGTAAAAGTAAGCCAACAAAAAAAGAATGGTCACGATCCGATTCATAATTTCGGAGATACCTATGCGTGGACAAACATACATACATACAAACATACATCTATAAAATTTTGTATATTTGCTTGGAAGCCCTAATAGATCATCTTATGTGAATATCTCGCAGCTCCAATAATATTACATACATAGGTACGTATCGAATTGATAACTCCTTTTTTTGAAGTCGTTAAAAACACTAAGTTTTACCGTCGGTGAAGTAGCGTCCTAAAGTTGTACCCTCCTCGGTACTAAACTTTACGAGCTTCTAAAAGTACTAAATAAACGTTTTTATCGAGTAATTATTTCATGAACATGTTTTCTAGGGTGTTAATAATTGATGTAAAGAATTTAAAAAAAAATCGATATTTTCCGACCAATTCACAAAATTGCGAATATCTCGGAAACTAGAATCTCGAAAGTTGTACCTTTTACTAAACACAGTCACATTTTATCTCTAATCTTAGATACCTACACAGACAAATAAACAACAATATGCGCTTCTACTCAGTTAAATATACTTAAACTTACTTCATTCCAGTTGTAATCGTAAAATAAATTGTATTCAAAGATATTATCAATTTATCAGATAGGTACCTACCTAAATGAACTTTAAAATGATGTTTACAAAATTACTTAGCCTATAATAGGCATACGTGTGTAAATTCATGTGTGGATTGAGTTTGAGAATGTTTTCAAGTTTTATTTTAACTTTGTCCGAGTCATTGAACTTTAAAAAAAGAGTTGAATGCTTATAATAGAAACCAGTCTTTTCATAACTGTAAATGACTTCGATCTACACGCGCTCGTGTTGTTTGGAAAAATCCGCTTATATGAACGATTGCAAATGTTCGCTATGTCATCCTCTACAAGAAGTTGTGTTAGAGAGGTTAGAGGTTATAAAGGTATATTTTTCTTGTTTATTGGCCCGATATAATTAAGTTTAATACTTGAAAGTAATGTTGAATGTTAATTTTACACAATTCAAATAAGAACTAAATTGGTGGCTTACGTGTTTGTGACTTTTAAAGTGTGGTATGTTTGTTGTGATTGTGAACTTGGGACTTGGGAGTGGAAATAACAAATGAGCACGATAAATATCATTTTGTGTAGCGAATTGGTAGGTGGTAGTGTAGATACACAGTACACTTGTATGTATGTTATTGATAAGAACATTGTTCATTTGTTCAGTCATACGTTTTCAGTGGTGCGGTGCACTTGTGTTAGTGCGTCGTATTTGTTTACATAGTAGATACACGTAACAATACCAATTGAATATGAGTGCCAACGGTACAATAAGTGACGAAGTGTCCGTAACAGGGATTCCAAACAATGAAAGAATAAACCGGCTAAAACAGCATTTTTATGAAGAATTCCGATGTGAACCATTGTTTTTCGTCAGAGTGCCGGGCCGCGTAAACCTAATTGGTGAACATATCGATTATTGTGGCTATCCTGTGTTGCCCATGGCACTGGAACAGGATATACTGATTGCTGCTACGATAATAAATAAGCCAGAGCTTCATTTAAGAAACATAAATAATAAATATAGCAATTATGAAACAGAGATAAAATCGTGTGAAGATATAAAAATTATATCAGACTCAAACGGTAAGCCATTTTGGTATAATTATGTGCTGTGTGGAGTTAAAGGCGCTTTGGAGTTTTTAAGCGATCAAATTACAAATGGACTGCAGCTCTGCGTAGATGGAATAATTCCTCCGGCGTCTGGACTATCAAGTTCCTCAGCATTGGTGAGTGCAGCATGTCTGGCTCTTCTTTATGCTCAAAATGTTCCACTGAGCAAAACTGAAATCGCATCCTTATGTGCAAAATGCGAGAGATATATCGGAACTCAAGGAGGCGGCATGGATCAAGCGATAGCATTTTTGGCGCTGAAAAACTGCGCCCAATATATAACGTGGCAACCCTTGAAGGCTACACCCGTAGCCCTACCCGAAAATTCGGCATTTGTTGTAGCCCACAGTTTGGCGGAGGCTAACAAAGCAGCTACGAATGATTACAATAGAAGGGTGATAGAATGTAGGCTGGCAGCGAAAATTATAGCTACGTGCGCAGGTGCTCTTACTGATAACAAAATTATTACTCTTAGTCAAGTACAAAATAAACTTGATAACACTTTAGCAGAGATGGTAAACCTTGTTCATGAGTATTTGCCTAAAGATTTATATACAAGAGAAGAAATATGCGATATCTTGATTGTCAATGAAGAAGAATTGGAGCAGTTGTATTTAACACCAGACACAAAGCATTTAACGGAGTTTAAATTGAAACAGCGAGCTCTTCACGTTTACGAAGAAGCTATACGTGTCGAAGATTTTCGTAAACATTGCTCGCAATCAGCATCAAATGGCAACGGCATCAATGGTGTGGACGGAAGTAACGTCTCTATTGTATACGAAAATGGTGATGGCGATGGTAATGAAATAATAAACGTTCTTGGGAAACTGATGTCTAGTAGTCACAGGAGCCTGAAAGAACTTTACGAGTGTTCTCATGACAATTTAGATCGCCTGGTCAGTATATCAAAGGAAATGAACGTTCATTCTCGCCTAACTGGTGCCGGTTGGGGCGGATGTATTATAGCTTTGTGTCCGAAAGAGAAAGTCAATGAATATATTGATATGTTAATAGATAACTTTTACGTAAAACATTGTAAAATAGATAAATGTAAAGCTAGCTCTTATGTGTTTGCTACTACTCCGAACCACGGCGCGGAAATATATGTAAATAAATAAGTTGAAACTTACACAAATAATTGTCGTAGTTAAGATATTATTGTATCCACCGTTATATATAATTTATATTTGTGTATTCTTAAAGTAAGCAATTTATCATTCGGTAACTTCTGAAAACCTTATCGATTAACTTAGCTTTTGGTACCAGGATACTTACCAAATACCTTATTTTTCCTAGTAAGATTCACGAGGTATAATAAGGTATACAGTTTTCATACTTGTACCGTAACATTCGATTTCATTCCGAAAACGGTAAATTGTATTTCATTAAAATTATGCAAAAAAAAAAAAAACATTTTCAGATATTTTATTAGATTATACAAAGATTAGATTTTACAAAATAAAATAATACTATTATTATTTATTTTAAAATAAAATCGTAAGCTAACTGAAACAAAGTGATGTATTTCAACAGCATTTATTATTTTTAAATAATCAAGTGACATTCATAATCATAATTCATTTTTAATGGAAACTTAAATAAATATTATAGTCTTGATTGTGTGTTTTATTTGTAATTTGGTAATATGCACTTTATTCAACCTGTACTTTCCTACTGCTGGGCAAATGCCTATACCACCACTAACTACTATACATAATATGTAAGTAATTAGTGAGTACAATATTTGGTACAACTAATTTGTGTTCAGCGTGATACATATACATATTATGTATATGTATCACGCTGAACACAAAATAGTTGGCGGTTTTACCGTACAAGGCATTTTTATTTCTTCCATACAACCCTTTTTTTTTCCGTGGAGAAATGCTCATGCATACTGCACTACCACGGCGAGATAGTGCAGTTATGTGGGACTCCAACCCATTAAAACCGTTGAGGCTCAGAATGTCAACTTCCCAAAATGTCTCCTGGTACCAAAATGTCAACTTCCCATAATGTCAACTTCCCATAATGTCCCTTTCCCAAAATGTCTCTTTCCCAAAATGTCTTTTTCCCAAAATTTCCCTTTCTCAAAATGCCGCTTTCCCAAAATGTCCCCCATTCTTAGAATTAAGCGTTATAACCCAACTAAAAAATAAAAAACAATAATTATAATCGGTTGTCTATTGTTTGCCCGAAGATTATATGCCATAATCATCATTTTCCCGAATTTCATTTACCCGAATTTCATTTGCCCGAATGTTTCATTTGCCCTAAAAGACATATGACATACTTTTAATTGCCCGAATTTTAGATACCATAAGATACGAATGCCATAAGTATTGTTTGCCTTATTTTTATGTGCCATAATAATTATTAGACATAATATTTAAATGGCATAACAAGTATTAGACAAATATTTATTTATTTATTTGTCGATGGGTGCGCAATGTTTGGTATAATAAGAATAAACTTATTTATTCTGTGCATGGTTTTTTTTTCTGTGCATGGTTGATGGTGGGCTAGATCGACGGAGCCCCGCTTCGCGGGGCTCCTACTTCTGTGTGGTTTATAAAAAAATAACCACGAAGGGGATGGCGGGGTCTATTCGCTCGCTTCGCTCGCTCACACGACCCCGCCATCCCCTTCTAACCTAACCTGTCCGAGTCGGGGTGCCCTAAAGTCCCAATTGCATCCAATTTCTCTTGATATAAACAACCGTTACACACCCGATGTCGAATTCTAAGAATGGGGGACATTTTGGGAAAGGGACATTATGGGAAGTTGACATTTTGGTACCAGGAGACATTTTGGGAAGTTGACATTCTGAGCCTCAACCATTAAAACTCCACAGTGTCCTCCTCTGCCGCTTGTGGCGGGAACACGGGCACGCGCTAGCACTCACCGCGAACCCGCCGCGGCTGTCCATCACCAGACTCTCCTCTGGAGAGCATCTCCCCATCACCGGCGCACAAGAACCCATTGCACGCCGTGACCACCCCATGGACCAAACCAGCACATGGGCGCTAGACGCTCAGGTCAGTGGCCCGGCCGCCTACCACTTTTCGGCCGCAGAGGATAGGGAGAGCGGCCAACGAAATACCGACACTCCTCCTCCCCTGCGGCCCCACCGCGTCCGCCATCAGACGGTGGCGACCCCGTCAAGGCCGTGGTAGGTAGGGAGAGCGCCGCACCGCAATACCAGCAACTCCTCTCCCTCCGCAGCCTCCAACCCTCAGCCGCGATGCCTCCCATACGACATCGCAGCCCACCTCAGTTGCAATGTCACCCAAGTGGCACCGCAACCAGTGGTCTCGAACGTCACAAGGCCAAATCGGTAGAGTTGCCTACAAATATAGTAGATAGATTCGTACCCAAAATAGGTAGGTAAAAAAAAATATCCCAAAAATTATCCTATATCGTTCTACCGATATGGTATATTTTTTGGGATAATTTTTTGGTAGAACCTACCGAAAAATCGGTAGGTTCGAGACCATTGACCGCAACCTACCTGTTGGCCGCTACGTCGTAGACTTCTTGGGAAAAGCCACGGCCACTGAGCCCCCCCGCCTCGACAATGCGAGAACCCACTGGGGGGCATACAACCCTACAACCCTTGGATGGGCTGATACAAAGAGAGATGTTGTATAAAATATTTTAAAAGAGTAACGGTGGAAAAATACAGTGAAGTGGCAATACCTCCTGTCATTTTTCGAGAAATTACCTTTTTTATCGAGGCGTCATTCGCATGTTTTAGTGAAATCTCCTAAATGTATTTAGTTGAAACAGCATTTAATCAAACTAAATACGCTTAGGAGATTTCACTAAAACATGCGATTAACGCCTATAAATTCAAAACGATTAAAAAGTTAATTTCTCGAAAATGTCGAGTACAATCATGTGCTTATGTATCGGTCACTAATTATCAGTCACCTTATTTAGGCAAGTTTATGGTGCAAAAGTGCCAATAAATGTGCCAATTTGAAATTAATGTTTTGACTTTGACGACGGGCACCAGCCGTGTTTTTACCCTGGCCGTTCAGCGGTTACGAGAAAATAGGGCTTTGGTTCCTCAAGGAGCGGGCGTGTCTCCAAATTCAGTAATCGAGGAGCAACTTAGGTAGTGAGTTTGTGTTTATTCTCCGACTAAAGTACCAATCTACGCCCCGCACCACCGCGCCGCCGCTGCTCCCCACACCGCGCCGCGCATCAGGTCAGTGACTTTGCGTGGATAAAGGGTGGTTACTTTTTATGCATTTGATTCTGCTAATTATTTTGTTTGAAAATTGCAATTTTTAAATTTTCCATTAACTACTAATCTTCGTGTTTAAAAATATTTCGATTACTAAACTTGCCACAAAATAATAGGTCCATTTTGACAGCCCATATCGTTTCAGAGAGTAGTATGAGGCAAACATAGCGGCACAAAGAGAGACACCCTCATGTCAAACCGGACCTATTATTTTGTGGCGAGTTTAGTACTGTGCTGGTTTTAATTTAATGTCGTATATCCAGATTCACTTTGTATAACACCTTGCTGACTGGCCAATATTTTAAGCACAGTAACCTATTCTTTTACAGCTATTCTTTTCACAATTTAATTCCCGGTCAGGAGGACGTATTTCAGCTGAAATGATGATGATGAATTGGCCAAATGGCCCTCTTTTTCTGGATGGAAAATCATCAAATAACTTCTCCCGCTCTGGGCGGAGCAGGAGGGCGTGTCAGACTTTTACTGACTAAAACCCACCCGTGTTCCGTCAGTTGCCTGTGCCAGGGCCACGGTAACTCTTTCAAACAATCCGCAACTCTGGCAGGCATCGACCCTCGTCAGCTAGTGCTGACATCTCTTTGAGGCGTGCGTGGAACCAACCCGGGCCTGGTCCTTACCGGACGGCGAGCTACCCATTCCATTGCTCGCCATCCGCAAGCCCGCGCCGGCGCGGCGGCGGTGGCTAGGAATCGACTATCAATTCCCAACGCCCAGGGCGTCTCCTGCGGCGACTTGCGTGAGGGCGCAAAGATTTCCACTCCTTCACGAGTTCCGTCGACAAACGTCCCCAAGTGTTAATTTCTGAATCCATGCAGATGCAGACCACGCAGTTTTTAAAATATACCTCCCATGTACTCCCTGCTGTCACGTGTCAACTGTCGGTGACTGTCCGCCAAGTGTCATCTGTCAACTCAACACACAAGTGTCAAATTCGTTTCCACTCAGATTTTATCAGGTTGTTTGAGAAAAGCGAAAAATACAATAAAAATATTGTTTTACACAATTAGTAGATTTTAAAGACTTAAAGTCACCAATACTCATTCTCAACGTCTACGTTTCCTCGTAAGTTTAAAAAAAAAACGTAAGTATTCCATTTGGTTACAAAATTGTGCTATTGTGATATTTTATGGAAAAATTATAGCAATTTGTACATTCATACATGTTTTATAGCTTACCAAGGAAAAGCAGCTATGGTAATACTTCAGGTATACGTGATTTACATATTGTTGCTATGATGTGTCACTTTATAATTTGGAGGTTATGTTCCTAAACTAAAACCTTTTTGTATCGCAAAGTTAATGAAATACTGCCCAATGATTATGCAATTGCGTGTCAAAGTTAAAGGATCGCTGTACAATCCTACATCAATTACTATGCATCATTTTAATAATATTCTGTAACCCCTTTGTTTTGATAGTTTGTTTATATTTAGTCCTACTATACAAATCTTATATTATTTTATTTATTTTTGTTTCCATGTATTGTGCGCATTTTAAAATATTTAGTCAAATAAGCTATAGTAAACATAATGTTGGCCTCTAGTGGGACTGAAAGAACACCCAGTAATACATTAATTGTCTCTTACAGGAAAGCAACCAAAAATTAACTGCAAGTACAAAGAGACGAATCAGACGACTTAAACTTAAATCTATTTTGTCAAACACTCACAAGCCTGTAGCAAATAGAAGTAATGAAATTGTGAATGAAACAAAGCATTCTGTACTAACTGAAGATTCTAATAAAAATCTAATAGTTAACGTTAACCCTATCCCAGGAGATGTGCAAGATAGTTTAGTTAATAACATAGCAGAAGAAAATATAAACATGTCTTCAAGAGAAGATGTTGTGGCTGCCAGACAGGCGAAAAAGCAGGCTAAACTAAAAGGCAAAAGCAAGGACACAGGACCAACTGTAATTAAAGATCAAGGTGCTACTGTACAGAATGCTGGCATTAAAGAAAGTCCGACCCCAACGTCAGCTGAAAAAAAAGAAACAAAAGTGGAACAAATGCCTACCAAAGCAGAACCTAAAGTAAATTCACCAAAAGGTAAAGATGAAGTTGATAAAGCTGTTAAAGTAGACATTGTTATCGAAGCTGATAGAAGTAAAGAGCAGATTAAAGCAGAAAGAGCTGCCAAGAAAGCTGCAAAGCATGCTAAGAAAATGGGTGCTACAGCGGAAGGAGATGCTCCTATAGAAAAACCTGCTGTAAAAGAAGTTCCTAAACCTGTAAATGAAGCTATGACTGTGAAAGATGTAGTTGAAACTTTAAGAGATATAGCTAATGTAGCTAAGGATATAAAAGATGTTACAGTCAAAGTTAATGCTATTGACTTGAGTGGTAAAAAGGTAAACAACATTTTACATATAGCCACTTCAGTTGTTTCACCTGTGACAGCAATGCATCAGCAGCCTTACAGCAATGAGAATAAGGATCACTGTGTTGCAAAATCAGAGGTTAAATAACTGAAAAAGGACTGTTAATAATTATCCTTTAATTCTTCTCTTTTGGCACATTTTGTGTTGAATTAGAAATACCACTAACTAATAAAGTTTTATTTACATCAGGCTGAAGCAGAAAGCAACAAAAGTAAAGCCGACTTGAAAGCAGAGAGGCGCGCAAAGCAAGAGGCACAGAGAGCTGCCAAACAAGCAGCTCAAGAGAAAGTTGTGGTTAAACCCAAGGCTGATGTGAAGGCTCCAGGAGGAGATGTTTCTAAAGCTAAGGAGGTAAGTGTCAAAAGATTTCTGGTGCTTGAGTCAACTGATATATGTTTTTTTTTTTTTAATTTTAAATAAAGCTTCTATCTATGTAAACCTAGAAGTATCTGACTTCTTCTTACTTATTTATTAAAATATTGTTAGCCCTAAACTTCGCTCCTTCCGCGGCGTCGTCGTCAGGTGGCAGCGCAGAGGTCACTTTGGCTCCATGTTATGGGGCACAGAGAACAGAATAAGAGATGGAGTATAGTTTGTGACAGATCCACATCCACACTCTGCGGACGTTATAATTTATGAAAACGTTCTTTTGGAAATGATTATTATTGAAGTTTGATAAAAAAGAATCAGCATATAAGTGATTTTGTAATGTTTATTGAAGTAATTACTACAAAGGAAGCAGTTTGATGGACATTAGAACTGTAGTAGGACTGCGCTTGACAGATTCTCCAAAAAGTACTTTCCAGTTTTGGTTGTTAATGTGATGGTTTTCAAATTGTTACAGGAGAAAGCAACCAAACAGAAATCCTCAGAGAAACCTAAAGTGAAATCTCAAAGTTCTCACAGAGTGCACTGGTTCCAACATCTGTACAAAGAACATGACAAGGAGTCACTCAAGTCTATTGCTATCAATTCCAAGTAAGTACTTCACTCACCGCATAGCTGACTGATTACTAAAGTTTAGTAGTAAAAGTAAACTCTGTGTATAGAAAATAAGGTTGAAATTGACTTGTGTATTCTGTGTTAATAAGTAGTAATAATAGAAAAACTATGTTTTCAAGATAACATAATGTATTATGTTAACAAAAGCAGCACAAGTACAGACGCCAGCACATCAAGCTACTACAATCTGTCAAATATCTTTAATAGATTTTCAACTTTATTGCTAAAGCATTAGGTTCGAAGTTGATTGGGAAAGTTTGACAGTTTCGGGTAGCTTGACCTGCTAACGTCTGTACATAGCAAATGAAATGCACAGCTTTCTACAACATTGTTGTGGAGATCTTTTTGTTATATTTGTTTGGCAGTACTCAGCAAAATAATTGTACTATTATCTTGCAGTACCTATATTGTACAAAATGTTGTGGTAAGTAAATTATCACAACTGGTAATCATATTAGGTCAATTGTTATGGAACCTTGAATGCTTATTGTGAAATATAGGCTCTTGGCTCGACAATTCAACGTCGTCATTTTGCTTTGATTATTGTGCACTACTTCAAAACATATTTTCATATGAATAATCCTCCTATTCATCCAAAGCCTATGTATATGATTTTTTTTTACTATAAATGTAACAGATGGGCAGTTACTTTGGCTTTTTAGGGTTCTGTACCTCAAAAGGAAAAAACGGAACCCTTATAGGATCACTCATGTGTCTGTCTGTCTGTCCGTCCATCTATAATTCATTTATATTATTTATTTTAATTTATTTATAATTTTAAAATAAATTGTTTTAAAGCTATTTAAGAAAATATACGAAAATGGTCCAGTCCCCCCCCCCCCTTTTTTCCGAAACTACTAAGCCTAAAATTTTGAAAAAACTACAGAAAATAGTTTAAAACCTTTTAGAAGTCTATGGTCTTAAAATAACATGGTAAATCTCTCAATATTGTACGTACAAACTTACATTTGCAGTTGGAATGTATGGAAGAACCTGTTAACTTTGTTCTTGTTCTTGGGATAAATTCATCTCAACTATGAAACCCTTCATTGTTTGTAGTCCGACACGCACTTGGCCGGTTTTTTTAAATATTAGTATGGGTAATATATACATACAAACATAAACTCACGCCTTATTCCAATGGGTGTAGGCAAAAACTACAGAACGCCAACTGCTACGATCCTATTGCCTTTGGATAAGTATGATTTAATTAAATCAACTTTATTAGTATGCCTTACATCATTCTTTCAATTCTGTCGAGTGTGATGAACCCTATTTGTTGGTCTTACTCATTTCTAAAGGCGGGTCCATACCTGCGCACGCGCATGAACAGTGCGGTTCGCGTGCGTCTTAGGAACATAGTATGGCCACCTTTGGACATGTTCGCGAGCGGGTAGCGAGTGGTTCGCGTGCAAGTTGTAATATTCACGACGTGCAGATATTGTTCGCAAACGCGTCCATATTAAATCAGTTAATGTAGCACGCCTTAATGACGCTAGCTAAATAATTATGATGAAATCCCAGTAAGCAAATAGCTACAAACTGCACCCTAATTGCGTAACGCACTATCCATCGAAATCTAACACCCCTACAATCTATCGCCCCTGACGCGTACGCTTCGCACGCTCAACCTCATAGCGAGGGAGACGGACTTATTTTGTTGTTCTCTGAGTGAATTCACAAGGAATGCATTATTTATAATCAGTTATAAGTAATACGGGCTGGTATCCGCAACACGTCAGTGCGCGTATTTCACGTAATAATTAGTTATAGATGTTAGTTTTTGTTATGTTACAATAAGCGCATTTACCGCATTGGGTTATTCTGTGAGGATAAATGTAAGTAGATAAATAAATCATTTTGAAGCACATTGCTTTATATGTTCGAAAAATTTGTGTGCTGAACAACGTTAATAACGCAATGAATGTTGTTGAACTGTCAAAATGGATTCCGATCGATAGTATGTTTTATTATTATTATTTTTTTTTATTTTATTATTTTTGGAAAACTTATGTTACGCAATTAGGGTGCTGGTCACAAATTCAGATAACAGTCGGGCAATAACAATTACCTGACTTGCATCAGCCGTACATACGACCACTAAACTACCTATATTACTTCACGAATCACGACAATGTAATGTCTCTTGATAGTGTTATTTTGTTTCCAGCTTGCACCCAGCTATTATAAAGCTGGGCGTTCAGCTGGCTTCCCGAGTCGTAACCGGTTCTAATGCGAGATGCGTCGCGCTACTCGATGCTCTAAAAAAGGTAAGCATTTATATATGATTACGATACACAAAATATGCATTAATATCGTCAACTTGCAGAAAAGTATCTCGCTATCACCACATATTTACATAATTGGGGCATATAATGATGTGTAAGCTAAAGTTATGCTTATGATTGTTTAATTATTATATTATTAAAAGTCAACAAACATAATGGAATTAAGAATACAGTAAAGTTGTTATTTAGTTGTAAATATGCCCATTTCCTGTTCACTGTGTTTGATATGAAATTATTTAATATTATACTGGATGATTTTTTTACCGTCTTGAAAAAAATAGGGTACAATAATGTGAACGGAGTAGAAGCCTATGGCATACCTAGTTTTTTTTTTCAATAGCTTAGACAGAAATTGCTCTATCAATAAACACTACACATTTGAAGTAATCTAGAACAATAAAAACAGAAGTTTTGAAAAAACGTTAAAAAATATCGAAATTGAAATCATACGCACTACGCAGGGTTCGTATGATTTGAATTTCGATATTATTATTATTAAAAAAAAAAACTAGGTATGGGGTACCTATTATATCCTAGTTTTTCAAGACGGTAAAAAAGTCACCCAGTATAATTATGCCACGATATGACCATCAACAGCTCTGAATGCTGTAGGTAGGATATTGGCTCTGGCTATCTATTACAAGACTATACTTATTACAATAAAGCATAAAGGATTGATTGTGCAGTATCAAACTCCTTTCCTGTCTTTCAACTGCCTAATATTTCGGGGATTACAGGCGTGATGTTTTGTGTAATTTTTTTTAAAAACAATATTTGTAAATAAAAACATGCCACTTTAAACTGCACCTTTTTAAACAAAACAACTTTGCAATTACCAAATGACTTCTAGAGAAATTACCTAGCAAATAATTTCATACAAACTCTAGATGGTTCGCGACTACACGCTCCCAGCTAAGACGGAGTTCGCTCGCGGTCTCGAGGCGCATCTCGCAACGAGTCTGGACTTCCTGTGGGCGATGAGATCCCCTTCAGCCTCGCAAACCAACGCCATCAAGTTCTTCCGGTACCATCTCACGCAGTTACCGAACAACGTCGACGAGTTTGATGTGAGTTCTAGAATAACAGACTAATAAGTTAACTAGGCCATATTATGAAGACACGAGGCACTCAAGTTCTTACAAAAAAAAAGAGAATGTGAAAATCAATTGGAAGCATCAATTGATTAGCCCAGCTCAAACAGACAGACGTCATGTCAAAAGATGTTGTCCACTAATAAGCACTTTAAAAAAAGCTTATAATAATTTTATATAACTTGCTATTTCACAAACATTATAAATGTTTTGTAATGCTATTGTTATTTTACAATGTTATTGATAATAATTAGTTATGTATGATCTGTGAAAGTTCGATTTCACTATAACTGATACACTAGTTGTAAGAACAGCAATTATATATAATTTTATCTACACTCATGCTATAAATCATCTATAAAAGTTTCTGAAACAGTTAGCTTATTGCCAAAAGTAAAACGACCAGTGTCATAGTAACCATAATATCATCCAAACGAGTGTTATAATGTTGTACATTATGCAACTTCTTTGCTTTTTCGATCCCTTCCTTACTCATCAAACAGCCACATTCTCACTACTCAATTCGTCGTATCGTTATGAATTTCAAAAAAAGAACATAGTCATGCACGCGCGTTCCACTACCACAGCGCCGTAATTAAAAAAAAATAGGTTATTCGAATTCACGTCGTAACCCGCCATTTTTGATATTAGGATTGCAAAAAATCATCACTTTGTTGCTTACAAACATGAGTGATACAAGTTTTCATAACACACCACCAGATATTTCTAATGCAGCAAAGGATATTTCGAACTAATTATTACCAGAAAAGTCTTTATTAGTGATGTACCGACTAGTCGGCCCAATTTTTACTCATATTAATATGCCTAAAAATTTAGAAGAGGGTGATTGAAATGAAATTGAAATGTTTACTGTTATTATTTTATAATAATCAGTTTTACAGTTTTCTTTCAGTGCAATCTAGAATGGGATAGGAATAGGGAAACCCTTCATTTGGTCCATTAATTAATTGGACTTAGATCCAGAAATTAAATAAAGTAAAATTAATTAATACTTCTAACAAAAAAGGAAAAACTTTCTAACAACCAATTGCAATAAGTAGGTTTACAACTTAGAAACAGGAAGTTAGGAAGTTTCCCTTTCGAACCTTTGACCTAATAATAATGAATTAGACTTAGACCCAGAATTCAAATCGAAATAATAATAATAATACTTCCAAATAAAAAAAAAATTAGCAAACAGTTTAGAAATAGGAGAGGAACTCTTTTTTCAATTACTTAATTGGACTTAGACCCAGAAATGAAATAAAATAAAATTAACTTTTATCTAACATAACAACGTAAAGCAATGATCGGCTTGGCCGACTAGTCGGCTAGTCGGCCCATCTGTAGTCTAAACATAGTACAACGTATTAGATACTTTGCTGACTATAAACTTCCATGAATTTACATAGAGTTCTTACAACATTGTACCCTATGGTTTCAGAACCTTTTATAGATGATTTATATCATGGGTGTAGATAAAGTCTTGTATGCAACTGTACATAATTAGGTATTAAAACACTCATGTGATACTATTATCACACAAGGCGAATTTAATACCCCTTATTATATACGTACAACAGTTATTATACAACAATAACTATTATTGTACAGTCGAGTTCACTAATATGTTGGCAGAGACAATCTTTCAAAATATTGTAAGCGTTAAAATGATCATATAGTTATAGCTATACAAACATACATATAGATATCAATGAAATGTTATCATATAAACTGTTCATAAATGAAAAATGATAAATGATTTTTATTTCTGTAAGTAGGTTTGTACAAACACTTTTACAAGTCAATATTTTTTTTTTTTAACTAGATGAGGTCGGCGTTTCCTATCTGACTACTCTGAGAAGAAAGGCCGAAACAAACTCAGAGGTCACAGTCTCTTATAAAGTCCAGACATAATCTTGGTCACTTCATGTGAAGACCATGTAGATTGGTGTCTGAAATGGTCTTTTGAGGAAAGAACCACACAGATTGAGAGGACCTGTCCAGTCAGTGCACGCATTTGTCAGTAATCGCGCAGCTCAACTCAGAACTTAAGGAGCTCAACGATTCGACGAACAATACCAAAGAAAGGACATTGGGGTAGGCCGCATAGATTACTCAAACTGCCAGACCATGATTAAAAATAACTGAGAGAAAAAATAAAGCAAACAAAAAAAAAAAGCAATGACCTCCATAGTCTTCACATTCACAATAAAGTAAAATAATATAATACTTACAAAGTAAATATTAATGTCAAAATTCAGTATGCAAAAATAAAAATAATATAAAATAAAATTGGAGCAGTTCAATCCCAAGCCTTTTTGTCCTCAATATAATCTTTAACGGTATAAAAAGCTTTCTGACACAACTTGCGTTTAATTAATGATTTGAATTTATTAAGGCTCAGATCTTGAACGTGGCTTGGAAGTTTATTATAAAAGCGTATACATTGACACCTGAATGACCCACCTATTTTCTTGAGCCTTGTTGGAGGTACAACAAATTTGTGTTTGTTCCTAGTATTTATATTGTGGATATCACTGTATTTTTTAAACAATTTAATGTTTTTATGGGCATATAAAAGATTTTCAAAAATGTACTGAGAAGGCAAAGTCATTATATTAATCTCCTTAAATTTCTCTCTGAGAGATTGTCTCGGACTTAATTTATAAATGCATCGAACAGCTCTTTTCTGCAAAACAAAGATAGTCTGAATGTCGGCTGCATTTCCCCACAACAGAATACCGTACGACATTATACTATGAAAATAGCTAAAGTACACTAAACGGGCTGTCTCTATGTTGGTTAAATTACGAATTTTCCTAACAGCGTATGCTGCGGAGCTTAGCTTTTTTGACAATTTATCTATATGTGGGCCCCACTGAAGCT
Organism: Dicycla oo; assembly: GCA_948252095.1. NCBI lineage: Eukaryota > Metazoa > Arthropoda > Insecta > Lepidoptera > Noctuidae > Dicycla > Dicycla oo. Next base: position 5,621,553 of record OX411711.1, on the reverse strand, counting down.
TAGCATCCAAAGTTAAGCCCAAGAATACTGTGCTATCTTCAGGATTCAACTCTTCACCCTTTATCAACACGTTAGTTTTCACCTGCCTAACGTGAGGTAGTGTAAACTTAATGCATTTGGTTTTTTTTTCATTAAGGAGTAAATTATTAACACTGAACCAGTGAACTACTTTTGAGATCGCTCTGTTTACATCGTCAGTAACCAGCTGCTGACGTTTAAGTTTAAACAAAAGTGAAGTATCATCCGCAAACAAAACTATATCATGTTTATCCTTAATGAGGTAGGGCAAATCGTTAATATAAATAAGAAACAAGAAAGGACCAAGAATCGAGCCCTGTGGGACCCCCATTGTTACTATAGATCCGGGCGATCTTTTTCCATTAACGTCAACGCTCTGAATCCTATTACTCAAGTATGAAGTAAGAAGATCCAGAGCGGTGTTCCGGATCCCGTAATGGCGGAGTTTCCTGATTAACGTTTCATGAAGAACGCAATCGAATGCCTTGGACAAATCACAAAAGATGCCCAAGGCTTCGCATTTGTCTTCCCATGCATTATAAATATGTCCTAAAAGTTCAACACGGCATCAGTAGTTGAACGACCCTTTGTAAAACCGAACTGCTTGTTATGTAATAATTTATGTTTATTAAAAAATCTTTGCAATTGGTCTAAAATTAATTTCTCAAAAATTTTACTAAACGTAGGTAGTACTGAAATAGGTCTATAATTTGTGGGGTCTGATGTACTACCTGATTTAAACAAAGGTATTATTTTACTATATTTCATAAGGTCAGGAAACTCCCCACAGTCGATACAGTTATTAAAGATAAGAGCTAAAGTAGGTGCTACAATGTCAATAATAGACTTAGCAACTTCTACAGAATTACCCCACAGATCTGCTGTCTTTTTTACATTTAAAGTGTGAAAGGTTTTAATTATATCTCTACAGGTAATATGTTCAAAATTAAATTCCGAATCGCAAGCATTAACATTTTCCTTAAGCAAAGACTCCGCAACAGAAGTTGATGAGTTTAGGGATTTAGTAGTTGAAACGGGAATATCTGAAAAGAAATTTTCAAAAGCCGCGGCGACTTGTGCGTCTGATTTTATTATGTTGTCATTAATAGACAGGCTGTAGTCAGCACTTCGGTTATTAGACCTTCCCGTTTCAATATTAATAATATTCCAAGTCGTTTTAATTACATTACTACTGTTTTTAATCTTCGAACTCAAATAACGCGACTTGGCCATACAACAAACTTTTTTAAATAATTTTGAATAGTTTCTAACATATAAATTAAATTCAGCAGTGTTTACAAAATACCTTTCATTGTATAGTTCATAAAGCCGTGTTCTACTTTTATGAATACCAATGGTAGCCCAATCACTGAAAGACGCGTTACTATTAACCGAGATAGTCTTGGGAATAAAGATGAGATTAAATTGTTGACAGTACATATTAAAAAAATCATCATACAGATCATTAGGATCAGTATGATTAGCCAAAACTGTTAATTTATTAATGAGTTTAACCTTAAAAGCTTCCAAGCGACTTGTAGTTTTGGGGTTAACAATGATATCCTTTTTAGCCACTTTTTTGTTTTGGTTTTGGATAGTAATCCTTTGCCCGTAATGATCAGAATCTAGTAAATTTATAATTTCTTTATGGCTTGGAATAACATCTGTATAAATATTATCGAGGCATGTGGCACTAGTAGGGGTTATTCTTGTGGGCTCCAAAAATAGGTTCACAAGATTGTATGACTGAAAAAGACTTATTATTTTACTACAAGAACCTGACTTTTCTAATAAATTAACATTAAAATCACCACAAATGATAATAGATTTATTTGAGTTACATATCTTGTGTAACACTTCATCCATTACCTTTTCAAAGCAGTCATACAATCCTGAAGGGGGCCTGTACACACTTAATATAATAAATTGCTCCAATTCTATACAAGCTATTTCAACTGTCCGCTCAACAGATAGGCTCACAATATCCTTACGGTCTTTAAATTTCAGCTGGTTACTTACTAAAATTAATGAGCCACCATGTATAGCATTTACTCTACTGAACGAACTACCAACCTGGTGATTATTAAAATTGAACATAAACTGGTGGCTTTTAAGCCAATGTTCTGTTATACAAAGAATATCAATACTGTTAATAAGTATGTTACGGTAGTGCAGTCAAAAATATCTGACTACTCTTCGGAACATAATTATCTAAATACAATATTTAGTGCATCCTATGATTCGTAAATATCTATGTGTTTTGAATATTCAACTAAATGGCCTTTATCATTCAACTTATTTTTGCTTGCGAGCAGAAGTACGAGTAATAGTGCAGTGTTGCTGTTCGTAATAGGGTGTATCAATCTGACAACATCGCGCAGTAGCTGTATTATTTAATTAATCATTAAGTTTTTGGAAATCTTAGGGTCAACGCAGACTATACCTACCTATAAAACTTTTCAGTCGGTTTTAAAAATAAAAATAACATTTTAAGCATTAGTATTCCATTTTTATTTTATTATTCTTGAATTTTAATTTTTTTTATTCTGAAAACCTAACATTTAAAAGAAAAAAGATTAGAATAGGATATACTTCTGTAAAGAGATTGTTCAAAGAATTTAAGACATTTGAGACATGTCAAACAGTCAAGATGTTTTTCATAGAAGAATTGCATAGATTTGTGAACCTAACTTTGCGCTAAATAATATGAACAAGGGATTGCGCACAATTTTGAGAGTATTTGTACTGTAGCAATATGATTGATATAATGTAGTCACATATTTATGATGTCACAGATTGTTTACAATTTATTGTAAGGCAAAGCTGTTTAGAGTTTTATGTAACTTACCATTGCCTATACAGGGTTATTGGTAAAACACCAACAACATACATTTATGTTCGCATAATTCGTCAAAATGTACTGAACAGCTGATTTTTTTTTCGCGATTTCAGGTTTGGTCCCATAGTAAAAGTTATTCATAATGATGAGTACAATGACCTCTTAAGAGGTTGTTGGTGTTTTACCAATAACCCTGTATATTTTTGATCCATGAACATGCTCAGAAATTACAGAACTCGACTGTACCTTGCACTTTTATCACACAGTTTTATGTTTTCGGGTCTTGGACTCTCGGTGTCCATTATTTGTACTTTTGTAAACACGCAAACATGCAAGCAAAGATACAGAAGAAATCAGGATGAAGGAAAAGATGAGAAGCAATATTAAAAAAAGTGATGTTTTATAATACCACTTTTTTTATTAACGGAACCTTTATAGGTTCGGTTTTTTTAAAGTTCGGAAACTCAAAGTGTTCTGTATACATTATTTCATTAGCAACTTTTACCCACAGGCAAAGAAGACGTTGCAGGAAGAAATAGACCGGTACATTAGGGAACAAATTGATATGGCCGGCGAGGCGATCAGTATAACGGTGCGCAATAAAATATCTGACGGTGATAATATACTCACTTATGGATGGTAAGTCGATTTTCCTTAATTATTGGAATGTATAAAAGTCAATTATTAACAAATATCATCATTCTCCTGCGCTTATCGTCTTATGGTCGGCGCAACTGCGCAGGGGTCACTCCCTTTCTAGCCATATCATCTTTCACACAATTCATCCATCGTTTCTTTGGTCTTCTCCTACTCGTATACCCATCCACATTCATACTCGAAACTTTCTTGAGGACATTTTCGTCATTCCTCCACATTACTAGCAAATATTACAAAAAATATACTTGCTCATGCATGTTATCTTTAATGATGAGTAATTAATAGAAAATGATTTATTATTGTTTACTTTTTTTGCATCAGCTCTATATCAAAATCACAGAACTATTCAATCAGGAATCTTATCTTATATCCTTAAAATCCCATGTTCACAGCTCATCTCTAATCGAGCGTATCCTCCGCGATGCGTGGTCATCGGGGCTCAAGTTCAGGACCATAATCGTTGGCAACCGCGTACAGACGTCCGCCACACAGATGTTGCGACGACTGGTCGCGCTCGGCCTCCCGTGCACCTATGTCGACATCACCTCGCTCTACTTCGTCATGCGCACGGTAAGTGATGTTGTTAGCAAGTATTGTTATTTACGTCACAACTGCATTCCTTGCAGAGTTGTATTAGTCGTAGTTGTAGAAGTCCACTGCAGTTTTCCGCCCATTGTGTTAAATTCCCCCGTAATAGAGGACGAGCCTGTTACTCGTAACACTAAAAGCTTTGGGTTCCTAAGAAAACAGTGAACAGTCTCACAATAATGGCTGCAGTCTCGACATAGATAGCGATCGCTTTACGACCGAATTCGGTCGCTAAGTTCTAGTCGGGTCCCTAGACGGTCAAAATTGCATGAAAAAATCACATGCTTGTCAGTCAAGCAATTCTGACCGTCTAGGTACCCCACTAGGACTTAGCGACCGATTGCGGTCGTAAAGCGATCGCTGTCTACGTCGAGACTGCAGGCCCGGAGCGTTTTTTGACACCTTAATGTCAAATACCATCACGGCTACCCCATTTCAAAACCTAGTAAGGGACACTTTTTACAAAAATCGTTTTATTGCATAATCTTGCTAACCTAGTAAGTCCCTACCAAATACAGAAACACAACGTTAAAAACTCACAAATTAGCAGATCTTGCTAACCTAGTAAGTCCCTACCAAATACAGAAACACAACGTTAAAAACTCACAAATTAGCAGATCTTGCTAACCTAGTAAGTTCCTACCAAATACAGAAACACAACGTTAAAAACTCACAAATTAGCAGATCTTGCTAACCTAGTAAGTTCCTACCAAATACAGAAACACAACGTTAAAAACTCACAAATTAGCAGATCTTGCTAACCTAGTTAGTCCCTACCAAATACAGAAACACAACGTTAAAAACTCACAAATTAGCAGATCTTGCTAACCTAGTAAGTTCCTACCAAATACAGAAACACAACGTTAAAAACTCACAAATTAGCAGATCTTGCTAACCTAGTAAGTCCCTACCAAATACAGAAACACAACGTTAAAAACTCACAAATTAGCAGATCTTGCTAACCTAGTAAGTTCCTACCAAATACAGAAACACAACGTTAAAAACTCACAAATTAGCAGATCTTGCTAACCTAGTAAGTCCCTACCAAATACAGAAACACAACGTTAAAAACTCACAAATTAGCAGATCTTGCTAACCTAGTAAGTTCCTACCAAATACAGAAACACAACGTTAAAAACTCACAAATTAGCAGATCTTGCTAACCTAGTAAGTCCCTACCAAATACAGAAACACAACGTTAAAAACTCACAAATTAGCAGATCTTGCTAACCTAGTAAGTCCCTACCAAATACAGAAACACAACGTTAAAAACTCACAAATTAGCAGATCTTGCTAACCTAGTAAGTTCCTACCAAATACAGAAACACAACGTTAAAAACTCACAAATTAGCAGATCTTGCTAACCTAGTAAGTCCCTACCAAATACAGAAACACAACGTTAAAAACTCACAAATTAGCAGATCTTGCTAACCTAGTAAGTTCCTACCAAATACAGAAACACAACGTTAAAAACTCACAAATTAGCAGATCTTGCTAACCTAGTAAGTCCCTACCAAATACAGAAACACAACGTTAAAAACTCACAAATTAGCAGATCTTGCTAACCTAGTAAGTTCCTACCAAATACAGAAACACAACGTTAAAAACTCACAAATTAGCAGATCTTGCTAACCTAGTAAGTCCCTACCAAATACAGAAACACAACGTTAAAAACTCACAAATTAGCAGATCTTGCTAACCTAGTAAGTCCCTACCAAATACAGAAACACAACGTTAAAAACTCACAAATTAGCAGATCTTGCTAACCTAGTAAGTTCCTACCAAATACAGAAACACAACGTTAAAAACTCACAAATTAGCAGATCTTGCTAACCTAGTAAGTCCCTACCAAATACAGAAACACAACGTTAAAAACTCACAAATTAGCAGATCTTGCTAACCTAGTAAGTTCCTACCAAATACAGAAACACAACGTTAAAAACTCACAAATTAGCAGATATATTTATGCATCGAAACCTAGTAAGCCCATTCACTGCCCCGTGACCACTTCACGTTTTTGCGCTCTCTTTAAGTCCTTACTAGGTTTTGAAATGGAGCAGTCGATTCAGTATGGTGTCGTAAAATGTGGCTAAATAATAACGGCCGCACGGGTCGATCTTGAAGGTTAAGCAACGCTTGCCGAGGTCATTCTGTGGATGGGTAACCATCCATAACATACCGAGACCACTTTGTGTCTCGGAAAGCACGTTAAGCAATTGGTCCCGGCTGTCATTCGTAGATTTTTGACAGTCGTTACGGGTCTAGAAGCCCGAAAGTCTGGCAACCAGTCTTGCCAAGGGGTATCGTCTGACCTGTCTGACCTCCACAACCCAGTTACTGGGTAACACCCAGTAACTGGGTTGTGGGGGTCAGACGGGTCAGACGATACCCCTTGGTACCCCTTGGTAGGAACTTTCTTCGGGTAGTCGCAATCGCAGTCGCTCCATGTAAAATACTGGAATCCACCTGCATCCGGCTAGACTGGAAGCCGACAACAACATAGTTGGGAAAAGGCTAGGCAGATGATGATGATGATTTTACTTCACAGTGTTATCGTGATGCCGTCACGTGAACGAATATCGTCACGTTAGAAATTATAAAATAGATAATATGATATTTGTTGCCATTTTTTAAGATTTCTTTTTGTTTGGAACATTCTCCGTAAATATAATTATATTATAGGATGCTAAAATGTGTGCTCAAAATAACTATAAAATATAATAGGTTGGGGAAAAAGTTTCTTCGCATTTTTTAAGAAAGTTCAAAACTTTTTTTAATATAGTTTATTTACATTTAACTAAAGTATGTAGGTACCATTTTGTTCGATAACTTTTTGCCATCTTGTAGGTAGGGACATGATCCCATTGCTATAGAAATTTTGAGACTTCTGGTCAAAATACCGCGACAAGTGGTTTTGGCAGTCCTCTCGTGATGTTAACCTGACACTGCCTAAAGAATTCTGAAGAGACCGAAACAGGTGGAAATCTGAAGGTACAAGGTCAGGACTATACGGCGGATGCATTAACACCTCCCAGCCAAACTCTCTTAATTTTTGCTGAGTGGCTAAAGATGTGTGAGGTTTAGCGTTATCATGATGAAAAACCACACCCCTTCTGTTGATTAATTCCGGCCGCTTTCTCTCAACTTCTTGCTTTAATCTCATCAGTTGTTCGCAGTAGAGTTCAGAATCGATGGTCCTGCCTGGTGGTAACAGCTCATAATGAATAATGCCCTTCCAATCCCACCACACACACAGCATCACCTTGTTGCGAGTTAACCCGGGTTTCGCCACAGTCTGTGAAGCCTGACCGGCCTTTGACCACGACCTTTTTCGCACGTTCTTGTCATATGTGATCCACTTTTCATCACCAGTTATCAGCTTCTTCAAAAATGGCTCGGTTTCATTACGTCGTAATAAAGAATCACAAATGAGCACACGGTTCATTAGGTTTCTTTCAGTGAGCTCGTGAGGTACCCAAATGTCGAGCTTTTTTGTGTACCCAGTTTTTTTCAAATGCGCCAAAACTGTTTTGTGGTCAATTTCCAGTTCTTCAGCTACGTCGTAACTACTGATATGCCGATCTTGCTCCACTTTTTCAAAAATGGCATCCATTTTATCCGTAATAGGGCGACCAGAGCGACGTGCATCTTTGACATCAAAATTTCCGGATTGAAAACGCTTAAACCAAATTTGTGCTACTCTCACAGATACTACACTAGGTCCATAAACATCACAAATTTTTTTCGCGGCTTGCGTTGCATTTTTACCTTTTTTGTAGTAAAATTTTAAAATGTATCGAATTTCTTCATTAGATTCACTTATCTTGACGGTACGAAAAACAAATGAAAATCACACATTTTCCTAATTTGAATTTGGAATTATGTTCTTTAAAATTTAAACTTTCAATGATACCAAAACCAGCCAGATACAAATAGTATAGCCAAACAGATTTTATTACAAGTTCATACATACTATAATACGAAAAGACTTTTTCCCCAACCTAATATTATAAAATATTTTTAATTTTATTTCGGAAAGTATTTTTGGTAATAAATCTTAATTACACTAACACCAAAATATATTATGTACAAATATATAATCAAAATAAAAAGGGGAAGAGCTTGTTGGGCATCAAAAAATTCGTCTGGACCGCTGTCAATGGGAAAAAGCCAAAAAGGCTGGCAGCATTGCCACGTTGGATGGCATCGGTCAATGACGGCCGTTATAATAATATGACGACCACCGCTCTTCTAGGAAAGCCCTGATGTGCTATTGCATCAATCATGTGCATTTTCGCGACTGGCGTAAATATATTCCCCCCACTTCCATGCAGTTGATTATTTTTTTGGGTTGAAGATGATCCCAAAAATGGCGTGGTATGAAATTCCTTTTTTTTACAATTTTCTTTTATTTTTTTATTTGTGATGGGTTTGCTCTTGACTCTAGTCTAGGTCAGAAGTGACAGAGACAAAGTCGACGATGGAGTGAGCTTACCCAGAAGAAGCCTGTTCACTCTCACTTTGAAGAGATTAGGGTTGTATACGTTCGGAAACACAGACGCAGGTAGTGAGTTCCACTCTTTTGCTGTGCGCATTATAAAAGACATTTGGAAGCGCTTAGTGCGAATTGGTGGAATAGCAACCAGGTAGGGATGGTAACTGGCAGTGCGTCTAGATGTCCGGTGGTAGAAGGGGGCCGGTGGAATGAGGTCGTGGAGTTCTCGGGCACACTCTCCGAAGTACAATCTGTAGAAGACCGACAAGCAGGCAACCTTGCGGCGATGAGCCAAGCTATGAAGCTTGGCATCCACCAGTTTTACGTCGCCAATGAGCCTCTTAGCTCTGCGTTCCACCGAGTCAAGCGCGGCTAGTTGGTACTTAGCTGATCCATCCCAAAGGTGACTGCAATACTCCATGCAGGATCGGACTTGCGCTTTGTAAAGGGTTAAAAGCTGTCCAGGCGTAAAGTATCGCTTCACCCTATTTAGGATGCCCAGTTTCTTGGCCGCAGTTTGGGCCTTGTACTCGATGGTGGCGCCGAAGTTGAGACCAGATGTCAACTCCATGCCTAGGAGCTCAAGTCGATCAGTTACAGGAACAGATGTACCCCGAAAAGTAGGAGTTTGGGCGAAACGACTCTTTTTAGCGGTAAAAAGACACGCCTGCGTTTTGGTGGCGTTAAAAGAGACCAGATTATCATCACCCCACTGGGAGACAAAGCTTAAGGTCAAATCTGTCCGCTCTACCATGGCCTCTCTCAAGGAACGAACTTCGGCCCCGCTGGTTTTTGCTCTGGACAAGTATCTCTCTGAAACTGGGGGCCTACTCCCTAAGCACGAAGTCCGTAGTTTGAACCTTCGTAACGGGCGTTTTCTACTCCCTATCACCGACGGACGGATGATTCGTCCGGGGCCCGAAAGAAGAATGAATGACGACACGATTTGACAGTTGTCCCTACTCCCGATGTGTTTTTGCCCGTCCGAAAAATTAAGTTTGACACTTATTTGGACGGCTCGTTATGTCAATTGATACGACATCAAAATAGTTATCGTGCTGACGACAAAAGTAACAATTTTAAGAAGAATTCGAAACTATGGCTGCTTTTTAATGCTCGAAGAAGGTCTACAGGAAGAGCGGATGTGACGCCGACAACATTTACGCCAAAAGTTTCGGTTGGCGAGTATTCTCAACGCGTTGAGTTCATAGGGAACTATAGACTTACACGGGAATTGTTCGAGGACTTGTGTAAGGATATAATACCTCTTTTGCCATCGGGCTGACTTAAACACCTTCCCTCGACGAGGAAGACCTACAACTAGAGCGCAGTAGACAGAGAGATGAGACTACATCCGTTCATCAAGCCGCAAAGAACGAGAGACAGATTAGTGTAATTGCTGGAAGAAATAGGTAGGTATAGAAATATAAAAAGAAATAGATATAGGCACAATAAAAGTATTGTTTTTATTAACAAAATGGTTGTTTTTTTTATTTAGCACCAAATAAAACTGAATCATTTTAACAATCAACAAACACTATAACAATCAAAACATAGGTTTAATTTTATTCGAATCTATTGTAGTCTTAAATTATTGCTACTTCTTGCTCAGTCGGCAGTGAGGTGTCGCCGAACACGTGGACGTGCACGACGTGGGTTTAATGCTGTAAACAAAAGAAATAAATAATTTTAGTCAGTGTAACTTTGTGAAACATACAACCTGCCTAGCCTTTTCCCAACTATGTTGGGGTCGGCTTCCAGTCTAACCGGATGCAGCTGAATACCAGTATTTTACATGGAGCGACTGCCTATCTGACCTCCACAACCCATTTATTGGGTAATATGATACCCCTTTGGTAAGACTGGTTGTCAGACTTTCGGGCTTCTGACGACCCGTAACGACTACCAAAGATCCACGAATGACAGCCGGGACCAACGGCTTAACGTGCTTTCCGAGGCACGGAGGAGTCTCGGTATGTAAAGATGGTCACCCACCTACGGACCAACCCCGGCAAGCGTAGCTTAACCTGATGGATCGATCTGTGCGGCTGTTATTACTTACCCACGAGCCACGAACTTTGTGAAACATGATTTACGTAATATCTTTTCTACTGAACAACAATAATACTTACTTCGCTTACTTTGATTTTTCGTTAGTAACTTCAGCTCCAGTGCTTCAGTGGACGTTGAGGGCTGTTCTTGAGTGGGTATGAGATGGCTGCTGGGTCTTTGTAACTACAGGTGGACCCTGTATAACAAAAATTTAATATAATTGACGGATACAACAAATATCATCGATAGAAATGTTTAACAAATGTAGAATTGTGTAGGTGTCTGTGATTTATTATTATTTAATAAAAAAGTCTCGGCAAAGGCTCCATGTAACATAATTATTATCAGTGTACTCGTAAGGCCACCTACAGATAAGTATTTGGAGGATGACTGATTATTATCATTGTATGTACTTTACTGATGACAAGACCTTAAAATACATAAAATAGTAATAAATACCATCACCCTAATTGCGTAACACAAATTCAAATTCGATTCGTCTTGAACCAAATTGCTAATCCGCTACTTCAGGCAAGCCAACTCACATATACACAAACACAGCTCACACACACACACACACACACACACACTCACACACACGCATACACACACACACAACACACACACTTAAATACACTCGCGCACACACACACAAATATATAATAAATATAGAAATTTGAACCGTTAATACTAATTTTTGTAATCCCTATTTTATTTTAATTTCATACTTTTACTTTTTTTTTTTCTTCAATTATTTTTGTACATTACATTTTTTTTTTATTCATTTTGATTTAAAACGGTGTCTTTTTTTTTTTTTTCTTTTTATGTTACATAAAACTTTAAGTGTGTTCTTTTTATTACGGGAGGACCCTGGCTCCTGCAACACAGTTTTAACTAGTGCAGGAGTCAGAGAATTCCATATTCTGGTGTTCTGGTGGTGTACAATCTTATTAACATTGACGAGTAATATTGTATTAAACTCACCCTTTGCCACTGCTCCACGCACTTTGTGCGACTTGCCATTGAATTGCACAGGCTTTCGAAACCACAGCCGTTTTGATTGTATTCCCCCGTCGTCGGTACGCCTCAATAGACCGCGAGCCAACTCTTAATATCGCTCATAAAATTGCGGAGGGCCTCTATTTGTGCGTAAGTTGCTGTTGGGCCATTTAACAAAATTAATGTAATTAATTTTACAAAAAAATCCGGTTACTATGTAAACAAAAAGCTCTGTCATATCCATCCACAGAACATATTACACTATTGCACTTGAAAATTGCCGTCAAAGGCAGAGGTATCAAATGGATAGAGCCTCTATCCGCAAAAAAATGGCAAAATAATTCAATTCTATATTTAGAGACATGATAAAACTTATATTGTTAAAAATGTATTCATTTTCTAACAACAAAAATATGACTTTTTGTTTATTATGCTTGAAAATCACAAAATAACTAAACCGGTAACCGACCGGTAAAATAGCGCAACTCTATCGTCATGAGTCTGTCATTCACGAAAATAGTCTATGATGAGTCTATGATTCCGTTCCGTTCTGATGAATCCGAAATCATTAGGGAGTAGGGTTCACTACGACGTATCGGACTACTATCGGACGGGCCCGTTGCTTCGTTGACGGAGTTAGGGAGTAGACCCCCTGTACTGTCATCTGCGTACCCAACAATACCAGGCCGAAGCAGGTCATTGATGTGCAGCAGGAAAAGAGTTGCAGAGAGAACAGACCCCTGAGGAACTCCGGCATCAATAGCCATAAGGTCAGAAGAGCAGCCATCAACAACTACTCTAATCGACCGTTCACTAAGGAAATCTGATATCCAGCTACAAAAATCAGCTGGGATACCATAAGCAGGAAGCTTGCTGAGCAGAGCAGCGTGCCAGACCCTGTCAAAGGCCTTCGAGATGTCAAGCGATACAGCCAGTGCTTCGTCGTGTTTCTCGATGGCTTCGCCACAGCAGTGCGTGACATACACAAGAAGATCGCCAGTTGACCGTCCCCGGCGAAAGCCATATTGACGGTCACTGAGGAGATCATTGTCTTCAAGGTAGTTCAGCAAATTATTGTTCAGTACCCTTTCCAAAACTTTGCACAGAATGGAGGTAATGGCGATCGGACGGTAATGGGCAGGGTCTGCACGGTCGCCTTTTTTGGGCACTGGTTGTACATTTGCAAGCTTCCAGGATTTCGGCACCGTTCTTTTTTCAAGAGAGAGGCGGAACAAACGTGTCAATACAGGAGACAGTTCAGGCGCACACTGCCTCAACACTCTCGCTGGAATGCCGTCAGGCCCGCTGGCCTTGTTCACGTCTAGACTGCACAATACTCTTCGGACCTCTTTAATGTGTACTGCGATCTCCGGCATCGAGGAGTCACAATGAGGTACAGTAGGTGGTTGCTTTGAGCCAGCGTCCAGACGTGAATTGCTTGCGAAGAGAGATGCAAATAAATTTGCCTTCTCAGTTGCAGAGTGAGCCAGCGACCCATCAGGTTTCATCATAGGAGGTAAAGTGGGACGACAGAAATTCGTTTCAACCGCTTTAGACAGGGACCAGAACTGTTTACTACCGGGAGGGTGCGAAGCCAGCCTGGCCCCGATATGTCCGACATGGTCATAACGTGGCCTACGCAAAACCCGCTTGCAGAACTTGGCGGCAGAATTAAAGGCTCTCTTCTTCGCGCGAACCCTGCGCGCTCTAACTTTGCGGTCGCGGGCCTTGACCCAGGCTTGGTAGGCAGTCTCTTTTCGGGCCTCAGCGTGGGTACATTCTGCATTATACCAAGGCCGGGATTTGTGACCGAGCGGGATGTCGGAGAATGGAATAAAATATTCCATCCCCTGCCGAATCACGTCCGCAACCGCATCAGCACAGCGCGAGGGGTCACCCGAGGAAAAGCACACTTGCCGCCATGGATAAGACGCAAAAAAGTGCCGCATCTCATCCCAGTCTGCTGACTCGTATCGCCATACTCGCCTCGTGCCTCTAGGGCTCTCATCTGGAGGAGAGCAGGTTGATATGGATTTCACCAGACAGTGGTCAGACGTTCCCAGCGGGGCTGAGACCGATACTGAATGACTGTCCGGATCAGATGCCAGCAGAAGGTCCAAGCAATTGGGTGTATGGCCGTCAACATCCGGTACCCGCGTTGCCACATTCACCATCTGGGTCAGATCTAGCGTTAAAGCAAAATTGCGCGCCTCCAACCCAGCATGGTCAGTTTTCTGGTATGGGAACAACCATTCTTTATGATGGGCGTTGAAGTCCCCCAGAAAAATGAGCTTCGCCGTTGGGTACCGTTGCTGGGCTACGTCAGTCGACTCCACGAGGAAATTAAAGAGCGCTGTTGTCTCCTGGTCACCGCTATGCGATCGGTAGATGCCGATGTAGAGAGATTTCTCCACGCCAGTATCCACAAGTAGCCATATGGCAGAGAAACCCGATTTCTCAAAGCAACGGAGACGACGACAACAAACGTCATCGCGGACGTACACACAGACCCCAGCTTGCTTCTTGAACTTGTGTTCAAGAGAGTACCCCGGGTAGTTGAGGTACGCCACGTCCGACGGGGTTGTTATCTTCGTCTCCGTTAGGAAAAACAGGTGCGGCTTCTCGGTCTCAAGGTGGTGATGGACCGAATCGAGATTGGAGTGCAACCCCCTGATATTAGTGAGATGCACTTTTAGTGGGAGGAAGTGCAGCCGTTGTTTTACCTTATTTTTCTTCGCTTTGTGTGTCATATTGAGTGGAGTTGTTGGGGAAAAAGTCGACTTGTCGAGGCGCCGCTCAGTGATCCAAGTGGAACACTAGAGCCAACCAAACCTACGGGGAACTCATCTGGAGACTGCGGGGACGCCCGAACCCCCCCGGATATGGCCACCGGGTCCTCCCATCCAGTCGCCGGCTGGCACGGTGGAGCATACCGGGATTTTTCGCGAGTTGGCGGGGCAGCCTTTGGCACGTGGCTGGCGTGCTACTTGGGCCCCCTACTGACTGCGGTCGGCCAACGACTGGCACCGTGCTTCGGATCCCGCTACCCTCCAAAATGAGTTACCCGGCTAGCTGACTCAGAGACCACAACCGGTGCCAAACAGCGCAACTGACAATCTCCTTCTCCCCCAAAGGCACTGGCACTCCCACACACCGACGGAACACAGCAAGCTGCTTGGCGCCGGACTCCGGTGGGATGGTGGTCGCGAGCCAGGCGGCCCCTTGCGGAGCCTACCACCGCTAAGTGGGATCGTTCAGCCGTACCACAGGCAAGCCTGTGGTGCCGTTGCCCGGGGTGGACCACTAGGAGGTAGATCCCAAAACCACCCCAAACCTTTCACATGCTGTAATTATGGACTCCCCAATATTGGAGCAGCTGACCCTCAGATCTCATACGCACTAAAGAATAACTACTTTTGGTGTGATTTTCAGTCTGTATAAAATTACTTTTCAAACTAACTCCACCTCCCGTATAGTTCGCGTCAAATAACTTTTGTCGTTCTGAAACCAGGCTTTCCGATGCGCACAGCATGGCGCGCTGCTGTTTTAGTATATATCCTGAATCTCTAATTCAGATAATTTTTGTAAACAAAGGTGATAACAGACCAAAAAAATATTTTAATGGTAATTCCCAAGAAATGGCGGAAAAGAAGGTTAGATTTTCTTATAAGTAGTGATTTTAGAAATAATTTAAAAATTATCACACCGTAATTATTTTTATAAATTTTCGGTTTTAAACAGACTTATTAATAAGGGGAGATTTTTGGTATGAAATATTTTATGATACTGGTAACACTGCAGGAGTTCCTAACATTTTCAAATTTCGTTTGACAGTACGTCTAACTTTCGTCTTCCCGTGGTATTTTCAATTCATTCGTTTTCTTTTCCCCGATCTTGTTTTCGCTGCGTGTTTGTTAATTTTGTTGTGTTATAATAATAATAATATCCTGGGACTTCACACACGATCATCTGATCCCAAACTTAGCAGAGCTTGTAATATGGAAACCAGATAACTGATTATACTACATACACCTACATACACTACTTTTTTTTTGTTTGTAAATACAAACTTATATAGATAATTACACCCAGACTCAGGACAAACTGACATATTCATGCACACAAATGTTTGTCCTGGATGGGAATCGAACCATTATCATCGAGTTACTTGTTGTTTCCTTGTTTTTGTTGTGTTAAATTTTATGATAAAATGTTTTGTACCACTGTCTTGTCATTTTGACAGTGACATTTCTTGAAGTTTCTTTCTTTACAAAAAATATCTGAATTATAGACTTGGGGAATAGATATTGACGCAGTGGTAGTAGTTGTTAGTTTAGTGGTAGCAGTGGTAGTAGATAGGATGTTGGTGGTTTGGTTGTTGGTTTTTTTTTTCGTCTTGTACTTGGACCTTTTAATCAATATAGTACTATTGGTATTGGTAGTAATATAGTAGTATTACACTTAACACAGTCCTAATCTTCTTTCCGCAGACCAACAAGGTAGTCCTAGGCGCCAGTGCTCTGCTAGTGAACGGCTCAGTGCTGGGCGCGGCGGGCACGGCGCAGGTCGCGTTGGCCGCACGCGCGCACAACGTGCCCGTACTCGTCGCCTGCGAGACGCACAAGTTCTCTGAAAGAGTGCAGACGGACGCTTTCGTTTATAATGAAATTGGTATGTATTTACACTATTGAATTATTGTCAAGGAGTCGGAAAGATGAAGCTAGTTGCCCTTTCCAAAGCTTAGTATTTTCGATGGAAAAGAACTGGCAAGAAATTTCATGGACACTAATCAAATTATTAGAACAGTTATGTAAAAAAGGGAAAGCAGGAATGAAATAACACATGAACCACCCTGTCAGAGCGTGATGAAGCTTTAAAAAACATTTATCCTTTCTTCGAAACGGCAACAGCTGTTTATTACATTTCACAATATGGCCTCCGGTTCACGCAGAAAGAGGGTTAACTGTTGACTTGGGTAGCTCATGAGCGAGTGATAGAAAAGAGAGAGCTCTTTCCGATTGGTGTCGCTTTCGTTCACTAGCTCAGTAGCTAAGATGACAGACACCGAGGACCGAATCACCGAGTCACTGACTCCTTCGAAATACTTCGGATCGCATTGTTCGCTCTTCCAACAATAGCTTTTTGCCCGCTCCGGCACAATACGTCACTGTAAATCTATCTCTATTTTCCATGGCTTAAAGTAGAAAATACTTTAGCACATTATCATAACTAACTGCGGTATTGTTTAATTATGTCTATTTACATCGGTTTACATATCGACCGTCCCTATTAACAATGTCAGTTCTGCAGGGAGACTACTGTTTAGTCCCTACTGAACAGTGGTCTTTTTCGCAGAACTGACATTGTTAATATCATAAAGATTCTTTTTTATCGTTAGGGCAAACTTTGAACTGCCCTCAGTTCAAAGTTTGTTTTGACAGTAAAGATTTTTTTTTAAATTGTAATTCGATTTATGTAAAAAGTGAATATTGGTAAAAATGTATATTCGACATTGTTAATAGGGACGGTCGATATAGTCATATTAGTCATAATAAAAACAAACAATAAAACTAAGCGTGTTTATGAGCTAAAGGAGACCAAATTTCCAAAGAGCTATTGACTATTGAGCGAGCCCAGCCGTCTCATTCAACGCGCGTACGACGTGAGTCAAATGAGCTAACAGTCGGCGTCTGAGTCACTGAGGTATAGAAGAACTAGTGAGCTAGAAGAGTGATATAGCTCTTTAGAGTAAAAGAGCTAGTCGCTCTTTTTCTTTTCAGTGATCTATTTCGCCCATGTCTAAGTTAAGTGCCCAGGCCCGGAGAAGCGCCGAAGCTATTTTCGATTTAAAATATTCTAAAATTTAATACCTTCCTATTTTCTACAATATTTTTTCTTTTATCCAGGCGATCCAGACGACCTAATCGACAAATCAGACGAGAACTCCCCGCTGAAGGACTGGCGGTCGAACCCCAACTTGACCCCACTGAACCTAACCTATGACGTCACACCGCCGAGCCTCGTCACCGCCGTCGTCACCGAACTAGCCATACTTCCCTGCACTAGCGCACCCGTTGTTTTGAGATTTAAGTTATCAGAGTATGGAGTGTAAATAAAAAGAATATTTATTTTATACAAAAGCGTTGTTAATATTGACCTTTATTTTGTGTAAGAATATGTTTTTTAGTTAGACGATTTAGTATGGAAACATTTCATAAGAATTAAGTTGGAATACAATGTGCAAGTTATGCAAAATAAAGCTTGATTTACAAGGTGCGATAATGCGAAAGCAACAATAAAGTCATTTGTTGCTTCAACTTGATTGTATGCCACAGCCACAGGCAAGACACTTGCTTTGTAAATGGCGCTTATTAACACAGCAGTGTTGCAGAATAGTCTTTCAATTTACCAACACTTAAGAGTACCTGTAATAAATAAACTACGTGGCTGTACATGCACTTGTTAGCTTAGTAAAATACCAGCTCATAAAAATCTAGATTTTTTTGAATTTTCTAAAATGGTTACTTCACTTTTGTGTGCTGTTTTATCCATTGCTTTTACCATTGCAATGCATTGTAAAGATCCAGTTTCATGTTTAATGTTACCATTACGACAAATTATCTAGATAATAGCCGGTATTGGCTGGTTACATCCTCAAGTTTTTTGTACATTCATTCTCTTTTGGAAGCTGCTATCAATCTCGACCATTAGTAGTGTTCTAGCTATTGTTATTAGACCTGTAACCCATAGATCTCTGTAGCCACACCCATTCTGCAGCTTTGTTAGGTAATTTTTCATGCTATGTGCGCTTTTATAATTTCTAACGTGATTATATTATCGTGGACGTCCACGTCCATGAAATGTACCTATGGAAATACGTGCATGTTAGAACGTTATCGTGGACGTGGTTAAAAACGTCTTCATATATTTCCATACATTTTACTACCCTGTAAGCCGACCCCAACATGTTGGGAAAAGGCTAGGCAGATGATGATGATGATTTTACTTCCAAGTGTTATCGTGATGCCGTGACGTGAACGAATATCGTCACGTTAGAAATGATAAAAGTGCACAATATATTTTTTTTACATTTCTTTTACTGTTTGAAACATTCTCCGTAAATATGTATTATATTATAGGATGCTAAAATGTGTGCTCAAAATAACCATACAATATATTGTAAAATATTTTTTGATTTTTTTTATTTCGGAAAGTATTTATCTAAATATAAATAAAAATCAATTGTCGAATGTATGTAAGCGCATCACTTCAAAACGGTTGCACCTATTTGGCTAATTCTTTTTTGTTGTGTTTGTAATTGTCAGGACAAGGTTAGTATGAAAGAAAATGTTTGAAAAATTGCCGGGTTAATTGGAAAATTCGGGAAAACTGAAAGTGCATTTTCTATGGGAATTTTGTATGAATTATTGAAATTTTGACAAGGCAACGTTTGTCGGGGCAGCTAGTTTATAATAAATCTTAATTAAAATATACAAGCTAACACTAAAATATATGTATTATGTACAAGTATATAATAATAATTATTTTTATTATATACTTGGCGGAGCTCATTGAGCATCAAAAAATTCGTCTGCACTGCTGTCAAGGGGAAAATGCCCAAAAGGCTGCCAGCATTGCCATGTTGGATGGCAATGCCGATTGTTTGGGCTAAAAATAGGCCAGCTCTCTGGTTCCGTGAAGAGTCAACCAACCGCTTGGTGGTGTCCCGAAATAGTCAATGAGCACTCGGACCCCAAAGGTCCTACTGGGTGTTTCAACCCCAAACGGCTGAAACATATAGCTCCCAATAAGGTATATTTTAAATAATATTTCATACATCTAAGGATACCTGCAGATTAAAGAGTATTTTAAGTTTTTCATTTATCTTGAATTCCCATTCTATTTGGGACAACTGGACAAGTCCGAAGCAGTGGATTGTCCAAGGCAAAGTATTTTGATAGCCTTCTAACAATAACTAAGGCACTTGTCTCACCGCCAACGATGAGCGAGAAGCGAGTAGAGCTAGAATCTAGAAACGAGTTGGCGAGCAGCAAGTCGACGACGACAAGCTATGGTATGGTATGACTCACTGGTATGCGTCTGTACCAAGCGTGTCTCTCTCAGCGAGTGCTCTGCCCGCCAAGCGAATGTCGCTGAGCAAGTACTGTATTTAATAGCTATTGTCACTGCGACAAACGAGTACTCGCGCGCGGTGTGAACAGTCAGTGATCAACTATTAATATATATGCATCTATTTTGTTTACACGAAATGTATATCTAATGTATGTTTCTTGAGCGAGAAAACAGGTGATCGTTAGTAGCTTCCTCGCCAGCAGCGGGAAAACTGCCTTATGCTCTCGCTCAACATTTTTTAATAAATGCTAGTTACAGTGAACAAAGAATTTAGGTAATGAGAAAACTATTTGTTCTAGAGGGAGGTGGGCTGGTTAGAATAACCACTGATGGCCACCATGGCTCACGTACAATGGTCCACTTGAAGGATTAAGTGCAGAAACCAAACCGATTAACATAGAACATAGAAACATATTTTTAACTAAAAAATAGGAAAAAGAAGTTTTCAAGTGTTATCAACATTTGAATAAAACCACAATTTAATTAAAAATCACTTGTATTCAGCAAATGACATTGCAACACCATAAAAATGCACAAGAACTAGATGTGTTATAATAATTAATATAAATGACATATATTACTTAGTGATATTAAAAAGATTAATCTTTATGATGGTGTTCAGCCTTATGGATAGAGAAATCTAATCTTACATAGATAATTACACAAAGGAATAGGGCATAAAGGAACCCTACAACAAGTAGCGGCTCCTGCAACATCAGGAGACGAGGGAATGTGTAGCGCAGTTGGAAATCTTGAATGTGATTCTCAACAATATTCTTCTTGGTGAATGAGATCACAGGACGACCCTTAGTGTCTAAGTAGGTGTAGTGCAGGGTGTCAGGCAGTCTTGTAACCGGATAAGGCAGGTTTACTTTCACACTTGTTGAGCCTTCAGGCAAGATAATTTTTGTGACCACTTCATCAACTTGCATGTCATCATAGATGTGATCAATGACTCTCATCTTCAACAGATAATCATTACCAGACTGGTACAAGTACTCATAGCTGGGAACATTGTATCCAAGTGTGTAATGAGTTCTCCATCCTCCAAACAGAGGGTATCTTGGTCTGAGATCAAGTTCAACAGAATCTTTCTTCACCTTCATGTTAGAGGTAGAGATGTTGCCATTTGTGTCTCTGTAGTACACATCTGAGGCAGACGCTGGCAGCAGAGTCTTGTAAGACCTGACACTAGCAGGCCCACTGTGATGATCCTGTTGGTAGTCATAGCGGGAGAATGGACCCTTCAACATTGCACCAGTGTGCTCAATCTCAACAACCTCTTCCACAGCGATGTTGCCCCAGTGGGAGACTTCGATCAGACGCTCGACACGTGTGACAGTCAGGAAAGGAGAATTGTTTTTATAATGAATGACTAATTCCTTCTCACTGAAAGGTTTTACAGCAGGATATGGCCCATACTGGAACCCACCATCCTGCTGAGTGAATGGCTTCACTTTCGTGAACGTTTCAACACTCTTCGTATTCAGAATAACGTTTGTTTTCTGAGATGTGACATAGTATGGTGAATACGTGTACAAGTTACCGATGTATTTGACTAGTTGGTCTTCCTGTTGTGTGATGGCTGTAGGGAATGGCAGAAGAGCCTTAGTAAACACGGATTCTATCGTGATCAGCAATGTTGAGCCCGAGTTGACGGCATCTTTGAGCTCCACACGCCAGAATTTGACGTAGTCATAACCACTCACTGTAGTCTCGACGAGCCGTAAATCTTTGTTATTGCTGTCCTTCGCTCCAATGAAAGCTACGTTATTCTTTGCAAAACTTTCAACTGCTATCAAGAAATTCTTTACCGGCGTACCCCCAGTGTTCTCCAAGGTTAGTTTCGATGAAATTTTTACGAGTTGCGAAGATATATCTATTGTCCGGTCAACATTTTTGAATCTTACATCACTAGATATGGTGTCGACGTTGACACTCTCACATTTTATTACGATGAAAAGAAGAAATATAAAAGAAAATCGTAATTTAGCCATCGCCGGCAACATTTTTATTTTTGACATTTGACAACGCAATAACCGGAAGTACACGACACGCCATCAGCTAAAACAGGAAACGCTCGTTATGTTACTACAAGTCTACACATAGCTATTTAGTCGATTTTTAGTATAAAAAAACTGCGTAAAATCAAATTAATAAGATTAAAAATAGTCAAAGCACGGTACAAATATTATACAGTGTCTAAAGCTTTGGTTTCATAAAAAAGCGGTTCATTCACATTTTAGCAGGCGACATAAAAATCTGCCATTTTCATCCGTATTCAAATTCCACATTACGTTTCCATATTCGTTTTCATTTCGGAGCTCGTGGCTAAGTAATAACAGCCGCACGGGTCGATCCATCAAGTTAAGCTACGCTTGCCGGGGTTGGTCCGTAAATGGGTGACCATCTTTACCGATCTTACCAGCTAGCCGGCTTAACATGCTTACCAAGACTCCTCCGTGCCTCGGAAAGCACGTTAAGCCGTTGGTCCCGGCTGTCATTCCTGGATCTTTGGCAGTCGTTACGGGTCGTCAGAAGCCCGAAAGTCTGACAACCAGTCTTACTAAGGGGTATCGTATTACCCAAGAACTGGGTTGTGGAGGTCAGATAGGCAGCCGCTCTATGTAAAATACTGGTATTCAGCTGCATCCGGTTAGACTGGAAGCCGACCCCAACATAGTTGGGAAAAGGCTAGGCAGACTGATTGTTTCCGTATTCGTTTTCTAGATTTACTCTCACCGTACTCAAATTCTCTGTCTACGCAAGAAATACCTATGTTTTTTTATTCTTCTCCCTTTTGGCAACTGAGCCGATGTCGACTATTCTGCCAGCGTCATGTGGCGACGGCAATGCAGTAAGGTACCGCGTCGAACTTTGCACTTCGTGGTAGTTATCTAATACGTAGTCTGGTCATAAGTTTTGTCACATATGGAAAGTTAAATAACTGACACAATAAGTTACGCACTACAACCATTTATACATCAAATACAGATTTAAACCACATTAAAATTATTCGAAATGTCCTCCTCTTGCTTCGATACAAGCCTTCAATCTGCAAGGCCAGTCATCAATTGAAGCACGCACGACGTTCATGTCAATATCGGCGACTGCTTTAATCAGGGATGCTTTAAGTGATTCCAAGTTGCGATGGGGTTTAGCGCAGACCTTCTCCTCTAAGTGCTGCCATATTTTGTAATCCAAGGAATTCAAGTCTGGACTGGATGAGGGCCAATCCTCATGCCTGATAAAGTCGATTCCACGGGTCGTGCGCCAGTTTTGGGTACTTTTCGCCATATGAGCCGGCGGCGCAGAATCCTGCTGGAATACCCAGTGCTTGTTTCCGAACATTGTATGTGAAAGAGGTTCCACAATGTTTGCTAGGACTGTTTTGATATCCTTTTTCACAAAAAAAAAAAAAACATTTCCGTTGGACCCAAATAGGACACCCCAAGCCAAACCATGAATGCCGAAGGGTGATGACCACGCTGAACACGTGGCACACGTCTGCTCGCTTCTTCACTAGAGTGTGCATACACTTTATCAATTTGTTTGTTGAAACTCTCCACATTAAAATTTTTTTCGTCTGAAAAAAGTATTTCGCGGTATTTTGTTCCCGCGTACTGCCTTAACGCCGGCTTCTTTCGAGTCTGATTTTCTTCAGCCGTGTGTTAAGAAGATGTGCTGTTTTTTTTTCTATAAGCACGCAGTCCTAGGTCTTCATTTAACACCCTTTTAACAGTAGTTCTGCTTAGTCCCATCTGCAGAGCCAACATTTGCTTGCGGACAGGATTTCGTTGGATTCGCGCCTTCACTGCTGTGATGACCGCTGGAGTCCGAACAGTACGAGGTGGTCCGCTCCTTTGTTTATCTTCTAATCTTTCATCTTCCCTGAATCGTTTGATAGTACGATAAATAAACCTCAGTGGAATTTTCAAATTTTTCAGCAGTTTGAAAATCTCAGTTGGCGCGTGAGCGCAACGATGCAATGCAATTACTGTGACTGTCTTCTTTACGCGTCCACTCCCATTTTAGAAAATGAACAAAATTCCAGAAACGCTTTGTTTTTATTTTCTTTAAATATTCAAATTTCGAATGCCCATAATATTTTCCTCGGCATGCATTCTAAATTCGAAATTTTACCTACGTGACAGAACTTATGGCCAGACTACGTAATTTATAGTATGTTAGTAGCTGAAAGGACGAAACAATTTTTGTTAGTAAAGTTAAAATAAACATTTAAAACACCACAAATCTAGATGTATGTTATATTTATGTTATTAAATAGCGTTCCCATGACAATCAAGCAGGTGTAGAGTGACTACCACAGAGTACTTTTTACATGGTGACTACCTTACACACGCGAGTAAGTCGTATGTAAGTGTGTACGTAAGTAAGTAAGTAAGTGTGCCAGTCGGACTCGCACTTGGCCGGTTTTTATTTTACATTCAATGTGCCTGTCAATCTATCGGTCACCGATTCGTTCTTTTCGTTTTTATTTCATTTCACTCACACAATGACATTGTGCGATACGCGCTAGTAAATAGACCGAAGAGAATTAAAATTATTTTATTTTGTGAATGAAAAGTACGTAACTGTCTCGTGCAAAAGCTCATTTACTTTTACTGTGGAAACTCGATGTTCCAGTATAGAACTAACAGTTCTTAGGGACGCGAGTCAGAGTGATAATTTGTGGAGCTCCCTACAGGAAGTCGACAGTTACAAGTTATTAAGATGCTAGCTCTATTGGTTCGCACGAGTCTTGCACTACTTGGTAAGTGGATAATTGATATTGATTTCATTTATAGATATGGAATTTATCGTTAGTGCGACCACGAAATTCTTAGAACTTTACAGAGTCTAGTGAGTCCCTTGTCAGATCAATTATTGCGTGTTTTATTTAAATTTGTATACCCTCGTTTTTGTCAAAAGCTCAGGAACTACAGTAATGTATGATTTTCGTGTTGTTTTAGTTTTCAACTTTTTGTTGTCACCGGCTGCCGCTTATGGGAGCAGGGACAGTGGCAACTATGAAAGAGGCTACAGTGACATAGGCTATCCGAAGGCTGTATCTGGTACCACTTCTGGACTTCCAGGACAACATGCTACTCGAAGAGGTTTGGGGATATCAGCATGGGGTCTTGTGCTTGTAATTGTGGCATTAATCTTGGCTGGAATGGGAGTCTACTACTTTACAATTTGCTATGAAATTTGCCGACCAAACAAGAACAAGTATGACAAAATGGGGATGCCAACTATGGCTTAGTGTATATTTTGTAAAGCCCTATGATTAGATAATGTCTAAAAGACACTCGATAAATTTATAAAGACAAAGATAAATTTTTATATATTTTTAACTTTGCGAGTGTTTTAAATTTAAAGCAAGTGCTAAAAGTCTCTTTTTATATTGTTGTAGCTTGTTTGCTATAATGCATTTGTATGAATATTACCATAATTAGAAATATATACTATACATGGGTATATAATGACTGAAATTTGTCTCGAAAAAGGGAACAAAATAAATACATTCCCACATATCATAATATGTAAGTAAATGAGAGGTAACATACTCACATTTTTGAATATGTTTCTAAATAGGGCATTGAGAAAGTCTATACCATATTATTCTGTAACAGAATGAGAAAAAAAACCGTAGACGTTTTATGAGGTTGTGATCTACATTTATAATTTTTATAAGTAACACCATTTTGTAAACTTTTCTAATGAATTTTTGGGTGCTACTTGCTTTGGAATATATTTAAAGGCTTTATGATTGTAAAAAGACTGTTTTAGACCAATTAAAATATTACATAAAATCATTTACATTTTTGTAAGTAGTAATTTACTTAGATGATATTTATTGGTTAGAATGAATTTTTAAGTGTTCAATAATAGTAGTATTAACATAATTATTTCATTTAAACAAGTTTTATAACAGGTTATAATTACCAGGTTAACCAACAATAGGAATTACCTCAGACAGAAATAGGTGCCATACAAACAACATAATCACTGATGTTTTCCTTATTTTGTCACATGTTATTTCCATCTTGTTAATTTTCGCCATTACTCATCAATGTATCATGGTCATATTCATCTACCTATATTATTCTGTTTAATTGTTGACACAGGTAACGCTGATAGAAAATAAACCATTATCAATATAAATTTATCATAGAAATTCTTAATAATCTCAAAATGTGTCTTTCTAAAAAGTAATACTCATAATGATTGCAGATAGTGTTAACTAACAAAACAAGAACTTCCATTAACTATTTGTTATCGCCATCTAATCTGCTAATGTAGTCAAGTTTTTAGGTAATAGTTAAAACAGCAAACTGCCGCAGTTGTATTTATCATCTGCCTAGCCTTTACTCAAGTATGTTGGGGTCGGCTTCCAGTCTAACCGGATCCAACTGAAATACCAGTATTTTACATGGAGTCACTGCCTATCTGACCTCCACAACCCAGTTACTTCTTAAGACTGGTTGTCAGACGTTTGGGCTTCTGTCTAACTGTAAAGACTGTCAAAGATCCATGAATGACAGCCGGGACAAATGGCTTAAGGTGCTCTCCGAGGTACGGGCTGCAGCAGTCGTGTTATCAGACTGAAATAATTAATTTAGCTGTTCAAATATCACAAAAGTAATGGATGCCACTGTGCAATTAGACTAATTATGTCATAAATAACTCTCACCTTACCCTAATTAAGCTTTTCTCAGCATTATCCAACATGATACTGCCCAGCCGTCTATACGTAAGACTACACTAGACATAACATAGAATAAGTTTCATATTCACTATGTTCAAAAGCAATGCTCAAATAAATATTGTTATAAATTATTATACGCAAGTTTTGTTATTTGTATCTGCACTAGCATGCACATTGTGTTCATCACTTATTCGGAATTATCTTATCTAGTAACGGTATAAAGTCTAACGCCTGTTATTTTTGGAGTAAGTAAACAGTCGGAAATTAATCATTTGTGTAAGTAGTGATTGACGACTACGGTATTATCTAATACTTAACGCCATTTTAAAGAGTAAATACTGATCATGCTTCCTGTTATCGCATGACTACGTGAGCAGAATGATAAAACCAGAAAGGACTGCTTTAAATGGAAAAATTACTAATCATGGTTTTAGCGGTGATTTTGATGACTCGTTTATTTTGGACTTGGCACAGATTTTGATAGAGCGACCGTGTGGGCAATCCGGTTCGATCATGAGCCCATGGCCATCGACGTGATTTTCAGTACCCTTATATAAACACGAAGGGTGCACCGGGAGCGCGTGTCTACCCGAATACAAAGAAATATCCAAGGAAACATTAGGTACCCTGCACACTTCAGTTGGTCTCTACAGTCTGATGCGAGGACAAAGTTTGCGAAGCCGAAAAATAGCGGCCTTGGCTCAATTATGTTAATAAAAGCGGTAACGTACAGACGCCAGCACATCAAGCTACTACAATCTGTCTTTCTTTAATAAATGTACACATTTAAATCGACTATATACCAACAATAGATTTCCAACTTTATCGCTAAAGCATTAGGTTCAAGGTTGATTAGGAAAATTTTACAGTTTCGGGTTAGCTTGACCTGCTGACGTCTGTATGTACTAGCCTGGTATGGCAAGTTGCAGAGGTCGGAGTTCGGACCTCATCCCGAAGGTTCTCTATTGTGTTCCCTAACTTTTATATCCATAATCTAAAATGCCATAATTTTTAACCGACTTCCAAAAGGAGGAGGTTCTCAATTCGTCTGTATGTTTTTTTTTCTTTTTTTTTTTGTATGTTTGTTACGCGATTACTCAAAGACGGATGGACCGATTTGGAAAATTCTTTTTTTGTTTGAAAGGGTATACTTCCGAGGTGGTCCCGTATAAATTTTATTAACTTTGCTCGAGGAGTTTTTGAGTTAGCTTCAATAATGCGTATATTTCCCACTTATTTTATATGGATGTTGTGATGGTGTTTTAACAACTTCCTATCACTGTTATTTACATGGCTATATCTACAATTATTGTGCTCAATTATGTATTCGAATTTGTGTGGGGTAGGTTCCACAACTAAAAAGTGAAAAATAAAAACTTTTTAGCAAAAAATAAAACCGACTTCTAAAACAAAACACTACAAAGTGAAAAATAACTTTAATTTCGGAAGTCGGTGGCAAAAAACGAAAATACAAAACCAAAGACACCGACTTCCGAAATTAAAGTTATTTTTCACTTTGTAGTGTTTTGTTTTAGAAGTCGGTTTTATTTTTTGCTAAAAAGTTTTTTTTGTGTGTTAATCATCATTTGTCCGATTGATAACTTGCCCGAATTTAATGTCACATAATATCACATGCCATAAAATTGAAATCACTAAATACAAAACGCCCTAAAGTTTGTCATAAATATTACAATCAATAATATACAAAATAAAACCGTTTTCAATAAAGTTATAAGTCCTAAATTCAAATTATTTCATGTTTATTTATCCTAATAAAAAAGCAATGCGGCTTTTGTCACGGCTCCGGCAGCAAGCATGCAGCATGAAAGCAATTATGCGGCATGCAACGTGCAGAAGGCATGGTTTCTGTCACGGCTCCGGCGGTCCCCGCGTGCTAATCGTCGCAGACGGCTTTCGCTCGCCATCGCAGCTTCGGCTAGCCTCAGCCGCGGCGGCTCGCTCGCAGCTTCCTGCTCCTCAACCCGCGGGGCGCCTCGCCCCTACGCGGCTACGCGATTCTAAATTACACTCTAGCGCACTCATTCCCAAAGTGGGCGCTGGATCTTTTCGTGTGGCACGATTACAGAGAGAGACAGAGAGAATTAATTTTTAATTTGTGATTATTAATCAATATAGAAACAGACATATAAAATGGGTATAATTAACTACATATTAGTAAAGGGATATTTTTTTTGGATATTTTTTTCTTGTAAAGGGGGCGATAGTCCATAAAAGTTTGGGAACCTATGCTCGAGGGGTAGGGCAGAGAAGACTGTGTGGAGTCGGATTTACAGCGATTTGTTTCTCTCAGTAAAACCTGATTTTTAGCAAATGTTTTAGGACTAACAATTTTATTATAAATGATCATTCGATATAATACACATTACATAATACAATACTTAGGACATATGACTTTATTTCATGCAAAATTAGGAGATTCAATTATTATAGTAATCGATATTATGACAGAATAGTCTTAGAAGTACCTAAAGATTATTATATAAAACAGAATTTCGAATTTTTGAACATTATGGTTACTGAAGTTTATAGCAAACGTGTTATGGATAACACTGGTAAGCAGTAGTTTTGTTTTATGAAGTTTCATACCTGATTTAGTATGACTCTGCCATGCTGATTCTAAATCTGTTGTCAGTTTTTCTCTAGCATCTCTAGTTTTTGAAATATTAACATATTACATTTTTAGCGAAAAATACTCGAATTATAAAATTTAAAAAAATGTTTCTCGAAAAAATCTTTCTTTTATAAGATTTTCTTGCATGAATCGAAACTTCAGCCTTGTTTTGAATGCTCCAGCAGTAATCAGCCATCATATTTACATTCCTACGACCCTGATATCGCTCTTCCATCGTGTGAATGTCCTGATCAAAAGCGTTCTCCTTGTTCTTCGCTTAAATCGCCTAAATTTTCTAAATGGCTGAAGAGGAAGTGCATCTAGATGCTCATGTTACATCCTAGTAGTATTGTAATATCTGTGATCCTAGTTTTTGAAAGTGCAACATGAGCTGCTCATTGTGTTGAATGTAGTCTGAAGACTTTTTATTTCCTAAGAAATTTTGCACAATCCATGCATATTTCTCTTTATCTGTCATACTTTCAATAAAATTTTGATCCTTTATTAGTTCCCTGATTTGAGGACCGTCAAAAATACCAGCTTTTATTTTTTCTGTGCTCAATTTCGGGAATATTTTACTGATATTTAAAACATTACCCATCCTTGTTGAGAGCTTTTACAAATTGTATTATCAGACCTGATATTTAGACGCTGGTATTTAGAATTGGTCTAATAGCTGATTTTAAATTCGGATAAGTCCATTTGGAACGATTTTTGCGGTTTATTCAAAAATAACAGTCATCGTGACGATTAGTCGGTTCACGCCAAATCATAGGAGTTTTGAACTTCGAAGTAGGGCTTTTTTTACTAGCCCATAAACGCAATGATGTTACGCAACTACCACATACAAAATTTGGGATCCATGGCTTTAGTAAGCCATGGATCCCAAATTGTAATTAATAATTACACTTGTAATGGCGTTCCAAACAAGTCCAAGTAGGCCTTTTTTATAAAGTCAGACGCTCTTAAACGACATTCTCGGAACATATATTATATTCACCAGCTCAAAAACTATTTAGATCGTTTAAGCAAGTTGTCTAACTTGCTTAACACATTGTCTGCTTAATTCTTTATGCAAACGCTTCTTTATGCTACACCCTTACCGACCCTTATTTTACGATGTTTTCGAAACAATAGAGATGCACAACGAACGCACAGGTGCGGCGCGCCGCACTCGAAGAAAGTTATGTAAATTGTATGGACGCGCATACGCGCCGTCTAGCACCTGGTGAACGTCCGAAAACGCGCATGTGCGTCTGCCGCGCCTACTGTATTAAACGATCTAAATAATATTGATTGATTTACGGAATTTAATAATTTTTCGCACTAAAAAACATATTAGTAAGCCGCGTAACGAAATTTTAAAAAGTACCTATATCACAAAAGCTAGGGCTGCTAGAAAAAAAACTGAGGGTAGATGTGAAATCAACGAACTCGATTACTAAGAAACAGTTTAGAAACTTCAAAAACCAAAAGAAAAGGTAAATTTTGTTTACCAGTGTAATGATTTTCGAACAGACAATTTTAGGAGACGAAAGGGAGTCCTCGGGATGGGTACTCCCTTTCTTCTCCTAAAATTCGAGAAGTGTTCGCACTTCTCTCAATAACTCGCTATTTTAATTGTTTGTCAACATTACGTTTATCGCTTAAGACTACTCGGCACTCCACAGAGTAGTTATGCTGCCTTCGATCAATAATTGCTGCATACATTTTTCTAGTTATCGTGATACAACATAGAGGATTAGATAAGGCAAAAAATTGCTGGTGAAACTTCAGTGAAAAAGTGCAAATAAAGTGTAGCTAGCTCCTCAATGCCAGATGTAATCTTACGTCAATCAGTTTCGTGATAATAAAAAATGAGGTTAAATCACTAGAACGTGATCTCATTGTGACAAACTATTTGGTATTGAAACGGATATTTTTGTCACGCCTCCTGGATTCTCGGTATCGGTCCCTAGCTTTGATGCAATTAAGTTACATTCATTGATTTCCTATAGGGGAGACTGAGGATACTTGATCCCTTTAGCAGACATGGTACACGAGCATTATGAATTAACGAAGCGTATTAGATTTATTTAAAGTAGCAACACTGAGCTTCCGTTGCTACCAACTTAAGAATATAAAACTCATATGTCAATATTCCGTCAACTTTGCAAATGGCGCACGAGTGTTGTTTACGAGCGAGCGAAACTAGAATCGGTAAGTTTTTGATTTTTTTTTCTTATTAGAATAATTACTGTGTATATTACATATTTTCATAATAATCAGTTGTGAGTTGAAAGACTTAAGTTGTTTAAATTCTGTATTATTTTTTCTAACTGAACTACCATTGAGGAGACATGGTACATTCAGTTCGAGGAGACTTGATCCGGGGATCAAGTCTCCTAAACTCGGTTTGCTTACCAGATTACATTATAACAACTGAATAGATTCTTTTAGTATTATTTTAAATAACTGTTGCTTTTAGGAACTAGGGCCCTTACAAGTATTTGACGCGTTTGTATATTATTTGCAGATTTAAAATGCCGCGTGTATACAAAACCAAAGAAGGCAGTAAAAAGCGGGAACATATCAACAAAGATTCTTTAAAATTAGCAGTCCATGATGTAATATACAATAATAAGTCGCTACGGGGTACGGCTAAGTCTTACAAACTGTCCGTAATGACTCTCAAAAGATATGTTGCAAAAAAAAGACAGGCTATTGATACAGGTAGTTCTTCTCCCAGATATGAGCCTAATTATAAACAGGCGCAATATTTTTCTAAAGAAGAAGAATTAGATTTATCTAATTATTTGGAAACAGCTAGTAAACTGCATCATGGGCTTACACGTAGAAGAAGAAGAAGAAGACGACGTTAGAAGACGTTATATGTTTGTAACATCTACTTTTTTAAAATAAGATTTATATCTTTCAAGTTTATGGTACAGAGTTGAAACTGAGTAGACATAATTATATTAAGATTTGACTGAATTCCAGTGCAGTGTGATTTAACTAAATAATTATAAAAGCTGAAGGAAAAGTAATTTATGGTGTTGTCGTTATAATTTTAGTTTATAAGATTGATTGATCTCAAACTCTTGCCATTATTAATTAATGTGGAATGATTAAAACAAATTGAAACTTATGTCAGTCTTTCATTTTATTTAAACTTCTTTTCATAAGATCTAGATACAGTCTCCTATGTAGGACTATGATAAGCATCTCGTGTCCCAAGTGTCCTCCGTGTGTGGGAGACTTGATCCGGGGGGTATCAAGTCTCCTGACAGGTAGTATCAACTCTCCTATACATTGAGGACACTTGTTACAAAGCTATCATAGAGGTTTTTGTTTACTAGTGATTCTGTTTGCAATCCTATCTTTTGCATGGCTTCATAACTTATAACTTATTAAATTGCGTATCTATTAGTCAATTATAGTATAAAAAATAATGGATATTTTAGATTTTATAAAGGAAAAACAAAAGGGGGGATCAAGTATCCTCAGTCTCCCCTAATATTAAATGAGCAAAATTTGTATCTAATAAAGGTAACATATACGTAGGTATGTATATATATATTTGCAATCATGTTCTCGAAAACGGCTCTAACGATTTCGATGAAAGTTGCAATAGGGCTTTACGGGGGGGCGAAAAATCGATCTAGCTAGGTTTCATATCTAGGAAAATTCTTGTTCTCTATTTTCACCCGAGCAGAGCTCGGTCGACCAGGTATATACTGATTGTAATATAAATAATTTGTGTACAAACAGTATAGGTAGAAGCCTTATGGAAAACCATTGAGACTTTTTCAATAGGTATTAATTTAAATAATGTTTTCATCTCATGATGCTACTTTTCAGTTTGCATAAAACGCACTGACTTAGCATCACTATTAATAAGTCGTTATTATCATCAACTTGTGTGTTCTTTATTATATTTTCCCGTACGTAATTCAAATTACGGAGATCCCAATGTAAAGTGATTCAATGCAACAATGATGAAAATTGGTGCCTTTTCCTTCAACATCAAGGTCAAGGGTCCTTTAACACATTGTCTGCTTAATTCTTTATGCAAACGCTTCTTTATGCTACACCCTTACCGACCCTTATTTTACGATGTTTTCGAAACAATAGAGATGCACAACGAACGCACAGGTGCGGCGCGCCGCACTCGAAGAAAGTTATGTAAATTGTATGGACGCGCATACGCGCCGTCAAGCACCTGGTGAACGTCCGAAAACGCGCATGTGCGTCTGCCGCGCCTAATGTATTAACTACTTAGCTCTACTACTCATAGTTTCGGATTTATGACTGATGGGCCATCGCAAAATTCAGCCTGTATAAAATTTTGCTGTTTTTGCCCGGCGCCGCCCGGGTGTTTCCGGTAAATTCCTTTCATACAAACCTTGTCCTAACAATTACGAACACAAAAAAAAAAAACTGAATCGGTCGAGCCGTTCTCAAGTTATGCGCTTAGGTACGGACGCCAGCACATCAAGCTACTACAATCTGTCAGATTTCATTAACCTTTTCGCCGCCAACGTACACAAAACGCAATGCCTCGCCGAGCGCCAAGCTATAAATGTATAACTAAATATACAGTAAACAGTAGTGATGGGGATATCGTCATATCGATGAATAAGATTTGTACGCGTAAAGTTAAGATTTAAAGTTGATTTTACGAATATAAATAATAACTGATTAAATATTTCCAGATTTGTTTTATTTCACAGTATCCTTAATAAGAAAAAACAGTATAATTTATGAGTATCAAAGAAACTAATACATAACTCAATTAGAACTATAAGGAATGGGGTACATCTCTATTTGTTTCATGATCTCATTCTTTAACTTCATATCAAGTTATTGGCACTGAGGGCACGTTGAATTCGATTCTGATCAGGGATGGGGTCTATGGTCTTTCTTTCTTCTATTTTTGTTTATTCCTGTGTTTTTTTAATAACTTCAGTCAACGTTTTTACCGTAGGTATCTAAGTGGCAGAATTTTGAATTGTTTTTTTTTAAATTATCTTATCTTCTGGTTCAATATTCTCCACAAAATACTCCGAGTCCGATTCCACACCTTGCAAAATTTTCAGAAGTTCGTCCGAATCAAGTTCTTCACTCATTTTTCTATTTGCAAGTGAAAGAAAGAAAGATGCGTGCGCGCGAATCCGATTTTGTGCTGCACTATGCCAAAGTGACCTTGACAGCCGCACGCCTATGACGTCACTGACCAACTTCTATAGAAGTTCGTGGCACTCGGTGGCGCACAGGGGCAAAGACGACCAATTGTTTTGTAGAGATGGGAAAATAACTATCGACAAGAATTAGTAACAACTTTATAATTACGTATCGGCATCTACCTGAAGGTCGAAATTCATCTACTATCCTTTGTCATGAAGTAGATAACCAAGTTCATATTTTATTGACCTCAAAATGTTTTCGATATTTGTAACTTTCTGTATTTATAAATATTTCAATGGTGAAATCAACCTTTCACGGCACATCACTGGCCAACTTGATATGAAGTGATTGGCGTTCTGAGGAAAGTAACAAAATTCGGAGTTTCTGTTTTTGCCGATTTTAGGACAAACTAGGGCTTATTTTGTGTAGAAAAATAAAAAACAGGGTAGTAGACAGTGCTATCTTAAATAATAAAATGAAACAAAGCTTTTAATCACAGTAAATTTATTTTAATAAGATAATTAAAATGACAACTTCTATAGAAGTTGTGGCGCTGGTGGCACGAAAATCCCGAACTTCTATAGAAGTGCTTGGCGGTGAAAAGGTTAATAGATTTTCGACTTTATTGCTAAAGCATTAGGTTCAAGGTTGATTGGGAAAAACTGACAGTTTCGGGTAGGTTGACCTGCTGGCGTCTGTACATATAACCCGGTCACATTATCTCAAGACCTGGCGTCGATGACGTCACGTCGCGTCGGCGCTCTGATATGGTGCGCAAAACAAGCATCCTCTAGTAGGATATTATTATAAACAATAAGATTTCCAACAAAACAAATATTGTGTTAATTAATTTAATGTAGGTAATATTATAATGATATGATTAAAATGATGAAAAATAAATGAAACAATCTTGGTTAAGTGGGTACAAGAAGTGTTTATTACACAAAACTACAGACTAAAAATCTTCTTCAGAATATATGACGTAACAGCAATAACAATAAAAGTCCAAACGTAACAATGAATTGTTTAAAAATATACCACGAAAACAAGTCGACGCGTATCGACAACGAAAGTGCTAACCGTACTGACGCGCCGTGGCGAGCGCGGGGCAGTGAAAGGAGAACGGGGCGGGAGGTTCGCATTCCAGCGAGGTCTCGAGATAATGTGACCGGGTTGTACATTCGGCAATTGGTTTTTTATTTATATACAAGGTGACTTTGAAAACATGCCACAAAATTTAAAGGGGTATTCTATCCCATCAATATGAATAATTTTTACTATGGCACCAACTTAGAATTCGCAAAAAAATTTCGACCTTATACAAAATGGTCCAATCGGGTATGCAGACGCCAGCACATCAAGCTACTACAATCTGTCAGATTTCTTTAATAGATTTTCAACTTTATCGCTAAAGCATTACGTTCAGAAAAATTGACAGTTTCGGGTAGCTTGATGTGCTGGCGTCAGTACCTACTTTTTCATGCAATGGGAAGGTCGATTTTTTTTTGCGACTTCTTAGTTGGGCCCATATAATAGAGAGTTTTACATAAAATAAAACTTACCTATTATTTTTCAACAATATCCGGAATCCATCTTGAGTCAAGCACCGGTCTTTCAGCCTGTTGTTAGCATTACCTTTGCCTCTCCGCTGGTAGCGCCCTCTATACTTACCGTTGGTACTAAGCATTTCAGGCGCGCATCGGGTGATGGCCCAATTTACCGTCATTATGGAACTCATGATGCACCAGGTAGACCTTGCCTGGATTCCGGATATTGATGAAAAAATAATAGGTAAGTTTTATTTTATGTAAAACTCTCTATTATTTGTTTTGTATCAATATCCGGAATCCATCTTGAGTGATGTGTTTGTTATCACCTGGTGCGCTTAACCCAAAGACGCTATAATGTGTATTGTAAAATAACAAGGGTAATTAAAATTAATTATGTAAATGTGTTACAACAATTAATCGAGTAGGTATGAGATGTTGCTTGCAGCCACATTAAATAACAAAATAACGAAAAATAATGGTTATCTTTCAATGAACAGGATCAAAATAATTACATAAAGATACAGAATGATTTGGGAATATTCGAATCATTTTGCAATTCCCTTTGATAATCATTTTGGAAGGTATGAATCGTTTTCCAGTTATCAATTGCAAGAATTTGATCAATCAGAAAGGTTTCTACAATATTGAGAGAAGCTACTGCAATCTTACTGATCCTGGAGTTGCATCAATACCACTAGCTTTTAAGAAAGACCTCACCCATCCGCCAATAACAGTTCTAGAGGCAGGTTTCATATCCCCTTTGGCTGTAATAAACAAATGTTTTATATTTCCTCGACGGTTTAGAGTAATATGTAATAATTGTCTTAACCAAAAAATCAAATTGAATTTTTTATCAAGATGTTCCCTAAGCCTCCATCCAGACTGCTTATAGTTATGGTTGTCCGATTTAGAACCAAATGCTGGCCACAATACAATAGAGGTATCTTCGTCAACTAAACTAGTGCTATCAATTCGCAACAATGTAAGATCGTGGACCCTGCGGCCTGATTCTAGCAGTAAAAGAGTAGCTACATGTCTCGATACATGAAATATATTATTATCGTCAAAATTGTAGGTACTCATGTATTGCAATAAAGCTTTAGGGTTCTAAATAGGTGGTTTAGCAGATTTCTCTCGTGCAACAGAAATAGCTTTTAATATATGTTTTATAAAGAAATTTGACGATAAATCAATATTTGATGTTAAGTGTGTGAAAGTTGAAATAACAGATTTATGTACCAAAATAATAATAATAATATCCTGGGACATTTTCACACACGGTCATCTGGTCCCAAACTAAGCAGAGCTTGTACTATGGAAACCAGATAACTGATATACTACATACACTACTTTTTTTTTGTAAATACATACTTATATAGATAATTACACCCAGACTCAGGACAAACAGACATGTTCATGCACACAAAAGTTTGTCCTGGATGGGAATCGAACCCACGACAAAATAGTTCTATAAGCAAGACCTATGTCACAATGTAAATGTGCTAAATATCGAGCTACTTGATACTCATTAGGGTATTTGTAATTAATTAAATGCGACGCTCCATCGCTTCCATCTGCGCCACGCTGGTCTGTAGGTATTGATTGTGGAGCCTCTCCAGCTTGACATAAGGAGATCCGTCCATTCCGTAAAAATATCTGGCCACCCGATATCAGCCATGGCTCCAAGGGTAGGTCTTGCACCTGCGGCGGATACGTCCCAGTTCTGGTGTCTATCAGAGTGAGGGCTAGATCTGGAATCGGAAAAGAGGGTTGTCGCGCTTGTTGAACATCTGCCCGCCAGAATACCTTGTTCCACTTCGGGGCAATCAATATGTAGTCTCCGCTGGCTTGGTTCAGGTGTCTCAGAACCCTGGGAATCAAATTTGGTGGCGGAAACAACCAAGCTAGGTTGTAGTACCATTGATGACAAAATGCGTTGTGGTGTTGTGCATCCTGATCGCTCACGTCCAATGATGCGTACCTTGGTAGTATGTGAGCTGTTCTTGATGCGAAGAGGTCTATTTCCGGAGGTATATTTCCGTACAAGGCGTGAATAAGTTGATAAGTCGACTTGCAAGTAATTTTTAATTGTATAAAAATGGCATGGAATGCCTAATTTATATGGTGAATAAAAATGAGTAAGTCGATAAGTTCATAATTGTCGGCAAACTGCACTTGTGTATGTTAATATGAATTAGTTTCCAGAAGCCATTTTTATACAATTCAAAATTTCGTGCAAGTCGACTTATCAACTTATTCACGCCTTGTACGGATTTGTGCCGCTGAGTTGTGCCCCATCCGATGTCTGATGCGTCTGTAGTCAATAGGTGCGTCACCGAGCTCAAGTGGATCGGCATCGACTTTCCTATAGCTTGACACCACCACTCCATCTCTGACTGGGCTGGTTGAGGGATAGGTATCAGCCGATACGGGTGTTTCACCGACAGCTGTCGACTGTAGTATTGCAGAGTACGACAGTGAAGGCGACCTCTCGGAGTCACAAAAGTTGCAAAGTTGAGTCTCCCCATTAGAGTTTGGCACTGTCTGAGGGACCACTTGCTTCTCTGGAGCTGTTGGTGAAGTGCTTTGCGTAGCGATAGGCACTTCGGCTCCGACAGGGACTTTGCGTTGCGTTTTGTGTCCCATGTTACGCCGAGAAACTCGAGGCATTGTGTCGGAGCCAGTACAGACTTTTCGAAGTTGATTTTCCAGCCCAGTAAATGCAGAACCTTTATCGTGAACGCGATGTCGTCTTCCAACTGCGATTTTGACTGGTTTGCTAGAAGGAAATCGAGCAAGTATACGACGCTCCTGATGTTGTGACTCCTCAGGAATTCCGCCACCCAATTGGTTATCGAGGCAAACGTTCTGGGTGCCGATGAAAGGTCGAACGGCAAACAAGTCATTTGAAGTAGCTGATGCTGATGTGAATCTTGATGATAATTTAATCTCAGGAAGCTGCGATGCTGCTGTGCGATGGCCACGTGAAAATATGCTTGGCTCAGATCTAATTTGGCCATCCAATCTTGTTGTTGCAAACAATTTGGAACACGGAAGTGACTGAATAGTTGAAATGGTTTAGCTACTACGAACTGATTCAGTTGCTTCAGATTGAAGATAGGACGGAAGGTCTGATCCGACTTCGGTACCAGAAAGAACGTGGAAAGGTAGCTGGGCGTCCGTTCTGCAGGTTCCAATACACCTGACTCTAACAAACTTTGAATCTGTATGTATGGTCATATTGGGAGATGTTTTGGTTCTGTAACATTTCAGAACCGTGGGACTCGGAAATATTAACGGCGGTTTCAGTATGATGGGTATGCGTGCACCGTTCAAAAGCCTGTATATTTTGTCTGCCGCACCTAGATTGCTCCAAGCATACTGAAATTGCTTTAGACAACCGCCTTGAAATGTCCGACAGTCATTCGCGACGCTTGTTTTTAGTGAAAGCCTGCGATTACAATTTCTATCCCCTAGGTTTGGTTCAATGGTTGCTAGTTCGGTTTTTGTTTTGTTGTGAAGTGTGTGAGCCATGCTTTTGTCTTTTATTGAAGTTGACTCGACGAAAAAAATCTTTCATCAACTTGCTTACTAGTCGACGGTTTTTGATTTTTATAAAAATTATCCTTAGAATAAGTTTCGGGTACTGATTTTGTTGATACAGTTAATTTATCAACCCCTCCATTTTTTTGAAGGTAGGCTTGAAGTGCCTCGTCATTAAAAAGTGATTCTGTACTAGGAGGTATTTTATGTAATAGGTACATCGCGATGAAAGCCTTCGGAAATCTGGCGCAACATAACCTCTCGACGTGTATTTATTAAATCGGCTCTACGACCACACACTATTTGTAAAAAGTCATCAGTAACCTTACTATACGCGGATTCTTTCGAAAATAATGTGTCCACTTTTTCGAATAACGTGTTGGGTGACAATGTTTCTCTAGACTCATTTGACCAATCCACCAATGATTGTAATGTTTTATGCAATTCGTCTTTTTGAGAAAGTAAAGCATTCGTTAATCCAGCAAAAGATCGTTCTAATAAATATGAGCGTGAATCTTCTTTTAACATATCCGATTCAAAACGCCTTAATTCGTCGTTAAGATTTAACGCGACAAACCCGGGGGTAGTTCGAGTATTTCTTTTGTGCATCCGAAAAGCGAACAGCATATCAATCACACACTTAAAACGCTGTAGTTCCGTTAATTTTTTAAGAAATGCTTCAGGTTTAACTCGTTTGTGATAACGGACATATTGTTTTTAGCACTAGAATTCATATTTTCAACGTCGGAATTTTTCGATAAAAGGTTTGTTAAATAGGTCACTTGTTGTGATAAGAACTCAAATTGTACATAACTCACGGTTTGAGAGTCCCTTCTCGCTCTGCGTTTCTCAGGGCTGCATACACTACTGGTAGAAGAATCACTATCGCTATCTTTTGTACTTGGTGTCGGAGAATGAACACGTTTACGCGATAATGAGTCGCCATTAACACTTCCTGACTCTAAATTATTATTAGAATTTTCCATAATAACAACGGAGAGGTGAAAATTTTTACGAATCTAAAACTGAAATAGTTTTACCAAACTTTTAAATGAATTAGGTAGTTTCTTCGCGAAGTTTAAAAATAAACGCTAATAACTGAACGGCGCGAAAAACGACGCTATAATGACGGTAAGTTGGGCCATCACCCGATGCGCGCCTGAAATGCTTAGTACCAACGGTAAGTATAGAGGGCGCTACCAGCGGAGAGGCAAAGGTAATGCTAACAACAGGCTGAAAGACCGGTGCTTGACTCAAGATGAATTCCGGATATTGATACAAAACAAATAATAAAAAGTTATTCATATTGGTGGGTAGAACACCCCTTAAATTTTGTCGCATGTTTTAAAAGTCGTCTGTCTGTAGATAGAGGACATGATATCTCACTCTCACTGCAGTCAGACTTTTGTGATTTACCTGTTAGAATATTTCGTTACTTACTCATTTTAAACTGAATCTATTTTTTAAAGTTTGATTAATGACCGAAAAGAAAAAAAAATCGCAGCACTGCTCCATATATGTTGGATAATGGCTTACGGAGGGTAAAGTTAGGAAGTAATGAAATAGTAATGATTATTTGTATTATATTAAAAATTTATTAGCGATTTCACAATTCATTAAATTATCCAAAATGTCTCCTCACAACAATAAATGCTTACCAAAATTAAACAAATATTGGAAGAATGGTAGATAGCTAATGTACACTCCAATTAAAATCTAATTCAACTAAAATTAAGTATCAGTTGCACGGATCACTATTGTTGTATCATCAAGATTCATCAAATCAATTACATATTTTATATATTACAATGATTCAAAAACATCAGTCGTTGTACGCTCTCCCGAGCCGAGCTTAAAAACTCGCGAAAAATTACTTGTTAAGTTCTAAATTGTGATCAGATACTTTAAAATGTCTCAGAAAATAAAAATCATTTGTGATGGAATTAAGCTCTCTCCTGTAATACAATAACTGCATAATTTTAAGATTAATTAAAATAATTGCTAGTCATACGAATCATTGGCTCACTGGTGAATATACAAGGTATAACTTAAATAACGCACAATCTCTTAAAAGGGGTCATTGTACTCATCATTATGAACAACTTTTACTATGGGACCAAACCTGAAAACGCGAAAAAAATTTGCTGTTCCCTACATTTATGTTCGCATAAAAACTCATCAAAATGTAAGGAACAGAAGCTTTTTTTTCGCGGGTCCCATAGAAAAAGTTGATCATAATGATGAGTACAATGACCCCTTAAGAGGTGTGCGTTACACCTTATACTTATGAGATACCGTTACAGTTAAATGCTTGAACCCGTGTTATCACTGTCGCAATCTTAACATTATTAAAGTCAGGATTTTGATATGATTGACACTGAAGCATTCATACTCAGAGAATATGGCAGACACTCAACCGTTGGTTCACAGAGTCCAGACTGCAGAACAAAATCCCTGCTTATAACTCGTCCTTTTCTAAGTCGACGTCAGAAAGGTCAATGTCCTCTTCTTGCGGCAGTTCACCGTCTTTACCATCCCAGGCGTCAGTCGACACAATCTTGGGCATCTCTGCGCCTTTCACGGGGGCAGTCTGGCCGCGGCCAAAGGATAGGTCCCTGAAACAAGGAGGTTTATTTGTGTATATTTCTTGCTTTATGCACAGGTAAGAACTGCACAAAGGCGGAATTAATGCCTTACGTGTTTTTCGCTGTACACAATCATGTGCATAAATACCTTGCAGTTACGCAAAATCGCAAAAACGTTTTACTCGTGAAATAAAAAAAATGCAACTTTGAAAAAATACTTATTTCTTAATAGTATGAAATTTGTCTATATTATGTTCGTATCACAATAAAGTTTATTATGTAACAATACTTAGGAGAAAATCGCTTTTGAATCTTGCACGAGTGTTTGGTATTTATGCTCGTGACCTTCAGGTGCTGCAGAGACGAAACGTTGTAGGACTTGTAAGGGCAACAAAGTAAATTAAGATAGGGTACAGGAATTTCACGAATCGGTATTTTGATGACAGCTACGTTGATAGGAGTGTGGTAAATATTTTGGGAAATACATTTTACATGAATGATGAATATACATTATAATGAAATGCAAGAGGAAAAGTTTCACAGTTTCCTTAAAGGCATAAGATTCACACCTATATAAATAACCTCTAGAATTCTACTAATGTTATAAAAAAGAGATGTGGTGTTTGGTGGTTTGTCCATCTCTCACGGAGCAACGGGTCAATGTGATTTTTTGCATAGAGATTTTTATGGGTCAGTGAGAGACATAGGCCTGAATAATGCACGGTTCGTGTGTTATAGACCACGGGAGCGTAGATATGGGTATGCTAGTACAGTACGATTCTAACTTAATGGCGGCTCGGAACATCGTACGTTCCGATGCGCAGAACGCAATATTAGGTATCAGCGGGACGTAGAGGGACGTGGCAGCGGCGCACATTCCCGCACGCCCTCTCTCTCTCCCGCACTCGCCCTACGCGTCTTCCCCTTTATGTGTGAGTTACGTCCGTATACAGCACTCGCGCGCGCTTTCCTGCTTACGTACAGTCGAGCTCATAATAGTTTGTTAATTGTTTTGTTAAGTTTTTTTTTTATTTTTTATTAACTGTTTTGTTTTCATCTTTTCGTTATTTACGTTAAGTTTTATATTGGTGTTGGTTTTTCGGAAAATACTTTGTTTAAAAATGACTCGAATTTATTATCCATGTCAGTGACGATGAATCCGATACTGACTCTTGAGGAGGAATGAGATTCAAGTGAAGACGAAAGAAATAATATTTCCATGGAAGTTTCTTCCATAATTAAATAAGTTTTTTATGGAGAGGATACAGCCGTTATCATAAATATAAAATTTTAAAAATTCATAAAAACCTATTTCATTTTTCCTTGAACCCTCCCCGTAGAGAAATAAGTACTATACAGCACTTAAAACATTCGCACAACTTTGAGTTATAAAAATAATTAAATAGAGCCTAAATGATTGTCCACTTGACTGTACCTGTGCGCGCGCACCTGCACTCGCAGCTAAATTCCGAGCCGCCATTAAGTTTGAATCGAACTGTACCTCAGACCTGTATATCTATACAAACAGTATTAAATAAAGTCGCTTTTCGTGTCTATCTGTGTGACTAAACTACGGAACGAATTTTATTGTGTTTTTCACCATTATTTAGAAGGGCGGGTTGTAAGTTTTGAATAAATTAAACTCACCTTAGGAACTCATTGATACCAGTCTCGGAGAAGGATCCTCTGAGGGTGGAGAACTTGAGTTTCTTGGCGTTGACAACAGCCATAGCTGGGTACCCGAAGCCGCCGAGTTCTAAAGATTCTTCTAGAGCAGTCTGCGCACCAGCCTCGGCCCACACCCATCTGAAATAACACACGTTTTTATTAACAAATGAACTTACATATTGTAACAAACACTGGTATAAAAATGTCCTCTCAACTAGCTAGCCTAGCCTAGCCTTTTCCTAACAATGTTGGGGTCGGCTTCCAGTTTAACCGGATGCAGCTGGATACCAGTATTTTACATGGAGCGACTGCTTATCTACAAC
The DNA here is from genome assembly GCA_948252095.1 of Dicycla oo. Classification (NCBI taxonomy): domain Eukaryota; kingdom Metazoa; phylum Arthropoda; class Insecta; order Lepidoptera; family Noctuidae; genus Dicycla; species Dicycla oo. The sequence goes on along the minus strand of OX411711.1, from coordinate 5,577,593 downwards.
CCAGCAACTAGGTAATACGATACCCCTTGGTAAGACCGGTTGTCAGATTTTCAGGCTTCTGACGACCTGTAACGACTGTCAAAGACACCCGGGACCAACGGCTTAACGTGTTTTCCGAGGCACGGAGGAGTTTCGGTATTTAAAGATGGTCACCCATCCACGGATCAATCCCGGAAAGCGTAGCTTAACACATTATCTGCTTAATTCTTAGCGAAATTTATGCAAGCGCTTCTTTATGCTACACTAATCCTGTGTGGCAAACGCTCGGGTGCGTGCAAAAAATATCTTGGGTGTAGACACCCTTACCGACCCTTATTTTACGATGTTTTCGAAACAATAGAGATGCACAACGAACGCACAGGTGCGGCGCGCCGCACTCGAAGAAAGTTATGTAAATTGTATGGACGCGCATACGCGCCGTCAAGCACATGGTGAACGTCCGAAAAAGTGCATGCGCGTCGGCCGCGCCTAATGAATTAACCTTATGGATCGACCCGTGCGGCTGTGTGCTAGTAAACAAACACTGGTTAAAAAAAAAAGTCCTCTCAACTGGCTGGCCTGAAATGACATAGGACCACAATCAAATAATTATTATCCTCATGGTAAGGCTACTTCTGTTAGACATGTTAGTGTGGCGATTAAGCACCTTGAAGTGGAAATAATTGTAGCGGATGTATGTTGTATGAAAAGGCAGATGTTAGCCCACATGGTACTCAACTTTAAGGTGGCGGAACAGCCATAAACTCTGGCAAATAGATAGGATACATGGAAAGCAAGCACAATCTAGCGAAATGGAGGATTTTTACCCAACCAACACCCAGTACGAAAGCAGTGCTCCTGACCAAACCATGCCCCATATGTTGGAGTGTTCAAAGTGCCCATTCAGGTGCACTTCTGAGGATCTAAAAAACCGCCAGTGATGCCGCGATTGGTGTAGCCACCTACTGGACCCAACTCATCTAACATAATATCTACAATATACCTTCGTACTTAATTGTCTCGAAAAGGAGAAGCCATAAAATTGCCAGGGTCACGGGCCCTCTATCAATCAATCAATTTTTGGAACAAGCTAGTTTTTTTTTCAATTGAGCCTAAGCTGACTAAGGCTGAGATGGGCTAATGTCATCATTGACTATACTCCATTTGAAATAAGATTAGACATTATAGTAAACATTTTTTTACAATCTGCTCAACCGATTTAGACTTCTATTGCGTTGGTGGCATGACAAATGGCAGCTGCAGTAAAGAGTTGGTATTGTAACCACGTTTTTTCTTTTTACACCATAATTACGCCTACGGAATAGAAGTCAAAATCGATTGAACGGACTGTAAAAAGTTGTAATGTCTAATCTTATTTCAAATGGAGTACAGTTACATAGAGACTCACCCCCACATCTTGTTCTTGTACTTGTCGCCGAGGCGCGCCAGGATGGCGAGGTACTCGTTACGACAGGCCGCGTTACAGTCCAGGATGTGAGGCAGCACGGACACCACGCATAGCGGCTTGTCACTGCACGCCTGCATCGACTTCTCGTCGATAACCTGCAGGGAAAAGATAAATTTATTAAATAAATATAAGTTTTTTTTTAAATATATAATGATGAGTGGTCGGAGGAGGTAGAGCTGTTTGGGGTGAATGACCGCAAACATTGATGTTAACATGGGTAAGTGGGCAGTTATGAGCAGGTAGTAGGTGAGCACCCAAACAGTATATACTTACTTATATACACACACAGGGATCCTGGAATGTTGTTAGAGGTAGCTTCGTGAAATATGAATTAATTAAGTAAAACTGTTAGAAACAATACTAAATATACTTTACTGCACAAGGAAATATTAAATGCCTACACAATACAGAATAAAAAAGGATGTAGAGTTATATAATTTTTTTTTATTTAAGGAGAGAAGAAATTTTTATTGATCACTTTTTTAAATACCTATACATACTATTTTTCTTGTAGTTAATATTTAGAAAATGTTTTCTGTCTTTCTCTAACAAAGCAATTTATCTCTCTCTTATTTTTATATGTTTATGCTCCAAGTTGCCAACCCGTCGTACGCGCTGTGTTCGTCGCTTATTTTTTGTCTCTTTCTATCTTAAAACGTCCAAAGTACTAGTACTATCTCACTTACACAGATACAGGTACAGTACAGCGGGCTTCACTCACTCTCTTGTTTCGGCTTGTACGAGTGCGCACAAATATTTGGCATATCCATGTTATGTCCGCATGTCGCAAGTAGCAAAAACAGCTCTACCTACTCCGACCACTGATAATGATTTTTTTTTTATTTTTTTTTTTTTTTGGGTTTGCTCTTGACTCTAGTCTAGGTCAGAGGTGACAGAGACAAAGTCGACGATGGAGTGAGCTTACCCAGAAGAAGCCTGTTCACTCTCACTTTGAAGAGATTAGGGTTGTATACGTTCGGAAACACAGACGCAGGTAGTGAGTTCCACTCTTTTGCTGTGCGCATTATAAAAGACATTTGGAAGCGCTTAGTGCGAATTGGTGGAATAGCAACCAGGTAGGGATGGTAACTGGCAGTGCGTCTAGATGTCCGGTGGTAGAAGGGGGCCGGTGGAATGAGGTCGTGGAGTTCTCGGGCACACTCTCCGAAGTACAATCTGTAGAAGACCGACAAGCAGGCAACCTTGCGGCGATGAGCCAAGCAATGAAGCTTGGCATCCACCAGTTTTACGTCGCCAATGAGCCTCTTAGCTCTGCGTTCCACCGAGTCAAGCGCGGCTAGTTGGTACTTAGCTGATCCATCCCAAAGGTGACTGCAATACTCCATGCAGGATCGGACTTGCGCTTTGTAAAGGGTTAAAAGCTGTCCAGGCGTAAAGTATCGCTTCACCCTATTTAGGATGCCCAGTTTCTTGGCCGCAGTTTGGGCCTTGTACTCGATGGTGGCGCCGAAGTTGAGACCAGATGTCAACTCCATGCCTAGGAGCTGAAGTCGATCAGTCACAGGAACAGATGTACCCCGAAAAGTAGGAGTTTGGGCGAAACGACTCTTTTTAGCGGTAAAAAGACACGCCTGCGTTTTGGTGGCGTTAAAAGAGACCAGATTATCATCACCCCACTGGGAGACAAAGCTTAAGGTCAAATCTGTCCGCTCTACCATGGCCTCTCTCAAGGAACGAACTTCGGCCCCGCTGGTTTTTGCTCTGGACAAGTATCTCTCTGAAACTGTACTGTCATCTGCGTACCCAACAATACCAGGCCGAAGCAGGTCATTGATGTGCAGCAGGAAAAGAGTTGCAGAGAGAACAGACCCCTGAGGAACTCCGGCATCAATAGCCATAAGGTCAGAAGAGCAGCCATCGACAACTACTCTAATCGACCGTTCACTAAGGAAATCTGATATCCAGCTACAAAAATCAGCTGGGATGCCATAAGCAGGAAGCTTGCTGAGCAGAGCAGCGTGCCAGACCCTGTCAAAGGCCTTCGAGATGTCAAGCGATACAGTCAGTGCTTCGCCGTGTTTCTCGATGGCTTCGCCACAGCAGTGCGTGACATACACAAGAAGATCGCCAGTTGACCGTCCGCGGCGAAAGCCATATTGACGGTCACTGAGGAGATCATTGTCTTCAAGGTAGTTCAGCAACTTATTGTTCAGTACCCTTTCCAAAACTTTGCACAGAATGGAGGTAATGGCGATCGGACGGTAATGGGCAGGGTCTGCACGGTCGCCTTTTTTGGGCACTGGTTGTACATTTGCAAGCTTCCAGGATTTCGGCACCGTTCTTTTTTCAAGAAAGAGGCGGAACAAACGTGTCAATACAGGAGACAGTTCAGGCGCACACTGCCTCAACACTCTCGCTGGAATGCCGTCAGGCCCGCTGGCCTTGTTCACGTCTAGACTGCACAATACTCTTCGGACCTCTTTAATGTGTACTGCGATCTCCGGCATCGAGGAGTCACAATGAGGTACAGTAGGTGGTTGCTTTGAGCCAGCGTCCAGACGTGAATTGCTTGCGAAGAGAGATGCAAATAAATTTGCCTTCTCAATTGCAGAGTGAGCCAGTGAGTGAGAGTGATCCTCATGGTATTTAAAGACTACAGATAATAGAGAATTAATAATAATAGTACCAGCGTATTAATCAGTGTTGTAATGTCCCACAACCGAGCAATTGCCTCTTCTCATACAGAGAAGGCATGAGCATTTTTTTTTTAATATGACTTGTAAAAGTGATTCTGATACCCTATTATAATAAACAATTTTGTTTTAATGATAAGCCCGCTTGCTCAAGCGGGCTGGCAATTTCAGACTTATAAATTACTAACTTTTGCCCACGTGGAGGTAGGAAATTATCCCACGTGAACATCATCGGGATCGTCATGGTATATAATCTTTGTAGCCAAGGTGTGAGTTAGGCGTCGGTATGTCTCATAGTTGGACCGTGTTATGCAGAAAGCAGCCATGTCGGGAAAAGTACAAACAGAGTTATAAGCATTTTTCTGTCGATGGTTGCATTATGGATGCATGGACAAGGCTGCATTTGACGGCTCATAAATCCGTGATAAATAGAGATAGCGACATGGCTGTTTATGCAAAAAATCTTGTATGTCGAAATTAGTATGACTGTGTTTATATTTATGGAAAAAGTGCCATATGGCTGCTTTCTGCATAACTAGGTCCAGTTATAGGTATTGCAGAACTATGACAGTGCAGTTCGTACAGTCGTCTTTATATTCTCACCAATATTATTTCTATGAAACAACTGTAACATCTTAAATCTTATCGATGGCGATATAATGTTAATGTAATAGCGATCTAATGCCAGGGTTTTTGAGATATTTTTAACCTGTTTGATAGATGTGTTGGGTCGATATCTTATGACTTTACGTTTCCAATCATTTAAAGATAACTTTCTCGAATCAATAGCTACATAGAGTTATGAATTGCTATCTTTGACTAACAGGTCGAGTGAGAGTCGGTTGGGACCAGCCAAAAAGCGTGTTTTTGGGTATATTTTCAGGTCGTATCTTGTCATATTCTCAGGTAAACTTGTGTATTGTATTGCCTTAATTTTCATACGACTCTCTTGTTTCATCTGCAAGTAAAATATACGTGTTTATTGGATTGGAAACCGAATCAGGACTAATCTGTAATGAATTATAATTTTGTGGTTTATCTATTGGAAATGCATATTGATATCTCGCCTCAATCAAAAGTACTGCATTAACTTTTTGAGCAATAGGCAATTTTTATAGGAAAGCAATGTGGTAAAGGTAAACTGGAATTTGTTTGTGTCCTAGATTTTTCTCAAACCCCATATTTGGATAAATACATTTAACAAAAGGACAGACTTGGGGAAGCACAACACAAAAGGGGGGAGTTCTATATGTAACAGTAGATGGAACAAGGTTGCCGGTGAGCGATGGGCTTAGGATCAATCATCAAAATAGTTTAACTGGGCAGCCTTTTTAAATTAAATGCCTATGTTTCTATAATCGCCATAAATTATTTATTTATTTTATTTATTTAACCATTTATGTACACACAAATAAACAGACAAGAATAAAGGAACAGAAAATTACGTACAAAGGTGATGCTTATTTCTAAAGAAATCTCTTCCAGCATACCTGCGATAGGACAGGGGATAAAAAGAGATGTAGACACCGTGTGTAAGAATAAGAGAGAAAATAAAAATACATAAAATCTAAAAAAAAAACAATTCACTAAGCTAAAAAAACATATAATAAATACTTAAATACATACATACTTCTAGAATAAATATCACTAAAATAACTATGACGCAATGGAAAGATAGTGTTCTTTCACTCTTCTTTTAAATACTGCAAAAGTTTGGCAGTACCTAATGTCAGGTGGAAGTGAATTCCAGAACCGAACCGCGTGCACAGTGAAGGAGTAGAAGTAGAAGTCAGTGGAATGGGAAGGAAATTTTAGGAGGTTTCTAAGATGCGACCTGCGAAGCACATCAAAAGGACGGGCATAAGAAAAGCGTTCCCGCAAATAGGAAGGTGTTTTAGGGTTGTGAAGGATGTTAAATAGCAGACACAATATGCGAGAGTTCCTGCGAAGTCGAATAGGGAGCCACTTGAGTCTTGCGAAAGTTAGAAACGTGGTCATACTTTTTAAGGTTAAAAACAAAACGAATACAGATATTTTGTAAACGCTCAAGTTTATTCAAAAGCTCCTCGGTGGCATCCAAATAACAGGCATCTGCGTAGTCAATAATAGGCTGAATGAGAGTTTGAGCAAGGGAGATTTTGGTGTTCAGGGGTAAGAAGCACTGGAGACTTTATAATAATATATGCAAGTAAAAAAATCCAGTGACGAATCTCCATTGATTTACCATTGTTGTTCACAATTAACTTTTGAAACAATAACATTTCTCCATGCCTGCTGTTGTAATATAAACAAATAATAAATTCCGAGCTCTTACATAAGTTTTGATTATGTTTATATTCGCACAGTAACTCTACTGTAATAAAGTTTACAACATATTGGAAATGGTGCGGAAACAGCGAGTGAAATTCAGTTATTTCAACCATAATCTGTTTAGGCGAAGACGTAAACCGCTGGTGTAAGGAGCACAAGGATTTTTTTTATACAACCTAGTAATTAATTTGGTCCAAGTATAATTTTATTTTTTTTATATATAATTTTGCAGTACCTATTCAAATAATTTAACAAAATTATCGAAAAAACCTAGCTTTCAAGGAGAATAGGGATGATGCCTGGGTAAAAAAAAAGAAATTCTATTTAGTCCGTCAGACAGATAATAAAAAAAAATATTAGACACGTATTTTTTGCTTTATCAAATTAATAAAAAATGACTTGGATAACACACATTAAAGTTCGGGAGTGAGGGCTCGCTACGTCACTTCTACGTATAAAATCTACCAAGGCGTGACGTCATATCACATTTTAACTCAATGTATCGCCGTAATCTGTTTATTACGTGGAAAAAGAAAAAATACCACAAAGAAAATTGTCATTATCCTTATTCTGTACTGCATCAAGAAGGGAGGATCTTGAGTATATATTTTTGTAAATTTACGTTACAGCAAAGCAGAAAGTATACTGGTACGAAACTTGACGGGACTTCGGCTGAACGCGAACCAATTACTGCAATATTCACTGCTCATCAGGCCTCTTGTGAAGACAGAAGTACTTTTACAATTCATCTCTTACCAAAGTAGATGTGATTTGATAACAGCATTAAGCCATTTTCAAAAATGTATTAAACTATTATAGCAATGAAAGGTGGCCGTTTTGCGTGAATGTGACGCATATTTTCCCCCAACTTGTTCTTTTTTGTGTTTGTTTTTTTCTTTGAGTCTTGTTTACCGTAAATTTTCATTCTCTCTTACCTGAATAATCTCAGGAGCGGGCACATTTTCAGCAAGCTTCTCAAGAGCATACGACACGATGTCGCTGGACGTTCTTCCTCCGTTGTAGTCCTCGGCAGAGTCTGCGGTCTTCTTGCCTGAGGGGAACAGCTTGATGGTCGGGTAGCCTTGCACTTGGAAGCGGGAGGCAATCGCCTGGTGGACTGTCGCGTCCAGGGCGCCTACTTTCACCTGTAAGGTATAAGGAAGTGTTGTTTTAGAGTGGTTCTAGAAATGTGCGTGAATGATGTGTAATTTGTAGAAGATAAAAATAAAAGAAAAATGGTCCGCGGCAAAGCATATTATTATATGCATCGCTCGCATATTTTAATTCCGTTGAAGTTATTGAGTTTTAATTAGTAAGTACAAAGATCAACAGCAATTAGGAATACATATTTCGATTTTATTCCAATCATAAAAACAAGTTAGCGAACATCAGATATCATAATGAAGTAGTTAATTAATTAAAGAATATATTAATTAATCGATAATTTCAGAACACCCGCGTTATCTGCGCAAAGCGCGAGAAATTTAGCTGATATTAAAGTGGGAAATTAGCTAGCGGAGTAATTATTTTATGGTACATTATTGATTAATTACCGCGATAAAACAATTATTTTTTTCAGTTATAGACTATCGTCACGGTGGCCGGTCGTAAAAATATAAGTTGGAATAACAGCAGTAATAAAATTAGGGAAGACCTATTTTCTAGTCCCCTTCGTGGTAATCTGGAGGCGTTATATGTATGTTATGTGTATGTTGTAACTGCATACATTTATTGTTTCCAGATTTTGACAACGACGTTTTGTTGACCGAATTTGACGAGTTAAATATACCGGTAATCTAGAATGGACCTGATGGGATGAATAACATTTTCATGGTTCTTGTTAGAAAAAAATGTGTGTTCCGTAGTGGGGATGAATTTATCCCAAGAACATTGTAGTTCTCCCATACATTCCCACTACAAATGTAAGTTTGTACGCACAATATTGAGAGATTTAGCATGTTGTTTTAAGACCATAGACTTCTTATAAGTTTTCCTGTAATCAATAGGTAATGAACTATTTTCTGTACTTTTCAAAATTTTAGGCTCAGTACTTTCGGAGATAATGGGTGGAATGGTCAATTTTTGTCTACTTTCTTAAATAACTTGAAAATTATTTATTTTAGAATTATAAAAAAAAAAATATATATTGAGATCCTCACAGTAAGCCCTTTCATTTGATATGTCACACGGTACGAGTAGTGTATTCTCGTACAGTTTGCAAAACTTTTTTTAAATTATCGTATTTGTCCCCCAAAATTGACCCCCATATTCAAAACTTATTTATTTACGTCACACGTCCGTGTTTCGGCCACAGAAATACATATGTGTACCAAATTTCAACTTAATCGGTTCATTCGATTCGGAGCAATTTGGCTGTGACAGACGGACAGACAGACAGACACTACGAGTGATCCTATAAGGGTTCCGTTTTTTCCTTTTGAGGTACGGAACCCTAAATCATCCGGATCTTTGTTAATCACCCGGTTCCAATATATTCCTTAGATGACGGTGATACATAGGTTTTAGATAAGGATCTAGGTTAACCCAAAATATAGTAGATTACGTTATAAATTAATAAATTCCAATTTATCTTTTATCTAAAAGATTATGGCCCCCATACTGTTGGTTGCTAACCGAACGTTGGTCTTCCAGGCATTATTATTAAATATCTTGAGTGTCCTTTCGTATTTCTTCTCATAAGACGCTTTTATATTCAATGTCAAAATAACTGTTCTTATAATTGATGTCATTCAAAAATACCACGATCAGATCAGATATCAAAAGTAGTGAAGATCGCAGCGTGGCGTTCTTTAAATCAAGTCTACCCTAATGGGCGTGAGCATGTCTCCGATACTATTACAAATTAGTGCCCGTCTAGTTAGAAAGTTTTATGGGATTTTGTAAAAATTGTTAAAAAAGTAGTGTGATATCTTTCAACCTGGAAACCAGTCAGAGCCACAAGCAGAGCTAGTTAAAAACCCTCTTGTAGTACTAACCTTGCCCCTAAGTTCAGAGGCAGCCTTGGCCCAGTGGGGCTCCAAGTTCTTGCAGTGTCCGCACCAGGGCGCGTAGAACTCCACCAGCCACAAGTCCTCGCTGTCCAACACCAGCTTCTTGAAGTTATCGTCCGTCAACGTGATCACGTCTGAGTCCGACTGTGGAGAAGTAAATCATTTGTGAGAAGATAATATTGATAGAATACTCTTTATTACACACCAAATAAAGGAAAATCAAATTAATTTTACAAAAAAGGAGATACATGGACAGTCCCATACTCAAAATTGGGAAAACATGATTTCAGCTTGCAAATTGGACCCTAATTGCGTAACACACTATCAGTCGGAATTTGAATCATTTTGAAGCAAATTACTAATCCATTGCTTCATGTGTTCGAAAAATTTGTCTGCTCAATAACGTAAATAACGCAATGAAAGTTGTTGATCTGTCAAAATGAAACGGATTCCGATTGATAGGGCGTTACGCAATTGCCCCACCGCAAGATGTTTTCTGACTCAAAATTTCTTTGTACCTATCATGGCTCCATAACATTGAATTAAATATGTATTGGGATTCATCCCCAGGCCTACAGATAAGTTGTCAAATGCTAAATTGATGTGGCTACACACGTTTTAAATAAAAACTTTGAGTAAGTACCTATCTTGGCTTACGTGCCATTCTAAGTACCATCTAGCTTATGGGTACGACGCTTTGAATATAAATTAAATGGTAAATACCATAATCACCATAGCATGAAAGAAGATAACTAATTTAGTGTTTTGGTATATGAAGTCCAGATAAATAAATAGTGCGCAATATTTCAGACAGGCCAGTTGGCGTGGTTGGTTAAGATACCACCTATCATGCCGCAGGTCGTGGGTTCGATTCCCATCCAGGACAAACATTTGTGTGCATGAACATGTCTGTTTGTTCTGAGTCTGGGTGTAATTATTTATATAAGTATGTATTTACAAAAAAAAGTAGTATATGTAGTATAACAGTTATCTGGTTCCCACATAGTACAAGCTCTGCGTAGTTTGGGATCAGATGACCGTGTGTGAATAATGTCCCGGGTTATTTCGAAGATACTTCAGTAAGTTGACATTTATATATTGTTTTTGTTCTAAAATAAAAGTTGGCGAGGATCCACTTTTGTTGAGATGACTAATGTGTAAATAAAATAAATTACTTTCTAAACCTAAAAAATACTTTCTAATATTTATATTCTATTACGCACAGTAAACGCAAAATATTGACAATTTTTTTGTGTCGTTTTATTTGTGAAAATAAAATGTAAGTTAATGTCTATTACAGTGTAGGTACGGATAGGCACCTTATACCGCTAAACTAAAAAGACATTTAGGGCAATCGTCAGACAACTTTTATTTATGGAATAAATATGGCGGTTTCACAGCTTTTGTATAGAAAACATGTCAAACTGTCATATTTATTCTTCAGATGATAATAGAAGAAGAATTGTGCTATCTTTAGCAAATCAAATAGGAACTAAATTAACATCATAATGTGCGCAATGCAAGTACCTACACAATGTACAAAATTATTAGAATCTCGTTTAGGTACATAATAAGGATTGAATCATTCTTCCATATACATATTCAGTGCCAATCTTAAAAGGAGGTCAGTAAGCTCACTGACGTGTCCCAATAGAACATTTTCGGAAGTGAGTGGATGCGTAGGAGTTTAGTGGGCGACGCGACGCATGGACGACTAAATAATTATATTACCTCCTACGCCATGTCTGAGATTCTTCGATTTCTTTTTATAGACTAGATTACTTATAGAAAAGTAACAAATTCATATGATTCTACAATACATTACATTATGAACGTACGAAGGTATGAGATTCGAGACTTCAGAATCTGCAAGCGTAGCTTGATCACCAGAGCCCCTCTATGGCGGAATAGACAAAAATTACATTTCCGTGTAGCTGTAACTGTTTACAGCTACAGCTACATTAACTTACATTTTATTTTCACAAATAAAACGACACAAAAAAATTGACAATATTTTGCGTTTACTGTGCGTAGTAGAATATAGATATTAATTAGGTCATAATTAGTTTAGAAAGTAATTTATTTTCTTTACACATTATTTTCTTTATTTATCTCAACAAAAGTGGATCCTCGCCAACTTTTATTTTAGAACAAAAACAAAATATAAATGTCAATTTACGGAAGTATCTCTACTTTCTTGCTATCTTACTGTTAAGATGGCAAGAAAGTAGAGAGTCAACTGCACTTTTTACGAAATTCACTTTTTTACATAATTCGACTCAGAATTCTTTGTTTTATCAAGTTTTTTTTTTCAATATTAAGTTACGTATATAACGACAAGTACACCTATTTTTCACAAAGTGACGTACCTATTTTGGAAAAAGTATCTATGGTGACTGGTGCTAATTAGTGACCGATACACATGATTGTCCTCATGATAACAAACAACTTTTACTGTGGGAGCAAACCTGAATTCTCGAAAAAAATCAGCTGTCCCATACATTCATGCTCGCTTATCTCGTCAAAATGTAGGGAGCAGCTGATTTTTTTTTTCGCGGTTTCTGGTTTGGTCTCATAGTAAAAGCTTTGTTCTTCTATTAATTATCACAGTTTTGCGTTCAAAACACTCCTATTACAGGAGTGTTTTGAACGCAAAACATCATGATTTTGTAAATAACCGTATGCGGCCGTCGAGTAGAGTTTTCTACTGTCTTTAGCATGGCGATTACAAAATCAAATTCTCTTCACTACCCTAGACAATGTCAGTATGACTTTGACAGTTTGGGATAGAAAATAGTCTACATAAAAAAGGACCTAGACAAAGATTGTCAGAAAGAGGAGCTCGTGGCTAAGTAATAACAGCCGCACAGGTCGATCCATTAGGTTAAGCTACGCTTGCCGGGGTTGGTCCGTGGATGGGTGACATCTTTACATACCGAGACTCCTCCGTGCCACGGAAATCACGTTAAGCCGTTGGTTCCGGCTGTCATTCGTGGATCATTTGACAGTCGTTACGGGTCGTCAAAAGCCCGAAAGTCTGACAACCAATCTTACCAAGGGGTATCGTATTACTCAGTAACTGGGTTGTGGGTAAGGTAAGTCAGGTAGGCAACCAAAGGTAAGGTAAGTCAGATAGGGTAATACGATACCCCTTGGTATCTGACGCAGCTGACTACCAGTATTTTACATAGAGCGACTAAAGTCGCTCCGTGTAAATTACTGGTAGTCGGCTGCATCAGGTTAGACTGGAAGCTGACCCCAACAAAGTTGGGAAAAGGCTAGGCAGATTGATTGAGGTATGAGAATTCTTATTATTTCTTCTTCAAAGAGGTTTAACACGTGGTAATCACCTCGGTAAAATTCGAGAAAATGCAGTCTCATCATCAAGTTTGAGGAGTGAGGCTTTCAATATTTTAGGCGGCCTTTAGGGCAAAATAAGGGCCAGAATCACATACTTTTGTATTTTCACCATTTTTGAATTTTTGAGATAGTAATAATCGTTTTAGTTTGGCTCTTAAAATAGATAAATTGTTGACATAACAAACACGGCTGGTGCTACATTATATGAAGATAAGATGTCAACGCCCCCTTTTGTACAATGCATTACCTACACTATGGAAAAACTCATAGTTTTAGATTCTGTATAGAAATGATTAAATACTAAACTCTAGATTTTTAATTAGGTAGACTAAAATTACATATGATAACATGAGTAAAATGTCAAAATGACACAAAAAGTTCGATTTGAGCTGTCATTTTAGTCTACCTAATTAAAAATCAGAGTTTATAGCTTCTACCCGCGAACTCGTCTGCGTGAAATTTCTTAACATAAAATATAATGACACTCCGCAATACTGTATCTTTCTAATAGTGAAAGAATTTTCGAAATCTGATCAGTAGTTCCGAAGATTACCCCCAACATACAAACTCACAAACTTTACCACTTTATAATATTAAGTATAGAAAACAAAATTACTGCTTAGCACAAGGTCTTGGGTTCGACTCCTGTGTCAAAATGTATAGGTACGCCTATGCTTAATACACGTTACCTAAACCTGTGATGTTAGGTATATACTTCGGACAAAGGTCACTTTAATCAATTTTACTATTTCGCCTTATCAAACAAGTTTAGAACATTTGATTAAATACAGTATCCACATTCTTGAATGTCCTTTAAAAAACACGTGGATGTCAAGTAATCATGTTTACATAGGAAATGCAACAACTGTGTAGGGAACAATGCATGCATCGTTAAATTACAATGCATTTATAAAAGTATAAATCTTTAAATTCAAACATTAGTTTTCCGATGATGCCTTAAATATCTTCTACATTTACTCAATCTGCCTAGCCTTTTCCCAACTATGTTGGGGTCGGCTTCCAGTCTAACCGGATGCAGCTGAATAACAGTATTTTACATGGAGCGACTGAATATCTGACCTCCACAACCCAGTTACTGGGTAATACGATACCCCTTGGTAAGACTGGTTGTCAGACTTTCGGGCTTCTGATGACCCGTAACGACTGTCAAAGATCCTCGACTGACAGCCGGGACCAACGCTGCCGTCGTAAGAAAAAAGGGCACAACTAACATTTAAAAAAAAAATCTACAAAAAATTGAGCAGATTAGCCTTTTTTTTCTGATTCTAAATATGTATGTAACTCAATTTTTTTTAAAATGTTAGTTGTGCCCTTTTAGCTTACGACGGCAGAACGGCTTAACGTGCTTTCCGAGGCATGGAGGAGTCTCGGTATGAAAAGATCCCCACACCACCCATCCACAGACCAACCCCGGCAAGCGTAGCTTAACCTGATGGATCGACTCGTGCGACTGTTATTACATAGCCACGATCTTCTATATTTACTACTTTCTTAAATTAAAATTCATGTACTATAAAGATATTATAACAGGATAGTAGCTGTTGTACTTTTAAAAATAGAATAGTAGAATGTATATTTTTTATTTGTTACTGACTGTGTCCCTGCCGTTTATCTGAACGTCGTCGCTTGATAACTGATGCATTTGCATGTACAACTCCCTTATTTTGAAGCATATACTTCAACCTCATTAATATCTTAATAATTTTCGCTCTCTGTTCAGCCTTTGTATTACTGCGAAAAAGCTGCATTTGTAATATTTTAAGTGTATCATATATTGTCATGTGAGTTGTCTTCGTAGGAGCTTTTGTGGTAGTTGCCTTTACAGGAACTTTTGTAATATTCTTCTTTTTAACAGATGTTTTTAATGCTTTTTTCATCCGAGCCACTATTATTTTTGTAGTTTGTTTTTCATTGGCATCTGTTTTAAAGTCAGGTAAACAAGTCTCCAGGCTATTATTTAGTTGCTGATCACCTAGTGTTGGCGGTTGAGAGGTTTCTGAAGTGATTCTATTGGGTTTTTTCCATGGTATGTTGTGACCAAAAGCATCTGGCGCAGGTTGCTAGTGAAAACTTTGTGATGTAGTAATTTCGAAGTGTCAAAATATTAAATTGCATGTTTAAAAATAACCATTAAAACTGATTAGAAAATTAATTTCTAATGTAGATTTTGATATGAATATAGTGTCAGTTTATTATGTACACTACGGCCGATTTATCTTGGCAGGTCCGAACATAGGCATTAAGAAGTTTTGTGCATGTTCTCTCACTCACACTCGCCTCATGTCACCATTTGTTTCCTAAAAAATGTTACGCTACACAGCCTTCTGCGCGAAGTTCGGACTTGCCAAGTTAAATCGACCATACTGTAGAGTGGACTAAATAAAATGTAATGATGATTGAGAGATTGAAAAATTAAATATTAATAAATAAAAAAATACTGCATTGTTTTTTTTTTCTAAATATTGCAATATTAGACCAATGTTATTACCTTTAGGTATGATTCCTCTTTGGCAAATAATAGAAAATGAGAGAGCAGCCATACATAAATAGTAATATAAAAATAAAACATTTCCATCTCTATGAGCCCGAATTTAAATGAAAATTGTTTACCTAACCATAAAAGATACAATATATCCCATTGTTTGTTCAAATGCACTAAGTCAGCATTGCAATAAAATGAATAAATATTTATAATATGAAAGAAAGAAGTATTTTAATAAAAACTATATTGGTGATGCAATAAAATCATTAAAATTTAATGACAGTTTTCTATCACCACATATCATGATTTAATCCTTTACTCCAGGACATGTAACCTTTAATGAGTCTATCAAGACCTTTCAAAACATGTACCTTGTCAGATCCGGACTCTTCGGGTCTCTTCCCAAGACGCTCATAGGCCTTGCTCTTGACGGCTTTAAGGGCAGCTTCAACTAATCCATCAGCGGTCCTTGAGGCTTTGAATGGGACGTGTTTGCTACCCGTGAAGATCTTGATGGTGGGGAAGCCAGTAACTCCATAATTCTTGCCAAAGCTTTTGTACTTATCAGCATCTATAGCTCCAACTTTAACAATGCCCTGGAAATTCAAGGTGTATGTAAATTTTATTCTGTGGTATAAAAATGTGAAGTTTTGAGACACAAAAATTACTAGTATCTAAACAAATACTTATTGTGAATAAGTATCTACTCTTACTGTATATTATTTCTTTCCATCTGAATTTCAACATAAAATGTATTTATGAATGATGCAATATGCCAAAGGTGGAATGTTACAGATTTGAGACGGAATGTAGCAGTTTTGCTGGAACATGTAAGTAAAAAAAGTTGTGCAACATTGGTTCCTTTTTTAGCAACATTTTATGTTGTGGGAAATAATGTTTAGTAACAGTTTCTCAATTTTGACTGGTTTATTTTTCCTGATATAACTAAATAAGTGATGAAGTTTGTAACTATTATCAATGATTTCAGCATGCAGATAAAATATACGAAAATCTTTTTTTGCCCAAAAGTATTTTCAAGTATGAGATCTTGCTGAGCTAGATGTCAATGAACTTTCTAGAAATAATTATTTCACCCTATGAGTAAACGAATACCATCTAAGCAAATTCATGTGAATGAGAAAATTTTATTACCATTCATGCCCAACTTGAGAAATGTAATTTCCTTACATGATTTGCTAGAAAATGAAATACATTGCACTAGCACGATTATGCGTTTGACAATTTTACAAAGAGCACTGGTTTTTTTTTTAGCACATAAATATTAGAGACGTACCCGCAATGCTTTAGCAGCCTTCTTGTATTCAGGAACTAAGTTCTTGCAGTGACCGCACCACGGCGCGTAGAATTCCACCAACCACACTTCATAGCTATCTGTGACCAGCCTGTTGAAATTATCAGGAGTCAAGTCTACCACATCTGAGTTAGAGTCGTACAAGGCGTAACCAGACCCCACGACCAATAAAATACCTGAAAGAAAATTATAATCATTACTACCGGCTCCTATAACTTTTTCAACATGACGAATGAATTTCACGGTTTAATTATGTTATTTAAACATACCCAAGAAATACGTGTGTAACATTGTGTGTTGATTAAATGCTACTTAATTTAGAAACTATTAAAACACCGCCTATTTTTATAGTTTTGAGATCGCACGAGTTATCGGCTAAACAATGACCTGAAGAAATAAACACCACAGAGTACATTATATATACGGACATAGAGTCATCACTTAGAATTATGATACTAGCGCCATCTATCGGTATACGACACTTGTTTAGCAAATGGTTCGGGTGGTTCCATTAATCTTAGGTTCACATTATTCCTCAAAGTAATTTCCAAAAGCCAAATCATAAAATGATTTGACTTTTGGAAATTACTTTGAGGAATAAGATAGAATGGTTTTCAGGTAAATCAAACAACAGTTTAGCGGTTGACTGCCTTTTTATTATGTTTTCTTTTATTATAATAATTATAAGCATATATTTTCATTATATCATTTTTCTCTACATCCAATCTGGTGCCATTAATTATTTTATTAATATCTCGGCACCAGTTACAAATGAAAAATTTGCAGGACAGCTCCAACATGTACTCAATTGTTTGCGATTTGTGGTCTTCACAATTAAATAATTTAAAATCAAGATCTGCATATATCAAAGTTTTAAAAAATGTTTTTATGTTTACAGTTATAGATTTGTTTTTGAGATAATATGTGATTAAATCTTGTATTTTTGAAAAAAGTATTACTAAATCATTATTAGGATATGTTAGACATGATTTTCCCTTTATATATTCTCTTATTTTCAAAATATCACTTGTATTATTTTTGTCATAAAAACAATCTTTACATTTTTTACAATTTTTAAAAACGTGTATTCTCGATTTTCTTAATAAATAACCAGTAACGTACTGTAATGTGGCTAATATTCTGGGGTTATTTTTTTTCACCTCAAAATCGATATATTCTACTTCATCCGCCAAATCGATTGTAACAGTGGGCATTGGCTTCTTTTCAGCATTTTTAAATAAAGATTCCATTGATTTAAATATTGTTTGGCAACTATCTTCCTCACAGTTGGAACCAGGTGAGTGCTGGCCACTTAAGTTATTAATTAATAATGCAGCAAAGGACGATTCGAAGCCAGCTACAGTAGGGTTAGTGTTTCTGCATCCATGGCTTCGAATCGACCCAAAGAAATTCTCTAGAGGATCCTGATTAAAATGCCTCATCCACACTGATTTAATGTTATATTTTTTAAAAAGTATTTCTATGAGGTACTCCACATTATTTATAGTACGTAACCAATTATTTATTGTTGGAACTGTGACCTGCTTGTCCTGTGTTTTACCATCAATATTTACAAATTTCATTGAGCTTAACACTAATTTAGCTTTCAACCAAATGGTGCCATGGTCTGATTTTGGTGTTACCTGGGTCAATAATATTTTTCCAGACCTTTTCTTCGAGTTATCATAACTCCCATTTAGAGAGTCGAATAGTTCATCGAAAAACAGGATGACATCAGCAGTCTGTGTACACTCAGGTGGGAGTATGTTCCTTTCTGAAAAAAAAAAAGATTTAAATTTGGCAGTACAGCATGAATATAGGTAATCAATCTTGACATACCCCTTTAATGCAACTTGTGATTAAAATTATCAAAATATATATAGATATTATAAACTTTACTTATTAACCCACCCAAGGACGCAAAAAGAGACACAATGACATTCAATTATAATGAAACTCACGGGGTGATGAATAAAGGATTATTAAAATAACGTGTTTTCAGGTTTGCCAAGATTGCTGGCTAAGTTTAGGAAACAGTTAAAAAAAAACCACATCACTCAGAAACAACGATGCGATGGTACCACAACACCCAAAACTGGGGAAAAAATTGTGTTCATTTCATTTCAGTTTATTCTAAATGGCCCACCCATACCGGAAATCCAACCCTGAAATGGTGTCACCATGCTGCTTTGGTTTAGGCGTATTAACTACTCAGCTACAAAGGATGTCTCCCGATAGATATGAAATGTTATGATGTTTCAAAAATTAATTACCTGCTAAAAATCCCATAGTAACTGCAACTTTTTGGCTCAAAACTTGTGTTGCATATTTGACTTTCATTTTTTGGAACTTATCCGGGTTAATGTGTCGATCAGTTAATTTATTCACAAGTCGTATCCCTTTATATGCTGGGTCTTCTTCATATAATTTGACTACATGTTCCCATTTTGCCACTTTTGTAGAGCCTTTTATGGAGCATACTAAATTTTTGCTCATCAAATTATTCCTGATTCCTTTAATTAAATGAGGTGGGTCATATAAAGGAATCACCTCTTTGTTGTCTACTTCAAAGATATCTCTTCGTAATTCTTTATTTTTCCTTAAATAATCTGCTCTTGTCTCCTGAATCAGAGAGTTTATCGCACTGACGTTGGATGCACCTTGGTCACATACAGTAGCTAGGACATGTAGTCCTACACTATGCAGTTTTTGTATCACTACTTTTATTTGTCTTGCTAGTTCAGCTGAGTTTGTGCTGCCTGAACAAAATGTGTAGGAAATGGGTTGTTTGTAGTTTTTTTGAACTCCTCTTATCAAGAACACAAGAGCATGATCAGCTAGTTTGCTTTGTCTTGACTCCCCATTGTTTACGAAGCCTGAAATTTCGTCTCTTCTTTGGTTGTAGTCAAAATGTGGTGCAATGGACATTTCGTCAAATAATAATATGCAAAGTTTGTCATCTGCTTTCATCTTATCTACTCTTTTTTTTAATTGTTCAAAGAGGTTTTCATTAATTCCTGGTTTTAAATTTGCTTGTGCTATTAGTCTGCTTAGTGTCACAGCCGACGGTAAGACAAATATTTTTTGCAGCCATCTGTAAGTGCTAGGGCTCCTTTTGTATAAGCTCAATGCCATGATTTTCTCAGGCTCTGTAAATCTCCGTCCCATTTTATTTTTCCCAGTTTCACGAAACTGCATTATAGTGAACATAGCAGCCAAGGTAGTGAATTTTTTTATAGTGTTCTGAAAAGTTTTGTTTTCAGACAAGTTCAATGCCTTCTTTAGTCTTGTTGCATAATTGGCTTTTTTTATTTGCAGCTTATTAACAGCCTTAATTAATGCTCTTTGGTCAAACATAGGTGTTTTCTTAGTCAATTTTAGATTTTTGACTTGAGCCGAAGGTATGCCTATAATATAATACAATACATTATAGTATGTCAAAAACTGTCTCTGGGTTGTAGTAGATGTGGTGTAGTAAATAAGAAATACAAATATGTAAATTTACATAAATTATAAATACCTCTAGAAGTGGAAGGTAATGCAGTATCCAATAAAACATTTTCTTTCCTGTTTCTTGTGTCAACTATTGGAACTTCAGCATTTTCCAATTCTCTAGAACTGGGCGGTACCGGTAACGCAGCATCCAATAAAGCAATATCACTCCTATTTGTTAATTCAATTAGCGGAACTCTAACCAATTCAGATCCTGTAAGAAAATAAAAAATGCTAAACTCTATAAACTGTTAGAATATGATATAAGAATACTCCATCAAATAAACCTTAGAGGACAGTGACACAATAAATAAAGTCAAATATTTTAGAAACCACTGATGCTGCTGCTTGATACTATTCAGTCATACTGTACAAAGATATTCAACTATTTGATTTGCATTCTTACCTGGCAAAAATAAAGTGGGGACTGCACCAGGACTCAGTCTTCTAGTCCATGTCAAATATTTCTTTTCAAAATGGGCATGGCACAATCGACGGTTTCTGTACACATACTGGGGATCCAAAGACGATATACTGATTCCAACTGCTCGAGTCCATTCAAGATATCGATCCATATCCTTGTCAGGATTAGGGAATGAATGGAGCACTGTATCATCTTTGCCTAAAAAACAGATAATTTATTTAGAAGAGAATGCTCACATCTACAGTGGTTAGTGAAATTATGCTTAATAGCAAACGCCGTTTGCTAAACGGTCTCATCTAAGTGATATGCTTAATAGCAAACGTCGTTTGCTAAACGGTCTCGTCTAAGTGATATTATAATTCAGCTTTAATTTAGTAACATAATATGTGCCTGTATTTTCTACTTAACACATTCACTACTACAAAAAACCCACAAAAAACCCACAGGTGCGGCGCGCCGCATTCGAAGGAAGTACATAAATTGTATGGACACGCATATGCGACGGTAGCACTTGGTGAAGGTTCGAAAATCGCACATACGTGTCGGCCGCACAGAACGTGTTAATATCATGGATATAATCAAGCACGGTCAGGTGGTTTCCATGAATATTTACTTACGAGTTTTACCGCATCTCGGCACACAACAACCTCTCTCGGAAGCTGCCATAATCCAGGTCAACAGTGTACAAATCGTGAGGCAAATCAGGGTCCAGGGTAACAGGCGTAAGTCTAGCGTATTAGGCGAAGTCGTCAGGGTCCGGGGATGAAGCAAAGTTGTTGAAAAAATCTTATAAACACAAACGGAGCACATTCACGGATCAGAAACGGAAACGGAATGACATTGACAGTTCACACTGACATATTTTGTTTTTTTTTTTTTTTAATATAAATAACAACGTTTCTAGTCTATTTATTATCAAAAATAGGCAACTATAATAACTACTTTTCAAGTAATTACATTCATAATAACAGTCTGCTTAAAGCGGACCGGTATTTTTCAAATAGGTCGGGAAAAAGGTATTATTTAGACACGGGTATAAAATTTAAGACAGCGACATCTACTGCAATATGGCAAAGCTTTTTGACGCATAGAAGTTTCCTACAAAAATAAATGTATGGGAGTGTAATGACACTGATAAACACGTCAGTAAATCATTTTGGCAGTGTTGCCAACAGTTATACTAGCTCTCCACCAGATTCCACTTCTAAAACCACTAACACAAAACGGCCGCACTTTAATTATCAGTAAAATTTCCACTAAACAAAATTTTTGTTGTTACGAAATAAAACAGTAAGTATATTCGTAATTTTGTTTCTTTATTATTACGTAATAAAAAATATTAACATACAATTAGTAGGTAAATCAACAAGTCAAGACCAGGAACATTAAAGTTATTTAACAACAACTGATAGCTTAAATTAATTCATCTTCTTCAGATGAATAATTTTTGTCTACACCATTATCGTTGGTTTCACATTGATACGATTCTTTGATTCATACCTATAAAATGCGATAAGGATTTTGACATGAGCTCCTGTCTAATATTTTTTAATGCAATTTTCGTGTTATCAGGTGAAATAATAAACAATTTTATTATTACTTCCATCCGTTTACATATGGTTATTACGTCATTGGATGGAAATAAAAGATTTCTAAAATTCCCATTAGCTATCGATTCAATAAAATATAAGTCGAGTAATGAAGAAATAGTAACAAATTGTATTTTTCAATAATTAATTGTATCATACATATAATCATTCGTATTAAGTACAATAGAATCGTATAAAGTATCGACTACCACAAACCTCACATAACATCTCTAACTGACAAAAGCCGGCAGCGCAGCGGCCGCTTCACGAAACTATCGTGTGAGTGGGAGTATCAGTAAAACACTTATCCATTGCGCTATTAGACCAGGCGATTCATTGGATCAGCTCGTGGCCGTCTACACAAGATCTAAAGTGAAAGTTAGTGAGGGTAGATTTGTTCCGCGCGGACCGCCGTTTTTATTTGTTTTTTTTTCTCTGTGTTTACACAAGTTCCAGCCGGCACTTGTGTAAGCACAGAGGGAGCCACCGTGCTGCTCGGTGAGCTAGCTCACCGTCGCGGTCGCGGAGGCCACGCCCACCAACATGCCTAAGCCCGGCAAACGCGGCTCGCTGGGCCGCGATGCCGGGTCACCTGAGGCCCGTCCGGCGATGGATCGGGCGACGTCGCTACCGAACATTGGTGACGCGGCGACCGACGCACCGCCGGCCGGTCCACGAGGACGAAGAGAAGAAGAAAGAAGAGGGGGGGGAACGAGTGCCGCTGTAGCTGCCGACCCACCGACGAGATCGGCGCCTGCGTGCGCTGCGCCGACGTCGTCGACGAGCCGACAGCGCGAGGTACCCGTCCGTCCCACTACGTTTCGCCCGGTGCCGATACAGGCCCCGGGTCCATCAGTGACGACAACCGGCCGCGCCCTACCACCCGCGCGCGCGACCGCTCCCGCACGCGCTTCCGCGACCGCGACAACGACCGCGCGCGCTACACCAGCCGTCGCGCGAGTGATTACGTCGCCGACCACACGCGCCGCCGCGCCACCCGCCGCGCGCACCGCTGCGCCACCTGCCGTGCGCGCCTCCGCGCCGCCAGCCGCGCGCACCGCTGCGCCGCCCGCGAGTGCACCCGCTCCAGCTGCGCGACCTCGCGCGTCCACCGTGCGCTCCGCTGCGCCGCCGCCGCGCTTCGCGACACCGCCCGCGCCTGCCGCACCCGGTCCCCGCTTCTCGCTGGCGGGCCCGGCATCTGCGTCGCAGGCGCCAGCTTCGCCGGCGCCCCCCCGCACCTCCGCCTACGACTCTCCCGCCATGCTGTCGGCATGCTCATCGCGTGCGGGATCGAGCATGTCGCTCGCATCGGCGGGCTCGGCCGGGTCCGGTCGCGACGACGTGTCCTCGGACACGACAGCGCGAGCCGATGCCCGACCCACCGTGGGAGGAGCTGTCACCCCGCCGGGATTCGGCTTCGAGTTTTCACTCGCCGAACCCAAACCCCGGCGGAAGCATCGCAGGCGGAGTTCCGGCGAAGCAAGCATTGAGGCGAAGCGGCTGGACCTGGGCGAACCAGCGTCGCCCACCTTCGCCGACGCAGTGCGATCGCCGCCACCGACGCCAACACCAGACATCGAAGTCACAGGGGTAAGTGACATTATTTTACCCCCCGCCCCCTTTGCATCTTCCGTACCCACGGGTATCGCCCCCGGCGCCACGACGGCGACGACGTCAACGACGACAGCGACGAAGACGACGGCAGCGAAGAAGCCGGGGAAGAAGCCGCGCTACCCGCCGCTGGTAGTGGAGAGGCTGCCCAACTGGGCCGCACACTTCAGGGCCATCAGCGCCAAGCTGGGCCGGCCTCCCAATGCTCGTCCGTACGGGACGGGGGTCCGATTTACCCCCGACTCGGAGGAAGAGTACAGGCTGGTCCAGCGTTACCTGACTGGCCTTGAGAAGGACAGCGGCGTATCCTGGTTCGCGTATTCACTACCAGCGGACCGCAACCTGAAGATAGCCATCAGGGGGCTACCAGCTGACACAGACCCCCAGGAAATAGAGGAGGAACTCCGGACGATGGGGTACCAGCCGGAGTATGTGCGCCACATCAAAGGCGCACAAGGACGACCCGGCTGTGTATTCCACGCCATCTTGAAGAAGACTCCGGACGTCCGGGCCATCTATGACACCACCGTGTTTATGTACATGCGTGGTGTCAAGATTGAGGCCTGGAGAGGCAAACGTGGGCCCGCTCAATGTCACAGGTGCCAGCGTTTCAGGCACAGCTCGCACCAGTGCCACCGACCGCTCGCTTGTGTCCGATGCGGAGGTGAGCACGCGGCACGCGACTGCCCGCGCCCGCGGGACGAGCCGGCCACCTGCGTCAACTGCGGTGGCCCGCACCCCGCGTGCAACATCAAGTGCCCCGTGTTCCAGGCGGAGATCCGGAACAAGCGAGCGGGGACTGCCGCCATCACGGCCACCACACGCCGGGCCCAAGAGGCCACAGAGAGGCCTACAGAGACGAGGCCAGAAGAGGCCCAAGGCATGACGCTGATGGCGGCAGCCAACGGGCCCACGGACAGGACCAAAGCCTCCTCCTCTAGGCGGAGGAAGAAGGGACGCGGGGGAAAAGGAAAGGGTAAGAAACCCAAGCCCCAAGCGACCCCGGAAGAGATCCCAGAGGCCGGCCCTGCCTCAGATAGGGCGCAGGTCACACAACAAGAAAATAGTGGGGAACAACACCGTACAGCTAGCGCCGGCATAGCGCAGCGGACACCGGGGGAACCACCCAAAACCGCCGCCGGCGTTGTCGACGCCAGCGCCAGCACGTCGCGGCGGCAACAGGTGGAACCTAGAAAGTTCCCCAAGAATCAGAGTGGTGGCGCTGCCGGCGCTCACAAAAAAGAGTTTACGGCCTGCGCCATACAATTATTGATGGACCTCATAAAGGCCATCAGGCAGGGTCAAGATATCGAGACGGTCATCCTTGACGGTCTGGCCACACTCCTCACCCTGTACCATGGCTAGGCCGTTAAGGGTGTTACACTGGAACGCTCGCGGCCTAAGGGATAAGGTCGCCCCCCTCCGCCATCTCCTGAGGGACCAAGACATCGACGTGGCGCTCATAAGCGAGACGCTCCTGGGACCCGAGGACAGGGTCAGGTTCCCGGGATACCTCGCTTACAGGAAGGATGAACGGTCGGCTCATAACATTAGATACCGTGGCCTGGCGGTACTTGTGAGGCGAAGAGTCGTCCACCAGGAACTCCCCTTGCCGTCGCTCAGCACTTTTTACGCGCTGGGTGTTCAGCTGCACGTGGCCGGCGAGGACATCAACATCTACGCATGCTACAAGCCGCCCGCGGCCCGCTTGGACCACACCGAGCTGCGGGCCTTGTTGCATGCGTCACAGCACGCCACCCTCCTCGCCGGGGACTTCAATTGTAAGCACCCAGCGTGGAATTCGTCGCTTACGAATACCGAGGGGAGACGGCTCTTCGCGGACGCGGAAGCCTTCGGCTACACGGTGTCCGGCCCAGAGACGCCAACCCATTACCCGGACGCCACCACCCACACACCGGATGTGCTGGACATCGTAGTCCACCGAGGGCTACATTGTCAGGCCACACAACAAGTGATAGACGACGAGCTACAGTCAGACCACCAGCCCGTGCTCGTCGTCTTATCGGGTATGCCGACCCGACTGAAGCCCACAGCGCCACGTCGATTAACGGACTGGACAGTGTTTGAAGAGAAGTTAGAGACCACCACGCCGACTCGGCCTATTGCTACCGCCGCGGACGTGGACCAGACGGCGGAGGATGTCACTGCTTGCATCCAAAGCGCCTTAGAAGCGGCGACGACGACGCAGCCGCAGGGGAGAGTGCTGTTGCCGCCCCTGCCGGCGCATATTAGGTCAATGATCGCCGTGAAGAGGCGCCTTCGCAAGCAGTGGCAACAACTGAGATGCCCCACACTAAAGAGAGAGTTAAACCGTCTCGCGGAGAAGGTAAAGGCCGAGCTCCAGGCTCACACCGCCGCGGGCTGGGAAGAACGCATTGACGCCGCGACAGGCAGCTGGCCGTCAGTGCACCGACTTTGCCGCCAGCTGACGAACACCCCAGCCCCGGTGCGACCGCTGCTAAACAGCGACGGGGCGCTAAAGTATGTAGCGGAGGACCGGGCGGAGGTCTTCGCCGAACACCTGGAGCGTCAGTTCTGCCCGAACCCGACCAGCGACACCGAGCATGTCGCAGCGGTCGAGAAACACCTTGGGGACTACTTCGCCACGCCGATAGCTCCCGAGGAGGACGCCATCTTTTTCTCGCCTGGGGCAGTCAGACGCGCCATCCTAAGGACGAAGCCGAAGAAGGCCCCCGGTGCCGACGGTATCACCAACACAGTGCTGCGCCACCTGCCGTTCCGTACGGTAGCGGCGCTGGCGCGCCTGTTCACGGGGATACTGCGCACGGGGACCTTTCCCGCTTCGTGGAAGGAGGGGCGCGTCATTATGCTGCCCAAGGCGGGGAAAAACATCCTGAAGCCGGAGAGCTATCGGCCAATCACGCTGCTGCCGACTATCTCCAAGGTGTTCGAAGCACTCCTGCTGCGACATCTCGAGCCACATATCTCGCCACGGCCGGAACAGTTCGGGTTTCGGGCGGAACATAGCACGACGCTTCAGCTGTCGAGGGTACTGCACCACCTCTCGGCGGCCATGAACAAGAAGGAATACGCCGTTGCAGTATTCCTCGACATGGAGAAGGCCTTCGACCGTGTGTGGCACGACGGCCTCGTGTACAAGCTGGCCACCTCGGACGCGCCCCGTCGCGTTGTTATGGTGGTCTCTAACTTTCTCTCCAACAGAACTTTCAGGGTGGTGGTCGACGGGGCGCTGTCAAGCGCCCGCCCGGTGCTCGCCGGTGTGCCGCAGGGCAGCTGCGTGTCGCCGGCGTGTTACTCACGTTACACCGACGACATCCCCACCACTCCGGACGCGATGCTCGCGCTGTACGCCGACGACGCCGCGTACATTACCACCTCGCTTAATGCGAAGTACGCGGCGGTCAAGATGCAGCGCGCGCTCAACCTGCTTCCCGAGTGGCTGTCCAAGTGGCGGCTGTCGGTCAACGTGGGTAAGACGCAGGCGATGGTGACCGGGTCCGCGCCTCTCCCACCACCCTTGAAGCTGCAGGGAGCTGACGTCGAGTGGTCGCCCCGGGTCAAGTACCTGGGCGTCACCATCGACCGTCGGCTCACAATGGGGTCACACGTCCGCAATGTTGTCGCACAAGGTAGGGTCGCCCGCAACCTCCTCCGACCAGTGCTCTCGTCCCGCATCCCGGCGCGCGTCAAGTTGGGCGTGTACAAGTTGTACGTGCGCCCAATACTGACGTACGCCGCCCCTGCATGGTTCGCCCTCACGAGCGAGACGAACCGCAAGCTCCTCCGCACGCAACAACACCTTGCGTTGCGGACCATCGTTGACGCCCCTCGCTTCGTGAGGAACGATATCATCCAGAGGGACCTCCGGATTGAGAGCCTGGATGAGTTTGTGCGGCGCCTCGCGAAGGGGATGTTCGCGCGTGCCGACGCATCCGCTTGGCCTCATGTCAAGCAGATAGCGCCCTGGCATACGCGCCCCCCAGACGCGAGGAGGCCCTTGCCCCGCGACCTAGTTGCGGACGACTGACCCCATCACCGGACTGGACTTCCGAGTGAGTCGCTCTCAGTCTACACGCGGCTCACTTGTGACACTGACTCCACACAAATACATGCATCTGTTGCGTGGCGCGTGCTAGGTTAATATAGGCGTGTCACGTAGCAAACAACAGACATTCACCTCTATACAGGCACCCAACTCACACGCGAAGTCGCGGCTCTTTTTATGCGGGCGGGCGACTCGCGTATACACCGGGCGGTGTTACACAGCACAATACCGCCCACACACTCAGAACACGGTCCCTTCTCATCACCCGGGCTCGGCTCGACCTGAAAACGGGGAGGTGAGGGGGGCCATACACCCCTTCTGTAGGAACGTCGAGTCCATAAATCTGTCGCTGGATGCCATCTGCTGGGCTTCCCCCGTGTAGGCGGGGGTCTCACTCGGTAGTGGTTGTCCGCCGATTTATGGTGAAGCAAGCGGCGTTGGGCATCAACGTCGTGGCGTGCCTACAGACACAAATTTCAGACACCTCTTTTACATGGGCGTGTATGCCGCACGCCCAACCATCCATCCGCCAGTGGCGAACACAATGAGGGGCCCGTGGTTACGGGCCACCGTATTGCTTTCGCGGTCGGGGGGCCATGCCCCGACGCCGCACGCCGCGCCCCCTTACGGGGGCGTAGCGACATCCCGCAAGGCGATTCATTGATCGATTTGTACTAAGCAAGCAAGCAAAAAAAAATCATAAGCAGCGCAGCCGTCGCAAGTTTAGATTCGGCTAATGACTGAAACTGGCATGACGCCACTTTGCGGCCAGATGCGTTCGCAATTACTTTTTACCATTAGGAAACATCGATAATTATTTTTATCGTCAATTTAAAAATTGTTATAACACTACAGCATAACTACAGATAGAAAGGGACACACGTATTGACAATACCTTAGTGAGAGAAAGGGACTTTTCAAAAAGACATCGGATACATTTTTGTGCCATTTTACGTAAACAACCAGTTTTGCTTGAACCCTGCAATTATTAATAATAATATTATTAAATTATAAATATATTTTACTTACCGATGAAAAGTTATGCCATCTTTTTTATACCTAGGTGGATGTTTTAGACGATTTCTCATGCCATTTAATTGAACAGGAACTCATAATTGTTTTTGACAGGCCAGTTGGCGTGGTTGGTTAAGATACCACCTATCGTGCCGCAGATCGTGGGTTCGATTCCAGGACAAACATTTGTGTGCATGAACATGTCTGTTTGTTCTAAGTCTGGGTGTAATTATCTATATAAGTATGTATTTACAAAAAGTAGTAGTACAAGCTCTGCCTAGTTTGGGACCAGACGACCATGTGTGAAAAATGTCCATAAAAAAAGTAAACTACAAAGCAATATATTTTTATTTACAAAGAAATGTTTTAAAAAGTATCAAAACAACCGCGAGTGCAGAGATCCAATAACTGGTCAAAACCAAAATGGCCACTCATATTGTCATCTAACATAAGTGCAATTTCATTTATGTGTCGTGAGCCTGTCGCCCGTATGAGCAGTCAAGAGGCTATATAGTAATTGGGTCGAAACCACCAGTTTCAGTGGAAAATTCACTAATTTGGCAACACTGCATTTTGGCATCCCGAAGAAGAAAGACACGATATTGTCAATGGAATTCGTGGTTTCGCATCATTGGCCGATTCAGATTTCCCGCAAAAAAAAATGATTATGGATGAGTTTGATTTTATTTACAGTGACAACCCCTCAACCGCATTTGTTCGTGCGAGTCGGACTCGCGCAAAAACTATTATGTGCATATGCACACTTCAGGACCTCAAGTCTGCTATTACAATAGTGTCAGAATTGTCTGTCATTGATTTCATAATTGTTGATTTTGACAAGTTTTGTAATCTACTAATATAAAATGGCGTCATTATGACTTTCCAATGGTCAACCACTGACACTCCATTGAAAGAAATGGCTTAAAATGGTAATCTCTTACATAATGTTAAAAACAATGTTACTAACCATTATATAAGTTGGCTCGAAACAAAGAGATTAAAATTATATTGCTAGTATAATTTAATGCCTTTGGCTCGAAATAAAGTTTATGCTATTCTATTCTATAATGAAAACTTAATTCTCCAGAAAATCACAACACGTTGTTTATTTGATAAGTATTTATTATTAACACTCCAATACTACAAGACCACGCGCAACGATCCGCGCGCGAGGCCGGAATGGAATCAAAAATAACCGTCAGTCAACACTTCAACTATTAATTATTGCAATTAATATTAATGGCAGTGTCGCGGGCACATTTCGGGCGATTTCTTATTTTTTTCTTCAATCTTGAATCCTGTCACTCTTCCCTCCCTTTTTTTATTAACCCTTCATCTCAAGCCATGAACAAAACTGTCAACATTTTATATGCTTGAGTACGAGGCTTTTGACTACGTTGTATGTTACATTTTATGTCCTCCATTATTTCAAATGTGCGTTATAATAATTATGTTTTATATTACTAAAGATACTATATAATAATTTAACGTATTATTATTTACATTACATGTTATTTGCTTTCAGTAATGACAAATGAAAGACTGACGTATGCGATAATCTGCTAAAATTTTGACAGTTCCTTTGATCAGTACCACGATTCTATTAGGTACGACTATTACGAGACCAATGATTACCATTATGATACCATTATGAATTTAGCAGATTACGAACTCGGGTACCCTCTTTTAATAATTTACTATGCGCATAGTTTCACAAGTCATCATCATCATTATTCTGTCAAAATCTTCAACTACTTACTATCTACTGCGGTAAAAAAGTTGCAGCCCTGTGACGCAAACAGACAGAGGTTTAGCCTTAGTGTACGGCCTGTGTGCACGCTCACCACAGAGTACTATAATATAACAGGAAACGCTCACGCTCGACTGGAGCGTCCGGCGCGGCGGACCGTGCGACGTTCGTGTTAACAGGTTCAGTGCCAGCCTATAAACGGTTGCCAGCGCAGTGCCGGGCGCGTACTAATTCATAGAAACCGAGCGGCGCTACTCCGCATATTAGCGGGGCCGGCACCCCGCTAATTCGCGGAGCTGGCAGCGAAAGTGTTAAACACATGCAAACACTCACGTCACGAGTGTCCCGCCCGCCCGAGTGACGGCCGAATGGCGCTCGGTGAACGAACGCTCTTCGCCGCTTGCACGCAACGCTGAACGCCCCGCTGGACGCTTTTTCATTCGGGTCGTACACTTAGTAATAGGGTAAAATATGTTATTACTTGTAACGTCTCGTCATGTGTTCAGCCAACGCCAAGCCAACGCCAAGCCAACGCCAAGCAAACGCCAAGCCAACGCCAAGCCAATGTCGAGCCAACGCCAAGCCAATGCCACTTTACGACATTTGGAGCAGAAATTGTCAGCCAAGCCAGCGAGTGACCATTAGTGACGTCACATCCGGCCGCCGAAGTGTATAAGTAGTCGGACCGCTCATTTGGCGGGAACATTTTGCTGCCGTACATGAGATAAGTCGAAACTCTGTTCAACTGTATAAAAATATCAATAAATAATTGTGATTATACGTCAAGTGTGAAGTCTATTACTGCTTTCCCGTTTCATTCAGAAGTGGGATATGAAGCGTAATCGCCCTACTGCATCTGTCGGACGTGGAATCCGTCCGCCTGGTTGGAGTGAAGAAGAACAAGATCATATTAGTGGAGATGAAGAATTCGCGCGGCCACCCGCTAGGAGGGAGAAGATTGCACAGTGTTGGTATGGTTGAAGAAAATTGACCAGTTGGGAGACATACATGGCTGGAGCGACAAAGTAAAATCATTTCACCTTCCAGATAAACTCCGTGGTCAAACACGTAAATGGTACAACAGCCTCGATGAATATAACTTTTCCTGGGACCAATGGAAATGCATGCTAGCAAGAGCATTTCCCAAACATCGTGACTTCAGTGCTTTGTTAGACGAAATAATGAACCGGAAGAAGCTCCCGAACGAAACAATGACTAAATATTACCAGGATAAAATCGCCATGTGCTTTCATAACCTGTCTGACACTGCTAGTGTTTCGTGTATAATCAGAGGATTACCTCCTTCATTACAACCAAACGCACGGGATTTCCAATGCCAGCGTCCAGATGAACTGTACGAAGCCTTCCTCTGTGCCCTCGACGATTATCGCTAACCAACATTCGAAGCACGTGACACGCCGAAAAAGGACGCTAGACAGCTGCCGAATCAGGATAAGAAAGTGAGCCCTGAGACCGACCCCTGCCCGCGTTGTAAGAAGACTGGTCACATCCTACGGAATTGCTCATTACCTGATCAACGCATTTGTTTCAAGTGTGGTGTGTAAGGTCATATTACCACGCGCTGCCCTGGCTCTTCAACTACACATGCCAAGATGTCTGCCGAATCGAACAGCAACGTCAAGGAAGTTAAGCTA
This sequence comes from Dicycla oo, assembly GCA_948252095.1. Taxonomy (NCBI): domain Eukaryota; kingdom Metazoa; phylum Arthropoda; class Insecta; order Lepidoptera; family Noctuidae; genus Dicycla; species Dicycla oo. The sequence goes on along the minus strand of OX411711.1, from coordinate 5,545,410 downwards.
GTGCAAAATTACAATGAAATTTACAAGAAGGTCGTGAAGCCACGTTACTCCGAGGTGGTGAGGGCCTCATGAAGGTTATCAACACCGGCACCAAGGACATCGAGTGGGAAGCCGGCCAGATCCTCGTACGAGCAGATAGCTGCAGCGAATCGGTGACCCATTCAAGCCGGGTGAGTTCTATCCATTATTGTCTTACTTGCCCACTATTTTGCCAAATAAGGCAAATTATTCAGTCACTAGTTCCTCTAATCCATGTGGCCTTACAGTCCCGTCTGCCTCGGTCTTAACAATTAATAAAATTAGTGATAGTACAGGCGGGGTACCTATATCCGAAATCAGTATGGGGAGTTTAAATGAAAACGAGCGTGATAGTTTAATACATTTATTATTAAATACAAATACACCTTTGCCATTGGCACAAAAGATCTCGGTTGCACCAATTTGCTACATATAAAAATAAAACTTACCCAGCAGCCAATGTATCGTCAATTTTATAGGTTATTGCACACTGAACAACAAATAGTTGATTCTAAAGTTCGTAAGTTACTTGATGCCGGTATTATTAAAGAATCCAAATCCGATTATGCCTCTCTAGTTATCTTGGTAAAGAAAAAGAACGGTGATAGAAGGGGATATAATCTGAAATAAATTATTATTATTATTATTATAGTCGGTTGTGTGGATTATCGTGCCCTTAACTCGGTCACTATAAAAGACAGATTTCCGTTGCCGAACATCGACGATCAGGTTTCAAAGTTAGTCGGTAAGAAATATTTTACGAGCCTCGATATGGCTAAAGTTATCATCAACTACAAATTGCACACGAAGACACTCACAAAACTGCATTTATAACACCTCAGGGCCAGGGCCATTATGAGTATTCGCGCATTCCGTTTGGTTTAGCATGCTCCCTCAGTTTTCATGCGAATGATTAGTATAATTGTCGATTCCATTCGTTCCCAAACGTCGCAAACAAACAGTTCAACTAGCGAAATTCTGGCATTCATAGATGATCTATTACTACCCTCGGTTGATTTTAGTTCTGGTATAAAAATGTTAGAATGTTCTGGTGTTGCAAAAGTTTGAATCTGAAAATCTAAAATTAAACATGGGAAAGTATCTCTTTTTTTACAAGAGAAAGTGACTTATTTAGGGCATGAAATTTCTCATGAAGGTGTGCAACCAGCAGAACCAAAATTGATTGCAGTTTCGCATTTTCCTGTACCGAGGAATGTACATGATGTACGTCAATTTATAGGCCTTTGTAGTTACTTTCAAAAATGTATATATAAATTCGCGGTTATAGCTCGCCCTTTAACAGAATTTACTAAGAAAACAATACCGTTGGTATGGAGTGATAAACAAGTCGATAGTTTTAACGCTTTAAAAAAATGTTTATGCTCTAAGCCAGTGTTAGCTTTGTATGACCCTACGTTAGACATAGAAGTTCACAGCGATGCATGCAAATTAGGAATAGCAGGAATTTAATTACAAAAACAGTCTGACGGTACTTTGCGCCCTGTTATGTATTTTAGCCGAGTGACGGCTAGGGAGAAAACTATGTATCATAGCTACGAGCTAGAAACATTAGGAGTAGTGGAATTATAGTAGGTTAAAACGTAAAGGTAGTCACCGACTGTACCGCCGTCCGAGCCACTCTCACTAAACACGATATTATACCTCGTATCGCAAGATGGTGGCTGTTAATTCAGGAATACGATATCAGTGTAGAATACAGGCCTGGTGAACGAATGAAACTTGTCGATGTGTTAAGTAGGAACCCAAGAGATGCTGTAAATATTAATCGTTTAGAAGTCACTGATTGGTTTTATACGGTTCTATATCAAGATAATAAATAAAAAAAATATTAGTGACCAATTAAAAGCCGGGTCGACTGAACGCGATATAATAAACAATTACGTGTTGATAGATGACAGGTTATATAGGAAGACGCTCAGTGGTAATCGACTTGTAGTGCCTGAGGCAGCTAGGTGGAAAATTCTTCAACTGCACTATGACGAAATAGGGCACGTAGGATTAAAACGATGCACCAATTTGATTAAGTGATTTTTGGTTCCCAAAAATGACACGGTTCGTTCGTAAATAATAGGTTGGGGAAAAAGTTTCTTCGCATTTTTTAAGAAAATTCAAAACATTTTTTAATATAGTTTATTTACATTTAACTAAAGTATGTAGGTACCATTTTGTTAGATAACTTTTTGCCATCTTGTAGGTAGGGACATGATCCCATTGCTATAAAAATTTTGGGACTTCTGGTCAAAATACCGCGACAAGTGGTTTTGGCAGTCCTCTCGTGATGTTAACCTGACACTGCCTAAAGAATTCTGAAGAGACCGAAACAGGTGGAAATCTGAAGGTGCAAGGTCAGGACTATACGGCGGATGCATTAACACCTCCCAGCCAAACTCTCTTAATTTTTGCTGAGTGGCTAAAGATGTGTGAGGTCTAGCGTTATCATGATGAAAAACCACACCCCTTCTGTTGATTAATTCCGGCCGCTTTCTCTCAACTTCTTGCTTTAACCTCATCAGTTGTTCGCAGTAGAGTTCAGAATCGATGGTCCTGCCTGGTGGTAACAGCTCATAATGAATAATGCCCTTCCAATCCCACCACACTCACAGCATCACCTTGTTGCGAGTTAACCCGGGTTTCACCACAGTCTGTGAAGCCTGACCGGCCTTTGACCACGACCTTTTTCACACGTTCTTGTCATACGTGATCCACTTTTCATCACCAGTTATCAGCTTCATCAAAAATGGTTCGGTTTCATTATGTCGTAATAAAGAATCACAAATGAGTACACGGTTCATTAAGTTTCTTTCAGTGAGCTCGTGAGGTACCCAAATGTCGAGCTTTTTTGTGTACCCAGTTTTTTTCAAATGCGCCAAAACTGTTTTGTGGTCAATGTCCAGTTCTTCAGCTACGTCGTAACTACTGATATGCCGATCTTGCTCCACTTTTTCAAAAATGGCATCCATTTTATCCGTAATAGGGCGATCAGAGCTACGTGCATCTTTGACATCAAAATTTCCGGATTGAAAACGCTTAAACCAAATTTGTGCTACTCTCACAGACACTACACTAGGTCCATAAATATCGCAATTTTTTTTCGCGGCTTGCGTTGCATTTTTACTTTTTTTGTAGTAAAATTTTAAAATGTATCGAATTTCTTCATTAGATTCACTCATCTTGACGGTACGAAAAACAAATGAAAATCACACATTTTCCTAATTTGAATTTGGAATTATGTTCTTTAAAATTTAAACTTTCAATGATACCAAAACCAGCCAGATACAAATAGTATAGCCAAAGAGATTTTATTATAAGTTCATACATACTATAATGCGAAAAGACTTTTTCCCCAACCTAATATGTAACCTCTTCTTTAAGTTGCGCTTATGGAAAGGGAGATCATGGCAGAAAGGAAGGCAAGTTACATCCGGTTTCTAAGCCAAATGAACCGTTTAGAATGATACATAAGAAAGGTTAGGAATACATGTTAATTACTCGTATAACTGATGCATTTTCAAACGTTGTTATTGCAGAGTGCAGTCGATCAGTTAATTCAGTAGAAACAATTAGAATACTCAAAATAATGTTTTCGTTATTTGGCTATCTGGATACAGTAGTAACTGACTATTGCAAGGCATTTACTAGTAGATATTTTAAGAAATTCGCGGCAAACAAACAATTTAAACATACGTTGAATGCAATTGCGTGCCCGCGTGCCAACGGGCAAGTTGAGCGCACCAATCGCACCATACTAAATGCCCTACGCGCGACTGACCCTAGTGAAGCCGCTAATAGCTGGTCTAACCGTCTACCCGATGTGATCTGGGGAATAAATAATACTTTAAATGAAACTACCGGGCTTAAGCCTTATGATTTAATGTTTGCACGTAGTGGTAGGCCAGTGTGTGATGTAACCGTCCCAGATCAAGTACCTGAATCGACCCAGGTCAAGCGTAGCAAGGCCAGTGCACGTATCAATAAAACTAGCGCTAGGATGAAACATAATTTTGATAAACGTCGTAAAATTTGCCATGTTTATAAGAAAAGAGATTTGGTTTTATGGACGCAGGCACCTACTAGCAGTACTGCTAAGGTCAACACAAAGCTAGATGACTTGTTTTCAGGCCCCTATATAATAACTAAAGTAGTATGACAGATACAGGATCAGGAGCATTAAGGGTTTAAGGGGCTACAAAAACTTTACGGGGCTTGTTTCAGCAGATTCTCTGCGACCTTATCGTAGCATAGCTCCTGTATCTGACAGTGCCAGCAGCTCTGATGACCAGCTGGAGACGGAAGACTTAATCGATCTAATAAAAAGCTAAAACAAAATCGTGTGCTCCATTGCGGGAGCAATTGTTGCAGGATGGCCGATTGTAACGCCTCGTCATGTGTTCAGCCAACTCCAAGCCAACGCCAAGCCAACGCCAAGTCAATGCCAAGCCAACGCCAAGCCAACGCCAAGCAAACGCCAAGCCAACGCCAAGCCAACGCCAAGCCAATGCCGAGCCAACGCCAAGCCAATGCCACTTTACGACATTTGGAGCAGAAATTGTCAGCCAAGCCAGCGAGTGACCATTAGTGACGTCACATCCGGCCGCCGAAGTGTATAAGTAGTCGGACCGCTCATTTGGCGGGAACATTTTGCTGCCGTACATGAGATAAGTCGAAACTCTGTTCAACTGTATAAAAATATCAATAAATAATTGTGATTATTCGTCAAGTGTGAAGTCTATTACTGCTTTCCCGTTTCATACTACTATATTCTTTGATTATATAATAGAATATCCAGATTCCGCGTTCGGTATATTTTTCGAAACGGTTTCGTCTTAAATACCTAAGAAACGATTTGTTTCGGTTACGTTCGAACGGAACGTTATAAATAACGTTTTTGAAGAAGAACAAAATTTTTATCGTTTTCGATTAATAAAACGTTTTTAACCGTTTTTATTGCATTTCTTGGGTTTCTCCGATACGAAAGTTCTACGAGGATTTCATTCAAAGGTATTTCAAGGCCACGCGGCTTAGTTTCGTCGTTTCACAAGTACTAAGTATTATCTGTGACTCTGTGAGTACGCGTAGGTAAATAGTGTGTGGTAGGGTAGGCAACTATCTAACTGGAGATCCCTGGTGTCAACAGTGGCCCTCAGCGTCGCTCGACGTAGTGGACGTTAGAGTGTCCAGGCAGGTCAAGTGCGCAGATCTGCGTATAATGAACCTGAGGGACTCTGCAACTTCGGAAGAGGTCGTAGCTGCTGTTGCAAAGGCCGGAGAATGCCTAGACCAAGTTAAGGTGGAAACAATTCGTACGGGCTTCTCTGACCTACGGACAGTATTGGTCAGCTGTCCCGTCGCGGCAGCTCGAAAATTAAAAGATGGTCCCAGACTGGTGGTGGGCTGGAATTTGGCACGGGTCAGGCTTCTGGCAAATAAGCCCCTCAATGCTATAGTTGCATGAGAGAGGGACACGTTGGAGTTCGATTCACCTCAGAGGTCGATTGCTGCGGTCTTTGTTTCCGCTGTGATCAGCTCGGTCACAAGGCCAGCTCTTGCGATGCCGCGCCACACTGTGTAGTGTGTGCGGCATTGAACAGGTCGGTTGACCACCAGACGGGCAGCAAGGCATGTACCGAGGGATAAAAAAGCTGACTCAAATAGGAAAATTGGGCCCTCGCGCCCACTGACCGCTGGCAATAAAGCCGAAGAAAGGGTTGAGGGGGAGGCGATTGTTATGGACACCCAGGAATGGCACCACACCTTCGTCTTCTCCAAGCGAATATCAACCATTGCGCCAGGGCTCAGGACCTATTGCTCCAGAGCATGGCGGAGTGGTTGATCAACGTCGCTATCGTTGCCGAACCATACTTTGTTCCTCCCAGGGATGACTGAGTGGGTGACATTGATGGCTTGGTGGCACTTATCTCGAGGCCGGCCGCTGGCACTCCGCCCCTGGAGACCGTCACCCGGGGGGTGGCTTTGTAGCGGTCTTAGTCGAAGATATCATGGTCGTGGGGATTTATTTCTCACCCAACCCACCTCTCGCCGACTTTGAGAGTTTCATCACGGAATTGGGCACAGTCATCAGTCGAAGCCGTCCTCACCCTGTCCTTGTCATGGGTGACTTCAACGCCAAATCCACGACTTGGGGTTCCCCAGCAACAGATGCACGGGGTGTGTTACTGGAGGAGTGAGCGTTGGGAGTCAGGCTTACTGCTCCTAAACCGGGGAACTGTTCAGACATATGTGTGGCAGTGGGGTGGGTCTATAGTGGACTTATCGTTTACTATTCCCGCTGTCGCACGCCGTGTTCAGGACTGGCGTGTATTGGAGTACGTGGAGACGTTGTCGGATCACAGATACAGTTCGACGTCTCCGCCCAGACCTCGAATGGCCCGGCACAAGCGGCCCCAACCGGGGTTGAGGATGGGTCGCGATGGACGCTCAAACAACTGAAACGGGAAACCCTTCTGGTTGCCTCAATCGTGAAGGCCTGGTTGGACTCACCAGTCAGGTCTGTCGATATTGCCGAGGAGGCAGAATGGTTCCGGGAGGCCATGACACAAATCTGTGATGCTGCGATGTTCAGTTCAGTCTCCATCTGCCAGGCGCCAGGTGTATTGGTGATCGCAAGACATTGCGCATTTGCGCATCGCATGCGTGGCGGCGCGACGCCCGTACATCAGGCAGCGATGAAGGCGCAGACGAACACCAGAAGCTATGGTAAGAGAGGCGGAACTGTACGAGGTGTTTAGAGTGGCGAAGAAGGCTCTTCAGCTGGAAATAATAGGCTTGGGCCCAAGCCCATAAAGAATTGCTGGCATTTCTAGAACGTGATCCGTGAGGGCGTCCTTACCGTTTGGTTAGGCGCAAACTTTGCTCGTGAGTGTTTCCACTATCCCGTAGCCTCCACCGGCAACTGCTAGAGAGAGTAGTGAGCGCTTTATTCCCCTCACAAGGGGAGCACACACCACCGCATATAGTTCCGCCTACAATGGTGCCCAACTCGGAAAATGACGATGGCGACGCGCCTGAAATGACCCAGGTAGAACTAAAAGCGGCAGTACAAAGGCTTCAGGCCAAAAACACTGCTCCAGGAACTGACGGCATTCCTGGCCGTGCATGGGTTCTGGCCATCAGGGATCTCTGGCCCCGATTAGTGGGACTCTTGAGCACATGTTTGGAGAGACAGGAAAGCTGGTCCTGTTGAAAATGGAAGGGCGGCTTGCGGACTGACCATCCGCTTAGCCGGCCCATTGTGTTGTTGGGTGAGGTAGGCACCACTTTTATTATGGGACATTATGAACAACTTTTACTATGGGACCAAACCTGAAATCGCGAAAAAAAATCAGCTGGTCAGTACATTTATGTTTGCATAATTCGTCAAAATGTACTGAACAGCTGATTTTTTTTCGCAACATCAGATTTGGTCCCATAGTAAAAGTTGTTCATAATGATGAGTACAATGACCCCTTAAGAGGTTGTTGGTGTTTTACCAATAACCCTGTATATATACCCTTATATAAAACTCCTTCCAAATACATAATTATGTGCTTCAGTTTTTAGCCCACGTTCGCACAGACAAAATTATTGCGGCGGGAATTTATCGCGCGGCTGCGTCCTGCGGAATAAACCGGTTTTTGAAAACGTTCTCATATCGTTTTCGTTCCGAACAAAATGTTGTACAGACGCCAGCAGGTCAACCTACCCGAAACTGTAAGATTTTCCCAATCAACCTTGAACCTAATGCCTTAGCAATAAAGTCGAAAATCTATTAAAGAAATCTGACAGATTGTAGTAGCTTGATGTGCTGGCGTCTGTACAAAGAACTGTTAGAAACGTTTTAAAAACGTTATTTTAAATAACGTTTCCGAGCCCTGCAATATTCACCTCGCCGTAGGTGAGTATATGAGTATTATGTTCCTTGATATTCACTGTCACTTCGTAATCTGTCTCGGAATTATTCAATTACAATGCAAGAAGAAAGCGAAAAAATAATATTCAGTAAAACTCAAAAAGGTAGGGATACACTGTTTTTTGGTGTTTATATACAGAGTGGCGATTAGGTTATCACATTAATTGAAACTACATATTCAGGACATGACTGTGGTCCCCGTGCGATGAAATTTTGTGCCGGTTATTATAAAAAAAAAACTGCTATTCCATACATTTTGACCACGTAGGTATTGCACTTTTGTAGGAAACAACAGTTTTTTTTTTATAATAACCAACGAAAAATTTCAACGCAGTGGGTTCCAGAATCATGTACTGAATACGTGGTTTCAATCAATGTGATAACCTAATCGCCACTTTTTATACCTACTATGAGCGTGCATAATCCAAGTGGGTCCACTCTATGGAAATGCATAAACCGTTTGTCGTGTGGTTATATAAGTACCTACATATGGATGTTAATAGCACAGAAGAGCAAACCAATGTCATACCAATGTTATATGCATTGCTTTCTGATAAAACCACAAACACATATTTACGTCTCTTCAAATACTTGCAAAATGAATTGGGCATGTGTTTAGAAAAATATAAAACTGATTATAAGAAAGATGCAATAAATGCCTTTAAAGAAGTTTTCCCTGAATGCGAAGCAAGTGGATATTTTTTTCATTATAACAAGGCTGGAGAAAAGCCAAGGGACTTCAATTAAAAGACACTAAAGAAGGCCACAAATTAGCAGAATTAGCGTCACATTTGCCATTGTTACCAGCTTATCTAATATAATATTACAAGGACCGAAATTATGACTAGTGTGCCTATCAGATCCACTGCAATAGATAAATTCGAAGAATATTTTACTAAATGTGACATTTTATTCGATAGGAAATATAAAACAAATGTTACTACAACTGGAGAACAGAGAGATTACTATTATTATTTTTTTGAAGTGCATTATAAAGTTGAAGCGAAGTCACAATAATTATAATATTAGGTTGGGGAAAAAGTCTTTTCGCATTATAGTACGTATGAACTTGTAATAAAATCTCTTTGGCTATACTATTTGTATCTGGCTGGTTTTGGTATCATTGAAAGTTTACATTTTAAAGAACATAATTCCAAATTCAAATAAGGAAAATGTGTGATTTTCATTTGTTTTTCGTACCGTCAAGATGAGTGAATCTAATGAAGAAATTCGATACATTTTAAAATTTTACTACAAAAAAGGTAAAAATGCAACGCAAGCCGCGAAAAAAATTTGCGATGTTTATGGACCTAGTGTAGTGTCTGTGAGAGTAGCACAAATTTGGTTTAAGCGTTTTCAATCCGGAAATTTTGATGTCAGGGATGCACGTCGCTCTGGTCGCCCTATTACGGATAAAATGGATGCCATTTTTGAAACAGTGGAGCAAGATCGGCATATCAGTAGTTACGACGTAGCTGAAGAACTGGAAATTGACCACAAAACAGTTTTGGCGCATTTGAAAAAAACTGGTTACACGAAAAAGCTCGACATTTGGGTACCTCACGAGCTCACTGAAAGAAACCTAATGAACCGTGTACTCATTTGTGATTCTTTATTACGACGTAATGAAACCGAACCATTTTTGAAGAAGCTGATAACTGGTGATGAAAAGTGGATCACGTATGACAAGAACGTGCGAAAAAGGTCGTGGTCAAAGGCCGGTCAGGCTTCACAGACTGTGGCGAAACCCGGGTTAACTCGCAACAAGGTGATGCTGTGTGTGTGGTGGGATTGGAAGGGCATTATTCATTATGAGCTGTTACCACCAGGCAGGACCATCGATTCTGAACTCTACTGCGAACAACTGATGAGATTAAAGCAAGAAGTTGAGAGAAAGCGGCCGGAATTAATCAACAGAAGGGGTGTGGTTTTTCATCATGATAACGCTAGACCTCACACATCTTTAGCAAAAATTAAGAGGAAAATGAACGAAACCAAAGTCATCACATCATACTCATCGGAATATAAATATAATAAATATGGCGTCCTTAAGGTAGCGTACTAGGCCCAATATTATTCCTATAATAATAGGTTGGGGAAAAAGTTTCTTCGCATTTTTTAAGAAAATTCAAAACATTTTTTAATATAGTTTATTTACATTTAACTAAAGTATGTAGGTACCATTTTGTTCGAAAACTTTTTGCCATCTTGTAGGTAGGGACATGATCCCATTGCTATAGAAATTTTGGGACTTCTGGTCAAAATACCGCGACAAGTGGTTTTGGCAGTCCTCTCGTGATGTTAACCTGACACTGCCTAAAGAATTCTGAAGAGACCGAAACAGGTGGAAATCTGAAGGTGCAAGGTCAGGACTATACGGCGGATGCATTAACACCTCCCAGCCAAACTATCTTAATTTTTGCTGAGTGGCTAAAGATGTGTGAGGTCTAGCGTTATCATGATGAAAAACCACACCCCTTCTGTTGATTAATTCCGGCCGCTTTCTCTCAACTTCTTGCTTTAATCTCATCAGTTGTTCGCAGTAGAGTTCAGAATCAATGGTCCTGCCTGGTGGTAACAGCTCATAATGAATAATGCCCTTCCAATCCCACCACACACACAGCATCACCTTGTTGCGAGTTAACCCGGGTTTCGCCACAGTCTGTGAAGCCTGACCGGCCTTTGACCACGACCTTTTTCGCACGTTCTTGTCATACGTGATCCACTTTTCATCACCAGTTATCAGCTTCTTCAAAAATGGTTCGGTTTCATTACGTCGTAATAAAGAATCACAAATGAGTACACGGTTCATTAGGTTTCTTTCAGTGAGCTCGTGAGGTACCCAAATGTCGAGCTTTTTTGTGTACCCAGTTTTTTTTTTAAATGCGCCAAAACTGTTTTGTGGTCAATTTCCAGTTCTTCAGCTACGTCGTAACTACTGATATGCCGATCTTGCTCCACTTTTTGAAAAATGGCATCCATTTTATCCGTAATAGGGCGACCAGAGCGACGTGCATCTTTGACATCAAAATTTCCGGATTGAAAACGCTTAAACCAAATTTGTCCTACTCTCACAGACACTACACTAGGTCCATAAATATCGCAAATTTTTTTCGCGGCTTGCGTTACATTTTTACCTTTTTTGTAGTAAAATTTTAAAATGTATCGAATTTCTTCATTAGATTCACTCATCTTGACGGTACGAAAAACAAATGAAAATCACACATTTTTCTAATTTGAATTTGGAATTATGTTCTTTAAAATTTAAACTTTCAATGATACCAAAACCAGCCAGATACAAATAGTATAGCCAAAGAGATTTTATTACAAGTTCATACATACTATAATGCGAAAAGACTTTTTCCCCAACCTAATATATAAATGGCATCATAAAAATAACCGATCATAAATGCATCTTATTCGCTGACGATATATCCATAATTGTGACATCTGATAAAAAACATAATACCGTTTTTTTTTCTTTTCCTTTTGGCTTCGCACGGTTTGTGCATTTAATTTAGCCAATGTCCTTAATACCGTTATAGATCACGAGACTGACATTAATAATACTATTGACATACTACTACACTGGCTTGACAAACATCATTTGAAAGTAAATTTAGACAAATCCGTATATATACAATTTAATCAATCTAATAATAATAAATTTAATATCAAACTTAATATAAATAAAATTAAACAAGTACCACATACAAATTTTTTAGGAGTAATAATTGATCAAGATATGAACTGGAAGGAACACGTAAATAACGTCAGTGGTAGAATTAATAAATTCGTATACTTCTTGAAGCAAGTCAAAAATGTAACAAACATAAAGACTCCTATTAGATCTTACCATGCGTATATGTTCAATCGTTACTAGTTTACTACGCTATGGTCTTATAATGTGGGGTAATAGCACTGATCTAAATAGTTCATTGCTCAAAAGAAATGCCTAAGTTCAATTTATGGACTTCAGCCGGATGATACATAGCCATAACCAATATTTAAAAAGCTTGGTTACCGCTTCCATCTCTCTATATAAACGAAATATATTATGTGTGTTTGTGACCAAGAATAAACAATTAATCAAGACAGCAAGCGATGTATATCCTCGGAACAGACGTGATCCTTATGGACTGGTGTTAAATGATTTACCAAAGCTAGCCAAATATAATAAAAGCTGTCTAGCAATGTGTGTGCGTATTTATAATAAAATACCGAACAATCTCAAACTATTAAATGTAAGATTATTTAAAAACAAATTATACAAATAGCTAAATGAATGTAGTTTCTATAGTTTGAAAGAATGGATAAAAATATTGACATTACATTCTAACATTGTACCTACTAAATAATTATAATTACCCTGTAACATTAAATTTTTGCATGCCATTTTTTATCTTAACTAAACAAGTTTGTGCCAATTTGACCTATGCTTAACACCATTTTATACCATGTTTTACGCAAATAAATTATATTATTATTTGTTGACATATCTCGCAACCCTGGGGTCCCACACCTTTGGAAGGAGTACGAGGTGCCAAAGCCAACTTGCAGTGGCCGCTTAGATAATTTTAAATGATAAGCAGGCACCAACTGACGATTATCCCTATATGCACTATGCAAGTGCAGCCAAGGACAACCCCCGGTTGGTGCAGGACTATTGTTGTACGTGGAAACAAAATATATTGGGCTATGGGTCTGGGTGGCTAAAGTGGATTGGGTAACGTGAACTATGGAAGAACTATGTCCCCTGCCTGGCCAATGTTATATATTATACACGGATAAAATGGCAGTGGGTGACTTGCACACTCAATAATGGGCCCCCGGAGACGGCCGCTAGCACATAGTGATGTAGCGATGTACGTCACTTTATTCTCTAGTCACTTTATTATTATTATTATTACATGTACGGCTATACATATGTAAGTGGGCACGCCCTTTATTACTGGAGGCTTTTATTTAGGTATAAAGTTCTGCTTACGTTTTTAGTTTTGTATTTTGGTAACGTTAGAATGTAAATCCAAGATGGCGGCAGGGAAAATTGTCAAAATTTTCATCATGGATGTCGTTTTCATGGTTTTCGAGGGTGTTAAAGCCTATAGTGACGTTAGAATGTAAATCCAGAATTCTCTTACAAACTAACTTTAAACTGTCTTATTAGATCAAATACAAAAACTAGTAACAATTCTAGGCTATGTCAAATAATTAGAATAAGAAAAAACATAGTAAACAAATCTCTTTAAAAGATCAAATTAATTACTTTTTCGAACTCACGACATGGTACGTTGCATCATAGCGGCCCCCCGCTACTTGGCAAGCCGATCCCTTGGGAGACGCGAGCCAAATACCTCGGTGTGACCCTCGACCACCACCTCTCCTTCGCTGAGCACATAAAGCAGGTGCGTTCGCGCGCCGCTTTCGCTCTCGGTAGACTCCACTCCGTTCTGAATGCACGTAGCAAATTGTCACTTAGATGCAAATTGCGCACTTATACAGCGTGCATTCGCCCCATCATGACCTATGTGGGTTCAGTGTTTGCGCACGCAAAACCTCACCTCATTCATAGGATGCAGGCCGTTTCCTCCGAAAGGCAACGGGAGCCCCTTGGTTCGTTCGGAACGAAATCCTCCACGTAGATCTCGACATTCCCACCATCTCCCAGTTCTTGATACGCAATTCCAAGCGTTTCTTCGACTCAGCTACCAACCATCGCAAGCCTCTGGTTGTCGAGGCGGCTAGCTATGTCCCCTCTCGTATTAGTAAGGTCCGCCGCCCTAGGCTTGTCCTCTCAGATCCCGACGACCCCATAACTCTTCTCCAGGAGAGCAGTAGGGACCGTAGGAACAAACACAAATCGACATTCCGACCTCGCCGCCGAGGTCCCTCGCGACGACCCCGTAATAATCGTCCTCCCCCCCGTCCCTTGCTCGGGTATGAAGTGCCAGCTGGTGGCGTAGCTGAGCCAGTAGCTTTAAACTCCCCTGACAATAATAATCATTCAAATCTGATCCAGCCTGTCCCATCTTGCTGTCCTCCCCCCAGTGACGCCCTAAGCCGAGGCTCGTTCCCCACAGGGGGAGCCCTTAGCGTGTAGTCGCTTAGTCTGTAAGTTTTATGCCCCTGGCTGGAGGCTTTGAGTTATCTTAAGGCAGCCACAGGATAGTCCGGTTAAGTAGTCACGGCCTCTCTAGGTCAACTACGAGATGCCATACACAAAAAAAAAAAAATAATGCTTTCAACGCCCTAAGCCGAGGTTCGTTCCCCACAGGGGGTGCCCTTAGCGTGTAGTCGCTTTTGCCTTAGTGTGTAGTGTAGTGTAGTGGCTTTGAGTTCGCTTAAGGTAGCCACAGGACTGACCGGTTAAGTCACTGACTTGTAATGGGTTAAGTAGTCATGGTCAACTACGTGACATCATTAAAAAAGAAATGCTTTCAAAGGAGGCCAGTGCCGTCTATTAGGTTGGGGAAAAAGTCTTTTCGCATTATAGTATGTATGAACTTGTAATAAAATCTCTTTGGCTATACTATTTGTATCTGGCTGGTTTTGGTATCATTGAAAGTTTACATTTTAAAGAACATAATTCCAAATTCAAATTAGGAAAATGTGTGATTTTCATTTGTTTTTCGTACCGTCAAGATGAGTGAATCTAATGAAGAAATTCGATACATTTTAAAATGTTACTACAAAAAAGGTAAAAATGCAACGCAAGCCGCGAAAAAAATTTGCGATGTTTATGGACCTAGTGTAGTGTCTGTGAGAGTAGCACAAATTTGGTTTAAGCGTTTTCAATCCGGAAATTTTGATGTCAAAGATGCACGTCGCTCTGGTCGCCCTATTACGGATAAAATGGATGCCATTTGTGAAAAAGTGGAGCAAGATCGGCATATCAGTAGTTACGACGTAGCTGGTCGTCTTGCTGACCTTGGTTTTGTTTTGTTATTAATAATTTAACTCGTTTATTTTACTTCGATGGTCCTAGTTTATCATCTGCGACTTCGAGTTACGGCTATAATATATGTAAGTGGGCACGCCCTTTATTACTGGAGGCTTTCAATATAGGTATAAAGTTCTGCTTACGTTTTTAGTTTGTATTTTGATTCTGCTTGAGTATAGTTTTCGAATTTTCGATTTTTTTTTTCTTCTTTTTTTTTAAGTATATTGGCGTGTGCTAGCTGACTTATAGCAAATAATTAAATTTAATTTAATGTTTGTGTTGCGTAATGTACTTGCATGTATTTTGCACAGTGTTGTATAGAATATTATATATATTTTTATTTTTTTTATTTAAATGAACAGACAGCTGTGCTGCTGAGGAGTTTGTTGCGCCACTTCTTCTCCTCAGCTAAAGCACTAGGAAGTGGTGAAGGGCGGGCGTTTTGGGGGACTGTCTTATGTAATTTTGACGTTCGAAAAGTGCTGATTCTTAGCCTAGTTTGAATAAATGACTTTTGATTTTGATTTTGCTGAAGAACTGGAAATTGACCACAAAACAGTTTTGGCGCATTTGAAAAAAACTGGGTAGGTACACAAAAAAGCTAGACATTTGGGTACCTCACGAGCTCACTGAAAGAAACCTAATGAACCGTGTACTCATGTGTTACTCTTTATTACAACATAATGAAACCGAACCATTTTTGAAGAAGCTGATAACTGGTGATGAAAAGTGGATCACGTATGACAGGGTCATCAGACGTAGGTCAGGCTTCACAGACTGTGGCGAAACCCGGGTTAACTCGCAACAAGGTGATGCTGTGTGTGTGGTGGGATTGGAAGGGCATTATTCATTATGAGCTGTTACCACCAGGCAGGACCATCGATTCTGAACTCTACTGCGAACAACTGATGAGATTAAAGCAAGAAGTTGAGAGAAAGCGGCCGGAATTAATCAACAGAAGGGGTGTGGTTTTTCATCATGATAACGCTAGACCTCACAAAACTTTAGCCACTCAGCAAAAATTAAGAGAGTTTGGCTGGGAGGTGTTAATGCATCCGCCGTATAGTCCTGACCTTGCACCTTCAGATTTCCACCTGTTTCGGTCTCTTCAGAATTCTTTAGGCAGTGTCAGGTTAACATCACGAGAGGACTGCCAAAACCACTTGTCGCGGTATTTTGACCAGAAGTCCCAAAATTTCTATAGCAATGGGATCATGTCCCTACCTACAAGATGGCAAAAATTTATCGAACAAAATGGTACCTAAGTACATACTTTAGTTAAATGTAAATAAATTATATTAAAAAATGTTTTGAATTTTCTTAAAAAATGCGAAGAAACTTTTTCCCCAACCTATTATTTATGCCATAGACAGACTTGACTGCTTCGTTTAGCACAGCTTGCTACATATTAGTGATCTGTGTTTAGTACTAGGTTGAGTGAGGCGAAAGACAGGTTGTTGTTCTCCGATTCAATCAATCAGCCTAGCATTTTCCCAACTATATTGGGGTCGGCTTCCAGTCTAACAGGATGCATCTGAACAGCAGTATTTTACATGGAGCGACTGCCTATCTGACTTCCACAACCCAGTTACTGGGTAATACGATACGCCTTGGTAAGCCTGGTTGTCACACTTTCGGGCTTCTGACGACCCGTAACGACTGTCAAAGATCCACAAATGACAGCCGGGACCAACGGCTTAACGTGCTTTCCGAGGCACGGAGGAGTCTCGGTATGAAATGATGGTCACCCATCTACGGACCTACCCCGGCAAGCGTAGCTTACCCTGATGGATCGATCCGTGAGGCTGTTATTACTTAGTCACGAGCTCCTGTTGTTCTCTCAAAATCAAAAGTCATTTATTCAAACTAGGCTGAGAATCAGCACTTTTCTATCGTCAAAATTACATACTTAAGACAGTCCCCAAAACGCCCGCCCTTCACCACTTCCTAGTCTTTAGCTGAGGAGAAGAAGTGGCGCAACAAACTCCCCAGCAGCACAGATGTCTGTACAGTAAAAAAAAAAATTCTGTACAACATTACGCAAAATAATCTAAGTAAGTATCTACAGACGCCAGCAGGTCAACCTACCCGAAACTGTCAGATTTTCCCATTCAACCTTGAACCTAATACCTTAGCAATAAAGTCGAAAATCTATTAAAGAAATCTGACAGATTGTAGTAGCTTGATGTACATTACGCAACACAAACATTAAATTTAATTTAATTATTTGCTATAAGTCAGCTAGCACACGCCAATATACCAAAAACAAAAAAGAAGAAACAAAATATATAAAACTACGTAAGCAGAACTTTATACCTAAATAAAAGCCTCCAGTAATAAAGGGCGTGCCCACTTACATGTAGTCGTAACTCGAAGTAACAAACGATAAACTAGGACCATCGAAGTAAAATCAACGAGTTAAATTACTAATAACAAAACAAAACCAAGGTCAGTAAGACGACCAGTTACCACAAGCAGCACCCATTCACAAGCATAACGCAAAGATCAGCCTTTTTTTGTATGGTATCTCGTAGTTGGCCTAGAGAGGCCGTGACTACTTAACCGGTCATTCCTCTGGCTGCCTTAAGCGAACTCAACGCCTCCAGCCAGGGGAATAGGCCAGACGGCGTTTTCCTAGAGCATTGGACCCGTAAATCTGCGGAATTCAAAAACCTTAGTATTTACAAAATCATAGAACATTTTTACGAAAATAACATAAATACAGTTTTCCCCGAATTACTGCGGTTGGCAAAATTAATTGTTACAGTTCCGGCGAGCAGTGCTTCTACTGAAAGGTCATTCTCGTCACTAAAACGTATACACACCTACTTAAGAAATACACAAGGCCAGAAACGTCTTACAGATCTTTCCATGATTTCAATAGAAAAAAAAAACTTCTTACGGAAATGAAACGCCTTCCCAATTTTTACGATTCCATATTGCAGATATTCTTACAGAAAGATAGACGTGTAGATTTAATATACAAATAAAAAAAATCTTAAAATAACTTTAAAGCTCTTGCAAACAGACGTGACACGCGATGCAAGTCGCGCCTGTTTGTAGGAGCCTTTATAGATTCGTCCGTACCTATACTCACACCACCATCATTTCACTGCTATTACATAATTTTACAAATACTGAACATCAAACAAACGCGCCGAAAGGCCACTTTAAATATCCGTAAATTGATATGTCTATAAAATCAGTCAATGTATGGATATTTGAGGTGGCTATTACCTACGTCATTATTTAATCGACAAGACGACAAACCAAACCCAAAATTTTCTGCCTACCCTGTCTAAAAACTCTGTGCACGCCACTGCCGCTAGCACATAGTGACGTAGCGACAAGGGGGCAACATTTCCCGAGGTGCTTGAGGAGTAGAGAGGTATTCCACGGCTATCAGGACAATCCCGGAAGTACGGTCAAGATCCCTACCAGCACCTTACTGAAATACTTCGTTCATCCAAGCACGTTTGCTCTTGCGAATTTCCACTCAAGCCGGCCAATAAAGGCAAGAAAGAGGTGGGAGCTCTGTTCCTCGTCAGTGTTCACTCCAGCCGGCCAATAAAGGCAAGCCAGAGATGAGGACAAGATTTCTCCCGGGAGATAGGGTTCGTGGGGTCACTACTGCCCAACAGCTCGCCACATGCTGCCCTGCGGGTTTCTGTATCTCTCTTGGTCTGGCTCCTCATCATAGACCCGTTCCGGCAAAGTAAACTCTACCGGCACTGACATAAAGTTCAGAGCGCGCAAGCCCCACCACGACGTCAACGTAGAGATACAGCGATGGGGTTATTATTATTATAAAACTTACAGACTAAGCGACTACACGCGAACGAACGGCTTAGGGCGTCGGGCGTCGCTGGGGGGAGGACAGCAAGATGGGACAGGCTGGATCAAATTTGAGTGATTATTATTGAACAGGGAGTTCAAAGCTACTGGCATTTCATTCCCGAGCAAGGGACGGGGGAGGACGATTACTTCGGGGTCGTCGCGATGGACCTCGGCGGCGAGGTCGGAATGTCGATTTGTTTTTGTTCCTACGGCCCGTACTGCTCTCATGGAGAAGAGTTATGGGGTCGTCGGGATCTGAGAGGACAAGCCTTGAGCGGCGGATCTTACTAATACGGGAGGGGACATAGCTAGCCGCCTCGACAACCAGAGGGTTGCGATGGTTGGTGGCTGAGTCGAAGAAACGCTTGGAATTGCGTTTCAAGAACTGGGAGATGGTGGGAATGTCGAGATCTACGTGGAGGATTTCGTTCCGAACGAACCAAGGGGCTCCATCCTATGAAGTTTTGGAGGGCCTGCATCCTATGAATGAGGTGGGGTTTTGCGTGCGCGAACACTGAACCCGCATAGGTCTTGATGGGGCGAATGCACGCTGTATAAATGCGCAATTTGCACCTGAGTGACAATTTGCTACGTGCATTCAGAACGGAGTGGAGTCTACTGAGAGCTTTATGTGCTCAGTGAAGGAGAGGTTGTGGTCGAGGGTCACATCAAGGTATTTGGCTCGCGTCTCCCAAGGGATCGGCTTGCCGAACATGGCGATCGGTCGGGGGGGGGGGGGGGGGGGGGGAGTCGAGTGCGACGCGGTCTCAGAAAGAGGACCGCTTGACTCTTGTCGGGATTGACCTCGATTCTCCACTTCCTAAACCAGGCGCCAAGGTTATCGACTGCGGTTTGGAGAGTGCGAGATATCGGGAGCTGGTCCCTGCTCGAGAAGTAAATGGCCGTGTCGTCTGCGAACAGAGCTAACTGCGCCTTTTTACTTTTCGGGATATCGCTGGTGAACAGCGTGAAAATGAGGGGGGCGAGCACAAAGCCCTGTGGGACTCCTGCACGAATGGTGTGTGGGAAGGATAGCGCTCCTTCTATGCGATAGCGAAAGGTGCGGTTTGACAAAAAGTCCCGTAAGTTGAGCACGAGACGGTCCTGCACGCCGAGTTGGTAGAGCTTCTATAATAAGCCGTTGTACTAGACTTTGTCGAACGCTTTCGCTATATCAAAGACAGCACCCGTCATCAAACCACGTTGGAAGCCAACGCTTATGTGTTCGATGATGCGGTGAACCTGATGAACGCAGGAATGCTCCTTACGGAAACCAAACTGCTCGTTAGGGATGAGACCTTTTGTCTTGGCATAGTCTCTGAGTCGCTTATAAATAAGCCTCTCATAGATTTTGCCGAGCACATTGAGCAGACTGATGGGGCGGTAACTAGTGGGCTCAGCCTTGGGCCTACCAGGCTTGGGGATGCCAATGACTGTGGCCTTTTTCCACGCTTGTGGAAAGATGTTGTTGCTCAGGGCACCATTGAAGATGGTGACCATGAGCATTATAAGGTGGGCAGGGAAGAGTTGGATCACCCTATTCGTAATTCCATCTGAGCCGGGAGCTTTACGGGGTTTAAGACCCTTGATTATGTCCTGCACCTCGTCTGGAGTGACGGGGGGCAGAGGACAATCAGGGTCTTCGACGGGAGGGAGAGAGGCTCTACGTTCGAGTTCCGCGTCAACCTCAGAGAGGTGAGCTTGGTCTACAGGTTGAGAGCTGGGTGAGCACTGAGTTTCAATACTGTCGACTAGGCATTCAGCCTTGTCGATATCATCGAAAGCGATGGTCTTGTCAGGGCGGATTAGGGGGGACATAGAGGCTGTCTCTTGGGATCTGAGCTTCCTCTGGAGTTGCCAGAAGGCCAGGTGGGTGGGCTCGAGGTCGCTCAGCATCTTGTCGCAGCCAGTGGTACGCAGCTCTTGAGAGATCAGCCACTACCCCCCTAGCCATATTTGAGGGAAGGAGGCAACCCGACCCCCGCTCTGATTCTGCTTATAAATATTTACTTCACTAGAATATTGATTTCTGTTCAGCTGGTCAGGGTTGTTTTGTTTTATTGTCATAGGGCACCCCGGCTGCCCCATTTCAAAACCTAGTAAGGACGAAATTTTACACGAGGGCTCAAAAATGTAAAGTGGTCACGGACCACGGGGCAGTGAATGGGGCACTTAGGTTTCGATGCTTAAATATATTTGCTTATTTGTGAGTTTTTAACGTTGTGTTCTTGTATTTGATAGGGACTTGCTAGGTTAGCAAGATTATGCAATAAAACGATTTTTGTAAACAGTATCACTTACTAGGTTTTGAATTGGGGCAGCTGAACCCACCCAGATTATTACAGGTGTCCGCAAAATTCAAATTTTCTTACATTTTTTGCAATTTGCAAGTCAGTATTACGTTGTATGTTGTCAAAAATGTAAGAAAATATGAATTTCTTACGTTTACCGCTACCCTGGCTCTTTCGCAGTTACATGTTACAAACCACAGACATATAAAGAGTAGCAGACCAAACGTTAATCCATAGTTATATTTGTATAGACATGATTCTTTATCCTTTTTTGCTAAGTGACTAGTTGTAAATGGCATCTCGTTCTGTCGCCTGTTGTAACACTGACTCATACATAGACAAAATTTGACGCGTGGCATGTTTATCCCGCGCCGCCATATCGATAGATTTGGCAACAAAGACGAAATTTTTTATTGTATATAAAATATATACCGTCAAGCCAGTCGTCAAAAGAGGGAGAGTGGACTGCTGCCCATCGTCCTGTCAAAATACTCCCTTAAGTCGCCTTTTACAATAACCACGGGAATAGATGGTTTGGTTCTATTCGTTAAGACTTTATTGAAAAGTAATCTACACTTCTTATAACCCGAGAGTTTAGTCCTGTAAAATCAGACAGCGCCTGACGTATTGACGTATTTTTAGGTAGCCAATTTTTTAATCACGTCTAAACTTGTATAAGGGGTATCTTAATTTGACAGGACTAAACTAATATTTATCGTCTGTCCTTTTCTTAATGAACTAGAAAGAAAAAGATGCACTGAACTTAAATTTAGTTTAGTTTGTTAACAAGGGAATCAGCGCCTTTACCAGCAACCGGTCCTAGTTCGGCCCTGTATTGACAACGTCTGCACTTTATATGTCTGTGTTACAAACGTAAAAAAATAATTGATTTCAAGTTAGTCGATTAATTGTCTATGATTGCACAACAAGCAATACATTTTACAAAAAAAAACAACCGGCTTCCAAAAATAAAGACTACTTAGTGAAAAATAACTTTAATTTCGGAAATTTGGAATCTTTGGATCTGTATTTTAGTTTTTTGCCACTGACTTCCGCAATTAAATTAATTTTTCACTTTTTATTGGTCAGTTTGTAATTTATCTGTTACAATAGCTTATATAATACCGACTTGCAAATTGCAAAAAAAACGTAAGAAAATTTGAATTTCGCGGGCTATCCTGACGCTTCCTCCTTAACTGGTCATCACCGTTTATGATGAGTCTGCTCAAGACATGTGAGAGGTATGCGGAG
Organism: Dicycla oo; assembly: GCA_948252095.1. NCBI lineage: Eukaryota > Metazoa > Arthropoda > Insecta > Lepidoptera > Noctuidae > Dicycla > Dicycla oo. The sequence goes on along the minus strand of OX411711.1, from coordinate 5,523,146 downwards.
GCCCATGGGCTCAGATACAATGTGAAAAAAAGTGAGGTACTAGTCTTTAAGGCAGGCACTAAAACATACCCGATTGTACCACAATTGAAACTTTGCGGTAGACCCTTAAAGCAAGTCACATCCTTCAAGTATCTGGGCCACTGGGTTTCCGAATACTTTAAAGAGAACCTGGACATTTAGCGTGAGCGCAGAGCGTTGGCTGTCCGCTGTAATATGTTGGCTCGCAGATTTGCGACATGTTCGACTGGCGTAAAGGCTGCGCTGTTTAGAGCGTATTGTCAGTCGTTTTATACGTGCACTCTGTGGGTCAGCTATACGCAGAGGACATACAGCGCTCTGCGCGTCCAATATAATAATGCGTTCAGGGTGTTGATTTCAATGTACTCTGTGGTGTTGATGGGGTTGCCGTGCTACTGTAGTGCTTCCAGCATTTTCGCTGAGGCGGCAATTGATGGTTTCCACGCAATAATGCGTAAGCGATGCGCCTCCATCATGCGCCGCATACGCGCCAGCCCCAACAGCATCCTGAAAACCATAGCGGACAGGTGGGATAGCCCCATACTGGGACATTGGATATGCGTATGCCTACATGCCAGTGGGGCTTAGGTGTAATTAAATACATACACTAACTAATCTACTTTCTAAGTTTTTTTTTTTCTTTTTTTTTATTGTATGCTAACTATTCAATGGACTCTGTCTGAAATACAACATTTTTATTTTTTATTTTTTTTATTTTACAAAATATTGCTTTTCCCAATGCAGAGACAGAGGTCTCCTGGTTAGTACCAGGAGAATTGGAGCTTATAGTGAAGTCACCATCAGCTCCACTCTCCATATGCATTGTGACGAGCATTTTACTTAGCAAACATTATTAAAATACTTACCTAATCGAATCGCAACCCGATTCATTTATAGTCATACCTTCATTATATTATCTACAATTCATTCATCATATTCATACCTAATCGCACCGAAGAGTTCCATCGATTTCTCCAGGATCCCAATCATCAGATCCTCCTGACTTGATGAACTCCTTTTTTTGTGGTAGCACCACAGAAAGTGCCAGTTCTTTAACGATCTGTTGATTTTCGATAATACCCACTCGTACAACAACTGGTGCTATTCTCAACGCGTGTGCTTAGCTCAACTTAAGCACAGAACATAATTATATACTTTACTACTACTCCCCCGTAGGTATTTTATTCCGCCCCGACAAAGTTGACAGAGTCTGAACTTATGCCCGAACACTGAACGGCATCGGCAGCCCAATATCACAGAGCATGTAACTCATCCTTCATCCTTTTTATATTACTATATACTCATTGATTGATGTAACTGTAATGGCTGCGACCGTCGCGCCCCGTGCGCCCTACCTAGATTGTCCCTGCGGCAGGTGTGTGAGTAGCCCGCTTTACTGATCAAGGAAATATTTAATGGTGTGCATCGTGTGCATTGATAGCAAAACATATTTTCTATACGTTTCCAAGATAATATCTAGAAACTGGAAAAGTAGAAACACAATATATTCTTCATGGTAACTGTATGGAAGAACAACATCCTGCCTGTGACGCATGCCACAAGCCACAAATAAAAATTAAAAATCGTCGATCAATATTTTCAATGTCAGCGACGCTTTGTTATGTATCAGCATTAAATAGTTTATAATTTTAAGATTAAATGTCTGGTTGCGATGTTAAGGATCGGTATCGGCCAATTTTTATGTATTAAAGGTATTTGTATTTACTAATTTCATATTTGACAGGTTATGTTCGCGCGAATTATTTTTATTTTTGGGTCAATTTAGGCGGGAAACCGGCGTCAGCACCGCCTTGTATGTCATCATTCGTCATTATTCTCCTTACTACGATTTGCAGCCGTGGGCCCCGTAAGGTTTCATAAAAAAATGAGCGTAATGGCGATCAATACCAAGCCGTTCACTGTGTTCGTCGAGGGTAATATTGGCAGCGGCAAAACAACATTTCTGGAACACTTTCGTCGATTCGAGGACATCACGTTGTTGACAGAGCCTGTCGAAGAATGGAGAAACCTGAAGGGATGGAACTTATTGGTAAGCATTTTAAGTTACCTACTATGATACAGACACAGAGTACATTTATATATATGATACAGACAACTTAACCTATCACCTCCGATCTTTAATCTGGATTACCAAGGTTAGTTATGTTGTCAAAATGTATTCTAAAAACGAATCTTTTTTATAATCTTTTTTATTATTTCAATACCTAAAAATTTTGGACCAGTCTTTGTCGAGTTGTGCCCGTGGTTGCGCCATTCACATACATTAGGTTGTCAGAAATTTATAACACAAGGCTTCACACTTTATTGCTCTGCTTTTCAAATAATTCTGCTAATAGTTTTATAAAAATTACCTGCATCAGACATGGATACACTAAAGTGAATTCATTGCTTATTTTAGTGCAAAAAGTTAAATTACTTGGTACTGGAAATAATAATATTTTATTGTCACAAAGAAAGAGATACATTACTATACACTGATTAACAAAATGCTAACTATGCTGCAGATGTCTGTATACACATATTGTGAGCCCTGCCTCTCAAACAAGGATAACCTGTGTTCAGCTGTGAGGTTACTTAAAAATAGGGTTTATACAACTGTGGACTCTGCCAGCTTATTGTTTGTGTTAACAGTCAGATTTACTTTTAAACCTATTACATTGCAAGGAAAAGGAAAAATAGTCTAAACTGACAATTTAATACCTATGTAATATGAATGGATATGTATGTGTAGTGAGTTTTTGTATGAGAGTAGCGAGTGCTAGGTGTTATATGTAACACAATAAAAGCAAAATAAAGTAATATTAGACAATGTATTTTAATAGTGGTTCAGTTGGTGTATAGTCCTGTTTAAGCAGCCATTCCGTCATCTTAGCTTTTAATATAAACTTATTGTAATCCTAACTAATATTATAAATGCGAAGGTAAGTTTGTTTGTTTGTTACCTTTCATGCCTAAACCACTGAACAGGTCATCTTGAAATATTGTTTCTGAGGAACACAATAATAACTTTCTTAAGATAATAAATGGCACCACGTGTCTTTCTAATCATGATTGAATTATATTATTATAGAAACTTTGGTAGTGTGTTTTATTTTTTTTTTAATTTAAGTTCCTAATACATTTTATGAGTCGTAAGGTGTCCATAGACCGGTTTTTCATCCTCCTACTACTATAATATTATAGATGCGAAAGTACGTTTGTTTGCTTGATACCTTTGACACCGTAAACCGCTATTCTAAATTAACGCGAGCGAAGCTGCGGGCAAAAGCTAGTCGAGTATATTTTCTCTTTAATGTCTAGAATCCACCAAGAACTTTTTTATTTAAACAAAACTTGTATTTTTAATTTTTTAGGATCTAATGTACAAGGACACGGCAAAATGGGCAATGACATTCCAATCATATGTGTCTCTAACAATGTTAGACATGCATCGGAGGCCTACCCCTACACCTGTGAAGTTGATGGAACGCTCCCTGTACAGTGCACGGTACTGCTTCGTTGAGCATATGATGAGGAGTGGGACACTACATCCAGCAGAGTTTGCAGTGCTTGACGAATGGTTCAGATTCATAATGAATCAGATACAGATTGATGCGGATCTCATTGGTTAGTATAAATGCTCAAATGATTTGCAATGATAATGTTGGAACCTCAAGAACGCATCTGTGGCCAGTAGAAAACACATGCAATGATAAAACCATAGTCTGTCTTAAAATAGCTGATTGGTGCTTACCATTTAGGGAAGTAAAAACAGTTGAATCAGAATTCAAACAAGTTGTAACTTGAGTCTAAGTTTGTTATCAAACTGTTAATCATACATGCTTTATTGAGTTAATTAAGTCAGGTTATGTTGTGAGCACTAAGATAAACAAGATATAATGGTAAGGCATTAAAATGACAACAAAACAATACAAATCAAACATCAAGTTGGCTTATGATAATTATAATGTTTTACCTATAGTTTGTGTCACATAGTTTGCCGCTCTGAAACCAGGCTTTCCGATGCGCGTGGCATGGCGCACTGCTGCTGTTGGTGTTGATATTGAGATTGAAGCAGATTTTGTAATTTGACACATTACAAAAATTCTACATCACTTTTGTACATTTTGTATGAACCATCACACACACAGGTGTGCTTTTTTGTATTGAAATCTGATGCGCTTTGCTTTACACTCAGTCTAATCATTTATTTCAAGAAGGCCTTTTAATGAAAAGTCAGTTTTGAATATCAAAATTTACAAGAAAATTCTGATTCTAGTTGCCCCTTCAAAAAGGTACTTTCGTATGGAGAAGAAAGGGCAAGAAACTCCATATTTACTCTTAAAATGATTTACAATATTTTGTAATAGTGGATGTGACTTGCTCGTAATAATAATTTAATCATTTTAGTCATATTATATACTCCACTCCACTTTGTATACTCCAACTGAACCCACCCAATTTACCTCCCCTCCTCTTTCCTTAAACTTTTACAAGGACTCCATATTTATAACATTTCTATTATTTTCAGTTTACCTGAAAACAACACCCTCTGTAGTGTACGAGAGGATAAAGAAAAGAGCAAGATCTGAGGAGCAGTGTGTTCCACTGTCCTATATAGAAGAACTGCACAAATTACATGAAGACTGGCTCATTACTAGACAACATGCCGAGTGTCCTGCTCCTGTAAGTAACCTGATAAATAATGCAATAGTAATAATGATATCATGCTACCTACCTAGTGATTGTGCATGAAAAATGAGGTACCTGCTTCTAACATTTTTTTATGATCTCAATTTTTATATTTTCATGTGTAACATGGTTAGGGGTTTATCATGTAATGTATTAGTAGGAATTTTATACTATTATTCTTTATCATTTAAAATACAATAACCGTGTAAGTAGTGGGCTGGTTGCAGTCATTCAACCAATTTCATTGTATGGCGGATGTTGATTGGAGCACAGAATTAAGTAAAATGATCCCCACTAGCAGGCTATGCTGCCATTACTTTTAAGAAAAATAAATGTTGAAAACTGTTTTATGATAATAAAAGGGTATAGAAAGTTTTATAAAAAAATTACAATAAGTAATCATATTTTTTTCAGGTCTTAGTGATAGATGCCGACTTGGATTTGTCTCAGATAACTGAAGAGTATAAGAAGAGTGAGCACCAAATACTAAGAAAAGCTGTTGATGTGGTAATGAGATCTCCCAATAAGCTTAGCCCAAAGAAACCTATTACCACCTCTCCCATACATATAGTGCCTCAAAGAAGAATATTATAATATTAGCTATACTTTTTATTTATAAAACTTAATTTAAATTGACTTATTTCCCTAGACTTGTGTTCTATATTATGACATATTCCAAGTATTTTAGTTCGTAAGATTATGAATGACTGGATCACAAATAGTAGTTTCTATTATACATGTGGCTAGATGTCGCAAATAAATTATTGCTTCAAAGAAAAACTTTAAAAAATATGCACACCAGGTGTTTAGAATATTGATTTTATTGACAAGTAATAATAATTATGATTATTCTTTGTTTATTTTCATACCTTCATAATTATATTTTACATTTTTTCAGTTTCTTTCAAAATGTATGTATCTATTATGTATAATATTATTTAGTTTGTACATATTGTATGTCATGTATTAAAATTTCGCATTTAATTTCAGTTTTCATATTTTGTGTATGATATTGATTGGTTTAAAATTAATCAATTGTACAATTTTGTGTCAATATAAAAGATTATTGACTCTTTTATTTTTATTTTCGGAAACAACGTCGGTGACCACACCAGCAAGATTACTTATATTAGACCATTGGTTACAGGATTATTATTCCCATAATATAATAATCATCTCCACTACTCTAGCCAAATGGATTAGTGCTTTTGTTATAATAGCATACAGGATAACAGGAACGTCGTCGTCATTCTCAAGATATATAGGGTTATTGGTAAAACACCAACAACCTCTTAAGGGGTCACTGTACTCATCATTATGAACAACTTTTACTGTAAGACCAAACCTGAAATCGCAAAATAAATCAGCTGTTCAGTACATTTATGTTCGCATAATTCGTCAAAATAGTGACCCCTTAAGAGGTTGTTGGTGTTTTACCAATAACTCTGTAGTTTCAAAATCGCGCTTCTACAGCGTACTGTCGACAAAGGTTGATGATAGTGCAGTCTTTGATTCGAAGTAGCCTAATGTAAAATTGTAGATGGTTAAATTACGTACTTACACCGGTGTAACGAGATAGTCTAGCATTTCTGATCCGATCATATTCTTGATCGAACCATTTATGCCGCTATGGGGATAACAATATCATCTTAAAAAATATCCTAACATCTGTCTTGCAAACATGAATTTCTTGAAGGCCTCGTATCAAGCTCGTATAGGAACGAACTATAAAAATACTGAGTTCTTGCCGTAGTAAAAATATTGGCCAGTCAAAAAGAACCTCGTGTATGTGTATCACCCCGGGAATAATCTTATTGATTTTTTTTACTGAATACTGGGTTTGGTTTTGACAGAAACGAATCAAATTATGCAGATGCTGGCAACACTGTCTGTCAAAATTATTGTGTCATTGTCAGGTGTTTACTTACATGCCTCTAGTAAAAATTAAATATTCTAGGTCAATTTTTTACTAAATCAATTCTTTAGCCATAGATTTAATTGTTTTTATTAAGTGTAATTTGTTATAAACATAATTTGTGATGAGTTCTTGTTGCGGCAACGAGTTAATATTTAATTCCGTCATTAGCGAAGTAGTGGCTTCCAATTTGGAGCAAGCATCGTATTTTATCAATATTTTATACAATTCTGGTTTTATTGTTGGTGCTTCTGCATTCATTGTAGTCTTGTTATTCGTGGCTGTTAGCAAGTACGGTGTGAAGCTTGGATCGCGAGGGCGTTAACGCATGAAAGTAAAAGTAATGGAGCTGTAACCACTTGGCGTTGTAAGGTAAGTTGTTCATTTACTATTTCTTATGTATATATTTATATTCCTGTACTTAATGCAGATCTTAGGAGTAAAGTTCATGTTCTTATGTGTTGGAAAAAACAATACCTTCGTGATTTAAACAGTGATGAAGGCCTTTGAATTAGTTATCATGACAGCTATTGTTAGTCTAAAAAATCGAATAGCAATCACTAAATTCACTTGAAATTTGTGATAAATAATTGGATTTCAACAATTTGGATGATGTGGTGTTACCTGCTTTTGTAGTCATACATTTTACACAACAAAACAGACACATTACATTTATTCTGCATCAAAATGTTATGTTTAACTTATTCCTAGGTTATGTGGCATATTATTAATATATGCTTTGTCATGGATTTCTGGAAAACACCGGGCCCCACCATACCATAAAATGTCCCATTCGTGATCTACCCTGTAGTTCCGGGCTTTTGTAACTTGATTTATATCAGAAGCTCGTTTCTACAGGTAGCTCACGGCTGGTAGACCACGCTACATGGTGCATCTAATGTATTGTTGTTCCTACTTTTGAGACAAATACATAAAATCTTGGATCAGGTAAAAGTGTTAAAAATGTGTGTATGTTAGTATGTTTTTTCATTATAGCACCAATTATGGAACACCAAGCTCTCATTGTTTTTTGGATTAAGAATTTGTAGGATATTTAAAGGCAGATATTACATATAATATTATGCTGCCATAGGTCGCTTTATTACTTGATATCCACCAGGTGGCATTGTGGTCATTATCTTTGCCATTTACAAATCTGCAGTTGATTTTACTCTCGGTAATGTGTTAGCATTGATTTAACTCTTCATATTCTATTATTCTTTGTTCAAACTCAGATCTACGTGAGACACAATGGCTTTTTAATTGTTTCTGTAATTACTAGCACACAAAATGTTAATGGGATAGACAATTATTAGAAATGATTACTTATACTAACTATTAAACCAAAAACTATACTTTGTACTGCTTATTATTGATTCCATATTTTGTGCCCTAGTATGCGTTCTAATCGGATAAGGAAAGGTGACAAAGATGTAATAATAACATACAGGAAGCCATACGTTTGTGATTATGAAGTTTAGTAACAAAGTGTGTGATTGTTCCTGATGATTCTATAATTTAAATAATTTAACTACTGTAGTGGCTACGAAGCTAAAGGAAAGGTGTTTTTGGGTAAAAAAACTGTGTGCTCTTTCTTGGCATACTTATAAAAATGTCTAGTCATCTATTTCATGCCATTATTTCATTGTAATCAAGTAATTATACTTTTATCACAACATATTTTTGACTAGTCATGCTAATTCAGATATTTCATTTACATATGTGTGAAAATACACCTTCCATAACCTCCATAAAATGTAATTATTGTGTAATGTGATGCATTCTGTTCCATGAAGTAGGCAAGTCAGGTATAACCCTTATAAAGGTGTTGTTGCACATGAATTAAGTGCCTATCATTGGTTATGTTATGCTATAAGTACTACTAAGCATGTTGATTTATGCAATGTCTTTCTTTTGTCTCGAGAAAAAGTTAGAAAAACCCAGTTTCAGGATTCATATAAGTTATCAAGTCCCTTATGTCCCTCTTTAATTTAAACGCTAATTGGGTAGTTTAATACCAAGAATCCGAGATATACCTAAAACTAGTATTGAGCTCTAACTGGGAGTTGAGACTGGTTATCTCAATGAACGAAAGTGAGTGCGGCCGGTGAGCGGCGCTAGTTTAACGCACTAATATTACAGCATTCGACTCGCCCACTTTTTCACTTTCCTCTAGTGCACGCAGAAAGCGTAAACTTGTCAACTATATTTAGATTTTGAGAATTTTCGTGCTTATCTAATTAATTATGCATGCGTAAATTTGTGCGTATGGTTGAGTTAGTTTGGTCAGTTTTAGAAAAACCCCATAGTAACTTCATGGTTTGTGAGTCATGTTCATTGGGAAGGGAAATAACAACATGGCGTCTTTCGCTTCTTAGGGTGCGGTGTGGTGGGCACGGAGCATGCGCAATCGAAACCCCCGCTCACGAGTCATAGACAGTGGGGTTTAAGTCTAGAAGTCTACACGATGTCAATAACCTCTCGAGGCGGATAACGCCCATGAGGATTTCCACATGAAAAAACTGGGACAAGAAAATACAGGGATAAACCAAATTACCTATCGGGCCTGCTTGTCTGTTTCCAGCTTGTCTAAAAAAAGACCAGCCAGACTTCTTCTTCGTAGCACTCTTGTGTCAGAGCGGTCGTAGTCTTCATGTAGTTTCTTGTCCAGGGGCTGATCTACTTAGATTTTTGGTGTTTTTCGTGCACTTATGATTCATTTAGAGCAGGGTTTCTTAAAGTGGGGTCCGTAGCATGTGTATCAGGGGTCAGCAGTAGGTCAGTTAACTCTAAATATATTTATTGGGAAATTGTGTAGTAAACTCAGCATTCGGCTAAGCCACGAACTCGCCAACGACGACGACGATGCATCGTCGTCGTCGTTGGCGAGGCAGGGTTCTCGGTTCTGATGTCGATAAAAACAAAAAGACGCAATCGATTAAACGTTGCAGATCATCCAATCCTGCAGGTTTATTGTAATCTCGGCAGGAGAAAAAATTGCAGGAGCGATGATTGTTGATCTCGCGAGATCTCGGTATTTGCGAGACCTGCAGGTTTATTGTAATGTCGGCAAGAGAAAATTTTGCAGGATCGATGATTGTTGATCTCGCGAGATCTCGGTATTTGCGAGACCTGCAGGTTTATTGTAATCTCAGCAGGAGAAACTTTTGCAGGATCGATGATTGTTGATCTCGTGAGATCTCGGTATTTGCGAGATCCCGCATCTACATAAAAATCCTCATGCTCTGCAGTGTAAGACTGCCTATAATAATATAGGCAGTCTGTAAAACACACTTATATATGTATGTGATATGAGCATCAATGCTTTATAGTAGTCTCATTCGTAGTATTCTTGAAAGTAACAGTGTAGTTTGGCGTCCTCACTACGCCTCGTTACGGCTCGAACGTATCCAGAAACGGTTTGCGTGGCATCTTGCTTTCTCTAATGGTATCGCCAAAAAAATACGTTCTTATAACAAAAGTTTACAGCAATTTAATATGACATCCGTGGAAAAGCGTAGGCAAATGATTGAGCGATATTTTCCTATAAAATTACAAGTGTAAAATAGAATCCCGCGTAGTGCCATCACACCTCTTTGTCCGCCCTTAAGTAGAACTGTCTTGGGAGCTAATTCGCCTTATGCAAAATTCTGTAGGGAAGTTAATAGCTATAGTGATGTTGCTGACCTTCACTTTGACTTTTTGCTAAACTGAAATCAATCCTCAAATGTTTATCGAGCAGCTCCTAATCTCTATCGATTTTGATTTGTTTTTACGCATTTCCATCAACTGTTACCTATTTTGTATTGTATTTGTATTTTTTTATCAATCTTTACAACTATTTTTTTTAATGAAAATTTTTGTCAATATTATTAATTTATTCATTTTAACCAAACTTATTAATTCTATCTTATCGTTAAAATCAATTTTAACATTCAATAAATTTTATCATCTTTATTTTATAAATTTTTATGTTTTATACAATGTAGCCAATAATAACCAATTGTATTAATAATTAGCGCTTATTACTATGTAAGTTAGCTTATGATTCTTTGAATTGTGAATGTGGTGTTTGCCTATAAGTAATTGTTGCACTGTAAGACTGTTTTAAGCATGTAATTTTTGTTTCAACTATACTCTATTTGTTATAACATTAGAAAAAAAGAGGCTCGCAGAAGCAGGAGTACGAAACCTTTTATTTGAAAGTTAAGTTCAAACAATTTTAATAAATAATGTATATGCTTTTTTTGTTAGTAACAATGTATGGCATACAAGAAAGCATATTCTATCTATCTACTCGTCACGATGCTTGGATAGGTATGTACCTAAACCGATTGTTACAAAAAAATTGGTTAATTTCATGTGAAATTAACCAATTTTTTAGTAACAATCACTTTATTAAAAACAACTTTACTTATCACAATGGCATGTCCCTATTATGTTTTCAACAAACCAAATCAATACGACACAAAACACCACTTAACAATTTAGTCACTGCTACCATCAGTCATCACAAATGATAATAATTAATTGACATTGGTGGTAACAAAAGTCATAATTTTAACTATAATTTAGAATGCCAGAGGATTAACAAAAATACACTTTCGTAAGCTAAATACTAACTTTACTATAAAAACATTTTCCAGTGCCATAGAAGTGTGAGATGATATTTATTGCTATTAAAGAAGAGAAAAGGTTTTGCCACCTTAATGATATAATGGAGATGAAACTTCTTCATCATCATCAGAGGATGATGAACAATCATAATTATTCAAAATCCTCTGATGATGATGAAGAAGTTTCACCAACATTAATAATAAATCTTTCTACAACATTATCCATTATACCATCAAGTTGGCAAAACCTTTCCTCTTCTTTAATTTTATGAGCAATGCAAGATTGCCATTTCTCGGCAGTTATGTTCATGAGTGCTTGAGGGAGCAACCGCTTCACTTCTTCTAATTTAAAACTTTTATTGTTTTGGGCTACATACCCCTTCATTTGAGCCCATACCAATTCTATTGGGTTGAGCTCGCAGTGGTAAGGTGGGAGGCGCAATACTAATACATCTTTTTCTTTAGCCATCTCATCTACAGCAAACTTTTGGTACAAATGTTTTATTTGTTTGACTTTTTCTAATAAAGTGGCCCTAAAGTGTTTTTCCTCATAAGGAATATTTTTGTTTTTTAGCCACTCTTGAATATCTAACTTTCGTGTGGCTGTAGTTGGCAGCTTCTCCACTTTCCTCGAATGATATGGCGCATTATCCATAACAATAACAGCACCACTCTCAATTTTTGACAATATTAACTTGAACCACTTTTCAAAATTGTGTGCATCCATTTCAGAATGGTGGTCTCCATCACCCTTTTTGGCTTCAAATATTAATTCACCATCTATTAAAAACCCTTCTGTTGATCCTGTGAAATGAAATAAAAGCAAATCAATAATTGTGTACCGGTGGCACAGATTAGGTACTTGACCGCTGGAACTAAACCTTAACCTTTAAATAGCAACCGAAATTGACTGCATCATTACTGTCCTTGAACATAGGGTTACCAGATGACAGGGATTTTCATGACATGTCCGGAATGTCAGCTGTCTGTCAGGGAGACAGGGAAAATTGGAAATTCCTTCCTCCCGCCTTATCCGGAACAGGAACCTCCCGAAGCAAAACCGTGTCCGGTGAGGACCTGCGGAAGGTGACGCCTCTCCAACCACTCCTCAAAGAGGGGACTTATCGCCGCAATTGTGGCGTGCCCAGCACTGGGTTGCGACAGTCGCACTTTCCATGTCGCCATGAGATCCCGCCGGAGCTCTGTCCGCTGTGCCATGATTTCTCGCGGCAGCGGAGTTACGCCCCGGCGTTTTGCCTCTTCGCGACACTCCTATGTGTATGCGAGGACTTTTGCTTCCAGATCCCACGGCGGCAATCCGGCAAGGAGGCTCGCCGCCTCACCGGAGACCGTGCGGTATCCTCGAACTAGCCGGATGGCCATGACCCTTTGGGACGCGTTCAACCGGCGGGCTGGTCGCCGCCCCAAGGAACGTGCCCACACTGGTGCCCCGTAAAGGGCCATGGACCGCACGACCCCGCGTAGAGCCTACGGCAGGAGGCGTTAGGACCCCCTAGATTGGGCAGGAGCCGTTTCAAGGCAGCCCCGGCCCGCTCCAGTCTGGGAGCCAAACGTCGAAAATGCTCCACGAAGTTCCACCGGCTGTCGAGGACGAGTACCGGGTACTTCATCGTCGGCTCGACGCCGATGTGAACCCCTCCTACCGTTATTTGGGAACCCGACGGTGGCGCGTTCCGAGTACCATGAAAACACATGACCTCGGACTTGTGCAGGGCCACCTCGAGTCCCATTCGCCGGATCCTCTCGACGATTATCGCAACCCCGTGTGTCACTAGCTCGGCTGCCGCCTGGTGTGAGTTCCCCTGCGCTAGGAGCAGCGTGTCGTCAGCGTAGCATACCACGCTGACGCCGCTAGGGAGGTCGGCGCGCAGCACCCAGTCGTACCCGATGACCCACAGATGTGGCCCTAGGACCGATCCCTGTGGGACACCGCACGACATCTCTCGCGGGATCCACTCTCCATGATGTCCAGGGTGGATGACGGCCCTGTCCGTCAAATAGGCCTCGACCACGTGACAGAGGTAGGTCGGCATCCGGTGATACCGGAGTGCCTCCCTAATGCAACTCCAGGGCAGGGTATTGAAGGCATTAGCGATATCTAGAGACACCGCCAAGACGACCCCCACTCCGGGCCACAGCATTCCCCGTTGTGAGGGCTCGCACGCACATGATGGCGTCCACCGTAGAGCGCCCCCTGCGGAAACTAAACTGGCTCTCCGCCAAATCCGGCCCCACTCGCACCAGCCGCCCGACGAGGCGGTCTGCAATGACTCTTTCAAAGAGCTTGCCCACCTCGTCGAGCAGCACGATGGGCCGGTAAGCGGACGGAGAGCCCGCAGGGCGCCCAGGCTTTTTAATAACAACCAGTTTCCCCGTCTTCCACCGAAGTGGAAACTGGCCTCTCTCCAAACATGCGCTTAGCCGCCAAGGCCAGAACCCAGGCTTTTCCTGGTAAGCCGTCGGGTCCTGGGGTGGTATTTTTGGCTTTCAGCCTACGTACCGCCACTCTCAGCTCTACCTCGGTCACCTCCGGAGCATCGTCATCGTCGTCAGCGGTGTGGTCCGCATCGGGCACTGCAAGAGGCGAAGCCATAGGTGGGGGAGTATGTTCCCCTCGCGAAGGGAACAGAGTGCTCACCACGTCCTCCACGAGCTGGGGCCGGAGCGTCAGCGGGGGAGCCCATGGGCGGAGTTTATTACGCACCATTTTGTAGGGGCGTCCCCACGGGGTCCCTGTTCAGAGTCCCCAGCGACTCCTCGCGGGCCAGACCTCTGGCCTGCAGGATCTCCGCTCGGAGGGTGGCCTTCGCCGTTCCGTTCCCCTCGTACAGCTCCGCATGAGTGGCTTCCGTATCCGGAGGCCGAATACGGAGCCTGCAGTGCCTGGTGTACCGGCGTCGCGCAGCAATGCATGCCTTGCGCAGAGTCGTCAGCTCCGGCGACCACAAGCACACCTGGCGCCAGGCGCGTCCGGGCTGGACCCGGGGCATTGCCACGTCACACATTTCCGACATGGCCTCCCGGAACCACTCTGCCTCGTCGTTGATGTCAGCAGGCCTGTCCGGTGGTGACACCTAGGCCTGCACGATTGAGGCTTCCAAGAGGAGCTCCCGGTCCAGCTGCTTCAGCGCCCACCGCGGGCCACTCGGGGCCACCGGCGCGCTCGAGGTCTGGGCGGAGACGTCAAACCGGATGTACCGGTGGTCGGAATAGGTATCCACCCTCTCCATGACGCACCAGGTGACAACATGCAGCGACAGAGCGGGGCTGGCGAACGAAATGTTCACCCCGCATCCGCACACACGTGGGGACAGAGCTCGGTTTAGGACGACCAGGCCTGTCTCCATAGCCCCGTCCTCCACTATCCTGCCCCGTGTGTCCGTATACCTGGAACCCCAAGCTACATTCTTAGCATTGAAGTCCCCAAGGACGAGCACGGGGAGGGAACCGAACCCGACGACGACGGCTCTCAACTCCGCAAGGGAGTTGTGTAACTCGGCCCTACCACGACAATCTCCCCGAACCGTGCTGTCACGCAACCCCGTCCCCTCTTGATAGCCTCGACGGACGGGGTACCGGCGGCGGCCGACGAAATTAGGGTCACTGAGCCGCTCAGGTCCTCCATTATTGACACTCCATATCAGCCCCCTCCCGAGCCCCCTCTGAGGGCCCTTCCGCGGTGGTTACGACGGCGACGACAGTGGAGGCGGCATCGACGGCGGCAGTGGAGGCGGCTGCAGCGGTGACGGCGGTGGCGGAGGGCTTGCCTTTGCCCCTGGCTGTGGCGGGTGGAGCGCAGGCCTTGCTCCCCGCCCGCTGATCGGCCGGCTTGCCAGCTGCACATACAAAGCAGTGCGGCGTGGCATTACACGAGCCAGCCTTGTGACCGGGCTGACCGCAGCAGAAGCAGTGACTGCTGCGGTCCACCTCCGAGGTGCATTTAACTCCCACGTGGTTGCCCACTTGGCAGCGGAAACAACCTGCGCGGACACCCAGCCGACCTTGAGCCTGCGGCCCTCCCCGACTATTTTCCGGGCTGCCGACACGGGGCAGCTCACCGTAACGGCTCGCATCCCGGTAAAGTCGGGACGGATGGTGCCTACCACCCTCACCTCCTAACCCCCAGCACCAACGATGGCGGCCACCACCTCTCCCTCCATGGTAGGTACACTGACGCCCACGCGGTCGGCCTAACAGACGCTAGCCGCAAGCGTGACCTCATATCTGAGTTTGAGTTTTGAGTTCAGCTCAGTACTCCTCATTTGCTAGCACCTAAGGAAGGACGTCTTTATGCTACCCCCCAATCCCACAGATCCTGCACACGTATTCTCGCTCCTTGCGGTAGTAGACAATCATGCGGGATCCCGGTGTTTCGAGATCTCGGTATACCAAGATTGGATGCCCTAGTCGCAGATGACATGTGCCTTGCCCTGTTGAAGACAAACCCACAATTTAACGTTCTCATTGAGGCCAAACAGCAGCATCCTTCTCATTAACTCAGTAGTAAGTGTAATGAAATGACGATGTAATGAATGACAACTCTTTTGAAAAAAAAAACTTTTCTCTACTTCAATGAAGAAGAACAAGAAAGAGGTTTTATTAATTTGACGATATTTTGGCATGTTATTTGAAGCATCCTGGCATGACTCTTTACGTTCCAAATTTAAATTTTGAAATTAACAAAAGAAAAATAATGGTTATTGTGGATTATTGTAAAATTGCTGAAACGATTCTTTTTACTGATTACTAAAATTTTAAACTTTTTGAATATTTTCTGCAAATTATTAAGCTTTCTTTTTACATTAAATCCCACTTTTTGATATGAGTGATAAAGCGATAAGGACCTGTAAAATTATAGCCCTACTTGAAGAAGGTTGTTCGCAAACTTACGTGTCTCAGCGGCTAAATGTGAGTCGTTCAACTGTCCAGAGGACTTGGCAACTGATCAAGAGACCGGTTCGGTCAAAAGAAGACCCGGTTCGGGAAGAAAACGATGCACAGAACCAAGAGATGACCGCTTTTTGGTGAGTCAGGCGTTGCGGAATCGTAAGGTGTCAAGTGTGGACCTGAAGAAGAGCCCTGAATAAGTAAGAAGCATAAAGGTTAGCTTGTGGACGGTCAGGTGGAGGCTTTTGGCTGCCAATATGGCACAGACTATATGGAGGTAATCTATTGTGTAAAGATATGTATTTGGTTTTTGAACTGTTTTTATAATATGTATGTGTTCGCTTAATTTTGTTTTTCCGTCTCTAAACGCGAGGACTTATTATTGGCTCACTGTTTACTATTCTATTACTATCTTGTTTTAATGTAGCTGTTAGTCCTCCATAATTGTTAAATAAATAAATATCAGGAGTTACCGCCCGGCTCGGGGCCCTAAATTACTCCGTGAGCACCGTGTTGCTTGACTTCAGTTTGCTCGAAACTGTGTTTCATGGACTCTGGAGGACTGGAATATTGTTTTCTGATGAAGCTAGAATTTCTTTGTGTGGAGAGGACCGACGCCGGCCAGTGCTGCGAAGACCACGTTCCACGTCCTCTCCTTCCGCTATGTTGAAGTGTGATTCGAAGAAATCACTCCTTATGGCGGAGGCTCCGTTATGTTTTCGGCCGTAATTAATTCGACGGAGCGAGAGTTACGGAGTTTTCATAGAAAATGGAACTTTAAATGCACACCGGTACATAATGGAAGTCCTAATTGCACAACCCGCACTGACTGCACTTGGGAAAGATTCCATTTTTATGGACGACAATGCTCGCCCGCATCGTTCTGGCGACAGACAAACGGCCCTATTCTCAAGAAAATGATCTCGTCGGGAAATCGAACCACGCCTTCACCACATATACAGGGTTATTGGTAAAACACCAACAACCTCTTAAGGGGTGATTGTACTCGTCATTATGAACAACTTTTACTATGGGAACAAACCTGAAATCACGAAAACAAATCAGCTGTTCAGTACATTTATGTTCGCATAATTCGTCAAAATGTACTGAGTAAAAGTACAAAGACCCCTTAAGAGGTTGTTGGTGTTTTACCAATAACCCTGTAGAGTCGTTGAGTCTCTAAGGGGACGTAGCGGGGTTAATAAGCAACAATAACAGAGTGTATCAGTGTAAAGCTATCAAATACTTATATTGGAACGAATACCGGTTTTATTTTAAACTAGCTGACCCGACAAACATTGACCTGTCAAAATGTCAAATTCCTATAGAAAATGCACCTTAAGTTTTCCCGAATTTTCCAATTTTCCCGGCAACTTTTTGGCGATTCATTTTTATATATAAATATGCACTGCCTATCCATATGATGGATGTCCATATATCCATGTTCATAATGGTAAATGTATGTTGATAAATAAATAAATAAATAAATAAATAAAATAAATAAATGATATCTCGAATCACTTTTTCTTCCGAACAAAACTTCAGATTCAAATGTAGTACGACACTTGCTTGAATGTCAGCCTGCATCACATAAGGTTGCCCTTTGCATGAAATTTTACAGTACCTACTAGGTAGGTATGGGATGGGAGAAATCTACGGGTTCAGGTCGCGGTCGGCCAGAGTCGTATAGGTGGTCGGTGTATGACTAGCAGGCCCCCTGAAAGTAACGTTACATAATGGCTACATAAGTTGTTTACTTTTAAAGAATATTGGCGAGTTGGGCCCTAACCTAGTTATATGCAAATTACAGGTCTTATATCCGTAGTTATTTTCCAAGTTAAAATGTTTTAATAGTTGTTGGGAGTAATTAAAAAACCATGATTTTAGGGTGCAACCCCGTTACGGAAACAAAACGCACTAATGCAAAAATAGAGCCAAATAAACGTATTACGTCAGTGTTACCATACAATAAACCTAAATCGATATAATACGATTAGATATAGTGAAAAATTGAGTTAATCACTTTAGTGAAGAAGAAAAAAATCGTTTACAATAAAATAAGTGCAATATAATAGAAGTAGTGCAAATTTATATATACTAAAAAAAAAAAACCACGTAAATCAGATTTGGCGTAGTGACTCTTGAATGATAAGTATTTCACGGGTAGTGGTGTGACAGAAAAAAGTTAGAGAATGTTATTTTGAAAGGTAATCAATAATCACATAAAAAATAAGAAAAGGGATATTAAATAGACGAACCGAATTAATTTTCAAGAGTAGACGGCCTATGCAATTCCACACGTATTATATATGTTTTGGAAAGTATCTTTCGTGCAAATATTGTTCATTAAATTAAAAGAAAGTAGATCGATTTGATTCGAGAATAGATGCTCACTTTAAACAACGTAATTATAATATTCATGATACGATTAGATGATTTTAACCGATTTGATTTGTTAAAGGTACTTTCCTACTTATGTAACTCAAGACAGACCCTTATAAATCATACAATACATTTCACTCAGATAAAGTGGATAGATTGTACTTTAATAACTACAGAAGGATTTTTGTGTTACTAATAAGATTTTAAAGTTGGGTGTTATAAGTTGACATAAGAAAACGGCAGTTATAGACGAACGCACGTTGTGCATTACAAAACCAAAAATAAGTATGACGATTTATATATAGGTATATTTTTTTGTATTTGACATAAGTGACAGCTGTGTTGCCAAATATTGATTAATATCCCCAAGTCTAATGTATGTCTTACCATTACATATTTTTTTATACTCTATTGTAGCATTCAAATCCATATATTCATTCTATGAAACGGTAAGACTGTACCTATGTGATACTGAAAATACATGGGTTTCTGCCAATCTCCTTTGTTATCACCTGTTAGTTTAATCAAATAATCTGTCAACTCTGCTATGCTAATTTTCGCAGCACGAGGTTTTCCACCTGCTGCATTCAGTCTAGCGTCTTTGAGTTATCAGTTCATTTCATCGGTCCTTGCAGAGTCCACCAAGCTTAAGGGCCTGGGGGCCGATTCTACTAACAAAATTGTTAAAATATCGCAATTGAATGGCAGCTGAACCACGGCTTTTGAGCGTTTTCGCATTCCACTAATGTAACAACGATCCAACTGCGGTTACGTGTCATTTCAGTCACCGATCGATCGAAACAATTTCAAAAGCTATTCTGCTAACAAAACCAAACATGAGCGTGACGTTTAGTCGCATCATCTTTTTGACATAATTGAAACGTTTCGTTTCACAGATTTCGCAAGCTGGGGCCGAAAACGAAACGTTCTTCTGAGTTTTTATTATTTATAAAGTTGAAATGTTACAAAAAATATACAGGCTAAAAAGTATAAGTATGGTCTAGATATGTTTTTGTATTAAAAATACTTTTAGTAGCACTTATTCGTATTTAGTAATATTATGAGATTCAACTTTTTTTTTTCTGTGGTATTATTATATACAAAACACAAACACACACAGGTTACCCACTATTAAGTTCCCGTTACGATTCGGTTTAAGTTTAGTTTCCATTTTGCTTATAGAATAGTAGAATGACTTTTTTGGTAACTATCGAACGGCGATCGAAACTGAACTGTTGTTGAAACACAATTGAACGTGTAACGTTGCAAATTAGTAGAATCGGCCCCCTGGACACGGCACGTCGTCGTGTACGGTGCGCCGCCCCGGCTCACGGTAACAACCATCGGTTCAAACGTGTACTCAAACTTGTAGTTTTTGATATGGACCGCGAAAGGCGTATTCTTAAAATATTTCGGCAGACAAAAAAAAGGCTGATAATATCGATGTTGACTTTAACAAGTCAACATCGATATTATCAGCCATTTTTTTTTTGCACACGAACGAAGTGGCTAATTGAGTGGTTAATTTCAAGTTACTAGTTGCAAGCACTGAAGCACTAACAAATACAGAGAGGAAGACATGGCTTAAGTAGTGTATGGTTTCGACCAGATAAAGGCGTGGAGAAAAAGCAAACGGTCCTTTGCCATGTGAAGGAACCCTCTGGGACGCTTGCATTTTCTTAATCACACATAATTTAGGTAGTGCAAAGAACAAAATTAACACCGTTAATATTTCCCACGTTCCAGTACATCGGTCGTTAGATCACTGGGAAGGGATCACACATAAACAATGCACGAAGAGAGAGGATTCGATCACCTTGGTAGTTTTACAAACAACATCGATAATTATATTGTGGAGACTGCAAGGTAGTCGTGATTACTTTACTATTTATTGTTTAGCATAATCAGCTTATAATGTTTCCACTGCTGGGACACAGGCCTCCTCTCGGTGAGAGGAGGGAGTGGGCCGTACCTAATCTACCACGGGGGCCCATGCAGTGCGGGTTGGTAGTCACATGTCTTCGAATATTTGGTTCTAGGACGTGCCGGTTTCCTCACGATGATCCTTTACCGTTTTAAAAGCATTAGTGATGAAATAATTTATACAAAGTAAAGCGTCTGTATGGGTTCGAACCTACGACCTGCAACTCGTCGCGGCCGTTATTACGGGGCCACCATCACTGCTATTTATTTATTGTTTACTTGGTGGCAAAATTATAGGTAGGTCTATACTTAAATATGGCATTCAAATTCTACTTTAATTTCCGCACACGGTATATCCCGTGGTATATCCTCTCCATGGGCATTACATAACATAAATTGGTAACTTTTTGCACCGCATGACACATTTTTTTTTGTCCAGTCATGTAGGTAGGTAGCACAGAAACCTAATTATTTCAGGTTACTGATTAGGCAGTTGTCCCATCGCCGGCGAGGAAGCGACTAACTATCGGCTATTTTCTCGCTCAAGAAACATACAATAGATATACATTCCGTGTAAACAAAATAGATGCATATATGTATTAATAGTTGACCGCTGACTGTTCACATCGCGTTCGAGTATTCCTTTGTCATAGCGACAAGAGCTATCAAAGAGAGTAGATACCTACACGCTCAGCGACGCTCGCTTAGCGGGCAGAGCACTCACTGAGAGACTCACGCTTGGTACATACGCGTACCAGCGAGTAATCGCTTGTCGCCGTCGTTCACTCGCTACTCGTTGCTCGCTAACTCGTTTCTAGTTTCTAGCTCTACTCGTTTCGCTCATCGTTGGCGGTGGAACATGTTCCTTAGTCAGATAGATACGTAGAACGATACATATATACGGTACGGTGCCAATTCTGTTGTACACAAACTAAACTTAATTTAGGCTATTGCTAACTTTTTCTCTCTAATAAAACAAGAAAGACAGATGTAAACTAGAGCTGTCAAATTTAGTTGGAACTAATATTTCCATACAAATTCAGACGACACGTAAAAACATGGACTAAAAACACGGTGAAGCGCAAGGCGTAAACTACACTCCTTTGCAAAAAACGGGCCCTTACAGTCGTTGGCTTTTCTATGGATAATATTAATATCGTATTTTTAGTACTATGTACCATACTACCATACTATTTAGTACCATGTCATTAGCATAAATTACTAAAAATGTCTTATCAATGAGAATATAGTTTTTAAAATTTAAATCCTAGAATCGGTGTTTTAGTCAATGTAAACAGAGAGCCGTGTTAAAATGGATATTTTAAGGGTATAATGAAATTAAGACTTCGAGTATTTTGATGGTAGGTATTTTAATAAAAAAAAGACATTAAAAATTAATAACGAGTATGACCTCCCCTTGCAGCGATTACGGCATGTAATCGCCTTGGCGTGCATGCCACTAGCCTTTTGATGGTGTCCTGTGGAATGTGTTCTCACTTAGCCGAGATCACACGTTTAAGCTCCCTAATGTTTCGTGGAAGTAATAATAATAATTATTTATTTATTTCATCCACAAAAACAAGACTTATGCGATAAAAATTAACTAACATAAGAAAAGCAATTTCAGTCAAGTGTATATGTGAAGTGGTTGGACAGATCGTATTCGCCATTAGGTATAGATCCCAGACGTGCTCAATGTGGTTAAGGTCTGGGCTCCGTGCTGGCCAGTCCAAACGACGAATATCGACCTCTGCATATAAGCATCTACGTCGCCAGAACGGCAGACCTGAGCATAGGTAAATAGTAAATAGTATTTTCACCAATTGCTCGTACTGACTCAGTACGAGTTTTGCATCTTGACAAAGGATTTCTGTTATGTACCTTTGCGCATTTAGTGAGCCATTTTCAATGAATACTATCCCGGTACGATAGCTGGAAGTTAGAAGAACGCCCGCCCATACCGGACCCTCCACCATAAGGGGTGCAAAACACACGTCGGCATAGCGTTCCCCTGGTCTTCGTGACACTCGCCGACGTCGGTCCTCACTGTTCAGACAAATTCGAGCCTCATCAGAGAAGAGTATGCTACTCCAGTTACCCAGTGTCCAAGATAGGCAATTTCTAGCGAACCTCAATCGAGCGATTCGGTGCTCACGGAGTAATTTTGCGGCCCACGCTAGTCGTCGACTGCGTATATCAGCCGCTAAAAGCCTCCTCCTCACTGTCCATAGGCTAACTTGTGCTCCTCGGTTTCTTTTGAGGTCTATGTAACTGCATTTGCGGTTCCTCAGCGCCTGAGTCACTAAAAAGCGGTCGTCTCGTGGCTGTGTGCAACGTTTTCTCCCAGAACCTTGCCTTCTCTGAACGGAACCTGCCTCTTGGTATCGAGTCCAGGTTCTTTGGACGGTTGAACGACTCACGTTTAACCGCTGTGAGACGTAACATTGGCTACACCCCTCTTCCAGCAGCGCTATAATTTTACTAGCTCTTATTGCTTTTTCTACCATTACAATCGACGCAAAGATATCTGTTATAAGTCACAATAAGGCAGGATTATGCGACAAACATAAATTATTCTACTAAAAATAACGAGAAGTTAGTTTTAGTTGCCTAATAACATTTTAACCGCAAACCCGAGAAAAGTAAGTAAAAAGTCACAAACTGAAAAGGGATTATTAGTACCTGAGTTGCCGCGAATAGCTGTAATAGCGAATAATCGAATACCGATCAATCGCCATTCCCTATGGCGAATAGTCGAATAATTCGCTATTATTATTCGACATTAACATAGGAATATAAAAAATAGTTTATTTGTTATCGAGTGTACCTATTATTATTACTATTATTACCTATTATCGACTATTCACGCTTGTAGAATCATTTATTTTTTACCTACTGTAATCTATTTTTTTTTTCTAAGGTTATGAGAAAAGAAAATGAAATTAGGAAAGCTGAAGAAATAACTCATTACATCGCGTCAGCAAAGGCTGACAGAAATATAAACCCATATGAATGGTGGGCTTGTAAAAATGAATTCCCCATTTTAAGAAAGCTTGCTAAACGATTTTTAATCACACCAGCAAGCTCTGTTTATTCAAAAAAAACTATTTTCTGAGGCAAGTTTGATGTATGAAAAAAAGCGCAACCGTCTTGATCCCAATCGTGCAGAAAAACTGTTTTTTTTGCACCACAATCTGCCCCTTTTGGATGTTCAATATTAATTAAAAAGCCTAACTTTAATATGACTGATTTTTGTATGACATTTAATAATAATGATAATTGATACTAAACTAAGTACTTATGTTTTGTTTTTTAAGAAAAAATAAAGTGATTATTTGGAAGCCTATAGTTGTTTTTCTCATTAAAAGTTTATTTTAGACAACTATTCGCCGAATGTCGAATAATAGACTTTATTATTCGGTATTCGACGAATAGCAAAAAAATGACGAATAATGCCGAATACCGAATAATAGCGACTATTCGCGGCTACTCTGATTATTAGTTTTAAAAACAAAAAGTTTCGAATTTGGAATTAAATTTTTTTCATACCCAGACTATTAAGTGCCAGTAACATAGTTTGGCTATTAAAACCTCTTTAGAACTAAATGATTACCAATGTAGAAAAACCAAAACCACCCGTTTTTTTTTGCAAAGGAGTGTAGTCTGACATCTCTTAGTTCATAGCTATAGCCGTCCTTTTCTCGCGTTGCCTGTTAGTAAAAGAGAGCGATTCTCTAATTTTAGTTTAGTTATTGAACAAGAGAATCGGCATCACTGACTACAAAGTGAAAATAACTTTAAATTCGGAAGTGTTTTTTTATTTTTTTATTTACAATCACGGAGGCGAAAAGTTCGTAGGTGGCTAATACTCATTGCCCCTTGGGATTATCTTTCAATAGCCCATCACCTACTGCCTTTTTCTTAATCCTGAAAATCGCATTTAATTCCGTTCAATAGGATGATTAGCGAACCGACAGGCAGTAGGATAACGACATTGCATTTTATGAATGTAGGTACTTACCTACAAGTAGGAAAGATCATCATCTGCCTAGCCTTTTCCCAACTACGTTGGGTCGTCTTGCAGTCAAACCGGATGCAGCTGAATACTACCAGTATTTTACATGGAGCGACTGCCTATCTGGCCTCCACAACCCAGTTACTGGGTAATACGATACTCTTCTTGTTAAGACTGGTTGTCAGACTTTCGGGCTTCTGACGACCCGTAACGACTGTCAAAGATCCAAGAATCATAGCCGAGACCAGGAGGGTCTTGGTTTGTAGAGATGGTCACCCATCCACAGATCAACCGCGGCAAGCATAGCTTAAGTGAGAGAGTAAGTATTTATAGGTTATTAGGTACCGAAAATTTTTACACCGCGCTTTAATTAAAAGGTTGTAAGTTATAAGTGTTAAATGCAAGCAACGTAATAACGTTAGTAGTTATTTATAATGTCTGACCGCGCGGCTAGTGATGTTAAAGAAATATCAGTCAAAGCCGATTGATTGATCAGTTTTTACACTCTTCACCCGGTTTGTATAGATATACCCTTTCCGTAACACGCTGTATATGCTCATGGGTGCTCCGCACCAACTATTTACGTCTCGTGGCTGCTGGTGCCCCGAGCAGTCGGCGCTCCTAACGGAGACTTTTGATTTTAATAAAACTATGCTAATCTGTCGTGATATTTAGCCATGACACTATTTTAATTTACCTATGTGTATGTACTTACAGACGCCAACACATCAAGCTACTACAGTCTGTCAAATTTCTTTAATAGATTTAAAACTTTATCGCTAAAGCATTAGGTTCAAGGTTCATTGGGAGAATTTGACAGTTTCGGTTAGGTTGACGTGCTGGCGTCTGTACTTATATATAGGAGAAAGGCGAAAGGATTATCCCTATAGCATGAGACTTCCAGGGATTAAAATTTTTTTTCGATCGCTTCAGTATAGCCCCCATTTTCGCTCAGAGTGTGACATCGCTTCGGTGTCGTAAGTTTTAGGGCTACATGAATGGTTGAGGTCTCAAAAGACGCGTATCAACAAGGGCGAAAAAAAATATAAAAAGTCAAAAACTATTCTTGAAAATCGCAAAAATGTCAAAAATTCGATAAAGTTTTTAGAGTCTTGTGCCATAAAATCAACTATATCTCAAAAACTAAATGTGATATCGAAAAAATAAACCCTCGGTGTATTGAGTTAGGCTATATTTAAAAAGAAACCGGAGCTATGTATCAGTAATAGTCTAGACAGGAGGGTGTCCTTTGTGTGGCGTAATTTCGGGGAGCGCGCTCCTTAGATGCGCGTTGCGTCGCTGAATTGTTAGGGGAGTGTTTAAGAGTTTGATCGTGAAATGTATTTGTATTTATTTGTAAATACGTATTTTAACTTAATTTTATAATGATGTTATTTTTTTTATTTTTTTTTTATTAATTTTGGCGATACTTTGAATACTTCAAATTACTAATTAGAACTTTATATTTAAAACTAAAATTATTATTTCTATGTTCATAACTATTTTGTATCGCTTCGTTGTTGTTGTGTTAAACAAAATTTGATTTTCTTTCACAAATAGTCTTAAGAATATTACATTAAGGTTCAAAATTGCATGGCGTAATTTTTACCTTACGGATTTTTTACTTCGTGCATTTGAGCTCTATTACGTCAAAGCCGATACAAAATCTACTAGGGTCTAAATCTAAAAGATTAGGCACCGTACAATATGAAAAGCCTGCCTAAGTGCATTTTTAATGTACTCGAAGGTCGTGTAGAGCACGACATCTGTGAATTTTTACTTTGTTTCTACTTAAATACACAAGTGTCACGAAGCTGTTGCATGTTGATCGATCGCTCCTTCCTTTGACATTGCCCTCGCTGACATGCATAGTTACAGGTTAGAAGAACCACTTCTACCAATCAGCGACAATATGGCCGATTGAATACAAATACAATCTCTCACGAAGGGTGATCAATTCGTCATTTACAATTTGTATAATGTCAATTTATCTCAATCAAGTTTGGAGTCCGCAGACTAAATCATTTGACGGACGTTGCATGTTACTAGGTATTTAGTTTATTGTTACGTGATATATTCTATTGCTTCTAGAAAAATATATTCGGTTTATTAAATTCTGCTACGGTCAATTTTGTCACATTGTATCGGGTGTTTTTTTGGAGGGGAGAACTTTAAATTGAAATAAAATATAGAAAAATGTTTTTAATATCCATGAAATTTGCTTCAACATGAAACATGATTCCGGGCATGTGGCCGCCGCGACTGACACCAACGCATAGTTTACTTGGCTTAATTTACTAAAGAAAACATTTGACAAACGCGAGTTACTATAAAAAATACCCAAATCGCTGTGTATAATATTTGAAGAGTTCCGTCGATTTCTCCAAGATCCCGTCATCAGATCTTAACCTGGTGACAATGAGACCAACTAAAAAGTATACCCTTTAAAACAAAAAAAAAAAAAAAATTTTTCAAATCGGTCGAGCCGTCTTCGAGTAATCGGGGAGCATACATATTAAAAAAAAAATCCGACGAACTGAGGACCTCCTCCTTTTTTTGAAGTCGGTTAAAAAGTAGGTCTAGCTTTTATTTATTACGAAAAGAAAATTCAAGAGAGGATTAGGAAGTGCGCGTTTATCTTAAAAAAATATGTATTTACTTTAAACTATAATACCTACAGACACACCCACAGACCTACACAATACACTCCACACGCACATACACCCAGACCTTATTTTGATTGTTTATTATTCTTTAGTTTTAAGCCTTGACCATTGTTTGCAATTAATTATTGGGTTGGCTAATAAGTAATGAGCGACATACAACTATTTTATTTGTATTTATTTATTAAATGAATAATTGTTAATCATTAATAATATATTCACCGTCGTTTTCTACT
The DNA here is from genome assembly GCA_948252095.1 of Dicycla oo. Lineage (NCBI taxonomy): Eukaryota > Metazoa > Arthropoda > Insecta > Lepidoptera > Noctuidae > Dicycla > Dicycla oo. Next base: position 5,495,778 of record OX411711.1, on the reverse strand, counting down.
GCCATTCGCCATCGATCTGGCAAAGACTGAATGGCGTCCGCATAGAACTTCGTTGGTTTTGAATTGAAGAAGTCATCTATGTATTGTTTCAAGTGTGGTTCATCGTCAAAGCTTTTTTCCCGTAAATTATTACTAAGTGATCGGAACAAGCTGAAATCAGTTGGTGCTAAGTCCGGCAAATATGGAGGGTCGGGTATTATTTCCCAATTAAGCTCCAATAGTTTTAGCCTGGTACTCTTAGCAATATGCGGCCGGGCATTGTCGTGCAGGAAAAATATTTTGTCGTGTTGTGAACGTTCGCGATGGATGTCAAGCTTCAGTTTTTCGAGTTGATCACAATATACTGTTGCTGTAATCGTAGTATTAGTAGTAAGGAATTCCCAGCTTTTTACTCCATGTATATCCCACCAGACAGAAAGCATTACCTTGCGAGGATGAAGATCACCTTTTGACGTTGGTTTTCCCTGTTCTTTACATCCCAGCCTCTGGCGCTTGCGTGTGTAATTAACATAGAGAACCCACTTTTCATCTCCAGTGACAAGATGATGTAACCAATTAAATGTGCGGCGGAAAGATAAAAGTTGTACACAAATTTCAGCTCGGTAGGTCAGCTGATCTTTACTTAATTGATAGGGTACCCAAACACTATATTTGTAAGTCTTTCCCAAACCATGTAAATGATTTTCTATGGTGCCATGAAAGCACTCGAGCGGAACAGCCAAATCGCGTGTAGTTCTTCGAGGATCTTCTTCGATTAATAGTTTTAATTTATCGATATCTATTTCCACGGGGCGCCCAGACCTTGGTTGATCGGTTAAGGAAAAATCGTTATTGCGGAACCGTTGGAACCAGCGCTTTGCTGTTGCTTCGGAGACTGCATCGTGAGCTATCCTTTGACATATATTACGTGTAGCTTCTGCAGCAGAATGCCCACATTGAAACTCATATAATAAACAATGTCGTACGTGGGTTTTAATATCACTCATTTCTTTGTGAACTTTAACGCACTAACAGCCAAACTATCAATAACGCGCATGAGCGCGACTCGCTCTTTATATACCCTCTGCTACAGAACGTTCTCGAACCTTTCCGAAAATTCTAGAAATTATAAACAAAAACGCTCATTACTTATTAGCCAACCCGATACATATCCCCATAACCACACCAGTTAAAAAACAGAATTATGTATCGCAACTTTGGTCCCCAAGATACAGGCACCGCCTAGTTTGGGGCCCACCGCTTATAACAAAATGAATGTCACCAACAGACAGAATTTATTAATATGTCAAACTAATTTTAAAGTAATAATTGTAACAATGTTTAAATATTTTTTTTATTTATTATTTACCTAGTTTACCTTCTATCGTTAATTTGTTTAGCTTCCCCCCTGTTAGGTTCTGGTCCTCACAATACCTAATGTAGGTACTGAATGCACTCCCAAAATATTCAAAATAACTACCTAGTTATATTAGAACTTTTCTTTATTTCTTTCTTTCAGGAAAGTGTTAGTGGTATCTCATTAAAATCGAATCAAGGGAAACAATATTTGGGTATTTATCAACGATATGGCAATATTTCATACCACTATGAAGTGTTAACATCATCTTGAGGTTTTTTGATCACATTTCTATTCCTACGTACATACTCGTAAAACACATGTAAATAACCTACCTACCTACCCATATTTTGTAAGTAACGGTTATAAATTAGGTATTTAAATTGTGTTTTATTCATGTTTTAGACAAATGTGTGGTGAATTAGAATTTTGATAGACCAACATGACATGTGCAGCTCTCAACGGCGCCAACCACGTTTTTGATAAACATAGGTATCCTCACTACATATTTGCATAAATAATGTCACATAGTAAAATTATGTGGTAGAGCAAGGAATAGCAAAGAACATTGAACTCCCATGCCTCTTTGAAAAGCGATATCTTTTGTAACAACACAGATTTACCTTTAAAATACTTACATAAAATGCACTTATACAGGGTGTCCGTTTACGGTGTAGCGAAACTTAAGGGTGTGGTACAGACCATCATACTGAACAACTTTTTCCCGGGGACCAACATCGTAATCGTGAAAAAAAAAATCTGTCGACCCATATATTTGGTCAAGTAGGTATTGAAGTTTTGTATGAGACGACAAATTTTTTTTTCATGATTACGATGTTGGTCCGTTCCGTTTGATGGTCTGTACCACACCCTTAATTTTCGCTACACCGTAAACAGACACCCTGTATAAAATGTATTGCACTGCACGTATGCACTGCACTGTATGTACTGCACGCATGTGTGCGTGTTCTACGCTAGAGACTGTTGACCAGCATACATATCTTGGCGTCATCATAGACAAGCGTTTCAATTGGGGACCACACATTGAAAGTGTAAGTAACAAACTTAGATCTTTTAACCTACAACTGTAAATTTGTATGGCATGAGAACGTGGGAATATATTACCTGATACTCTAAATAAAATTCCTGAAACTGTGCAGACAAATATTGTATTATGTAAATCTACCTTAAAAAAATATTATATTACTGGTGACATCATATCTCAATTTTTTAAGCTCCACTTACTAAATCACAAACTTGTTCATGGTTAAACCCAAAGGAATATTTATTGAACTTTTTTTACTCACGTATGTAAAATATCTACTTAAGTAGATATCCAAAAATAAAAAAATACAAAAAAGAATCTTCTAAATTCTTCACCGAGGGTTATCAAGGAACTGACGGAACTGATAAAAGAAAAAACTCAACTTAGGAATGTTAAGCGAAGTTCCAAACATAGCAGCACCAGGGTCCTCATTCAAAAGATAACAGAATTTTGGAGCCCAAGAATGTGTCAGTAGCAGATAATTTAATATAAAAACATGCTGACTTGCTACTTATTTCACCAAGGTTTGAGCAGTCCTAACACGGGAAAAGGGTCGAAAGAAGGAGCAACATTTAGGAAACTGAATCCCATCCCATCCAAACTGCGCAGCAATTGTAAATATATGCAATTATCTTGAAAATAGATAAGAAAACAAGAGAGCTGCTGAGTTTCACTAACTTTTTTGAAGGTCCAAAACACTTCAATCACCGATCAACATAGATCTAGGACTGCACTAACAACGATAAAAGATTACACTACAAAAACATTGGCTCATCAATTTTTGCCACTAATGACTGACTAACCAGACAATAATAAATTTAATTATGGCTAAAACAAGACATAGGCGGAGCGTAACATTATGATTTAATACAAAGACCTTTAATTTAACAGATCGCATTTTCCTCAATTCGCCGTCTTAGAACAACAAATTCATTAAACGGTCTTCTCAGAATCGAACAAGTTGCCACAGCATTTAAAATACACTCTTTTGCAAAAAAGAAGCGACCTAAATCTGGCATTATAATACTCGACGCAAAATAATAAGTCGCTCATTTATTAGATCATAATTGAAATGACCTTTCATGTTGTGCATTAAAACTTATGGAAATACAGTATTTTAACTGTATAATCACGTCTGTAAAATCACGTAAATCAGCGAAATCGGCAAAATTTCGTATAGGTACGGCCTCTTAGCAAGATGCGGTATTAAAAAGTGAAATACTGTAATCCCACGAGTATGTTCACTATGTACACGGGTTGAAAGACCACATTTATATCGTGTTAACGAAAATAACAAAAAAACTTGTGTCACATGGAAATGGGTTTCTTATGAAAAACGAACGGGAAAATTTAATAGAAATGTATGTAGATACGAAACGAGTAAGTACCGTTTTAATATGAATCGCGAGCTAGATCGCAACCATTCGTAGCCTGTTTTTATGAAACTCAAGGTTTTTCTACGACCTATAACGGTAAATTCATTTTCCATAATCATTTGCATGATCCCGATCTCTTTCGTGCAACGTCGAGTCGTTCGAGAGTAATAAGTGCAAACTAAGTTTTGAGTGGCTTCATTTCACGCACACACACACGCACGCGCACTCGCACACGTAGGTATATAATAGAACGAGACAGACAGAGAGAGAGAGAGAGCAAGAGAGAAAGAAAATCGCATACTACCGCAAGCCGCGTTTTAAGGATTTTCGTTACAATATGAAACATTATCATTAGATATCAGATCATAGATTGATCCATGGGAAGAAGGCGCGAGTTTATGTATGTGCTAGTTTCTGTCCGCGGCTTCCCCTGCGTGGAGGTCGGAAATTATCCCACGGCAACGTACTACCGGGATAAAAAGCATCCTATGTCCTAATCCAGGTCATGATCTACCCATGCGCCAAATTTCATTCAAATCCGTTCAGCCGTTTTAGCGTGAAAGCGTAACAAACAAAACAAATAAACAAAAAACTCACACTCTAAAAAAAAATTGATTGCTCCTAACAAGATTGTGATTATTGCAATCAAGCATCTTGATTCCATACGAGCCTAACAAGACGTTAGATAAATCAAATAAGGTAATTTTTATTGCTCTTACTATCTGCTTCTTAACTAGAACAACTAGAACCTTAGTCAAAGTTAACATGAAAATTACCAATATGACGAATTCAACTTAATAGATTCATCTATAATCTTGGTCAATATAAATATGAAAATGACTAATATAACTAATTCATCTTCGTAGATTCGACTAAGAACTTGGTCATTACAACTAAAACATCTTCGTAGATTCGACTAAGAACTTGGTCATTACAACTAATTCATCTTCGTAGATTCGACTAAGAACTTGGTCATTACAACTAATTCATCTTCGTAGATTCGACTAAGAACTTGGTCATTACAACTAATTCATCTTCGTAGATTCGACTAAGAACTTGGTCATTACAACTAATTCATCTTCGTAGATTCGACTAAGAACTTGGTCATTACAACTAAGTTATCTTCGTAAACTCAACTAAGCCCTTGGTTATTCTAATTATTTGAATTACTATTAGACTATTTTACCTTAATCAATTCAACTATGACCTTGTTCAATTTAAATCTCTTAATATTCATAACAACCAATTTGTTTATTTGAATAAGCTACTAAACTTGTTAGGTACTATTAAGAAACATTATTATGCCAACAAAATTACTCTTATTCGAATGTACTGAGACACTTTGTCTCATTAACTAACACCAATATATTAATTGGGTCAGCACTTCAAATGCGTATATAAGAGCACTCTCAGTATTAAGTGCAATTTATAAATAAAACCCTTGCCTCCGGTTTCTAAAATGCCGGTCAAATTGTAATATACCTATGCGTTATACGTACTTCTATCACCTCTTGTGATAGTTTCTTTTTTTCTTATTTTTGGATTGTTTTTTATCAAAATTTTACCGGCATTTCAGAAATCGGGGTTAATTGTTGTATTTATAAATCGCACTTAATACTGAAAGTGCTCTTAAATACGCATTTGAAGAGCTGATCCAATTAATGAACATAGCACCTCAAGATCATACCCAGAATGCTGTCTGATCTGAATTGAGAGCAATTTATTACAGACCTAATACAAGTATGATAATATCAAAACATGATCGATTTTTCTCTAGTCCCAGAAAACGAATGTGTGCGAATATGTGCAAAAAGCGAATGAAACCTACTCTATTTAGATAGGTATTTAAACTGTCTCTATAGGTAACTATTTTGTCTAACAATATTTTTCTGTAGCTGACATGTTAGGTACCTACCTACATAAATTTGGTCAAAATGAAACAAAAATATAATTACAAATAGTTATATATTATATTCATGGAATGCTTAAATAGTACAGCGCAGGGTTACATACTTTTTTCCATTACTTAAAATATTAATATTACAGGGAATCGGAGATACTAAAGAATTATAGAACTTGACTACATTCTGTGTGGTGTCTGGTTCTATAACCTCATAACAACAGAAATGATCGTCAAACTCCAATGTTTCTAATGTGATTCCCATCAAAATTAGATTTTCTGAATCATACAAATAAATGTGTTTTATTTTAAAAAATACAGGCAGAGAATCAGGACTTGTACTATAGACTAAGACAGTGTCAGGTACATAGCGGGTTGAAGTAACAGTAGCCCAAGGAACTTTGACTAATGACTTATTTTGACATATTTCCAAAGTGGAGCAAAGGAATTGTTTTTCATCTAGATTTTTTGAAAATGAATCTAGAACAGGACCTGTGCGAAGAATGTCATCTAGTTTACCTTTTAAAAAAATTTCATTTAGTTGTAGTTGATGCTTCTTACTTAGAGTTAAAGTAACATTTTTTTTGTTAAATGAAACATTTGCAGCCATTTTAAATGTTCTATGCTTTGCTTCAAATCTCATACTCCATAAAAATAAAATAGGGCCATATTTTTCAAGTGCAGAGTGATAATGAATTAAATTATGAAATTTTGGTTTTAATGTTTTTTTAGTAAGTGACATATACATTGCATTAAACTCTGCTACTGTTGTTTGTAACAATTCCTCAGTCCCTTTTGCAAAAGCTGTAGATAAAATGAGTTCCAAAAGTGCTCTTAATTTTTTATATAATTCCCATGTTTGGTCACCCCTAGGTACAAACTCTCCCACCAATAACCCAAAATATCTTAAAAATGTTAGCATTTCTGACGCTGACATACGTACATTACCATTAAGTAAATGTTCCATACTCAAAGTACAAGGTTGATTTCTAAAGTCAGGTCCATAGGCAAAAGCATGAATTCTGTCATTAAGCAGGCTCAAGGAAAATAATTTAAGTCGTCTTAAGTACTGAAGCAAAATAAATTGCATCACGTATTTTGCAACGCCCTCTAATATATCATGCATACAATCAACGCCTACGTGGTTGAACAAATCAAAATTTTTTACATCAATCCAAACACACTTTTCTTTGATACCAGTTACTGATGGATTATTTTGCAATAAATCTGATTCGTATTGTGCTAAAGTACGTAACAAATCTTGGTTTTCATAACACTGTGTTTTTAAAAAATCTTTTCTTACTTTGCACGTTCTGCAAGGGAAATTTGCGGAAAAGCTCTCTAGGAAACCGGTAATAGTATGGATTCCTAGATTATCGCCTAAAATCAAGCCCAATTCAAAATGAACAACACCGTTAAAATTAGGTAAATCAAATTGGATACCATGTTCACTAAGATAATTAAGTTCATTAATCACACAGCGAAATATAATTTTATTCCCGAATTTAACTCTGTCAGAAGAGTGAAAAAGAAGAACCAGGAATATGTTGCTGAGTGATGATAATCGGCAGGGAGGTAAGCAAGGAATAGATGCATAAACCGCCCCCAATTTGTGCTGCCCTGACCTAGAACCTAAAGGATTTCCGGTTTCATAATCGTCAAAAAATATAAAAATGGGAATTACAATTTTGCCTTCATTATGTCTCATTCTTTTTCGCCAAAACGACCCCTGAATAAAATTTTCTATAGCAATGTTTAAATCACTACCACGTGTAAGACGGTTCATAAAATTTAAAGTATCGGATAATAAATTTTCAAGAGAAAAAAACGATTTTAACACTTCACGAAGTGGAATGAAATGTTCTTCACAAGTGATTGGTACTAAACGGTTAATACCCATTCTTTTAACTTTTTCTAATCTCTCACCAATCACAATTGACTTTGGTTTAATATAAGTTTGTTTTTTAACAAAATAATTTATTCGCTTGTGTTCAGTGTCAAATACACTCCATGGAGATGTCATTAATGGTTCAATTGCATCTAAAATAGCCTTAACATTACAAGGTAAAATATTATCTGAAGATAAGTTTTCAAGGCGTTGCTTTACACCTGAAAGTAAACTCTCTGTAACGAAATTATGAAAGCCGTTAATTATTGTTTGAATTATATTTCTTGGTAATAATTGATTGGCGTATAAGCCGGCAATAAAAATCGACAGTGCTTTTTCTACATTTTCTAAATTATTTGAAGATTGTGGAATTAGTTGTGATTGACTAATATTATTGTAAGATACGGTAGGTAATACCCGAGTCAAAACACCAGTCTCAGGATCATCAGGCTCTACTGTAATATTTGCTTTAATTGAGTTTCCTGAAAAATGTTCCCGCACAATATGTCTCCTCAATGAATTAAATAATTGGAATTGACGATTACAGTTATCCTGTCCACATGTGTAAACACTAAGTTCCTTTGGGTTGTGTATTAACTGAAAATGTAATTTGAGATGTTTAAGTCCGGATAATTGTTTATGACATATAAAACATGTTAACATTTTGTTCTAATAACTATCTACCATAACTATGAAACTTTTTTAACAACAATATTTAACAGAGAAAACATTTTTTTCATAGCTTATTTCTTAATCAATTATGAATAATCAACAGTCACATTATTATTTGTTTCTGACACAAAATAAAAAATGTAAATAATATTATTAACAGTGGTCTAGAATTATCACAACCAAAACAAACTAAACTATGATAATCTTAATGTAACAATTTGGTTATTATGTACCTAGATAGGTATAGGTAATACTAAATACTTATTAGTAAGAGTACTCGTAATAAAGAGAATTTTAAAATGGCAAATAAACAATGTCATAAAAAACAGTTGTTAATTATCAGTCATTAACATTTGGCATAAGAAATTGCTTTTTTTTATTAAAGCGTTCATCGGCGCGTATTATTCCAGAAGAAATTTAGACATCTAAATTTGAAATTTTAAACACCACGCCGATAAATGGGTTAAAAAAGAAATATACAATAAGTATTATATATGGCAATCCGTGAGAAGAGACTCGGCAGCAGTTGATCCTTTATCAAATGCAGATGACATTTTATAAAACGCTTTTTGTATGAAGTACCACACAGGGTATGTGTCTATACCATACTCTGCATTAAGGGCCCATATTATTTTGTAACACGTATCAACTGCGTGCATAACAGACAATCTCTCATAGATGACCGATCTATTCGCAACAATAAGGAAAGTATTTATTTTGTCTAGCGACTCACCCACTACAATAATATAAGGTTGGGATGGCGCTCCTTTTTGGAGAAGGGTTGATAGGCGGAGTTCTATTGCTTGACGGATTTCTGCACTAGATTTCACGTGCTTTATAAAGCCTTCCCGGGCTTCAACTTTACTTGGTTTCCAGCTTTGACCTGCATCCGAACTGCGTTTCTTCTTTTGTTTAACTGCCGCAGTGTTTAATAAAAACGGTATAGATAGAAATCCGGCTAAATTTGATGTATCTTCATTCGATGCTGAAAAAAAAAATAGAAGTAGGTAAGCAACAAATTCTATTATAATAATAAATAAAATAAATCCTTTACATTGTTATATTATATGAGCAGTTTCCCATCGGTAAACACTCAAATGTACACAGATATTTCTTTCATACTTACAATTAGCAAGGGTGACCAGTTCGTGGAAAAATGGTTCTGTTGTTTTTTTCTTCTTTATCAGTTCCTGTAGCTTGATTTTCAATAATGGAAAATTAATAAACAAATTGTCTTTGTAAATACCATGTGCAGCATCAAAGTCTATATGCATCTGGAAAATAAAAATGCATACCTTTAAATACAATGAACAATAACAGAAAAAGTGAGTTACAACACTTTTATTTTTAATTTTCTGTCAGTTAGGTATATCATGCCAATGCTTATAGGTATACATTATTACAGATTATCTTGAAATTAGACAAAGCAGTACGCCGAAGTACACATTCGAATGATCGAAACGATCTGATACACCAAAATGTCAGATTTTCTACTAACTTTAAATGAGTTTTGTTGATTTGCACGGTTGTATGAAGCTTTGTATCTGTTCCGTATTTCTAATCATGTGGTAGACCCCCAGATCATCTAGGTATTTAGTGACTGACACAAATATGTTTTTTCTATGTATGGGTTATATTTAATTTCACAGGATTACATAGTAACTACTTAAATACCTACAGGTTATTAGCACTAAGCTGTGAGTTACCTTTAAACAATAAATTAAATTAACATTGTATATTTACCAAAGAATAGCCTTGTGGTTTTTTTAATGCCGGGTATTTTTCATAGTAAGATTCAATGGTTTCATTGTTGTGGTTGTCATAGAAAAGGCGCGTTCTGGCCTTTAAAGTGTTTTTCCATTTATCCTCAACCATATTCCATGGCTCAGAAGAATTTTCGAGCCATTGTATGTCATCTTCTATATTCTCATTTTCCTCTTCGAGCAAAATACTAGGTAAAGGTCTTGGAGACCGATTAGATTCTAACGAGTATGTGGGACTCTCTTCTCTACTCCGCTGCCGTAATGCTCCTAAGCTTTGTAAGCGCCTTCGCTTATTCAATACCTGGTGAACCAGTTTACCTTTAGCTTGCAGTACAATGCCGTTAGCAGTTGTACAAGCTGGAATATAATATGTAGTGGTTCTTTCACCAGGAAAGAGTTCTTTGATACGATTGACCCACTTATAATAAATCGCACCTCTGATAGGCATATCTTTGTATTCATTCAGGATGGCTTTTCCAATAACTGCTGCCAGTAAGTTTCGTGCACTATCCCCAATAAGACAGTGACCTTTAAACGCAAGAAGTGATGCAGAGTCCAGGGATTCTTTTAATAGATTTTCCAATATCTGAAAATTTTATTTGATTTTATTTTCATGAAAGATTTGACACACAGAAGATAGATCTTTCTTTTTGTAAATAAATATACTTTAGGCTTCAATCACTATAAAAATATTAGTAGTTAATTAATAAAAATTGTATATTTGATTGAAGACTAAAGACTATCTGATAATTTTACAAATAAGTACTTCTAATAAAAAAGGTACCTAATTAAAAAAAACTAAACAACCCAACTGCGGTAAAAAACTTAGTTAAGTAAACTGAAAAGCTAAAAACAAGCCCATTTTAAATTAAATAAATGTTGGAAGCAGGCGGGACCTATTAGAGTTTGAAAATATAATAAAAATGGTATGGGTCCCGTCTGCTTCCACATACAGGTCAAAAACATAACCCTCCTTTTGGGCTTCGCCGCAGTCGAGTAAATAGGTATCTACGTACAGTGAAAATAAGTAGAAAATATAACTAAAAATTATGTTTAAATATTAAATAGCATACTTGGCACTCAGATCCGGTCCCCCCACTATTTATTAAACTTTTGTTTGGAGGCAGATTTTCTTTGTCTGTAGATGGTGGAACAACAATTATGTTCTTAGGGTCTATGGAGTCCACATCAAATAAAGAAAAATCCATCAAAGTCTGCAAATTAATATTTTGGTTTAAAAATTATAGCCTGTTTACATTAGGTAAAAAAAGATAATTCAGAAGATAAGTAGGTAATTACATTTACAGATGAAAACTCTGCTTTCCAAGTCCGCCAGCATCTCATAAAAAGAGTCCTGGGACCTATTAAAGGAATTATCTCTTTTATGTCATCATCTGACAGTGATGATAAGGCCTGTATTGTTATTTGTTGTTCTGAAAATAACAATTAATGATCCATGACTGGAGAGGGACTACAAGTTAGTGTATGTCTGTTATAAGTACTGGTATAAGTTGGTTTCTATATAGATAAGTGTGGTAATGTGACATGGAGATAGGTAATTTGAACTATGAGGTAGAACATACGTAGACTACTCTCATTATCCTAAGAATTATTCATTATGAAACACTGGGGGCTAAGTCGCACCAGGCAGCCAGTGATTTGTGAGTGAACCTAATAAAATGCCAACAATAACAACAACGTACGTAAAGTATAATAATTTAATCGCCAATTTTTCGGTACCTGCCTTACTATTTGAGAACGAAACTTCATGGTTCAACAAATTAAAATTATTTTAAAATGAGTGCTGAGCGGGTCGGAAAAACAAGGAACAAGCAGACAATATTAATTATGTGTAAATCCCGCCAAACTGGCCTCTCTGAGGTTCGTACTGCGCATGGTGCGGGGACTCCCGAACCTAATGTTCTGCTCATGACAGGCGACCACTAGAGAAGTAATTCAGTTTGACGGGAGAACGCCGATAGAAAGCGAGAATAACACCAGACAATTATTGAATGTGTCGCTGTCTCGGCTCCTTTATTTCACGTTAGAAGCCGATTCAAAACGAACAAGGCGCACACCTTAGTACCTATTTAATCAAAGGCGCACACATCCACTTTTCTCGTAATTCTCGCTCGTTTTAAAGAGCAAACTCGAAACAGAAAAATAATGTGGTAGGGTGCATACCTATTTCCTTACACAACATGAATATCACCCGGCGGGGGCCTCCGGGCTTAGTACATTTTCAATCAGCACCATAAAATAAACTAGCGAGTGAGATAGGTACTTACGAGTGAATACTGGTATTAGAGTCTCTAACTCCCATGTCTTGAGGAGTTCCATAACGTCTTCCATTTCAATTACCTAGTCAAAGGACGAGATCTCTGCACTTGTAGTTACTGACACTGAAATTACTCTTTTACTCACGGAGTAGACATGTGTAAGTAATGCGAGTGATGTATTACACGTAATATCACCCGACCGCGTACTGTAGCATCACACATTACTCGACAAAATTAAGCATCACGCATAGCATCACGTATCTCACCAACATGACAGTACTGACAGGGCGGTCGGCACGGCGAACGACGTACTTCGGCAATGTTCGGAATCGGTATATGTCGGAAGTTAGGAACATTTAGTTCATTTGTTTTCCATGAATATTGCCAGTCCTAAGCCTGGAAAAGCCGTAAAGTTTAGTTTGATGTACGGTTCAAGTATGAAGGGAAATCAACTTTATTTGTCTTATTTACAAAACGACGCTTGGTAGCTTTTTTCATTATATTTATTAAATATCTTTCATATCACTTCTAGACGATCAGTCAGTAACATCACCACTAAACATCACATCACTCGCTGCTATACTATAGTCTAATGAAAATATTATGTTCTAACTTCTATTATACCCAAACATTGCATTACAATATCGCTGTAATACTTATAGCGGGCACATCGCGCGGCATTACGCGTGATGTTTAAAGTGATGGTAAAATGTAATATTACTCGGCGCGAAATGTAATGACATATCACATCACTTCGTGATGCACTGTTTTGCGCATGTCTATCACGGAGTAATCAACCGTGGACTCGTCCAAAACGGAGGATAAAAAAGGATTGGATGGATAAACTGGTTTTGACTTGCTCGCAGAGACGATTAACCGGCGCGTGCAGGGCTCAGCCGCGCGCGCCGCCAGCTTGTGGGTGAGTGCGGGGCGGGGTAGCCGGTAGAAAGGAATATGGAGGGGTGGATCTCTTGAAGTCTTGATTATATCGATCAATCGAATGATTAATTCAACTAATATGAAAGTTGATTCAACGTTTTTAATTTTTGTAGAATGTAACATTAAATTTTAGTTGTTTTAATTATCGGATCTTAGTTAAATCAACTGAGACATGTTTGTTAATTTTATAAACAAAACTTATCGAAACTATCATTTGATTTGATTGCTTTTATTAGTTTATTCTGAATTGATTCAACTGACGTATTTGTTTATGTTAACTAAATAAAAATGATTAATCCATACAAAGAAGTGAATAGTGATGCAATCAACATATACACTTGTTAGAATTAATAAACATACCTACATAGTTCGTTCAATCACATATGAACTTGTTGTTGTAATTAATCAGCTATCGTTGAGTTGCTTATTATCATGGTTGTTTTATTCAATGTAACGTCAACTAAGAGAAAATCTCTCTTAGTTGGCTTCAATTTTTTAGAGTGCACTTTCGCATTTATAAGATTAGTTAGGATGTAAAGTATTACCAGACCCGAGGTAAAGCTTTAAGCTCCGGGGTTGGTCAAGGGCTTTTCACTAGCCATTAGTAGTGAGGTAAGGCTCACAGGAAGTAGATATGTTGTATGTATCCCACGTTAACGGAATCCTTGATCCGTGTAACCAGCCGGTCTATTCTGTGAAAGTCTCACCGTGAAAACTTAGGTGAACTGAGCTGTTATTCCACCTGATGCTAGGGGATTGACACTATTGACAGCTCACTTCACGCTCACTTTCAAACAAAGGTGAGATTGGTACAGTATAGCACTGCAGAACGGATTTATAGGTTTTTCTTGGGAAAACTCCATTTATCTTGTACAGTTATTTTTTGAATTTCGCAAGCTCAGGCAATTGGCAGTAGGCACTAGCCAGTCCTTAACATAATATGTAAGTTTAAATAAGTACATGAGTATTTACAATCATTGCTAGACGAAATATAAAAGATATTGATCTTAATTACCTAGTTCTGTGGCTAGCCAACAAGTGTAGATGCAGGTCGGGTGGGTATTGCGTCAAATGGACAGGAATTTGTACAAATGTACATAAGTACCTACATAATTGATATTAACAAGATACCATGACTGCTATCCCAGTTTTGGTATAAACGGGATTTTATCTAAAAGTATACAATTGACCGATTGGATGTTTAAGTCCGTACCAAACTGGTAAAATGGAACTCTTATGGTGCGACTCAGTCTGTCTGTCCGTCTGTCACAGCTGGATATCTCGAGAACTACTAATCAACTTGAATTTTGGAATAGTTTTAGATGACGTTTGCCCAACTATTTTGCAAATAAGAAAGAAATATATACTTATATAATTTTTTTTTTGCAACAGGGACTGAAAGGGGTTTCTAAAAATCCGAAGTGGTGCTACTAGGGCATGTGGGGTATCATATGAAAGAGCGCTGTTTGCACATTCTCAAACATTTTTAGGGTTCCGTACCTCAAAAGGAAAAAAAAACGGAACCCCTATAGGATCACTCATGTGTCTGTCTGTCTGTCCGTCTGTCACACCCAATTTTCTCCGAATCTAATGGACCCATTAAGTTTAAATTTGGTACACATATTAGGTTGGGGAAAAAGTCTTATCGCATTATAGTATGTATGAACTTGTAATAAAATCTCTTTGGCTATACTATTTGTATCTGGCTGGTTTTGGTATCATTGAAAGTTTAAATTTTAAAGAACATAATTCCGAATTCAAATTAGGAAAATGTGTGATTTTAATTTGTTTTTCTTACCGTCAAGATGAGTGAATCTAATGAAGACATTCGATACATTTTAAAATTTTACTACAAAAAAGGTAAAAATGCAACGCAAGCCGCGAAAAAAATTTGCGATGTTTATGGACCTAGTGCAGTGTCTGTCTTTAAGCGTTTTCAATCCGGAAATTTTGATGTCAAAGATGCACGTCGCTCTGGTCGCCCTATTACGGATAAAATGGATGCCATTTTTGAAAAAGTGGAGCAAGATCGGCATATCAGTAGTTACGACGTAGCTGAAGAACTGGAAATTGACCACAAAACAGTTTTGGCGCATTTGAAAAAAACTGGGTACACAAAAAAGCTCGACATTTGGGTACCTCACGAGCTCACTGAAAGAAACCTAATGAACCGTGTACTCATTTGTGATTCTTTATTACGACGTAATGAAACCGAACCATTTTTGAAGAAGCTGATAACTGGTGATGAAAAGTGGATCACGTATGACAAGAACGTGCGAAAAAGGTAGTGGTCAAAGGCCAGTCAGGCTTCACAGACTGTGGCGAAACCCGGGTTAACTAGCAACAAGGTGATGCTGTGTGTGTGGTGGGATTGGAAGGGCATTATTCATTATGAGCTGTTACCACCAGGCAGGACCATCGATTCTGAACTCTACTGCGAACAACTGATGAGATTAAAGCAAGAAGTTGACAGAAAAGCGGCCGGAATTAATCAACAGAAGGGGTGTGGTTTTTCATCAAGATAACGCTAGACCTCACATCTTTAGCCACTCAGCAAAAATTAAGAGAGTTGGGAGGTGTTAATGCATCCGCCGTATAGTTCTGACCTTGCACCTTCAGATTTCCACCTGTTTCGGTCTCTTCAGAATTCTTTAGGCAGTGTCAGGTTAAGATCACGAGAGGACTGCCAAAACCACTTGTCGCGGTATTTTGACCAGAAGTCCCAAAATTTCTATAGCAATGGGATCATGTCCCTACCTACAAAATGGCAAAAAGTTATCGAACAAAATGGTACCTATATACTTTAGTAAAATGTAAATAAACTATATTAAAAAATGTTTTGAATTTTCTTAAAAAATGCGAAGAAACTTTTTCCCCAACCTATTATGTATTTCTGTGACGCAAACATGGACGTGTAACGTAAATAAACAAGTTTAATAATTTTTTAAATATGGGGGTCAACTTTTGGTGGCAAATAAGAAAATGAAAAAAAAAAGTTATGCAAACTGTACTGTGTGACATATCAAATGAAAGGGCTTGCTGTGAGGGTCTTATATATCTTTTTACAATTTTAAAGTAAATCATTTTAAAGTTATTTAAGAAAATAGACGAAAATTGTGCATTCCCCCCCTTATCTTAGCCTAAAATTCTGAAAAAAATAGTTCAATACCTCCAGATTACAAAAAAACTTATAAGAAGTCGATGGTCTTAAAACAACATGGTAAATCTCTCAATATTGTGCGTACAAACTTACATGTGCCCATAGTTAAACAAACAAAAAAGATACAACCCACATTAGGTATAATGTGGGTTGGATTCTTTTCGTTTAACTATGGACATTTGTAGTTGGAATGTATGGGAGTACATGTTTTTCAACTACAATGTTAAGTTTGTTCTTAGGATAAATTCATCCCAAATACGGAACCCTTCATTGTGCGTGGACCGACACGCACTTGACCGGTTTTTTTTTTCAAGCCGCATAGTTTTCGACTTTTGATGAAAAATGTAAAAAAAATACCTTTCCCCCCTTATCTCCGAAGTTTACATAGAGAAAATCTGAAATTATTCTATGTGATAGAAGTTTATGTAAAGATTACAGGAAAAATAAAACGATGTCTCTAAATAGCACACTTTTTTATATATGATGATACGGAGCCCTCGGTGCGCGAGTCCGACTCGCTTTTTGTGGCCTTTCGTACCCATTTTCCTTTAAAGGCCTATTCAAACCTAAGCGGTATTCGCTGCTGTTATGGGTAGAGGTACATACCGCGCGGGTTTCGCTTAGGTATTTAGTATTATGTTTCGCGGCAAAAGCGGTACAGATGAATGAACAGTAATATTACCGCATACCCACTCGGTTTTCTCTACCGCAGACGGTAGCGAATACCGCTTAGGTTTGAATAGGCCTTGAATACCTAAGCGAAACCCGCGCGGTATGTACCTCTACCCATAGCGGCAGCGAATACCGCTTAGGTTTGAATAGGCCTTAACACTTGTGGTGGTTTGTGGTCCTGTTTCACCCTATATAATATAAATATTTGTTTGTAAAGATTTTAAATGCAAATAGCGTGTTTATATCATGTTTGGAAAATGCTACTAATTGATTGGTAATCGTTTAACTCGTTTAAGCACTGAGATTGTGTAAAATCGAGTTAGTCAACGCCAAACGAAGGGTCCGTAGTTGGGATGAATTTATTCCAAGAACAAACTTAACATTGTTGTTGAAAAACATGTTTTCCCATACATTCCAACTGCAAATGTAAGTTAGTGCGCACAATATTGAGAGATTTACCTTGTTATTTTAAGACCATAGACTTCTTATAAGTTTTCCTGTAATTTATAGGTATAGAACTATTTTCTGCATTTTTTTCAAAATATTAGGCTCAGCAGTTTCGGAGATAAAGGGGGAATGATCAATTTTCGTCTATTTTCTTATATGACTTTAAAACAAATTATTTTAAAATTATAAAAAAATATATGAGATGCTCACAGTAAGCCCTTTCATTTCATATGTCACACGGCACAGTTTGCAAAACTTTTTTTTTTTAATTTTCTTATTTGCCCCCCAAAAATTACCCCCATATTCAAAATCAATTTATTTACGTAGCATGTCCGTGTTTGGGTCAAAGAAATTCATACGTGTACCAAATTTCAACTTAATCGGTTCATTAGATTCGGAGCAATTTGACTGTGACTGACGGACAGACAGACACGAGTGATCCTATAAGGTTTCCGTTTTTTCCTTTTGAGGTACGGAACCGTAAAAAATATTGTTAATTATTCAGATCCACTAAATAGGTAGTAACTAGGTACCTACTTAATTATAATTGAGCTTAATCGATTTATGTGCTGTTTTCGTGAAGATTTAATTTGGCATGACGTTGTGTTTGCTCGTGAATGAAGTTGGAATGTCTGCTTATTTATAACTTAGGTACGTTAGGTTATTAGCAACTTATTGCTAGTAGTAATGTGACAGGCAGAAGTTTTGTGTGTACTTACCTAGGTACTCACCTAAAGTTTATTTTTTTGCTTTTCGGAAACGGTTTATTAAGCAGATACTGTAAATGTTTCATACAATGGGCAACTTTAATTTTACTGGCTGACATTCTATCGCTCAAGCAAATATCGAACAACTTTTTGAATAAAAAAGTAGTCCTAGTTTGTTTTAGAGGTAGAATAATTTATTATTTTTGCCAAGTTTTTCTTATAAACTAGTGATTGGAGTTTCCTTTTAGGCGACTAAAGCCTGTGTTAGGAGACTCTGCTCTTCCATAACATATCAACAATTAACAAACTTTTTTGACAATTATTACAGAAAAATTAAATCAATAAATAATACAAAATTAAGAAATAATAGAAATAAAAAGGTGAATAGTTATGCGTGTGAACGACGGTGTGTGGGGATATGGATAAGTGTGAAGGAGTGTATGGGGGATGTGTGAGTGAGGGGATGTTTTAGGTGAGTGGTGAGTGAGATTGAGCGGAAAATATGGATTTTATTTAAAATATAATACCTAATTACTTTACTTCCTATCATTTTTTAGTTGAGCTTCTCCCCTGTGAAGGTCGAGTCTTCACAGTACCTAGATGTAATAATAGTTTGTGTTCCCGTTTCAGCATGTTGCAAATATCGACTTTACGGTTGTTAAGGCGACGATAACCGACTTTTAATGATTTTGAAGATCAAGTCTAAACACAGTAGTTACAGTAGTAATATTATTGTAAATATGTGATGTACAGACGCCAGCTCATCAAGCTACTACAATATGTCAAATTTCTTTAATAGATTTTCAACTGTATCGTTAAAGCATTAGGTTCAAGGTTGATTGGGAAAATTTGACAGTTTCGGGTAGCTTGATGTGCTGGCGTTTGTACATGAGAGCAAATAAATAAATAAAACGAGTAGTGTTAATGATTTGGAAATAAAATATATTTTAAATTAGAGCATTTTCTTAATAACTTAATATGTGAATATTTTAGATTATGTCTTTACATAGTGTAATTAATTTCTAAAGTTATGTCTAACGCGGATAAAAACTGAGAATCACGCAAAAAACTATCAAGCGTACTTTTACGAACCCTTAACCATTTTAAAGATAATTTAATTATTTATCTTTTAGTATACGTGTTTTACTGGCTGGAAGCATTGCATGAGCTCAGCACAGAACACGCAAGCTAACTAATTAAGGCCATTAGCATATATCTGCGTCTTAAGTATGACGTTAATGTAATATTACGGAGTGAGTGACACTATTATGATTTTAAATTACCTACTTCAATATATATATATATATATATATATTTATCGGTCCATTCTACACATACAATTATAAAATTATATTAAACTAGCTGACCTGACAAACGTTGTCCTGTCAAAATTTCAATAATTCAAAAAATCCCATAGAATTTGCACTTTCAGTTTTCGCGAATTTTCCAATTATCCCGGCAACTTTTCAAAAATTTTCATTCATCCAAACCTTGTCTAGACAATTATAAATACAAAAAAAGAATTAGCTAAATAGGTGCAACCTTTCTGAAGTGATGCGCGTATTCGGCAATTGATTTTTATTTATAGATTGATAGATTACATAAAAATTCGACAAAATTTGATGAAATTTAATGAATTAAACAAAATAACATAAAATTAGATAAGATTATATAAAGTTAGTAAAAATTAGACAAAATGATGTAGGTAATAATATAATATAATAATTATTATTTTATTCAGATAACAAAGATCCATTGGGTTAGTAACAATATTCTAAAACAGGCAGCAAATAAATTTTAAATTAACATAAATATCATAACATATCATCACGCCTGTAATCCCCGAAGGGTTAGACAGACGTGTACCTTTAGTTCACCTACATTTCGCCAGTTATGTAATAGGGGCCGAGCCATCAACCGGCCACAAATCCAGACTCCGGGCTGCTATTTTAAATTAAATATTAAATAAATTAGAAGTTTATATACGGAGGGTTTCAGTCGGTACATAGGAAAATCTAGTATAGAAAATTGTGCAAGTAGGTACCTAGCTACATAGGATTATTTATAAAGCGTGTTTTTTTAGAGAGGAGAACTATAAATTGAAATAAAACAGAAAAATGTTTTTAATATCCACGAAGTTGGCTTTATTCGATAGATAATTTTATGGCATTAATGTTTGAACACGATTTCGGGCATGTGGCCGCCGCGGCTGACACCATTTTTTTTTTTTTTGTGGATGGGAAATCATCAAATAACTTCTCCCGCTCTGGGTGGAGCGGAAGGGCGTGTCAGACTTCTACTGACTAAAACCCACCCGTGTTCCTTCAGTTGCCTATGCCAGGGCCACGGTATCTTTTTCAAACAACCCGCGACCCCAGCGGCCGCGGCTGACACCAACGCTTAGTTTACTGAAAACTAGGCGTAAGGTTAATTTTTATTGGCTTAATTTACTAAAGGAAACATTTGACAAACGACTAATTAATTTCACAAAATCTGGCCACCTCATTCCGTGCAATTTGAAGCCATTACTTTATTTTCTCTGGGATGTGTTAAGTCGCATGTCTACTCCGATAAACCAGTAACAATTGAGCATTTGGATGCCAACATTCGATGCACTATTGCCGAAATACAGCCTGATTTACTGCGAAGAGTGTGTAAAAATTTGACCTCCAGATTACGCCATGTATGCGTCAGCCGCGGCGGCCACATACCTGAAATCATATTCAAACATTAATGCCATTAAATTATTTGTCAAATAAAGACAAACAAAAACAATTTCCTATGTTTTATTTCAAAATGTTCTCTCTAAAAAAAAACATCCGATATTTGGTCAAAATGTTAGCCATAATCCCCGAAAGAATAATGAGGACAAGACACCTCGTAATAATAGGTAATAATAATAATTTATAAAACACTATCTCATTTTTACATGCTGAATCTTTAAATGTTTAAATATTATTAAAAATTCTAGGTTCTACTCGAGTATTATAAGGTTTGCAAAAAAAAAAAATATGAATGGTCGTCATATTTTACAATACTTAAGTATATTTTTTATACTAAGTCCGTTTTGGCCCCACAAGATCACGCGTATAAGTGGCTATGTAAATTAAATAAATACACATAAAGCGTACCAAATACATGGTCACGTGTCACGTTATAATGTTACTACGACCATTATCTACCCACCGCCCTTCAGCTTATTTTCATATTATTATTACGTATTATATAGGTATAGATGGTCTCTACTAGAACACAGATGTTATAAGTACAGATTTCGAAAAAATAAATTCGCCTGTTCATGCTGCACCATTTGCAATAATGAGAAAACCAATTTTCCATCTTCTTCTACCTATTTAGGGTTCCGTATCTCAAAAGGAAAAACAGAACCCTTATAGGATCACTCGTGTGTCTGTCTGTCTCTCTGTTCGTCGGTCACAGCCAATTTACTCCGAATCTAATGGACCGATTATGTTGAAATTTGGTACACATATGATTTTCTGAGATCCAAACACGGAGGTGTAACGTAAATAAATAAACTTTGATATGGGGCCAATTTTGGGGGGCAAATAAGAAAAAAAAGTTTTACATATTTTACCGTGTGACATGTCAAAAATTAAAGGGCTTAGGTACTGTGAGAGTCTCAAATATATATTTTTATATAATTTTAAAATACATTGCTTTAAAGTTAAAAACTATTGAAACTGCTGAGCCCAAAATTTTGAAAACAAAATACAGATAATAGGTCCATACCTAAAGATTACAGGAATACCTAAGAGGTCTTAAAACAACATGGTAAATCTCTCAATATTGTGTGTACTTACATTTGCAGTAGGAATGTATGGGAGAACATGTTTTCCATCTACAATGTTAAGTTTGTTCTTAGGATAAATTCATCTCAACTACGGAACGCTTCATTGTGCTTGGTCCGACACGCACTTGTCCAGTTTTTTCATTTGAGACTAACATCAAGGTCTTTACCCTTGATGTTACTGTCTAATCTAGGCATATGACCTCAAGTCCATTAATAATAGATTTTTTTTAATTGTATTATTTTATTCATAACAAATGTCGGTGGTCAAACACACTAAGTGATTTTATCACAACCACACCACAATAAAATTTTGCCATAGAAAACACGTTGGCTGGCGGGTGTTTGACTGAATCTTTTTGCGCTCGTAATAAGTACCAATAATAACACTTTACCTAATAATGATAAAGTATTCTATACATAATTATAACGAATGCAGTGTGTGTGAAGCTACAGTACCTACGTACCTATGCTGTTTTTGAGTTCACAGTTTTTTTTTATAGGACGATTATCGTTGAACATTGCTGATAAGTATTCACTATAAGTTCCATCCTATGGTTTCCATCTCCACAACCGTCAAGCAAGTTATAGGACTCAGCCTCATAAAACAAGGTGGCATTAGTGGCATAGAGCACTGCACAAAATATCACTCTGCAAAGGTTTTTGACTAATAGATTGTAGGTAGGTACTGCTGAAAAACTAAGCAAAAAAAAAAAAAATACATCGCCGCCTTACATTCACTACCACTGAATCAGGTTCTTCACACATCTAGCATAGTTATTTCTTTTGCTCCTGGGAAATTCGTAAGTTCCAGTATGACATCGTTCCGCCGCAGAGATAGAATCTTCAAAACAGGTTCTAGACCACACGTCGTCCTCGGAAATAAGATCAGTGGATGAGAGAGGTGAACTGTCACCACTTCATCAATCTGGAAAAACATAATTACCCCTGGCCAGGAACTGCAGTGACCAATAGAGAACATTGAATATCTGTAAACTGATTCCCGGCAAAGGTTGGTCAGAATGGGTTTAATGCCTATATTTTTCATCAAACTATGCCAAATACAGTGTGATTGTGGAAACCTGTGAAACCCTTCATAGGATAGGTACGTCGCACCTTCTTTTCTGCCAGTCATGCAGGACTCTGCACCCTGCAGAGTTTAAATGCGACAAACGACAGAGCTACCCAATCCGTGTGGCTACATTATTCGTCAGACATCTAGAAAATAAAAAATAGAAGAAGAATGCTATGTTACAAGTAAAGAAGTAGAAGAGAGATGTTATTATTCAACGATAATCTGCCTTGAATCTTATAAGCACGATGTCTTGGGGTCTAGATAGTCACCAACCCGTTGTGTATGGATAAATGGATAATCTGTAACTTTCCTCAAACCACATAACTTGGTGGCACACAATATCCAATCTTAATCATTATTTGCCCTTAATTACTGATAAATTAACGTTGTAACCGAACTCATTTGTATTACACAATAACTCTAGAATGCCAACACAATATGCACGAAAGTACTTAGTGTCGTTATTTTTTCATGTTTTTGAATGTTCTTCAGAATACCTAATAGATAGTCATATTTATTTTCTTCTCGTGATAACACAGATAAGTACTCTATATTGGTCAAATAATAAACACACTATCACTGCACATTTTTATGTAATAGCGTGTTAAACTTTCAAGTTTCTTTAAACTGCGCTCCTGAAAAAATTATCAAAACTGCACTTCTAACATCTGGTCGATCGATATTATATACCACGTGGGGTACACTGAAAGTTTTGCGTAACTCATGAATAAAACAATTTATAAGTAAGGTAATATATTCACTGCTTTTCAAAGTATTCTCTATTATGAGTACATTTTAAACACTTTTTCATTCGTTCAAACTATTTTTGAAAACATGAGGACTAGGGATGGGCCGACTATGGTATTTGCCGACTAGCCGACTAATCTGTTTTTAAATTGCCGACTAGGCGGCAATACCGACCATTCTAACACTCATCTTTCGGAGGTCTTCGGGCTATTTCGTCACCTATCGCCTAGCTTACATGCTGAGCGTGGCCGCACGAGGCACGAGGTGGTTGTGACGAGTTTTGTTTATATTCAAATGTTCGTTTTGTGTTTGCTGTGCCGGTATAATCTAATTGTGATAAATAAAATAGTGTGTGTGGGTGTCACGCAATGTCAAAAAAGATATCGCGTTTGTGGAGTTTTTTCGATGATAATTATCCAGGGTGAAATGTAACCAGTGCCAGGGAATTATTTCACGCGGCGTTCAAGACAGGAAAGCGAATACGACAAGTATGACAAATCACACAAAATATCGAGTTGACGCTACAATTGGCAGGTTCAAAAGTAGTTCACACGAGTCCCATTCATCTTCATATTCTCAATCGCAACCTGGGCCCTTGCCACTAAAATCAAATCCATCCAGAAGCGAGATGCCAGTGAGAAGCGAAGTAAACTACTCAAAACAAAATAGGGCCCACCTCGAATCAGTCACTATTTTGGTCAAAATAAAGTTATCTAAGTAGTTGTTGACAAAGTTATGCATTGAACCGTCAAGCTGACATGTTTAGGAATCCTTATCAATGTTTATTTCGACAACATTCATATTGGTTTCAAGAGGGTAGCTAAAAAAGTGAAGTACTCGAAAAAATCGTCGAATGCACAAATTCTCAGTCACTTAAGTTTTCAGTCTACACTAAACAGTGTTGTGGAATACTCACGTTTTTAACAATTTTGTTTAGTTTCTGTGTTAGTTGTGATCACTATGCCTGGTCCTCGCCGTCATATGGACATGGAAACCGCTGCAAGAGCAGTATCCTTGCTTCAAGAGGGACAGTCTCAGAGGTCTGTGGCTATCCACCTCGGTGTTTCGCGACGAGCAATCCGAAATGTTTGGGAACGGTATCAGGAGACCGGAAGTGTAGCTAGGAGACCTGGCACAGGAAGAGTTAGGGCTACGACTACCCAGGAAGACCGATATCTAAGGTTAACCGCACGACGGGAGCGTACTGTTACCGCTCGGACCTTACAAACTCGACTACGGCAATCCACAGGGACGAGAGTCAGCGACCAAACCATTCGGAATCGGCTTCACGAAGATGGACAACGCTCTAGAGTACGCGCTATTCGACTGAAACTAACGAGGGCTCATCGTGCAGCACGATTAAGGTACGCCCGGGAACATTTGGAATGGACCATGGATAACTGGAGGAATGTGCTTTTTACGGACGAGTCTAAAGTGAAGTTTTACAGTGATGACAGACGGATACGCGTGTGGAGAAGAGAAGGGGAACGTTTTTCTGAACCATGCGTCCATGGAACAGACCGATGGGGGGGTCCCAGTGTTATGGTATGGGGTGGAATTAGCTTACACGGCAAAACAGAGCTGGTAATTCTCAATGAAGGTACCGTAACCGCCGCCAGTTACATCGAGCGAGTAATCCGGCCACATGTCATCCCGTTTTCACAAAGAGTGGGCAATAATTTTGTCTTTATGCATGACAACGCTCGCGCACACACAGCCCGCACCACACAAAGAGCCCTTTCTGAAGCCAATATCACCGTTTTGCCATGGCCAGCCATGAGTCCCGACCTCAACCCAATAGAGCATTTATGGGATCAACTCAAAAGAAGCCTGAAAGAAAACTACAGTGATGTTAACAGCCAGCAGGAGCTCATTAACGCCCTGAAAGTCTGTTGGGAACAAATACCGCATACAAACGTGACTCACTTGATTGAAAGTGTACCAGATAGGCTCAGAGAGTGCATAAGGAGCAGAGGAGGACCCACTCGTTATTAAAAAATAACAAGCACCATAATTTTTTTCAGAAGACGTGTGCTTTACAAGATCAAGTTGATCCTTTATTTTGTGTAATTTTTCCTAAAAACTGTTATTTGTGTTTTAATAATTAAAGGAAATAAACAAATGATTCCATTGTTTATTTTTACACTATTCCTGAATGCCCACTTGACACTTGTACATTCATAAAAACTGAACAATTACGTTCAATTTTAAGTTAAGGCAAAAAAACATGGTGGGCCCTATTTAGTTTTGAGTAGTTTACAAAATAACAAAGTATACAAGAAAGTTTAACGGTCACTTCAAGACTCCCGATCATGAGAAATAAGTGTTGCAATAGGAGAAATGATCGTCTTAGATAACCAACCTCTGTCTATAGTTCAAAACACTTTTTTTATCAGTCTAATGAAGAAGGTCAAGTTAAAATATGTTTTACTGAGTTGAAAGTATTTGACAGAAAATATAATTCCCAAAATTTACGAGGAAACTAGAACTGAAATGCGACAAGGAGTAGGTAGTAGTTAGTGCTGCCGCGCTTTCAGGAACTATAGACTTGTGGACAAATCAAACAATATGGAAAGTTTTTTTGAGCTTTACAGCACACATTGGTTTGAGGGCATGTTTTTCACGTGCTGGTTGTAAGAAAAGCTATCACGGCCTCTTCTGACCCCGTTAATGTCAAACCTTTCATCAAGTCTTTGATTTTTGGTAAAATAAAGAAATCGCAAGGTGCTAGGTCTGGACGCGGGATGGGTCATGAGCTCTACCTTTTCTGAAGCCAAAATTACTTTGTCATGTTCGCGGTGTGCACAGAAGCATTGTCATGGTGCAATAGGAGGCGACTTCTTGGTCGTTTTCCCCTTACCTTTTAAAGACACTGGGTAAACAAAAAAAAAAAAACGCAATCATTTTTTTGCCTCCGCTTCTCGCCTGCTTCAATTTTGTTGGTTTGCCTTCGAACACCCATACAGAAGACGATCTTTCTTGTAATAATATATCCATGTTTCATCTCCTGTCACAATTTCATACATTTGAATGTCCGTGATTGCACTTTAACAACATTTTTTTTTACACCAATCAACTCGAGTATTTTTGTTCTGGAGTGAGTTTATGAGGAATCCAGCGGCAACAAAGTTTTCTCAGGCCGTTCTATCCTACAGACGTCTATACTTACAGACGGCTAGTATCCTACGTGAGTCTCGAAGTATCTCGGAGTATCTCACATACGTTTGTATGGTGAGCCTCACACTTCGCTACCGGTATCCTACGCGTCCGCTACTAATCTCGCGATACTCTTCATGTCAGTCGCCGCGCGTCGCGTCTCCTACGAATCTCGGCAAAATAGTGGCGGAACAGCAGTTCAATATTAAATTTGTTGCAGAAATAAAAAAATATACATGACTGTATGTATAACTTTAAATTTTTAAACCGACATGGTCACTGACATTATCATTAGAACTTAAAACGGGATATTTACCATGTATATTAATTGATTTGAGTTTCCGATATTTCGGCACTGTTGCAAGTGCCATGATCACGGATAAAACAAACAACAACAGCAACAGTGCCGAAATATCGGAAACTCAAATCAGTTAATATACATGGTAAATGAAATATCCCGTTTTAAGTTCTAATGATAACTTTAAATTGCCTGCATATAGCCTGAGTATGAGATAAGAAACGACCGAGAAGGTTTGGGGCGAAATTGGAAATAAATTTTAATTAATCGTCAAGAAAAGAGTCCAGTGACATCAGTATTTTCTTTTGTTTCTATTTCGTCTTCTATTCTTGAATAAAAGATACACTGCAAGTGCTTCTTCGTCACTGGAATCATTCGACATAATTAAAAACGTCCTACTTCCTAGCGGTGTGTGCTCCAAATGCAAATGATGAAATTTTCTTTGTTTTCAGTAGCGTAATGTACGAACCTCGAGTAGCGAACAAGTATTTTATTGGTATGCGACTGAAGTATCGTCTCTTGCGAGTATCGTAATGTATGAAGGGCCTAACTTTTGAATGTTGAAGTAAGATTTTTTGAATTTGGCTCATACCAATCCCTAAATGTCCTCGAATCTCCTCATAGGTGATACGCCGGTTTTCTTCAATAAGTTGCCTGACAGTAGTCACATTTTTCTCAGTGCTCGCAGTGGAGAGCCGACCTTCACGAATTTCATCATGGGGAGAAACAGGTCCACGATCAAATTCTGCGTACCAACGCCTTACGGTGCTCAAATGAGGTGCTAGCCTCCCAAAAGCATTTTGAACACGAGCAGTGCGGTCTTGCAGAAACAGTGAACTTTTAAAATCATAAAAAATCATCGCCCTAAAATCTTTTCGCGTTAATTCCATTTTTGCTACGGACGACGAACTTGTGATGAAAAACAATTGACACGTGACTTAACGCCAAAATATATTTTAATCAATGAATGAGTTTCTTATAAGTTTAAAAAATATAACATCCAAACATTTATGAGCGGCCAGGAGCGCAAAAGTTTCAGTGTGCTCTATGTTAGTCCCGGGGTTCCCAGAGCCGGCAGACCTTACTTATTTTCTGATTTAAAATATGTATCGGATAGAGTAGTGTTAGTATGTAAGTACTGTACTTGAACGTACGCATACCTGCTAGCTTGGGCCGCCGGCCAATTTTCTGGTATTACTAAAGTTAAGTAAAAGTATTACTCACTTTGCTTAGCCTGACTGCTGGTATGTATGTTTTACAGAATATTGTTAATAATTAATACGTACAATACTGCCAGACACTTTCCGTCGGCGGTTTTCCTGACAGACGCATTAAAGCTCGCAAAAAAGGATGTCATCTTGCTTATAGTTTGTGTCTTAGTTTTTATATAATGATACTCGGGGAACTATTTCAATACTATTTGTAAGCAGCCAATCGTAGCAGTCAAACATCCCCCAGACACAATTAAAAGGCGGCTGTCAGTATGAGCGCGAGCGTGATAATTAGATGGTTTGTGTCTGGGGTTTGACCGACCAAAATACATCATACAAGTAAGTGAACATAGTAAATAAATAAACATCTTGTGTGTGTCTGACGGAAAGTGCAGGCGAATCCGAAAAGTGAATCGCGAGCGAATCTAGCTCGTCCAATATTGCACCCTGCTATAAAAGGTTATAACGCAACCAACGTAATAACGCAAGTAATTAAACGACTTTCCGTGCGGCGAGTGATGTTAGATATATCGGTCAAAGCCGATTGATTGATCAGTTTTGATGTCTCTAAATGCTCATGGGTGCTTCGGACCCACTCTTTATCTCTCGTGGATGCTGGGGCCTCCGAGCACCCACGGAGTCGGCGCCCCTTAGATAGGTATCTATATATATATCTACAGCATGAAAACACGCCCTAATAAATTCACTGTTCTTAGTAAGAACAGGGACATTTTAAGGGCACGTTGCGCTTTCAATACTGTGGGTAAGAACTTCCTACACACATCGAAAGTAAAATACACCTATCGAAAGTGGAACATGCCTTGCAAGTTATTTTTTTGTATAACATAATTTATAGTGTCGTGTATAATAATATTCATTATTTAAAAAAAAGAAGTAATAACTGCTCTTCTGGTTTGCACCTTTTCACTTTCGGCACCGGAGCCCGATTCGTTACACTTGACAAGAAACGCAACCGCAGTACAAAGTAATATTACACATGGTGGTATATTAAATGGTGGCCCTGCTTGCAAAAGGTTTTTGCCAAAGGACATTTGCACGTTTAGCTGGTAACGTTGATGGATGTCCAAAGACAGCGCTATTGCATACGCTGCTGTTGCCAAAAAAAAAACGAAAGATGATATGGCTAGAGAGGGCAAACTACGGAGATGACAGCCAATAAAAGAAGAAGAATATGAAAGAAGAAGACATGCTGCGCCAACCCCAAATAATTTGTCAGGAGGATGGCGATGCAAATAAGACATGTGGCAGTGTGACGAGATATTGATATAACTGTTCTTGTAACAATATCATCTGCTTTATATTCCACATTAATATTAACAGTGGACACAGAGTGCGTCATTTTACCACTTATTTTACTAACAGAACTACCTGATTGCATGAACATGAATTTGATGGGATACATTTTAAAATTCAACGTTCATGTTATATTGATTTGTCCCGCTCTTAAATGTTAAGCACTGCAACATTAAATATGTATACGATTTAAGTGAAGAACTTGTTTTTCTCTCATGGTGAATTTTCGAATTGAGTCGTTTTTTAAAATACGTCAAATGTGAGTCTCATACTGTGGTTTGAGAACTATATGTAGAGCCTTTACTTATTGTATTTCTGTGAATTGTTTTATCAATTGCCAGTGATAGCGATCTGTATGCTTAATATAAGCTTGTGTTTAATGATAATATCACTCATCATTAAACACAAGCTTACATTAAGCATTATTAAGAATTGTCAGGCTCAAAACACTTTCCTCCTCTTATCAAGCTGTCAATATAAAAATAAAGTCACACCCAGTAACAAACTTACGGGAATACCTAATATGAAATACACAAGTGAATAATACAGGTACCGACATACCTTATATCTAGAACTAAAGTAAGATACAGGGCAAAAAGTGGTTCACTAGCAGCTTTGCAGTCTGTAAGCTCCGGTTACATTGCCATAACTTTAGTGCAGGCTGACTCTAGCACCTTTAATTCTATTTACAACCGGTAATCGTGTGAAATAAAAGGTATTTTTAAATTACTATCGCGTGTGGAATAGCTTTTAAAATTAGGATCAGCTACCGGTTATAAATATGGTCTTATAAACTCGTAGTAAAGCCCGGAATTTACTTGATTAATTTATTTTTTGCTGATCCTGCTATTTCGAGCTTAACGCTTAAATTAATTGACATCGAACTGTCTGGTATGAACAGCCGCCTACTTTATAGTTTTTTTTTTACTTGGAAGGTTCATTTAATAGAGGCGTGAATGAGACCTAATATTTTGTCGACTCACTCACTTGTTAACTTACCCAGCATACAGTTGGGTGCGGAAAATTATTGTGACATGTGTGTCAAATCCTAATATTAAAAGTTCCTGATTATAATACGCATAATTATAATCTGTGACGAATTACAACACTTGAAATAGTATTTAAGAAACGCCGATATCTGTCGAATGAATATGACTTATCAATAAAAGAGTTCTATTTTTAGAACATAACGAGTATTCTAATACAAAAGGTCATCTACTTATATCTACAATGAAAATGGAAAATGTTTGGGCCAAATGTTGGTGAAGGTAGAAATGCCGGGGTCCGAAGGTAAAAGTTTCAAGAGCAATCAGTTGTCGGAACTCGTCATGCATCAAACGCTCACCGGAGGAGTAGAATAGAGTGACGTGAGTGAGCGGTGTTTATTCGGCCAGGCTTTTCGGCGGGGCCCCCACCATTACGTTTTGTTTACAAGAGCGACGCCTGAGCGCCGGCACTCGCAGCCGGTCAGCACGCGGGACGCGACGCCCGCGACGCTACAACACTACCGCTAATAACCTCACTAACCATTGATAAAGTGATGCCCCACAAGTGTTGAGGCCCCGCGGACACTACCGGTTCCGAAGTCGTCGCAGAAAAAACTGGAGCTATTTACACTATTCGGTTTACATTAGATCATATCCGCGAAATTAGACGTGCAACCAGTGTGTGCTAAGAACCTGCATATCGCCGAAAATTATCGTAAGTGTTATAAGTATTGCCAATTTTATTTTGTATGCTAAACCAGTTTTGTGTTTGCGAATTTTGTTATAACAATCATGGAAATGTTTCGTTTGAAAACTAAATAGTCATCATCAAAAGTCGGTATGCTTGATCTATTTGCTCGTTGAACGTTTTTGGTAGTATCTACGCCTTTTAATTTAGGAACAAGCATCATGTGTACGTGAAGGTCGTAATTTTTATGTCACTTACGTTCCTTTTCGAAACCGAAAACCGGTTGGGATCTTTTTTAAGCTGGTGTAATAAAATTAACATATCAGTGGCAGGGATCGCTGTACGTGTGGCACTCACAGGTACTTTTGGTTTAAATTTAGGGGACCCCTCTTGCACCACACGTCACAGCACTGTTAGGTACTTAACAGTGTTGTGACGTGTGGTGTGTGTGGTGTCCTACCGTGTTTGAAGCAACCATTAGCTACGATTGTTTTATAAAAAGTCGCGATGTAATCCAAATTACAACTTTGGCATATATGCGTTGTTTACCAATCTTTAGTATCTCCCCTCATGTTGTGCCAATTGTTTACATAACATTTGATCTAAACACTTTGTTTACATGGATAGATAAGGGAGGATATCATCAGTCATTGAAAGTTATTTGATTTTCAAGACTGCACGCATGTAGGTAGTAGTATGACTGTACCTGTGTATAATTTTCAGAGTTCAGACTCATTTCGGCTTCATGGCTCTGTTCATTGGTAATAGCTGTAATTTGGGTATTACCAAACTACTTTTCATGCAGCAAGGCGTCTTGCATGAGCATGCAGCTGTAAAGTTGAAGAACCAACCGAATTAATGATTATCGAGCTATAAACACACCTACAGAGCAGTATTTTGTAATAGTTATTTTACAACCAGCGCTATCGTCACACATGGCTATAGGAACAGATTAATGAGTTAAAATGCAAGGAGCGGAAAAACCAATGTATAAAAAATAATTCGTTTCCTAATACATTGTAAAATCGAATGTTGAAACGAGTAGTTCATAATCTTTAAAGTACTCGATACCTATAAAGCACTTTGTATATAAAATTGAAACTAATTTGTGTAAATTAATGAAACTGGATCACTGGATTATTTTCTTATCGTTTAAATGTTATGTTTAATAAAAGCGTTAACGAGTCTATAAAATAAAAGCTTTGTATTATTTAAACGACGAATAGTGGCACTTAGTAAATGATGATGAAGTCATCTATGAGATAACCAATATTTCCCAATATTAATTAATTATACTAGTATAAAACCGAGACGTGATCGAGATAAAATTTTATTTTAACTCCAGTCACTATTAACTTAAATGAGTTAAGACCAGATATCGATCGAAAACATAATAAAAAAGAAACAATTCGGAATACATCAAAAGAAACTTCCGCAGTATAGTAATGTCTATCATGTAGTATGAGATGAATAATCCTATCCGACTAATATTATAAATGTGAAAGTTTGTGAAGATGTTTGGATGTTTGTTACTCAATCACGCCAGAATGGCTGAACGGATCTGGATGAAATTTAGCACAGCGATAGATTATAGTCTAGAATAGCACATATTATACTTTTTATCCCGGAAAAATGTACGGTTCCCGTGGGATAATTTCCAACATCCACGCCGCCGAAGCCGCTGGCAAAAGCTAGTATTTTGATAAAGACAAGTTTCCCACCAAAAGGAAATCTTACAAGAGTTTATTGCCAAAACAGTCAATATACGCCGTCCTTAAAAATGTTCCTAAATTGTCGACAATCTCCAAAATCTTCACTCCATGAAACTTTTTCCGAAATAAGCAATTAATCCGCAAGATGAACTCACCCGCAAGATCAACAGGTATTTCGATCTTATCTGAACGAGTGAGAGAACAATTTTGAGCAGGCTGTTGTGAAATGCCCTCAATTTGTCCTATGAGTAGGTTTTCGTCTGGGAGTCTGCTTCAGCTATAATTGTAATGTAAGCACCCTCTTCCCAGCGACCTCCAGACGGTTGACCTCAGCTCTGGGCCCGCCACTCAATTGTTCATACACAATAATATTTGTCATGTATCGATTTGGGAAAGCTATTAGCATAATTTTGCATTGATTCTTTGGTCAGTTGTTTGGCTGTGTTAGCTTTGTAATCTTTGTCATATTTTACAAAAGAGTATAACTTGGGAATATAACTTAGGAGTTATATTCCCAAGTTATACTCTTTTGTCGTCCCCTATCTATTTGTCAGGAGTGGTGTTTAAATAAAGGTGTTAAATGGTAACTATGTGCTAGACTGGAAATAAGTGCTTATTACTTCGAAAATCATATATATTTCGAAAATCCATAAAAAATGCTACTATTTATTTTATCTTTGCATCAATCGTTTCATTCAGACACAAGCGCTTCATTCCCACCCAGTCTTACATTGGCTACTATAGTAAAATATGTGTATCACGAGTTAGTATTTTATTCTACTGCGCTTTGGCCATTCTTCAGACGAGGGATTTGCCAACGATCTCAACTTTTTTTGGGTGCCTATGTGCCTGCCTCCCTCTCACAGAGAGGAGGCCTGTGCCCTAGCAGTAGGAATATTGTAGACTGATTATGTGTATGTACACATATTACACATTACATATTGAATTTGCTACTTATGATTCACTTCTCAAAAGCACAGTTTGTTTTGGAGACTTGTGGCGCATGCGATGGTGATATTTTTATCTCAGCTCTTTCCTTGGCCCTTTTACAAGTCAGTCATCCTGTTTGTCTATATACATTGCCGATTCCCAGCAGTGTTTTTAAATCTTTGTCATGTCTATTTATAACTGACAAGTGACAAGTGACCTTTACTTATTTTAATTTGTGGGTGTCTAGTGTCAAAATCCAGTTCAAAAGTGATGCATTTGAAGATATGCTATAATTATGTTGTTAAAACCTTCTGAGGGAATAACTTACATATTTTTTCGTCACGCAAAAATATGGTCGTTAGTCTAAGTGGCTTATCGACATTAATGGTAAGAGAATCTAGATCAAAGGCCAGATTTCATTAAGAGGTAGCTATTGACAATCTTTTGACCTGCATAATCTTTGTAAAGGCTAAGAAGACTGGTAGGCTTGTAATGGTAAACTTCTCGGTAATTCAGTAAGTGGTAAAGAAGATAACTCGTTCGTTATCGTTCATTGACCGCCAGCCACTTACGATCGGTTAACTGATAAGTGATAACTAGTTTTTAGTAATATCATAACGTTACGAGTAGGTATTATTAATATAAGTTGGTGTGTAAACTAATCGATAGATAAGTTATGAAACGTTTATTTTGCAACGATTAGGACATAATAGCTCAATCATATAATATGATACATATAAGTGGAGTTACATATAAAATTAAAATATTCACATCATTCATAACCCGGTTTTGATATTAGGCAGTCGGAGAAAACTCATTACCAAATTTAAATTCAAATCGATCAATGTATTTTATTCTTAAATTACTTACTAATTGAAATTTCGTAAAATCAAGAGCGATAAAAGAAGGAAAGATGAACTGATTACTGATGTCGTCATGAGATTTCCCGCGGCGCTTCTTACGATCAAGAATAAATGTGTGTTGTCCTATCGAAAGTATATAAATCATAAAACATCTACTTGCAAGGCTCTAATTCAATAATCTGGGTTACGAGTTCCACTTTGTACGAATAGATGAAAGTAATTAAGCGTTTTCGCTTTCGTACAACCAGTTCTGGTTCTGGCGTACTGTCGCCGCGTTGTTCACATAATTTTCCATGTCCATTATAATTTTTATTGCAAAAAATATTTTATAGAATAGGTATTTGTTGGTTTTCTATTTTGGGGCTTTGGGTAGGATTGTAGTATTGGATTTGTACTCATTTAGATGTATCACGTACCAGGCATGCCTTTTAAGTTCTGTCGTTTACATTTTTGCAGCCAATTTTGAATTTAGAACTGTTCAATATTCAAATTTGTTGGAATTTAGAATTCAAATTCATAACAATTGAAAGAATTAGGATTAATGCAATTAGTCAAAGCGTTGTTTTGAATCTGTCAGGTCACGACGAAAATGAATATTACTAAGGAAAATGTCCGTGCAATTATTTTCTATAACTTCCGAAGAGGCCTTAAATCATCAAATAACTTCTCCCGCTCTGGGTGGAGCGGGAGGGCGTGTCAGACTTCTACTGACTAAAACCCACCCGTGTTCCTTCAGTTGCCTGTGCCAGGGCCACGGTAACTCTTTCGAACAACCCGCAACGCTGGCGGGTTCCGAAGAGGCCTAACACGGCTTCAGTGTTTCGAAGAGCTAACATCTGTGTTCCATGATGACGCCCCATGTCTGCGGACTGTCGAACGCTGGTATTTAGAATTCCAGCGTGGACATACCAGTCTTAGTGACAAATCTCGTGAAGGACGTCCTAAATCCGCCTTCACTGAAGATAACATCGTTGCTGTGAGACAACTAATCCTCGAAAACCGTCATGTGACATATCGGGAGACAGAGGCGTTATTAGGTACCTCAGGGACAACCATTCATAAGATCTTGCATGAGGCGTTTGGTGTGAGAAAGCTAGTTTCCTTTTGGATCCCGCATTTATTTTCCGGCGAACATAAGGCGGCCTGTGTCAGATGGTGTAAGAAAACTTCAACCGAGAAGAGTCAAATCACGTCTACGACATCATCATTGGTGACGAATCTCATCATTGGTGACGAATCTTGGATCTATGCCGACGATCTTGATTCCAAACAACAATCCACAATCTGGGTTTTCTAAGACGAGCCCAAGCCGACTAAAGTCGTTCGCTCTCGAAGCACTTCAAAGAAGATGGGAGCTGCGTTCGTGGCGAAAACCGGTCATGTTGCGACGATAGCACTTGGAGATCGTAGATCGGTTAATGCAGAGTGGTATACCACAGTTTGTTTACCACAAGTCATCGCCGAACTTCGGAAATGTAACCCAAAGCGACGCATCATCCTACACCATGACAACGCAAGCTCACACAGCGCTCGTCAAACGATGGAGTATTTGAAGCAGGAAAACTAAGAAATTCTTGACCATCCTCATCCATAAAGTCCTGACCTGAGCCCTAAAGATCATTTCCTAAAATTAAGAAACTCTTCATGGTCAAAGGCTCCAGTCAGGGGAAGAAGCAGTCGACGCTTTCAAATCAGCCATATTGACCACCCCCACTTTGCAGTGGAATAAACGTTTTAACTAGTTCGAGCGAATGGAAAAGTGTATTAAACTACGTGATGAACACTTTGAAAAACAATAAAAGCACTATAAGATAGTAGTTGTTTTTTTTTTCTTCAAACGACAAAGCTTTAGAGACATGCCACGTAACACAACGTGATTTAATGATTTACCTTAGATCACGCCTTCGGATATCACCAAATGTAGGTGTCCACCACATGTTTATCTAGAACGTAGCTAAATAAAAAAACGATACTAAATAAAAAAAAAAACGATTAAAGTTGTATTCCTACCTACAGCTTGATTTGGGCTCAAAAGTCACAGTTATCATTGTTATTTATGTTACCTTCCGCTACATAAAGTTTTTGATGATGCATAAATTACCAAAATGCGTCACCTCTAACCCGGTAAGTCTCTATTTGTTAGACACTGAATAATGTTTTACATGTACTTGTGTATGTAAGCCTCAAATAAACATTATTTATTTACGTAGCTGTATCATTTACTGAGCTAGGTAATATAGTAGTTTAGAATGTCATAACATAAAATACAGCGGTTGTCGAAGAAAACTGATCTTTTCATACCGAAAGTAAAAGTTTACTTTCGGCATCTCCACTAGATGAAAGTGATTCAAGTGACTAGTTTATATTAGTTTCGCTCTCGAGCGCTTTGTCTGGAATTCTTCTTAACCATGATATGGTTTAACCTAAAAGCTTATTCAGTAACCACTAAGCTTTCCAGAAAAAACCTTTCCTTTTTGTTGTTATTCCTCGCATCGTATCGCAATAGTTTGTATTCTTGTCTTTTTTCCATGCTGAAATAAATTTTCCATCAGTCGCTTTGTGTGCAAAAAAGCGAAATTTAACCAAATGTGATTGCGTAGCTCGGAGAGAAAGTCGCACTATATGGCAGGCGCGTGCGTCCGACGGATTTACGTGCTGCTGACGTGCGTGTTGCGAAAATTTGTTCGGGAAAATTTGCAAAAGCCGATAACACATAGGGGAGTGTCTATTAGCACTTTGGCATGACGTCAATAGAAGACAAAACTGAAATATGAATGAATTCGCCACACAAACTGTAACTTACTCGATACTTTATTGCTCCGCATCGAACGACTATCTATGTCAAGTGTTGCGCAAACACGATTTGCTAAACTACGTATCCGTTTAAATTTTGAGGCCGTGGAGACTCCACCCAGCTTAAAGCTCCATACCCATTCATTGAAAGAGAAATTGGTGTCATCACCGAACCTATACACTGAGCCGCTGAACCGTACGCCCGGTGTCGAAGTAAAAGTGTTCCAAAAAATTTACGTCGCGAAATTACATTGCGATTTCGCCGTAACGAGGTCACCGATGTGGGTCGAGTAACAGCTATCTGTTAGAATTGATACTTTTTTGTTTGCTACATTTAGAATCCGGCAGTCAAGGCGCAGTTCACGGCCACCGAAATGTTAGGAGTCGTTAGCGATTTGGCTCGTATATTCTGAGTATCACGATTAGACGTAATTGATGTATTGTGTGAACGCCATCGCGTTCGTTTTTGTGAGTTACAATTTTTTTATGCGAATTAAAATCAGGTTGCTCCAACATGTAGTTTTTACTTGACAGCGGCGAATGCTACGAATGTCTGACGCACAGAAACTAGGTACACGAGAATTCTCTCGTAGCAAAAGTTGGATTGTTTTACGACTTCTCTTGTAACTTCTAAGCCAATTTTAATCGACGAAACTTATT
The DNA here is from genome assembly GCA_948252095.1 of Dicycla oo. Classification (NCBI taxonomy): domain Eukaryota; kingdom Metazoa; phylum Arthropoda; class Insecta; order Lepidoptera; family Noctuidae; genus Dicycla; species Dicycla oo. The sequence goes on along the minus strand of OX411711.1, from coordinate 5,457,353 downwards.
TTGGTTTTTGTAACAAGTCAGCAAGTTGCTGACAAGTCAGTTTTGCTAAATGCGTGGTATATTAAAGATCCTCTTGCAAATCGCTCCTAAGGTGAATAGTGTTGCTGATCGTGAAAATAAGAAAAGCCGACAGTTACGAAAATTACAATAATTTGGTTACACACAAGCAATATAATTATTACTACGGAACGACTGTCTTCGTTTCATATTGAAAAGGAAAACAGGTAAGTTCGATCTACCAATTTCCTGTATATCACGATCATGGTCATCTTTAGGTTCTTTGCAAGTTCTTTAAAATGGCCAGACGCAGACATTATCAATTTACATTGGCAATTCACGCCTCAGTTATTACTGAGTTCGCTACTGATATAAGTATCTATAGGTAAATTATATCGAGTTATATTGTGAATGTTGATAAAAAGCCGGCAAATCCATGTATAATAGACGGTTTTATGTCTGGTGCCACGACAAGAATTTTAATTGTGTTGGATGACCAGCCCCAGAGTCCATGTCAGCACATATTGTTTTATTTTAATTAATCTTATTTTTCTTGCTACGCATAAGTTGTTTTAAAGGTGCACTTTTCGGTCCGTTAATTAAGAAGATATCGTTGAAGCTGGCATAACCTGTAGGCGTGGGATAACGATCTGTCATTAAATGTACACTTTTATAATCTTCGTCTACTTCTTATTCTTCTCTCCTATTGCCAGGTCTTAATTATTCACTCTCCTCATTGCGCTTGATACGTAGTTCATGTATAGCATTTCTAGTTTTAGACTTTAGCGATTGTTTATTGTTTACGTGGAATTTTAGTCGTCGAATCTCCGCTAAAGTCAGATTTTCAAAGATGTCATCAATGGCCATTATTACAAGTGTTTAATTAAATACTTGGTACTCTAGGCTACACTTGGCTTTATAGTTTTTATCACCTTGTAAGGAAAATAATTAATATCATTTACATCGTTAAAACCTTGAGCATTATCGTGTTTTTTTCTGCACTTTCTCTCCTCTATGTCACGAAAATTGTAACGTCGTCAAAAACTGACTCTTACGAACCAAATTCCGTTATGTGAAATACAGGGTCTATTTTCCTTTTATTGTTTTATTTATATCCCTCTAAATATCAAGTTACAGAGTTAACAGTTTTCTACTCTATCTAGGATAGGATAGCCACGTGTTTGTCTATCCTACTTGTTAATCTCCATAAAATGTACAAAATGTTAGTGAAGTCATTGAACTTCGCTATAAATGTCAATGCGGGTTCATCAGTTTTGACTTGAACCCCTAGATAACCTTACAACTTCTGGTTCGTGTAAAAATCGCAGAATTTTATTTCTGTGCGTGACTTGGCGACCCTTGATCTTGAATTTATTGCTTGTTGACACTTACGTAATGTACATTAGAATATTTTATCGCTCAGTAGGTCTTGTGCTTTATTCTTATTTTTGCCTGTATTGTCATAGTAAGGTTCACTACATTATCGTTGTGAGTTACTTTGTTGGCGTCTCACTAGTGATTCATGTAATGCATCGCACGAGTATAAAGATTGCAACATAGCACAGCGCTAACAACTTGTTAGTATTGCCTGCAAATATTGGACCCTGACTTTATTGGCTCACTTTTTGTAAGTTCGAAGAGAACATTCACTCTATGTCGTAGTTAAGTATAGATTAATCGAAATGGAACTCTCAGCTTCAATATGGAGTTGAAATCCTATTTAATATTAATCAATATGTCAGATATTATATTTTGATGAAAAATAAAATAGTGTTACCTATTTCAAATATGTAGGTATGTACTAGAAAATGAATGAAACAATCTTATTGGTATACGGAACCGTTCTTGAACAGTTACTAAAAAATCGTCGAACTTTAAAAGCCATTTTAATGGGCTCACAAAGTTTTAAACTAATAGGTCAAAGGTAACACAAGTAGGTACGTAAGTTATCCAATAAAATAAGTTATTTAATTTTCCTTGGAAAATACATCAATGTTAAAGAGTGGAAGCAGAATCCGAAACGAAAGGCTCCTTCAAACAGGCACGATCGACAACACGCGACGAGAATCGCACGCGACTTAAAGGCACCGCTCGTCGCGCGATACGCGGTGCCTTTGTGTGACGTGCGATTCTCGTAGCGTGTCGCGCCTGTTTGTAGGAGCCTTAATGAGAGTAGTAAAAGTAAGTCTTACCTACAAAGAATGGCAAACACTGGAAAATTTTCAATTTACTTTGTACCTAATCCATATTAATGCCATATGTTCATGTGTAATACATTTATCATTTTATCTCACTTCAAGAGTAACGAGAGTAGGGTAAGACGTATGTTCTGTTTACTAGCATATATGTAATGTTAAATAAACAAAGGGGCATAAAAAGGATGTGATATACAACGTGTTTTTTTTTATATACCATACCTGTAGGGTATTAATGAGAACATCATTTTGAACAAGTTTTACGACTTTTACTATGGGATTAACCTGAAATCGCGAAGAAAAAAATCAGCGGTTCCCTACATTTTGACGAGTTTTGCGAACATAAATGTATGGGACAGCTGATTTTTAATTTCACAATTTCAGGTTTGGTCCCATAGTAAAAATTGTTCAAAACGATGGTCTCATTAATACCCTAGAGTTATGGTATATAAACAAAAAATCACGTTGTGTTAAGGTAAAGTCCTAAAAGTCTATTGTTTAAAAATTTCGTATAAACAGCTGTGTCAAAGTTGCTCATGTACAGTACATACTAAAGCCATAGATGACGTCTGTATACAGCGTCCGTTTAGGTCAAGACCTCAATTTTCTACCTAAGCACTTCAGCAACAACACTCATTAGGTGGATAACTAATAAGAATTGAATAGTTATTACCAGTGATTTACCAATCTAGTATATTCTTAATAATTGCGCACATTTGTTTCGCAGGGGTCAAAATATAGTGCCTTGTGGCACTCCAGAAGAAAACTTTGTTAAGATACGTATTTATAATCTAAAGATCACGATATTTTTCCTTAACATTTTTATTGCTTCTTTCCAACAATGTATCTTTAAATTGGCTTTTTAAACTTTTAATAGTTGTTCTTAAAGCAGGATCTTGGTTTTATTTAGTACTCGTTTCTGCAAGCCTTTGCCAAGACTAAAAAGAACGTATGAACGTATGTTATGTTAGAACTATTTATACAATGTACAGAAATGGTCTATAAAAGCTTGCAGCTTGTAGGTGCAGTTTATAAGATTGAGCACGTTTTCGCATTCCCATCTTTTTTTGTTGTTCTAATAGCTAGAACTGCAGGATTTTTAACATCATTCACAATAAGCGTAAAAGCTTGTCAAGACAGAGCTTCGTCTCGTAGTCAGTCACGTTCCTAACCAAAGTCTTAGTTTTATTAGTTAGTGTTTCAACTAGTTACTTAAAATTGTTGTTTGTAATAAAGGTTTATTCACCGTCATTTTCACGCATACTTAAATAATAGCCTATTATCCTAGCTAATATTATAAATGCGAAAGTGAGTTTGTTTGTTACTCTTTCACGCTCATACGGCTGAACGGATTTGGATCCAATTTGGCACATGGGTAGACCATGACCTGGATTGACACTTTTTATCCCAAAAGTACCCGATAGTGAGATAATTTCCGACTTCCACGCAGAAGAAGCCACGAAAAGCTAGTTATCTATATGGTCAAGGCAATGTCTAAAACGTCTGTAGTTGCAGTACATCTACTCGTATACGTATACAATGTATGTGTTGCCGTCATGTGTACAGTTCGTGTCGGCAGTGGTCTCTGCTATGTGGTGATGCGAGAAGCAAAACCACCTTCTTTGTTTGAGTTTGGTTTGAATGTCCGACGTCTTGGGTAAAAACCATTTATACCCAAGACGCGACGTCTCAAGCAGGCAAGTTAGTCTAAGTGCATTGTTTTATGTATCTTATCCTTGCTCTCTTTTCCCTTAACAGATGAGTTGAATATCAAATGAATGTAGGTACCTAGCGCAATACTAGCATCGCGCTAGGTACGTTAATTTAGGCAGGCTGATAGAGTAGTCATGTGTCTATTTAAATATGTTTTTGCCTTATTATTAGCAACTCCAAGTGTTCATTCACGCTCGGGGTTTGTTTTTTTTTTTTCGAAATACTGATGATGTTTTCTCGCATATTTTTTGCTATCAACACAACTGATTCTTCGGTATTTTTTTTATAGTTTATCGTGAGAAGGAAAACAATTTCTTGTCGCTAGTAATGCGTTTTTGTTTAATTGAGGTCACTTTGATTTCACAAAACGCTGCTTATAGAGCCAAACTTCCAATTTCCAAATTAGGGCGCTCCTCCACATACCTGTTTAATTATAATTTGTCACTGAATTTAATAGTTCAGAGAAAATAATAAGTAGAATATTTATTTGACTAGACCCAATTACTCATGCCCTCAATATTTAATGAGTGCAAATATTTATTGGAAGTAAATAAATACACTTGTGTTGCAATATCAGTGGCCTATTAAAACAATGTTGGATTCTAATCGTTCGACCTACTTTTACGACGAAGGAAGGAAAATATAGAAACTTACTCTGAAATGTATGGAACAGAATAAATGTTTCGTTTTAAATAGTAGAACATATACATGATATTTATAAATAAGTTTTATCAGCAAATAATCTAGGATAACGTTGGAATTACTTTGATAAGATCATTCATGATAATAAATTGTCATATCAACTTTCTTCAGCTGCTATCTCTGAAGATAATTTTCAAGTTAAGAAGAACGTGACCTAGTACCTTAATTAAATCCTACTTCCTACTAATATTATAAATGCGAAAGTTTGTGAGGATGGATGGATGTTTGTTACTCTTTCACGCAAAAACTACTGTACGGGTTTTGATGAAATTTGGCACACAGACACATTATAAACTGGATTAACACATAGTTTTATCCCCATATTCCTACGGGTTCGAGACTTACGCGGGCGAAACCGCGGGGCGTTGCTAGTATTTATATAAATGTATAATATATGAGCCATCAAGAGCGTTTCTTCTGCAGTCTGTGACCAAAGCTTGTTGTTTTAAAAAGTGGTGTGTCCAGATTTCACCAAGCGAATTCAAGAGTGCGTTGTATGCAAATTGTCGATAACTACACGCCAATGCGGAGGCGTTGCTTTTGCAATGACATTTTTATCACCCCGCCCAATGCACTCGTGCTGTATTACTTTCACCAGACCTTTTACTTCGATACCAATCATACTTTTATTTACAATAATTTTGTGAATAAAGTAAAATTATTGTGCAATAACTACACAACACTAAAATTGTTCAACGTCAGCCTGACTAGCAAAGTAGGAACACAGTGGAGACCAGTAACTGGTGTTATTTATTGACATTATAACCACACACACATAGGTTCTTGGGGAGATGTAATACCCCTTAATCTTAATTGACATATTACGTCTGTCCATTGCCGACTCGGCCTAGAGTGTGATGACTTGTAATTTCGTTGTGAAAAGACTCGTACACGTGCAAAACATACATATATTTCCAGTGACGCTACGTCTCTGTAAAAGTTGAAGGTCATTTAAGGTACTTTACTACGCTGTTAAAATAATGTTTGCGGCTTGGATATTAAGATAAGGATGCCAACGTTTGAGTTTTTATTTTCTTAACATTTCTTACCTACTAAGTAACCATTTTAGAAGGTCTCGTACCAATATTTATGTTTAATTAGGGTTCCGTACCAAAATGGTAAAAAGGAACCCTTATGGTGCGACTCTGTCTGTCTGTCTGTCACAAGATCTACTAATGCTATCAACTTGAATTTTGGAATAGTTTTAGATGACGTTTGCCCACCTATTTTGCAAATAAAACAGAAATATATATATTTTTTTTTTTTGCAACAGGGACTGAAAGGGGGTCTTAAAAATTCGAAGTGCGGCTACTAGGGCATGTGGGGTATCATATGAAAGAGCCCTGTTTCAAACATTATTTATTTTTTGGCCACATAGTTTTGGACTTTTGATGAAAAATGTAAATAAAAATACCGTTCGCCCCCTTATCTCCGAAGTTTGCATAAAGAAAAATCTGAAATGTGTGATAGAAGTTTATGTAAAGATTACAGGAAAAATAAAACAATGTCTGCAAATAGCAAACTTTCTTATACATGACTAGCAGCGCCTCGCGGTTTCACCTGCGTAAGTCTCGAACCCGTAGAAATATCGTGATAAAAAGTATTCTATATGTTAATCCAGGTTATAAACTACCTGTATGCCAAATTTCATGAATATCCGTTCAGTAGTTTTTGCGTGAAAGAGTAACAAACATCCATCCATCCTCACAAACTTTCGCATTTTAATATTAGTAGGATAGAAAGTGGTAAGTAGGATAAGTAGGAAGTAGGATGGTACGGAACCCTCGGTGCGCGAGTCCGACTCGCTCTTGACCGGTTTATTTTGTCACCGAGTGCATTAACCTGCTTTGAGCATACCCTTGCCAGTTGCCACATCTATAATCTACTCGATGTCTGAATTGATTTTGCCTTCAAATGTGACATCTGTTTCATCACAGCTGATGCTTGTTAAATGATTACAGGGTAGCGTTTCGTTTCTTCATTTACACGTTCCACTTTGTCCAATAAGCGGAGGTGAGCAGTGTCAAATTGGTGGTACTAGTGATTCGTTGGCAGCGACCTTGCCCGATACCCTCATTCGCATCGAGCACGCAGTTGCTCGGCAAAGTGCGTTACGCAGATGATTTCAACTTTGAACATAATAATATGTATATTTTTTATGTGCGCATATTTGTCACCACTTAAAAGTTATTGGCAATCAGATTGTTACTGTAGTCTGGTCGGCACGGTTCTCTGTAGACGTAACATCTCAACAGAATAGCAATGATCAATTGGAGAGCTTCTTCTCACTTAAGTATACAGTTTATTGAGATGTTTATCCTCGTGGAGTCTATTCATATTCTACGGTCGATTAGCGAGCCTCTTGACCGCCATGCTACCTGCGATGGCTTTGGCACGGAGCGCCGACTATGAGATCAACAATGTCAAGGCACGGTTATGTCAGTGTTGTGCAATGCACTCGCACACACAACACCTTTGGTGCACTGGGAGGCCAGTTATCACAAAAATACACCAACCTTTTTGTATGCTACGGTCCAAAGTGCGATGCAATTGCGTGCAGTACATTATAATTGCAAATGGTCAGTTTTAAAGTAAGCGGTCATGTGTGTCGTTGTAAATTTTTCTCCACCGCATCCCGATTTGTTCTTGTTGTTGATCGTTACATATTAATCTTTTTCCACGAAAGGCCATTATGTTTTTGTTACACAGATACTTGTAAAGGGCCTGTCATGATTTATGCGCTTGCTGGTGAATGTATTTTACACAATTTAAAATATTTATTGTTACCGTATCAATACTTCCAAGAACGTTGTTATTAACGCGTGACGTAGGTATTCATACAATTTTCAACACCTTCAGCGACGCTGCCACATTCGTGTCATGAGTGTATCTATTGTGGCTTAGAATTTTGAACTACTGCTTATTTATACTTATGAAGATTGCCAATTGTATGTAAATGTTTTATTAAAAACGAAGTGGTAAAGGTCGGCAGCCGCGTCCATTATGTCGAGCGCGTAGAGGGCAGTAAGTCAGTATATCTCAGACAGCTCTCCGCCCCGGGGTGTCCGGTGTCCGAGCCTGGTTTATGCAGACACACCTACTCGGAAGATTTGCTTCACACGACTGTCTCCACAACTGAAATATTACCCTTAATCAGACTTTCGTTTATTTCGCATTTATTTTTATCGGATTTCGATTTCGATGCCTTGTTGCGCTGTTTTATTTCTGAGATCATCTCAATATACTGTTTATTATTTTGTTTCAGCTTTGCCATTGGTTCTTTATTTATATTAAAGATAATCTTTCTCGCAAATTTATCAATTTGGACATCGCTGATTATAAATGTCCATGTCGCATCACAAAGTCTGGAGTGGCCATTGGTTGAGTGCTCGTTGGAAATATTAGTGTCACTGAACTTTGCAGTTATCACGTTGCAAATCTCGGTATTGGTTACGTTACGAGTAATTACGGCCGGTGTACTTATTTGTTCATATAAATCATTTATCTCATAGACACTTAACAGCTGCTGTTGAAAATTAATACACGTATTAAGTTGAATTTGATTTGCAAATAGTCTTAGTGGCAGACACGTTACTAGGTTCTTAAGCGTTATTATGTATCATTGGATCGGCCTTAAGGACTGCTGAATTAAAATAACTGGAACTTGCTCGTAGGTATCTAAACCGAACGTACCGAATTAATATGGATTTTTAATGCTAAGATATCCTTAATATCCTTAATAAAAACATTCCCTATAAAGAGAACGCAGCGCTAAGAGGCTCATTGGCGACGTAAAACTGGTGGATGCCAAGCTTCATAGCTTGGCTCATCGCCGCAAGGTTGCCTGCTTGTCGGTCTTCTACAGATTGTACTTCGGAGAGTGTGCCCGAGAACTCCACGACCTCATTCCACCGGTCCCCTCCTACCATCGGACATCTAGACGCACTGCCAGTTACCATTCCTACCTGGTTGCTATTCCACCAATTCGCACTAAGCGCTTCGAAATGTCTTTTATAATGCGCACAGCAAAGGAGTGGAACTCACTACCTGCGTCTGTGTTTCCGAACGCATACTAGGTACCCTAATCTCTTCAAAGTGATAGTGAACAGGCTTCTTCTGGGTAAGCTCACTCCATCTTCGACTTTGTCTTTGTCACCTCTGACCTAGACTAGAGTCAAGAGCAAACCCATCACAAATAAAAAAAAAGATGAGTTACGTGCGCTAATTACAGGTTGTTCTCGAAAAACCACTGTACCGTGGCAGCACGTTTTGATTATTTGTTTTGCCAGTAATTCCTCATCGGTTACTCTGTTCCGTAATTATCCGGTTAGCTTAGTGCACAGACATGAATCTCGTTAATTAATACTGCCGCCGTAAGGAAAAAGGACGTTTCCACAGAAATAATGAAATGGAGAAAAAAAATATTTTGTCTTATTTAAAATACAAAATCCAAAGGCAGATGCGGCTTTTAATAGTAAGGATTATTATAGGTTTTCGTTAAGTTTACGCTAATATATAAATACTGGTAGATGCGTCTTTTTTTAAATGTCAGATATATCTTTTTACCTTATGACAGTAGAATAGCCTGTGGGCAGAATCAGGTTTAATTGAATTAAGACCCCAACAAATTTTGCTATTAATACTCACCTTAGCACATGTTTACTTTCGGTACCTACTACAAGCAACCGGTTCTGTCTAGCGTTGAAAATGCCGAAAAAAAAAACTTTTTTTTCTTTCACGACAAAAACAAATTGCGGCCCCTTTACAATACCCCGCATCCCGCACCCCCCCAACCCCCTATTCTAAGTACGTATTTGAAAAAAAAAAAACAACGAAATGTTCCCCGTTTATTTCATATTTTTTGTGGTTTTTTTCGGTTTTATTGGAAAAAACATGCACTGGCAAATTTTCTTTAAACTTTCGAATAAAATATTCAAAAAACAACGGAATTCGAAAGATACGGGAATTTTCCTTGTTTTTTTCAACGCTAGGTTCTGTCTGATAAACCTGTGAATTCTGAATTGTCCATAAAGTGTAGTGGCGTTTGTAGTTTCATAGCTGCAAGACATTTAGCGCTCGTAATGAAATGTTCCTCTTTCATTAATTGTATTGTTATGTATCTGTGCGGAATATTGAAATAACTGCATTAGAATACAAATTACTTAGAATATATATTATAACACAGGAGAAGCCTTACGAACACTCCCTCTGTCAAAAAGTACAAGTACACGTTCTAGTACGTACTTTCAAATCGATCTAACTCACGTTAAACGTTTTCGAGACGTTTTGCGACTAACAGTTTTTGTCTAGGGGACATTTAGTCTGGTTTTTATGCCAATTAAATCTATGACTATGACAAAAAAAAAACACATCATTCCAAATTCGAAATTACCTCCACATTTTTTTACGAGCAAAATTAAAATATTCTGTTTCACTGAAAAATGAATTTACAACGAGAACATTTTCGCGCGATGATTTTGTACGATTTCAAATGTCGACTAAAACCAGAAGAATCTTTTGAAAGACTTCGAATGGCGTTCATAGACAAAAGCCCTTCTAAAGCGACTGTTTTCCGCTGGTTCAACGAGTTTAAGCGTGGTCGAGTAACGTTGGCAAACAAAGAAAGAAGTGGCCGCCCTACGGCGGCTGTTACAGAAGAAAACGTGCTGGCTGTGAAAATTTTAATTCAGGAGAATGGGCGAATTACTGCAGATGGGATCGGGAAGTGTGCATGAAATTCTGCATCTTCGGGTAGGGATGATAGTTTCACGCCGGGTACCGCACAATCTAACGCAGGCTTAGAAGGAGGTTCGGGCAGAATGGTGTCGAGACATGATAGCTAAATTTGAAGCAGGCTCGTTCGTCTCGGCGTGTTTACGATAACATGGATTTATCAGTATGATCCAGAAACGAAGCGTCTGTCCACAGTGTAGCTGTTTCAAAATGAACCTATGCCTACCAATCTGAAGCGAGTGAGAAGTGAGGGAGCATTAATGCTGAATGGTATGTTACCAAATGTTTGCCAGAAGTTTTTACTGCTGCAAGCAACAAGCGACCGAACACCGGTCTCCGTGGGCTGCTGCTTCACCACGACAACGCGCCGGCTCACTTGGCGCTAAAAACAAGGGACTTTCTGGACAGGACACCGGTCAAACTTACAGGTCATCCTCCTTACAGTCCTGTTTTCACTCCGTGCGACTGTTTTTGTTCCCCGAAATAACTCAAGGAAAAACAGTTTTCATCACCGGAAGATGCACTGGCTGCATTTGAGAAGGGGATTGAAGGGGTGTCTGACGCGGACTGAAAAATGTGTTATGAAAATTGATTTAAACGTATGAAACTCTATATAGTAGATGCCAATGAAGAGTTATTTAAAAGATATATTAAAAAAAATTATAACCTGTAGTATATTTTTTTCTAGTATCGCAAAACTTTCTGAGTGCCCTATGTATGAGTGTGTGTGCGTGCGATTATTTATTGTACCTTTGCTTTTCTTTTTTTTTACTTTTTATCCGACATAGTTGTCGTTTTCATGGTTTTCGACGGCGTTGACAACGATTATGGGGGTCAAAAACAAAATTCAAGACGGCGCCTCCAAATATTTGTTCACCATGAGTGTCGTTTTCAAGAGTTCTTCGGGCCAAAATGAAGTGAACTCGTTCCCAAATTTCGATCAAGGATTGTGCAACGACAAAACTCTAGCATATCTAAAAAACAAGGGTTATTTAGTCTACGCTTCTGAAAGCGTAATTTCTTTATGTCAAGTGTGTTTATGTTTAAAAGTTAATAATGCTTGAATTCGATGACCCCACAAAAACTAAATATACCACCACCTATGTCGTAACAAGGTCTCTGCGGAATCTTGTTGGGAAAACATTGTTCTCCGACATTGTTGTTGTATACCCACGTCTTGAATAATCATGAGGTAGAACTAGCTAAAGCCGTGATGACCAAATATACAGGCATAAAAATTGCGTCCTTTACAAAAAAAAAAAAATGTCTTCGCCATATTTATAGTCCGCGCGCGAGCTCCGAGGTATCGGGGGCTGAGGAAGCGGGTGGTTTTCAAGCACATACTATCTTCATATAATTATTTCATAATTAATTAGATGATTGGCGCGCGGAGGCGAAGGATGTGTTGAATTTTAAATAATTCCATGAGAATAGTATGTGCTTGAAAACCGCCCGCTTCCTCAGCCCCCGATTCCTAGGAGCTCGCGCGCGGACTGTACTCCAAATTGAATCATTTTAAAAATCTATTAATTCTTGGTACAATAACATAAAAATATTGTTACTTTTATTTAACAGTTGTTATTATTAAAATTTTACTATTTATGCATCAGCTGACATATTTCGTGGATTCAAGCAAAATTTCGAATGAATATCGATATCGATAAAAAAAATTCGACGGTACGGACTTCTCTTTCCGGGCGAGCCGTTTTTGTTATTTTTTTTTTATGTAGTAGCTACCGCGTCCCCCGCCAAATGTGACAAACTTTTTTGTTCAGAATATTACGCGTATGGCTCCTCCAACGTTATATACTCTAAGAAAAATTTGCTTACTATGCTCAATATATCAGCAGCTCTAAGAATTTTTACGCAATATTGAAATGGCGGTGCTTGGGGGAGGCCTATGTCTAGCAGTTGACGTCTTCCGGCTAAAATGATGATGATGATGATATTGAAATGTAATAGTTTTATAGTTCTGTTTCATTCATCTGAAGCTATCGACGTAGAATATATTAAAGGCAATATAATTAATATAATGAAAACATATTTGAAATACCTGTGCTAACAATTGTAACCCGTCAGAACCAGTTGTTGGTGCATCTGCTTTCCATGTAAAACGATCAATATTTGTATGCGTAAGAAGTGTATGTCCTTTGTCTGAAAGCTATGTTGCCACAAACTGGTAGGGCCATCGTTGGGACTCTGGAACCTAAACATAAACAGGTACTTGGACATTGAGCGTAGTATAATTATTGTCAGCGTTTGACTTATCAGATTCAGTTCGTCAGCAACCCTTTAAATGGCATAATAATTTATCTAGACTAGGTCTAGGTCCTTGCACAGATTTATAATGAAGTTTCTCCGCTGGTAACCACTGTATTTCTCATTCGTGCCTGCCACCGTCATTGTAAATTGTACCTTACGTTATTATACTGGGTTTGAAATGGAGATTAATGTCGAGTGCACAGTGTCATCGACAACAGGTATCTGCTCACTTACCTTGACCGCGCACGTTGTCCTCTCACTTATAGAATGATCATAGACGTCTTCGATGCGCCTGCGCCATTAGCGTGCACCCTGTATCGTGATCCTCAGTCTTCTCATATTTTTGACCTTCCTCTAAATTAGATATTTTTTCTCCAACAACAATATTTTTTCCTAGAATTTTCACCATATCCATTATTTGTTATTCATCACAGTAATCATGAAAGATTTATGATACCTCCCTTTGTGTACTCTCTTTAACTTTTTAATTTTATACCATTCTCGGTTTGTATGAATTTTAAAATGTATGTATGAGACCGTGACTTTGTTTTTTACCGAAAAGACACAGCGAACTGTATCTTTTTGTGTTGAAGATGAATTTTGATGCGGGTTGACGTTGAATTTGTTCTTTGGTGGTTCATTTTGTCGTGTCACTGAATCATAAGTGAGGACACGGTGTTGAGCAACTTTTTGTCTCCTTCCTAAAACGCGTTCAGTTTATCTGATTTCCACACGAATATTTAATTTCAATATGAGCGGTTTATAAGTGTTGCGTTGATACTATAGTTTATATTCAATTTATGCCAATAGATAGTCCGGCGCTCGCCATATTCATATGATTCACTGCTACTCAATCACGATGGGAGATTAAATAAATCGTCAGTCGCCGTCCTCGTTTCGTCGATGTGATTGTATGTGCGTGCGGGGTTGACTTTCATACAATATTGCCGCCAATTAGATCGTGGCGTCACAGAACGCTGCCTAGGACAGTCGAGTTCACTTTACTGAGATATCGATTTCGTATGAGTATATGAATTAATTTTGTTAAGAAGTTTTTGTTTCCACATGCTGTTTAGTTGAGAACATTTTGCCTCATTCGTTTTACCGCATGACACGCTGTTGGTTTGTTAACGTCGTGTCAGTCAGAAAATATTTTAATATTACAAGGTGTGGTGCACAAGTGAACATAAATTTTAAATTTGGCTGCATATCAAAGACAGACAATTCTTCTCAGAAATAAGATATGTTTAAAACGTTTTATTACAAAGGTCGAGCAGTACTGGCATTTGAGATAAATAGGGCATTTTAGATGATGTTGGTGCAGCAGTATCCCGCTTCACAAGTAATATACCTATCTGCTGTATCCCGTTATCACTAGAGCGATAGCACTTGGTCGATAGCTCGACCATTGCACAAGTTCGTGAGTTTATCTCGGAATGCAGTTTACTGTGCACTTCATTTGGCATCAGACGTGAAAAAAATGGGTCGTTTATGTCACCCCTAAAAAACAATATATCACTTTAAAACGTTAGCTTAGCAATTAGTAGTATCAGTAAAATAGTTTTCCTGCTGGAACTGGTCGGTGTAGTGCAATAGTGCGTCGTGGTCGGTGTCGCCGGTGGTCATCGGCCCCCATTGGTGAGTTTCGCAAGTCCAGTTAACCGTATGAGTCGATCACATTAATATTCTACGGTTGATTTTATTGCGAACCTAGCGTTTGCATCCACGTCTGAAGGTATTGATTTTATAATATTTTAATCGACTATATTAATTGTGTGTACCTAAAATAAAAATTCGATATAAGCACACCTCGATTAATTTATATTTAAATTCACTTGAATGTAAATCGTTCGGGAGAGCAATGAGACAAAGACATTCCGTAGTGTCGAGACGAGAGGGAATCTTCAGTGAAGGGCGGCGCGCAGACGGCTTTCACCGTGTGTAAATGCGTGCCGTACAAAAAACGGATAGACGGCCAATAAAAACCCTGTGTAGAGAGAATCCGAGGGGCGGGCTCGCGGGTGCAGCGCGCTGCGCCAGTAATTGCATGTTGCAGTCGGTCTCCGCCGCGCTGGGTGCGCGCACGCAGCCTCCTCCATCCCTCGTTCGCACTCGGGTGAACGACTCCCCAATAAAGTATGCGTACGACTCATCACCGCCACACCGTGCCCGCTCCTTGTTTTCGCGATCGTTGATCAATCTGTATGTTTTGGTCCCGTTAGCCGGAAGCGTCGTCGCCGGCACTGGCGTTTAGCGTGCGTTTCGTTTTCGCTCGGCCGGTCACATACACTTGATAGGATAGGGGTTGTGTAATATTCGCGTCAGTAACCGCTTAGACGTGACGACCATGACGTGAGTTTATCTAGGTTTAATATTTAGGTTTCACGTCAAATAAAGTTTATTTTTACTGGTTGTAAATAGTTGTTTCTGTATTGTCGCAGGGTGAACGTTGTCGCTACAGTATCATCAGCGGGTGGGGAGGCGGGTCCCCCGGGCCCGGCGGCCGAGGACGCCGAAATGAAAGGCGTCGAAGCCACACCAGAAGAACAGGAACGGCTAGCGACAGGAAACAACAATGGATCACTCGACTGCAAGCACACGGCGGCGCACCCGCAGCCGATCCGCGAGCGCTCCGTATTCGCATCCACGCGAGTCTTCATGCTGGTGTTCCTGTCGGGCTGGGTGCTGCAGGGCATGTTTCTCACGTACTTTGTTAGTGTGACGACCACAGTAGAAAAGCTGTTCAAAGTAGAGTCAAAGACGACGGGAACATTACTAGCAGCGACAGAGATCGGTCAGATATGCACGGCGCTGTTCCTGACGTACCTGGCGGGGCGGGGGCACCGGCCACGCTGGATCGCGTGCATGATGCTGGTGCTGGCGGTGGGCGTGGTCGGCTGCGTGGTGCCGCACCTGCTGTACGGCACGCGGCTGCTGGACGTGCACATGGACGACCACCCCGCTGGCGCCGCGCCCGTTTGCTACTCCTCCCAGAACTCCTCCGTTCTGTGTGACGACACGCATAAGAAGAGCTCCACGACGCGCTCGTCTATCACGGCGGTCGTCATCCCGTGGCTGTTCATCTGCCTGCTAGTGGTGGGAGTGGGACAGACCGGAATCGCGACGTTGGGTATCCCCTACGTAGACGACAACGTCGGCAGCAAGCAGTCGCCACTTTACATGGGTGAGTGAATATTTATTGTGATTGATGTTTATTACCTGTAGTTTAATTGTATGAAGTAAGGCGCAGGCGCGCCGGAGAATCACTGGGGCGTGTCCCCTAAACACAAGCTTGATGGTCGCTTAAATAAATTCGGTGGATCGATTAAGATGGTCGATTGTTTGCGTTTTGCGAGTACTGGTAATAAAATGGGCGCATAAAAGTGTATAAATCATAGCCGCCGCCCACGGCCCGCCTACAACGTACTCTGCCGGCCGCCCTCTGATGCGTTGCGTAATTAACAATCGACTTGAGTGCATCCCGCACTCTCATTAATTGCAATTTTGTACAAAACATCCTTTTGCAATATTCATGTTCATTTTAACTGTGCATTCTTCATGCAGAGTAACGGCCTGTCCAGTTTTTCAGTACCAGTTCTGTGCCGAGAGTATAGAAGTAAATAAAATTTTATTGTTCGATTTGTGATGTAAGCAATACTATAAAGCAATTCGTTTCGAGCATTTCGCTTCGATTTTACGCCGGATCATGTATATAAGCTCAGAAACTCAAGTCGAACTTATAGCAGGGTTAGTATAAAATGCATAAAAAACTCAAACAATGGTGTTTGGGTGTCGCGTACAGTTGTGTATTGTTGTGTCTGCGACGTATCTAACGTACAGTTGTGCAGAGGTGTAGCTGTGTAGTGATACGTGTGTATTGTTGTGTCTGCGACGTATCTAACGTACAGTTGTGCAGAGGTGTAGCTGTGTAGTGATACGTGTGTATTGTTGTGTCTGCGACGTATCTAACGTACGGTTGTGCAGAGGTGTAGCTGTGTAGTGATACGTGTGTATTGTTGTGTCAGCGACGTATCTAACGTACAGTTGTGCAGAGGTGTAGCTGTGTAGTGATACGTGTGTATTATTGTGTCAGCGACGTATCTAACGTACAGTTGTGCAGAGGTGTAGCTGTGTAGCGATACGTGTGTATTGTTGTGTCTGCGACGTATCTAACGTACGGTTGTGCAGAGGTGTAGCTGTGTAGCGATACGTGTGTATTGTTGTGTCTGCGACGTATCTAACGTACAGTTGTGCAGAGGTGTAGCTGTGTAGCGATACGTGTGTATTGTTGTGTCTGCGACGTATCTAACGTACAGTTGTGCAGAGGTGTAGCTGTGTAGCGATACGTGTGTATTGTTGTGTCTGCGACGTATCTAACGTACGGTTGTGCAGAGGTGTAGCTGTGTAGCGATACGTGTGTATTGTTGTGTCTGCGACGTATCTAACGTACGGTTGTGCAGAGGTGTATCTGTGTAGCGATACGTGTGTATTGTTGTGTCTGCGACGTATCTAACGTACAGTTGTGCAGAGGTGTAGCTGTGTAGCGATACGCGTGTATTGTTGTGTCTGCGACGTATCTAACGTACAGTTGTGCAGAGGTGTAGCTGTGTAGTGATACGTGTGTATTGTTGCGTCTGCGACGTATCTAACGTACAGTTGTGCAGAGGTGTAGCTGTGTAGTGATATGTGTGTATTGTTGCGTCTGCGACGTATCTAACGTACAGTTGTGCAGAGGTGTAGCTGTGTAGCGATACGTGTGTATTGTTGTGTCTGCGACGTATCTAACGTACGGTTGTGCAGAGGTGTAGCTGTGTAGCGATACGTGTGTATTGTTGTGTCTGCGACGTATCTAACGTACAGTTGTGCAGAGGTGTAGCTGTGTAGCGATACGTGTGTATTGTTGTGTCTGCGACGTATCTAACGTACGGTTGTGCAGAGGTGTAGCTGTGTAGCGATACGTGTGTATTGTTGTGTCTGCGACGTATCTAACGTACGGTTGTGCAGAGGTGTAGCTGTGTAGCGATACGTGTGTATTGTCGTGTCTGCGACGTATCTAACGTACAGTTGTGCAGAGGTGTAGCTGTGTAGCGATACGTGTGTATTGTTATGTCTGCGACGTATCTAACGTACAGTTGTGCAGAGGTGTAGCTGTGTAGTGATACGTGTGTATTGTTGCGTCTGCGACGTATCTAACGTACAGTTGTGCAGAGGTGTAGCTGTGTAGTGATATGTGTGTATTGTTGCGTCTGCGACGTATCTAACGTACAGTTGTGCAGAGGTGTAGCTGTGTAGTGATACGTGTGTATTGTTGTGTCAGCGACGTATCTAACGTACAGTTGTGCAGAGGTGTAGCTGTGTAGTGATACGTGTGTATTGTTGCGTCTGCGACGTATCTAAAGTACAGTTGTGCAGAGGTGTAGCTGTGTAGTGATACGTGTGTATTGTTGCGTCTGCGACGAATCTAACGTACAGTTGTGCAGAGGTGTAGCTGTGTAGTGATACGTGTGTATTGTTGCGTCTGCGACGTATCTAACGTACAGTTGTGCAGAGGTGTAGCTGTGTAGTGATACGTGTGTATTGTTGCGTCTGCGACGTATCTAACGTACAGTTGTGCAGAGGTGTAGCTGTGTAGTGATACGTGTGTATTGTTGCGTCTGCGACGTATCTAACGTACAGTTGTGCAGAGGTGTAGCTGTGTAGTGATACGTGTGTATTGTTGCGTCTGCGACGTATCTAACGTACAGTTGTGCAGAGGTGTAGCTGTGTAGTTTTACGTGCATATTGTTGTGTCTGCGACGTATCTAACGCGTCCACTACACCACTACCATAACATTGGGACTATGCTCTACAGTATGCGACTAGCGGAGGTTGACTGAAGTTATTTGAGTGAGTGGTGCAAGGGATTGCTTTATTGAATTGAAAACTGCTTTAGGAGCACTTTGCGCTCTTTCTGAACGAATCACAATCGTCGTCGTGTGGTTTTTCTTCTCTTCTTTTTTATCTTTGTATAAGCCGTATACCTGATGTTATTTCCCATCGGCAATAATGACAAACTTCCATCCATACAATCTTTCATGAATTTTCACATATCCATCCTTGTAAAGAATTAGTGCTCACCATCCTTATAAAGAACTCCTATGCAAAATGTCATGCTTACACTGTTCCGGCAGTTTAGGCTGTCCATTGTCTGTCATATTCTGTGATATTCATGAATTTAATTTTTTTATAAAGTCAGAGTACGGCATAGTAGCGTATGCGTCCACAATGTCGCCTCGAGCTGAAACATAATATATGGACCAGACTCTCTCTACTGTCCCCGGTCCTTGATAAACAATGGTTGCTGTGTGTGACCAACGAATATACCACTATTAAACACTATTAAAAGTTAAACGATAAAGAATCATTAATTTGCCTCAAGTGTAAATTTGAAGTATAATAGAAAAGGGACGGAAGTGTGTAACAGGAAGCGCGTGCTATTTGATTTGACCAATGAACGCGCACGGTGCTAGAGTTGGCCGTCAGATGGTACCAACCCATATTTCGAGACGTTTTGCTACTGTCAGCCATCAGCTATGCGCTACATAAATCTGATCATAAGTAGATTAAAAACGTTGGTACCTGTTGTAAGCTTATTTAATGCTTCTACATATATAAAAAAATCGTAGAAATAGAATTCAAAACTGTACTAAATATAAGGATATGAAAACACGTAAACACAAATTACCTTGGGTTATGACTTGAATTTGTTTTCTTAAAATGCTTACGTATTAATTTACTTACCAGACTAGAATCCTTTACAAATCCTTATAAGAATAACTGGTAAGCATACACAATAATGCAAAAACAATAAAAATATGATAAACACTACCAACAAAAATAACACTGACGTAACAAACAACTCACAGATAAGAAAAATATATTTTTAATTTTTTTGCTTTTTGGATTGAACTGTTGCCGTACCTTAAAACGTTGCTTATTTGATATGAAACTAGATAGTACATTTGCCATAGAGAAATAACTATTCGAATACCTGAATAATTTTTTTCAAGATATAATGTTAATATTACCAAGGTGAGATGTCAGATGTCACACGTCATATGCGACTACTGTAAGTGTGCGTCCACAGTGAATGCGCGGTGACTAGGGCCTATGGCGGGCGGGCGCGACAGCAGGGTCGTGCGGGTGGCCACAGTGACTGACAGTGATGTGCGAGCTGTTGTAGCGCTTAAGAGCTCCTTCACACTAGCGTTTGTCCAGCGTAGGCGTTCGATAAACATATGCGCAGCGCAGACGCCGCGACTATCCGGCGCAGCTGTCGCGTTGTCGCGGCGTCAGTGTTAGGGTAAATAAATATGCTGCGTTAGCGCCGCAGGTACGCGACGCATACGCCGCGTTACTACGGAGTCATGTATAATTGTGTGACGTCTGCGCCGCGTTAGCGCAGCGTTCAATGGACTGCAGAGGAAACGCTGCAACAACGCGACGCCTGCGCCGCGTTGTCGCGGCGTCTGCGCTGCGCATACGTTTATCGAACGCCTACGCTGGACAAACGACATATTTGAGGTGTTACAAACCATGAACGAGGATTTGGTATTTTTACTAGATAGCCCGTCTCAACATTTGACTACATCCCGAGTAAAATATCACCTAAAATAACCAGAGAAATTACAAACTTTATTTTATTTTGCTCCATAATTTTCTTGTTATTGTGCGATTACTGTTGTGTGGATGTTTACTTGGCCATATAGTTGGTTTAGATTGAATCGCATTTATAAATACTTCAGTATTTACCGCCATTTTACAATAAAAAATGTTTGCTGTGAAGCGTTTACGCCGAGTGACAAGACTGAACTGGAGGCCCGTAGTGCGGCAATAACGCGCGGATAGGAACGTTTGGAAACTACCTACGCGCGCTATCCCGCTCGTGCCCCTTAGTCACTACACTATGGTCGCAAACGGCGGTTTCATATGTTTGATACTTCGCGCCCGTCGTCGCAACCGCGCTAGGCTCGCAATGTGGATGCACACTAAGGTTCGCTCTTTTCTTATTTTGTAACTTTTTGAGGGTTCTATTTCCACTGCACAATTTTCACTCTACTGCAAGTCTGCCATGAAAAAATCTGTTCCCCTAGCAAACAAAACTTGTTAAATCGAATTCATTTCTCATGCATTTTTGTAAAATATGTAATTAATTAATTTAATGTTGTTGATTTAATTTTGTTATGTTTACCTTCGACATTTCATAATGCTCATTTAAATTTTTATATCGTCTTACTCGTATATTTGATTCACATCTTGACTTTGAAGGTAGACTGTAGGATAAAAACAAATATGTGGAGTGACGAGTATATTATGTTAAAAATACCACGTTAGCCTACAATATTGTGGAATTACTTAATACTGTTTTGACTAGCTTTATTAAAAACAACGGAAGTTTATAGTTTTTGCACTTTGTTGTAGCGAGAGAGAGAGAGAGCGAGGGGGGAGGGAGAGAGAGAGAAAGGGGGGTCCCTAGCCTCGCATAACGGCCTTGCAACGATTTTGTTTGACAAGTATCGGTGACTTTCGTACTAGTATAATATTGGTGCAAAAAATGCTTTTCAGGTTTTCAGTTTTTCAGCATAGACGTCATGTGCTGTGGTCTTGGGCTAAGGAGCAACGATCTCGTCTACCCGTGCGTGTCTTCTTTTACACCAGGAGAACGAGTTATATCCTCTCCTGTTTATAGGAACATCATCTGTGTGTAATTTATTTAAGTGCCTTTTAAGCATAGTTTGTGTGTACTACCTTTTGTTAGTTCTTTTATTCCTATAGCGGTAGAGTATTCT
This sequence comes from Dicycla oo, assembly GCA_948252095.1. Lineage (NCBI taxonomy): Eukaryota > Metazoa > Arthropoda > Insecta > Lepidoptera > Noctuidae > Dicycla > Dicycla oo. Next base: position 5,435,923 of record OX411711.1, on the reverse strand, counting down.
TCATCGTCGAGTATTTGGCATGCTCTAGGTATGTATCTAGAACCCGCACTACGGCCCATTCCCTCTCACAGTGACGAGGCCTGTGTCACAGTAGTCAGAACATTACCTAAAGGCTGCTTATGTTATGTTATGTGTGTATCTACATTGCTCACATTTAGTTAAAGACAGTCACCATTAAAGTATCAAGAAACTTACTTTTTTTTCATGATCTTGACTTACCTACCCTTTGCTCGATCTATATCGTATGTAGGTCAGTTACCTTCAAAGTAGTCCAATGTGGCTGTTTCTGCACAAGTAGCTCTGTTCTCGAAATGGGAGCATACTCGTGTTTTTGTTACGACTCTGTCCCGATAATATACATTAATGTTCCATCTAGTGAACTTGCCAATGATTAGATAAACGCAGAATAAGTCCGTTTGTTTTATCTGGGCCAGTCATTACCTATCTGACACTCATTCAATGTATCCTTTCAATTGCGCTGCTCTTATCTCGTATTTTAGTTTCACGATATCTTTACGGCATGCTATATAAAAAGTTAAAGGTTTTATGATTATGTATGACTGTCTGTGTAGGGCGCAATGTCCTTAAAAAATCGATTGCGCAAAGCTAGGGTATACCCTTTTTTTTTTTTGAGTGGGAAATCATCAAATAACTTCTCCCGCTCTGGGTGGAGCGGGAGGGCGTGTCAGACTTCTACTGACTAAAACCCACCCGTGTTCCTTCAGTTGCCTGTGCCAGGGCCACGGTAACTCTTTCGAACAACCCGCAACCCTGGCGGGATACCCTAGCTTTGCGCAATCTATTTTTTGAGGACTTTGTACTTCAACTCAAAAAGTATTTTAAAAGTATTTTTGTTCATTGGTAAGTACTTTAAGAAACCCTAAGTGAATTCCACAGGTTAAATCGTATTAGACACGTTCCAGGTATTATAGTTACATACATAAACTCACGCCTTCTTCTCATGGGGGTAGGCAGAAACTACAGAACGTATTAAATATGTTTTAATGTCGAACTGTGCGCAAATTGATTAAATATTAAGAAACCCATTAAAGTTAGTAAACAGGTAGGTGTATTGTAAGTCCTGACTTACAGTAAGTACGATTTCATACTGTTACTTACTATAAACCCAGAACTTTTAGTTCGTACTAGAGACACTAAAGAAGAGCTTTATACTAGCTTGTATAAAGCTTTCACAAGCGAGTTAGTTATTGGCAACTTGTAGAGACACAGATAATATAGTATTATTGATTATTACTATTTTACAGCCATATAGTTCTACTATCTTTCCTAGGATATACCTAATAAAAGCTCATGTGCGAGCTATAAGCTTCTATTTTAATTGAATTTTGTAAAGCATCAATATTCACCTTTGCTCTTATTGTTTGTTCGTAAGGTAGATAACCTATTAGGAACTTATGTTCTTTAATTATCATTTAGAAGCTGATTTGATTGTTCACTTCACACTTAGATAATTGTAAAACTTGAATATTTCCAGCTACTAACTTTGCTATTCGTGTATTATGACCAAGCGGACTAAATTCAATAGCTATACGCATAGTTAGTGAGACCCAGTTCATACTCGCTGTGAGACAGTGATTAACGAATGCAGTACTCTCAATTAAAGTAATTAATTAATTCAGTAATAATGCAAAATATTCATAATCACTACATGCTAGAACGCGTACGATAAAGGAAACATTATTTAATAGCACGCAATGCATTACGCTAATTTATTTAACCAATTAAATTCAATTCAGTTAACTTGTGTCGACCTAAATAAGGCATAGTACGCACGGATATACATTGATTGATACCAGTGTGGTGCGGATTATTTAGGTCAATTACTACGTGTGATCGTGACCTTAGGTGTTACGTACTTCGAGTAGGGTATGATAGGTCTATGAGTAATTACTAACAATAAGTGTCAGTTTCAACGGAGTAAAATGTTAATTGAAGTACCATGCTGCACAAATGTAAAGTCAATTTGGCAAAAGAGCGGTGATAGTTTAAGCATTTTACTTTATTCCAAATACTTTAACTGAATGTACTACAAAAATACTTGAATCTTTATGGGACATAAATTTTTATGACCAAATATTTTTCAACCAACAGTTATTAAAGCTAGGCAGTTAACTTATTTCAAATACCTAGCAAAATTCTTAGACTAACTACCTGATATAAACGATTCATTAAAGTTGTCTATATATTTTTCAAAAGACCTTGGACGTAACTATTGCACAATATCAATTTGGTGTTATCTCAAATATATAATCTAATGGAACTGGGTTTCTATCGGCAAGTTCTACGATTGTTTTTGAGAATATTTCGCACCTGTTTTCCTTGTGCTTTGTTTTTGTACAAACTAGATCCACATCTTATTTTGTCATAGCTTGACTTGAATAATAATATAATATTTGCCTTGTTTTGATTCAAGTGTTGATAAAATAGTCTGGGATATATATCATAATGTTCAATTGTAGCTTCAAGAGAATACAAAGCCACGGCGCGCTTTTTATTTCCTTCAGTTTTCCCGAGTTCATTGCTCTCTTCAGTAGCGGCTTTCTGTACAATTTCTATTGATTTTCCGATCGATACCCGTACAGTTTTAAACACAGCTCACTTATAATTCATGGCTGCTCCGTACTTCTTCACTGAAGCCCTGTTGTGCAGTAAAACGTATGCAATTGCTATTTCAGTAGGCGGTTAGCGAAGTGTGTCAGTGTGCCGACGCGTCGCGGCGACAATTTCAGCTCGTTGGTGTCAGTGCGTGTGTCTCGTTCCTTAGAGACGTTGCCCTAATTTCGTCCCTCACGAATACTCACGATCACCGTTCGGGAATGGTCGACTTCCAGTCGTTTCCTCAATCCGTTCTTCAGGTTTTTTCTTTATATTTGGAAAGTGTTTTGTTTGAATGTCTTTGCTGCTGCATATATCAGCGTCCTAATATAGCCTTGGTTAAAATTGTTTTCACAATATTTAAGGGTGTATTACCGTCCTTTGCAGTTTTACTATCTGGATGTTGTTCTATCAAAATTTCTTCTGACACTTCATGAAGTATGCTATTTCTAGTATTATCTTCAATATTAACTACAGTCAATATGTATTTATTGATGTCCAATTAAACGCCCCACGTTTAAAGTTATTTTACTTCTAATTACTATGTCAAGGAAACAACTTTGCTACGGAATTCGTCAGGTGTCTATATTTAACAGTGATAAATTTCTTTAGAGAATATTAGTCAATAAAATTTACTACATTTTAGATTCTAATTTTTTCAGTACGGCATAGAACCGTGTATTGTAGTTTTCCTTAAACACGGATTACGATTTTTACATCCAAAATGTTGTGATTCATAAAGTTTTCAGAGAATACGCTACAGACTTGTCTTTATTTGGGCCAGTATTGATACACGCATTCGGATGCTAATTAATTGGACTCTGTTTTTATAAAACTGGATTTTTATGTCCAAGGTGCTTTAAAGGATTTTGGTGGAAATGCCAATGCGGGTACATGTATTTTCTTATCTCTGTTTTCAATAAATGATTTATTATTCTGAAGTAATTTCATTTCTATCTGCTTTAGGACAAAGAACGATCCTATATCCTGTGGAGTTATGTATGTCCTTACATACATGTGAAACGTTTAACTAAATTCGTATAACATTAAATGTATGGCCCCGAAAAAGATAATAAATACTCACAATTAGTCAAAAGTCTCTCACACCGTATTTTGGAATGTTTTTTATTTAATCGTACTATCCGCTTACAATCTGATTGCGATTAATTACGCCTTGTACGAACGAGATAATTACTTCGTTATTACGTTACGACGATATTGCAATGTGCACCTTATGCAACTTTTTTGCGAGTGCACTATCAAATTGCGCTCCAGCTAATCATTTGTTGCTGTAGTTGTCATAGGTCAGTTTTCTTGCAACATCGCTAGATTAGATTACGTCTGTATGATTAGATATGATTATGTCTGCTGTTGTTATTATCGTACCGACAGTTGATTAAACCTTTTTCTGACGTCAAATTGCCTTTATTTCATACACCGCAAGTCGTTTAATATTATTTATTACCACGAAACTAGTTCCTGTATATCTGTTTGGACAGGTGTTTTCTTAGAAGCGTCACAGTGGTTGCTATTAGTGTGTTTTCCAACCGAATTAGTCATACTTCTAAAAATGATTTTGCATCTGAAAGAGCAATGAACTCTGCACCGATTAGGAATTGTGTTCCTATTTCGTGGCCATTAAAAATATCGTGACTGGCGAATATTATTTTGTAATATCTTCTGTCTGTGATGTTTATAAACTTCGGTTTTAAGAATTAGCTGTGAGAAACATTTGTGAATGTTCCAATGCTAATCAAGGGAGTGATAAAAGTTTTATGGTGCTAATCGAATACCTATATTTACATTAATTTCAAATTATATTGAGGGAACACCGATGTTGAAGTAGCCGTTTGGATTTTGCATTACCTGGTTACGATAAAGTCATGCTCCTATAAACGGAATTTGATATCAGTACTAGAGATAGAACTCGTCGGACACCTTATTTAGACATGAATATCCTGCGGAGTGATTGTTTATTTCTTCTTCTAAATAGATGCGTTGAAAATGTTTCAGCAGATTTTTATATCTATTAGGCGTATATCAGAGGTGATTGTAGCTGTCAGTCGAGATGACCTTATTTACAAAGGCGGGCTTCGCAAGGTTATCTCTGCGAGCCCTGTTTATTGCCTTTCATATCAGTGTATTTATGTTTGTCTCTACTATTGTAGATAGGGTGGCAACGCTCGTCTATTTTTAACCGAATGCCGAACTTTAGTGCAAGAAACGTACACGTATCGAATATACACTGTATTGTGGGACTCTAACTGCGTTTGCCTACCGGGTTCAATTTAATGATGCAATTCGTCATTTTTTGACAATCACTGAGCGTTAATTCGAGTGAGCAGCACTTGAACAATGTTAATGATGCATCGGAACCGGTAAGTACGAGTGTACCGGGACATAATAAGAACTTGTACCGAGACGCGGGCAGCGGCCGTTTTGAAAAACGATCCTGACGAGGCCATTATTTATTACAAAAGCGCATGATGATAATAGGAGCGTATATTTTACTTTGTGTCGAACGTGAAGCACGCGAGCTGAACGCACGCCCGTCCGTTTTTTGGCAAGCGATGCGGTTGGTTTCTGGGAAAGATTACATTCGGGACCTAAGTACCTGATTGTTTTTCGGTCACTCACCCTACAACGGTCCTTTGTTAGTTTTATTATAACAGGTTTTAATTTAATTTCGAAATTCGGGACAGTTCTTACGCATGTTCAGTCGCGCCGGATGATTCGTCTTCGGATTGCGGCGTGTCCCTAACATATTACGGCCTCATTATGAATTTAAATTAGTTATTTACTGTTTGTAATATGTTCTGCAGTAATCAACATAATTATAATTTAATGGGCTATAATAATATTATCATTGCTCGGAACAATAATGTCAGTAATCATCCAAGCTCGCAGTGCGTTCGTTTTTCTTTCGTTCTAAGATGAAGTAGCTGTATGCAGCAGCGATCGTTGACAGCGGCAATTCTTCATACGATAATTTGTTGTGGCGAGTTCAATGGCCCTCAATTAGCCCCAGAGCCCTAGCCCTATTGAGATAAACGACTGCGGTCCAGTGTGTGTGCGAGGGTCCATCTCAATTTGCATAACGACCATCTCCGCCTCACCGATTATGCACATTAATATTTACTACTACGTCATAAAGTGACCTGGAGATAATATTTCCTCGAATTAATTCAGTGTTGCTACTTTAGATTGTATCTGCAGTTTCGTGCAATAGAGCGGTTTCAGTGAAGCGTGCACTGGAAAATGTATTCGTTTCGTGTGTAAGTGCCGTAATAGGAGTAGAATCTGCTAGCGTAATGTTATTTAATACTTTGTGAGAGCAAGACAAGTTATGTAATATTGATTACAATGTTTGTTTAATGTACTTTATCAGCGTTCGCTGCATGCTACTGGTAACTTTGGTTCTCTCAGACAATGATAAATGCATTGTAAAAATTGCAAACGTAAGCATGACCATCGGTTTTAATCGAGGCATGATTGATTTTTGACTTTTGATTGAATGTTCGGTAGTTGAGTGATTATGCGATTTTAGTAGAGGATGATTTACTTAAGTAACGAAAATATAGGTACGGAGGATGAGTGTAGTAGATTGAGCTTTTTAATCTTTGTCTGAATAAAAAAACAATAGAGACCTTTAAAAACATTTCGCACTTTAACCCGTCGTATGGAACGTAGATCTACGCGAGACACAATTATCGCCGCCGAGAGGTTTAGTAAGCTCAAAAGTAGTCATTTGAGAGAAAATATTAAACGAGGCAAGGTAAAAAGCTTGTAAAATGTAGAGTCCCTCTGGATTTCATAATACGGTATTACACCCATTTTTGAAAAGTGTCTCAATTAGATTCTATAGTGCTAATAAACTATTAAAAAAACACATTTTTTTTTATTCATTCGATTAGTGCCCTAAAAATGCATTTCAATTTTACATTTTCAAATTTCGCGCGTAATTTGACGAAAACGCTGGACGCAGTGGACGCCATATTGCTCTGTGGTCATGACGTCAGTTGGTTGTGTAAACAAACGCGCTGATATTTTGTATGATAACTGGATAATTCTTTATAATTTAAAAATGAGTTATTAATCTACGTTATCGCCGTAATACTCCTTTCCTGATCTGCAAACAATGTAGGAATTTTTAAGCACAAGAGGTGCTTAAAAATTCCTACATTGCATCGCAAACAAATAGCTTTTTTTCTTTTAACGTAAGAGAGTAACTCAGCAGAACAAAAATCGGGATTTGCAGCAAAGAATTTACCGACCAACAAAGAGATTATATATTTCGTAAATTGTGTTGTTTTTCTTTACGAAACCGTTTTCCATGGTATTATTTCAATAAAAATTATGTTGGGCTTTGTTTCAAGTATAAGTTATTATACTTACATTCTTCTGCTCACCATAAAGTTAAAAAAAAAAAAACGCAGCTGGATGTCGGTCGTTGTGGTTTGTCTTTCTTGTATGGTCGTTTTGTACTGTGATTTTAATCGTTTGTCTCCGGCTAACTGGTGTCAAGTATACGGGGTGGAAAGATTTGCAAGTTAGTTTTTCATGTTGGACAGCTTGTGATTGACCTGGCTCGTGGTTTAATATTAATAAACCCTGATATTAAGATATGGTATGATACAGTCTATAATGGAGTATGATGCTTTCAGAAATAATCAACTGTGACACTAACTACCATGAATAGAATTTTGACAACGCACGTTTTATCTCCAAGGGATTTTCGAAACGTTTCACAAGCTAGCAGGTCTCACTCTCATGTAATAAGGGCGTGGCTATTGCCATACCGGATACAGTTCCATACTCCGGGATGCTACTTAAAATTTCCTAATCCTGATCCGGCACCTCACAATCAGTATATTTTCGACCACTAGACCAGTTGACCATCGCGGCAGAAGGATGAAGTTTTTATTAGCTGAAATTGTCAACTTATTCTAATCATTTCATATCTTTTGTCCACAGCTATTACTATCGGCATAAGGGTGATCGGGCCAGCTCTCGGATTCCTCCTGGGGGCACTATGCACCAGAGTCTACGTGAACCCCCTACTGACCCCCGGCTTCGATGCCAGCGACCCGAGGTGGGTTGGAGCCTGGTGGCTGGGTGAGTAGACTTATCTTTTTCTTACTTTTTGTAACGGATATACCGTGATTAGCGCGATGAGGGGCTCGTGGCTTAATAATTATAGCCGCCCGGATCGATCTTCCAGGTTAAGCAACGTTTGCCGAAGTTGGTCCGTGGATGGGTGACCATCCATTACATACCGAGACTCCTCCGTGCCTCGGAACGCCCGTTAAGCCACTGGTCCCGGATGTCATTCGTAGATTTTTGACAGTCGTCACGGGTTGTCAGAAGCCCGAAAGTCTGACAATCTTGCCAAGGCGTATCGTGTTACTCAGCAGCTGGGCTGTGGAGGTCAGATAGGCAGTCGCTCTATGTAAAATACTGTTATTCAGCTGCATCCGGTTAGACTGGAATCCGAACCCAACATAGCTGGGAAATGGCTAGGCAGATGATGAGTCCGTGATTACCGTGTTGACATATTGATGACGTAATTGGCTCATTATTTTATTTCTAGAGAGTAGTCTCTTCATTTCTCTAGACTCCTTATTAAAATTAAAAATAGTGTTAACAACCATGTTCAGCCTTGGGAACCATGTGTCAGTTTAGTTGCGTAAGAGATGGTTATTAAAATAATTACCGAGTTCGAAACACAAATCGAACACCGCAATCTGTCGTCGGTCGAAAGTCTACGAGGTCGGGTACAGGGCGATGCGCCTCAAGAGGAGTTGGGCAGGACATCTAGTTATTAATATAGATAAATAAAAACCTATATAATGAGATGTTGGCTGATAGAGATAGAATTGCGTGAAAAAGGCGTGAAATATGGTACCAAGAATTTGATGCATACATACATATTTCAAAGTTTAAACCTGTTAACAATTTTCAACTCTCTCAATATGCGGCGCTTGGAATATTTAACTAGTATCTTGTTAAGACTCGTCAGCGGAGCCAAACGGGTGGTTGTAACCAAACATAATATCCATAACAGAGTGGCACTTAGTTCACAGCACAGGTCCTTACAGATGCATTAATTATTATTGTTATAGGTACACTGAATACCTTCGGATATAATATAATGGTATCGCAGATGCAGATGTCTTCTGCATGCTATACTTTTCAGTTTTACAAAATAGCAATTCGGTTTATATTAATTTGTGGTGTTCCCCCGTGGACGACATAATCATGCATGTCTTTTTAAAGTTTTCATGATTACTCTCAAATTTTTTTGACTATTCCGGATAACTGCGGTTGATCTATGTCTTTGGTTGATGATCTTAGAGATTTGTTTAGATTCTGCAGAATAAGTTGAAAATGGGCGTAGATTCAAAACTAGGGCTGTGTATGTCTTTCTGATTAATTTGTTTTGAATTATACGTAATAACAACAGTCGGCATGGTGATATAAAAAATTAAACTATAGGCTAGAACATACAAAACTAAACGAGTAACGTTTCGCGTTTTACTGCTGTGTAAACACATTACAGTTGAAAATCGATACAAGTGGTAGCCGTAGCTGCTAACATTTTCTGACGTATCTTGAACAAAGCTGCGCAAGCCTTCGAAATAATTGAATCTGGCTTAGTTTGTGAGCCAGCAGCCTTATCAATCTATTTCAAAAGTTATCAGTTGTCTTTGTTATCAATGTGGATCTCTTGTTGTAATTACATATTGTTCTCGATGCATGCTGGTGCTTTGGTATCTCCAGAATTATTACCAAAAATAGAGCTATCAACATGTTGAAGCTGCGTTTTCCTATTCTTAGTCCTCAAATAGTGGAATCTATTTTTGTCCTCACTGGCGGGATATTCCCTACGCTTACAAGTAAACCGATGACCTGTCTGTAGCTACAACGAAATCGAAGTACCAGACATTCCAACGCGGAACAGTCATCTACCGTTAGCGAAGCACTTGCACAGATTTGCGCGCAAAATCCACGAAGAAAGCACGTGCGTGACCTGCACACCAACCGTATGCGTGTAAACAAAACAAACTTCCATATACCATCCATAAAGAACCTATCACACCTTAACATTGCAAAATAAAGCTCAATTTTGAACAGTAAAGGGTTTTAGGAAGTTATTTGTATGTCGTGTCGCGGTAGAAAACTGCTGCAAGCGTGTCCCGACTGCCAACGTATTGAATTCGCGAATACGCATTGAATGATTTCTGCGTATTTCCTTATTGTTCCAACGCTACTTCATGAATGAAGTTTTGAATTTTAATAAGTTTATTTTAACGGACGTTTTTGAATCATTAACGTATTGTCTGGACAGGTTAAATGGGCTGCTGTTGTTCACAAAATTAACATGTATATTTGCAGTTAGAGTTGCAGTATTTTCAGCACAAGCGATTGTCATCCGGTGCATTTTGGCACCTCGGAGACCTTCTATGGAGACAAATAAAAAAAAAAAAGTTTATTGCATATTATGAATGTACAAGAAAAGGAACTCTTGATTTCCAAACTAAGTAACACTTGTATTATGGAAGTCAAGGTGCTCTCCCATTCAATATGCATAAATTGTGTACAATGCAACGAAGTGATGCATGCAGCAAGCATAATAAATAAAAAATTAACAAAAGAAAAATGAACAAAAATAGGAAAAAGCAGATATAATTATGAACTACGACTATAGTGTAAAGTGTAATTAAAGGATCATAATGATAGACAAAGGACAACCGTCTTGAAATTAAAGAATTAGTCAGTAATTTTCAAAGAAAAGTAAATTCTATTTAAGAATCGCTGAATATATTATAGGGTGACTGGTAATTAGTGACCGATACTTAAACATATGATTGAGTCATGATAACGAACAACTTTTACTATGGCACCAAACATGAATTCGCGAAATAAAAATTCAGTTGTTCCCTACATTTTTCCGGGGACAGCTGATTTTTTTCGCGAATTCAGGTTAAGTTCCATAGTAAAAGTTGTTTGTTATCATGAGTACAATCATGTGTTTAGGTATCGGTCACTAATTACCAGTCACCCTATATAATTAGCTGGAAATAAAATTACTTATTTTGACACGCAATAGCATACGTGGACGTGCGTCTATAAAATGTCAATTGAAACTGAAGTTGCGACGATTTACGTTATTATAAGAACATTTCTCAAGGGATAATGAGCATACAGATCGTATGTTGCAAGATGTTAATCACCGCTCATTACTTCCCCCAGCTGACTTCGATAGCGTCTCGATTGCATTGTAATTGTTTCTGCGAAAGGGTGAGCGCGACATTCCGCGGTTGCATAATTAATACTTCACTATAATGTCTTTACACGAGCTTTCAGCTCTATCGACAGCTTTAGGCGCTATAAGAAGCGTCAGTTTCGCGAGATGTGTTATAACACCGCGGTGCAACGTGTATGATGTGGTGTCATAGAATGGCGCGCGATGCAATTTCCAGTCGGCTTTCGCTTTTTTGTGCGCAGGCGTCACGCTGCGGCGGCGGTGGCGCGGGCGCACGCCACTAGTTATATAACGTGTCTTACATCACGTCGCGTCACCACAGCTAAAATAAGCGCTCTATCCACAGCCGGTCACGGCCAAGGCTGCGCGCCTTGTTGCCGACAATTATGCCGTGTCGTCGTCGGTGCCCGTAATGAGGATTTAGTGGGTGGACACGCGACCGACGCCCGGCTCACTTTTACTTTTAAACCGGTTCTCTTGACCTTCGTCTTCTCTTACTCCTGTAAAATTCAAGTTCTCACCAAAATGTATTAGACGCTGCGACTCTCTATATTACGTTTAATGGTATAATTGAGCGTGGTAAACAATGCTGTCCGTCGTATGTATCCATAGTCCATGCCTACCGTGTCTAGCGAACGCCCTTGACTGAACGTCGACCGGGCGACCTTGTGAACGCGCAAATGTTTTCTGTTTGAATCTATCGGAATTGTTTTTGATCGTATCCAAGGTTTCATGAGTTATTATTACGATCACTGGTTTTGACAACGTTAACAATTGTCTGTTTTGGTTATATTTCAACGAGTGTTAAACCTCAAATATAGGCAGAAACTTGGAGGCTGCTGGTGCTGCGTCGTTGTTTAGATATCTTTACAGGTTTACATAGCATGTTCCAGAAACTTGGCTACTTTTAAAAGCACGAGTGTTTTGCAAATTGTAGCTAGATCGCGCGATCAGTTTCGCACGGTGGAGCCTCGCGGTGCGTGAAATATTCCACATATTCGAGGTAATCTCCTGACGACTGCTAACGGATTAGTGCTATTGAAAGGAACATTTCTCAGTCACCGTCTCGATAATTGCCATAATTAGAATGTTCCATAATGCGATCCTGCTGATATGTTCTACAAACAATGAGTGACTCGTCCATATAGACTAGTAACACATTGTGTTTTGCTTGCTATATTTTTCGCGATTTCGATTTCCTTCGTATATATTTGCTAGAATAATGCTACTATGTACGATGTTCATTAGATCGCAGGCCTTAGCCTTTATGTGTATTTGTACACCGTTTTATTACGACTGTGATAATACAAGAGCAAATTATGAAAACTGTTATAAACTTATTAGATATCTTATGTTTACCTAAAATGCGGTTGAATGCCCCTGGGGTAGGTAGATACTTGTACGCCTACAACTGCATACGTAACTTGTTCAAGTATGCCTATATAGTTTATAGTTGTATACTTACCTACCACATTATATGCAGTATTATTATAAGAAAACTGTTAGAAGCAACTGAATATTTTGATCTTTGGCCCATTCATCTATCCAAATTAAGTATGACATGATGTCACAAGTAATACATGTTTTTGTCCAGCCGTGATTTATTTTTATGTGAACATTTTCACAAGAACTCATCAATCTCTATTTATTGAAAATTCGGCGAAATTATGAATTGGTTTGACATTGAGGTAGTCGAGGACTAATAGAAAAATATTTTAAATCCGCTTGCTTCGAAAATTCCTTACAAAACAAGTCTAAGTTCAGTAGTTGTGTACGGCCCGAGTGCACGCTCGACTCAAGTGTCGGGCGGGGCGGTGCGTGCGACGTTCGTGCAACATGCAAACACTCGCGAGTGTCCTGAGTGACGGCCGAGCGGCGCTCGGTGAACGCTTTTCGCCGCTTGCACGCAACGCTGAACGCCCCGCTGGACGCTTTTTCACTCGGGTCGTACACTAAGAAATTCGATGGTTTCAATAATTACGAGTAACTGCTAAATGCAATCTATCTGGTTATTCCTTTTTTATCCTTTTCCTTCAAACACTTAAACTTGTCTGAAAAGACCAGAAAACATAATCAAATTAACAGAATACACCTTACTAATAACCAATGTTGTATTGTTCCACAGGTATGGTGTTTATAGCTGGTTTCATCGTGCTTCTGTCGACCCTCATGTTCTGCTTCCCAAGGCAGATCAGACAAGAGCCCATGCCACTGCCACCCAAAAAGATCAAGGATAAGAATGAGCCCTTCTTCAAAGGTAAATTGTATTTTCAAAATCTTTTCATTCCATCAATGTTAAGGTCAATCTACCATAGTACTGAATTGGAGGATAAATAAACTTAATTTCCTATTAGTGTGAGGCATGATGAATTAAAACGGGATGAATGATGAAGCAAAGGCTGAAAGGGGAAATGGAAGAGTAAAACATTTTGTGCCGACCCCAAGTAACATATGACTACGACAGGAAGAGGTAGACAATAATTGCCATTGTTGTACTTTCTACAATTAATGAAAAACCAATCATAATAGTATTATTTGTTAAAACGTAAAGGAAGGAGGGATTTAAAAGGAAGAACAAAAATCTTTCAGAAGAGCCTTAAATTTCATTTTCTTTTCTCGAAGTAACTCTTGTCGTTTAAATAAACTTGCTAGTTAAAGAGAACAATCATTGTATCTCCATGGGTGGCTTACTTTTTATATTGTAGTAGTAAACCGGTTGATATAACTAGCACGACTGTGATAAATTCCGTCCTGTAGACCAAACTTCTAATAAGTTCTAACAAATGATATGTTATCGTGTAGGAGAAGATCGTCTATAAACAATGATTCATATAGCATATCTATTATTCTTTAAAGCGGGTTGCAGACCAAAAGCTAAGCTATGCTGAAGCTAAACTAAGATAAGCCAGCTATTAAATAAACGTGAAATTTGTCGCGTGCCCACCTATAACTATGCATAGTTTGCGGTCTGCACACAAGTATGAAAAATTACGCCAGCTATGTGAGCTACACTAAACTAACTTAGCTTAGTTTTTGGTCTGCAACCCGCTTTAGTCTGATGTTGGCAATGTTTTGAGATTCTTAATGACTTTTTATATGTTAGAATTTGTTGTTGTTATCTAATTTATTATCAAGTGTTTATTACGTCTCAAGTCTAGTTTGTTTCCTGTCTAACCCAAATGTGGCTTGTATTTCGTCCAAAATATATACCACACTCGAACTCTTATCATATCACTATATCTCTTTTGATATTATTATTATCTATATCAAAATTTGTTCGTGAAAATTCGAGAACCATGGTTCCGCTTTACCTTGTCACAATAGTTGCATTATCCGAATGTAAAATGTAATTTTAATTTAAAATCTAAACGTAACCCAGTTTCTAGTTCCAAGTTCTAGTTTGAAATCAGTTGGACAGTTTCCAAAAAGAACAATAATAAAAACTGACAACATTGAAAAAGCGGCGGGAATTCGAGTTATCAGACTAACAAATATGTTATATCGTGCTATATCTCTTCCGTAAATATATTTGTACGAGCATTTTAATAGAATTTGTTTTGTTATGTATACAAACGAATGTTTGTAATGTCTGGGTTGTTGTCGGTTACGAGTAAAACTAGATGATTGATTTCAAAATAGTATACTTAAGTCAGCGGCCTACCAAGGGTTTGTTCTTGAACAAGTCCTAGTGCATTCAGGTTCTATATTCTACCCACTTTTTCCATGGGGTAATCTGTTGCCCTTCCTACATCTTCTCCGTTACAGTTAGTTCTAGTTGATTTGAACTTTTCTATCCCGTCAACTATTTTACATAATATACAAATATGTACCCAATATACTCCCTTGTGGGACTGCTCATTTAATGACTCGTTATGAGATCCGCGTTAATCGTCTTTTTAGTGTTAAAGTTTATTCTCGGACTTAGGGCGCATTTTCTACTACGCTTTGCTCGATTAGCTAGTCAGCAATTTTGTAGCACGGCTTATTGCCCTCAGTGGGTCAGTCAAACGCTTAGCACCGCCACTCTTGGGAGCACTTTTATTGCACAGATGTCCAATAGAATTCCACTAAACTACATACATAATTTTCCACTTCCAGATTTCTTCGCGACGATAAAAAGGCAGCTCACTAACGACATCCTAATGTGGCGTACAGCGAGCTCAGTCCTCCACCTAATGCCAATCAGTGGAGTGTACAGCTTCCTCCCCAAATACCTGGAGAAACAGTTCCGGCTGCCGACGCATGACGCCAACCTTGTCTCGGGTGAGGTACTAACATGAACACTCTATTGGTATTGGTGCTCGACTATGGTCTGCGATGGGATACGAGGTTACAGATGCCCCGATGTTTTAGAGACGAGGGTAAAGTGATGATAACAATGATTTTTAGTCAGCTGAATAATGGATGCGGAAGTGACTTGTAAAATGATGTCTGTTTATAGAGAAGTTTTAAGTTGAGCTATTGTAGTGTCCCTCATGCGGGGTCAGATATAACACAGAATTAACGTCTTTTGTCAGATGAATATTACTCGATACTATGCACACGAAAGGGCCGTTTAGGACCTTTGTGTTTTCAACAATTAGTTCTTCATATCCCCTATATTATATTTTCTTTTCTTCTATGACAATGCCAATGTAACCTCTATGATATTCAAGTAATAATTTCTCTACAAATGTGTCCCAACAACATCCAAACACATTTACTTAATGCATGTGTTCATGCTTCAGGTCTGGGTGGTATTTTAGTGATGGGTCTGGGCACAATCACGTCGGGCGTGGTGATACTAAAGCTGGTGCCGACTGCGAGGCAGGTGGCCGCGTGGACGGCCGTCAGTGCCGCTATCTACAGTGCTGGTAAGGATATTTTGGAATATTAAGTTTTGCGGTTAATTTTATATACACACACACACACAAAAATACAAACTACATTTCTTTTTCACCGTTTACTGGTAACTAGAGACATTTAACTAAGGTAAAAGCTATAATTGCTGAATTATGTTAGACGCAATACACACAAATGGATTGCCATAATTGGTATGTCGGTCACCGGCTAGATAATTATGAACGTGGGAAATTGTGATATTAGTGCAATAAGCACGTTTTGAACACAAAAATAACTAACTGTGGCGTATTGTATTTTGGTTTAGAAGATGATCTGTTTCTGATTAGCATGTACTAAATTCTTTGGGATCTTACAAGTGAAATAAGTAATAATTGGAAACTGTACTCTTTCAGGTATGGTAGTGCTGATGTTCGTGAGTTGTCCCGAGGAGAACTATCGCATGATCAGCGAGGTCAGCATTGCTAACAGCAGTCTGGACTGTAGCGCCGGCTGCTACTGCGCAGACGTGCCCTTCAACCCCGTGTGTGGTCAGGTTGGTGATAACTACTTAATGAAAATCTTATAGTCATTCATTCACTGACAGACAGTGTGCAGCACAAACCGCTTTATCTAGAAGCATGACATTTGGCACAAAAGTAGCTTATATAATAAAAGTCAGCAGTATGGAAGGATTTTTCGAAATTCATCCTCTAAAGGCGTTAAATAGGGTATGAACGTTTTTCTGGAAGATCGTCATATTTCCCGATGGGAAATCCTATCGGGCGTACGGCTTGTAACAATAAATATTGTGGTATCAAGCTACCCTTTATAGCCGAACTTTTAATGTCATAATAGCGGATAGCATAAACTTCATTTCGCAGAAAATCGTTTGGCAGACACTCATTTATCATAATTACATTCAAAACTCATAATTTTGTAAGTCAGAATCATCTTTAGGCATAAATGTCATATCCATAATGATTAAAAAGTAGAACCATCATTTCGCAGAAAGTTCATAGTGAGAACCGTCTTTTGGCATACATTTCATATCGATAGTCATTAAAAGGCAGAAATATGCATACACCATGCATGCAGCATGCAATCACGCATACACCATGCATGCAAACAAGTATGCAGCATGCAAACGAGCAGGCAACATGCAGCAGGCATGGTTTCTGTCACGGCTCCGGCTCTGCGGGGCTCCGGCGGTCTCACGCGAGCCTCAGCTCGCGGGCCGCGTCGCCCCTACGCGGGCTTAACTTACACTCATATGGGTAGGGCAGACTAGACTACGTGGAGTCGGTTATGTAGCGATTCGTTCCTGTAACTAACTTTTGTAGCACAACATCGTCGCTCTGAATAAATGAATACTAAATGAAATTATGCGGAATATTAACTTTGCCAAAGGAAATTATGCCAAATAAAATTCTGCCATCTTAAAAGTATGCCATTTTAAATTCGGACATATAAACTTTCGGCCAAACAATAATTATATTAAATAATTTTTATGCCTTAAAAATATTCGTTTAAAGAAGATTATGCCAAGTGTGTCAAATAAATTTCGGAGCACCGCGATTGTGCCAGATAGAGGGAACCCATCAAGCAGAATGTTGACGCTCTGTTAGTTTTGATAACTTACGAGTGAATGGGTATATCTATACATATTATAGATACATTAAATTTGCTTCTCGTGTTTGTGTGATCGTGTTGTTCTTCTAAACTACACAACGGATTTTGATGCTATTTTCACCATAATTCTGAGCATTGATTCAAGATGGTTTATAAAGATAAAATAAAAAAAAAAACAAAGGAAAATGGAGTTTATTCTGCACAAATAAAACGCACTTGTAAAAAAAATATATTATCCTTATTTTTTTTTTTATGTGTATCTCGAGGTTTTTGTCAAGTCGTAAAAATCGTGTAAATCAGGGTCGGGACGCTCCTAATTAGATAGATGTTGACTTTGCCTGTCCCATTTGGGCGCCAATGACGACTTGGCGACGTGGCGCCCAAATGGGAGAGTGAATGGGAATTTCGTTGAATTATGAATGATTTTTGACGTGATTTTGATGGCATTATACTGAAGACTTGTAGGTCCAAATCCGTGGCGTTGTGCGATCATATCCGAACGCTACGCTGGTTTATATCAGCTGAACACTCGGGCTGTTTTTCAATATGACGACCGGCTTTTGTCACCGCTAAGGCTTCAATTTTTATTCGCAGATGATACAATACTTGTCATTTCTGTTTCCAGGACTCATTCACGTACATATCTCCGTGCCAGGCTGGCTGCCTCAGCAGTAAGCAACTCGACAACAGCACGTGGCTCTACTACAACTGTTCCTGCATCGACAGCGAAGCGCGCGGTGAAAAGGCTATGAAAACGTGAGTTTATACTAATAATTACTAAAGTCTCTTACAAAAGTATCTGATTCATCTGTATATAGAAGGTTTCTTTTAACCTGCTTGGCCGGTCAGCCACAGCCGCGACGGCGTGCGTTAGAACCACCTGCGTCTCAACTCGCGGGCCGCCTCGCCTCTCCGCGCCTATGCGGGCTTAAATTATTCTAGGCGTAGAAAACCAACTCCACGTAGCCTTGTCTGCCACAAGGCTACGTGGAGTTGGTTTTGCAGCGATTCGTTTCTGTCACGAAGTTTTGTAGTACAACATGATATCGACGTTTTAAGACAATATTTTCGCATAATGTTACTATGACTAGTAGTTATTCGTCCCGTTCCTAGTATTTATTCGCATAATGTTACTATGCCTAGTAACATTATGCGAAATAAATTTATACCAAAACAAATTAGCCTACAAGATAATTATGCCCACATAAAGTGTATGCCAAAAAAAATATGGCAAAGAATTATTATGGCAAAACAAATTATACCAAAATAGTTATGCCAAAGTATATTAGGAAAAAGAACATTATGCGAAAAGAAGGGATCCTGTTTTTTCCTGCCATTAACTCATTGCTAGCTAGGTCAAACCGAACCGATATTCTAGCTGTCAAAATTTTCGGGTGTCGGATTTGTGAACAGCGTTTAGAGAACACATTCTGGTTGATGTTCAGTTTGGCACTGAAATGTTACGAATGTAAGTGTCTGCAATGACTATGCAGATATATTAAAAAAAAAAACCTGGTGCGAAAATTAAGCTCCTCCTACTTCTAGTTCTCCTCTGGCCACAACCCGTCGCGCCCTGAGTTTGTTTCGCTATTTTTTTCTTAGGAATAGAAAAGGCAATGTCGACTCCATCTAGCTTATTTTATTTTTCGATGTGTAAAAGTGAATTCGTTATCATATTTTCGGTAAATATGATAACGAATAAGTAAATAAGTAAATAAGCTAGATGGAGTCGACATTGCCTTTTCTATTCCTAAGAAAAAAATAGCGAAACAAACTCAGGGCGCGACGGGTTGTGGCCAGAGGAGAACCAGAAGTAGAACATACTAATAATACAATCGATAAATTTTCAAGCAAGGATAATTTAACCAATTTCTTCTCCACAGTATCGAGCGCTACGAGCTCTACAACACAACAGACAGCATCCTGTCGCGCACGCTCGGGTTCGCAGTGAGCGGTGAGTGCGGCGGGCCCTGCAACCAGATCTACACGTTCATCGCCGTGTTCGCCGCCATCATGTTCGTGCACGCCAGTGGCGAAGTCGGGGCTGTGCTGCTGATTATACGCTGTACTGATAAACAAGGTAGGCTTACATTCTTTTTGTGATTCCTTCTAACCGCTGCGAGATGCCTAAATATCATGCATGTTTAAAACCAAAGTCATCTGTCGAGATAAAATGAAATTGAAAAAAACATAATTGGAAGACAGTACTTATTGAAAGAGTGATCATGTTAAAGTGAAAACTACTGCTATAGCTGAAACACCAACTCAAAAGTTATAAACAAGGCATAGTAACAAAATAACATTGTATTTGGTTTTCGTATAACCGGAATGACACGTAATCTGTTGATCGATGTATGACATAATTACATCTCATATTTAGTCATTAAGTGTGGCTCCGGTTATATGAAAACCGAAAACGATGTTATTTTGTTACTAGACATATATATAAAAAATCTGCCGTCCCATACATTTATTTATTTGTTAGTAGCACTTATAAAACTATGTTAGTAAAATTTCTCATTAAAATAAAATGAAACTAATTAAAAAACCTAATTAAATAACCTTCCCGCGGTACCAAACTGGCAGCTGTGCATACGGGTCTAGTGCCCCAGGAACGGGTAATCAGGCTTAAAGCTTTAAAATGCTGTTGGTGCTCCCCCGAATCCTTCGCATCAGGGATGCTGTTCTTTTTCGCATGATAGCTTATAAGCTATCTGTATCTGCTTCAGCAAACACGCCCGATGCGCTACAGAACCGCGGGAGCCCCAACAGCATACAAAAGGCGTTATTATACTGTACGCGAAGAACGTTATAGGCCCTCTGTGTATGTCTAAGCCACATGCTCCACGTGTAGAAAGACTGGAAAAACGCCTTGAACAGAGTGAGATTCAATTCTTTAGTACGTCGTGCAAACCTACGGACCAGCATATTACAACGGATCGCCCCTTTTCTATGTCACTATCATCATTCAAGTCTTCATTTACTATGTGACCAAGTTACCTAATGCGACAGTCTATTTAGTGATACATCATAATATAGGCATACCGGAGGAACTGTCTTAGGCTTTTTAGTACCTACCCTGTCCAACACAAGCTCACTCTTCCGTACATGTGACTAAACCATTAGTGGTGGCGTATCCCTCGTAAATCGCAAGAATCCGCCTGAGTCCATCAATCGAGGGACTCACCAGCACCATATCATCTGCATATATCTTATACTATTATTAATCTTACCATCATTAGAGCATCCGATATCAGTGCTGCTGAGCTCCTCGATCAAATTATTGACGTATAGACTGAAGAGCGCCGGGTACGTCAATCCCCCTTGCCTCACCCCACACTGCAACCCATATGCCCCAGACAACGCACCCGACCATCTGACCTGGTTAATTTGGTGGCCATACCAGTAGTCTAAGAGCTTAATGAGTTCATTAGGAAGACCTGGCTCGCGCAATTTCTACCATAATATATTATAATCAACCAGGTCAAATGCCTTGGAGAGGTCCAAGAAAGCAGCATACACAGGTGTGTTTCTATCAGTGTAGTACCTGACCGTGTGTACATTTGCGTCGAGATATTGAAGTTTTCTATGTGACAGCTGATATTTGTTTCGCTATTACGATGTTGGTCCCATGGTTTCGCTATTACGAGGTTGGTCTTCAGTTTGATGGCCTTAAAGAGCACACCTTTCTGGTACACCCTGTATAGTTCGTGTCTCATTCGCGAGAACTTCTTTGTAATCTTGACGTTGGACGCCTTACTCACAATTTTCCTTCATTTCTACAGACAAAGCCATGGCAATGGGTGTGATCCAGTTCGCGATCGGCGTGTTCGGCAATGTGCCGTGCCCGATCGTGTTCGGCGCGGCCGTGGACGCCGCGTGTCGCGCGCGTGACGTCGTGTGCGGCCTGCTGGGCGCCTGCGCCAGTTATGATAACGATAGCTTCCGACATCTTTATTTGGGTGAGTGTTAAGACTTTATGATGCCATTTCTTTATTTTAGAAAGACGTGCATAACATTACAGACATAGATCCAAGTTCTTGCACAGTAATTTCAATTAAAACGACATTATAAATGCGAAAGTGAGTTTGTTCGTTTGTTACGCTTTCACTCTAAAACGGCTGAACGGATTTGGATGAAATTTGGCTCATGAATAAACTTGGCTCAAACCTGGCTCAAATTTGGCTCATAACCTGTATTAGGACATAGGATACTTTTTATCCCGGACGTCCACGCGAATGAAGCCGCGGGAAAAAGCTAGTAAGAAATAAAACACAAAAATAACTAAGTAACAAAACGAGTAAAACAATCAAATAATATTGGATCACAGAATCTCAAACGTAACGCTACCATTTTGAATAAAATAGTGGGGGTTGGTGAAGATTAGCACGAAAAACAGCCTAATGTTTCTGTTGCACTCAGATATCATATCAAACAGCAGTGTCGTAGTGCCCTAATAATGAAAACATCATATTTGATCAGATCAAACTTCTATACCATTCGAGTAATGTGTACAGTGCTTCAAGGCAGAGCAGGGAGGTGCTGTTGGTAAACATAAGTGAAATTGTTTTCTGAAAAAATCGGCCAAGTCCTTGTCGGACTACGCACAATGAAGGGTTTCCGTAGTTGGGATGAATTTATACCAAGAACAAACTTAACATTGTAGTTGAAAAACATGTTCTCTCATACATTCCAACTGCAAATGTAAGTTTGTACGCACAACATCGAGAGGTTTACCATGTTATTTTGAGACCATAGACTTTTTATAAGTTTTCCTGTAATCAGAAAATAGTTCTATAGCTATAGGTATAGAACTATTTTCTGTTTTTTTTTTTTTAAATTATAGTCTCAATAGTTTCGGAGATAAGGGGGAATGGTCAATTTTCGTCTATTTTCTTAAATAACTTTAAAACAATTTATTTTAGAATTATAACTACTGGCCGCAACTAACGCCGCCATTTTGCTTTTTCAACAGAGCCTTTCAGCTATACGCGTCAGTCAGCTGTCATTTATTATGGCCACGCGTCAACAGAGCCTTACAGCTATACGCGTCAGATAGTTGTCATTTATTCTCTTAACAGATTTGTGCGTAAAACTAAAACCTGTCAAATGAGAGGTTTTGGATCAAAGCGTTTTTGCAAGTGAATGCTACTTTCAAAGTGCAATTACCATTGACTAAGGTGGATTTGCACTATATCGTTTAAGGCATATGGTTATATTGTTTTAAAAACTTGCAATATTTGACTGAAGCCCCATTGCTTTAATACCCCTCAATAATAAATATAACGCTTTAAT
The DNA here is from genome assembly GCA_948252095.1 of Dicycla oo. Classification (NCBI taxonomy): domain Eukaryota; kingdom Metazoa; phylum Arthropoda; class Insecta; order Lepidoptera; family Noctuidae; genus Dicycla; species Dicycla oo. Next base: position 5,413,296 of record OX411711.1, on the reverse strand, counting down.
ATAACCTCATTCTTGTTGTAGGTCTGTCGGCAGCGCTAATGTTCCTTGCGTTTATAATGGACCTGCTAGTGTGGAGCAAGGCGGGCCGCATCGATATGAACCCGGCCGACGCATGCCCCGCGCCCGACGCCGCGCCGCTCGCACTGCGGCCCGCGCACCCTGACGACACGCAGCTCTGACCACACACCAACTACGAGTCGCATCTATAAGTGACCACGAACTTATCTCCACGTAATAGGGCCCGAAATTCAACAACACGACTGCAATGTTAATTTGGGTGAGCTGTAACTAAGGTGTGGGACAATGTGGACGATACACGTGTGTGTATCGTCCACAAGTGTTACGGTATAATTTGCAACGACACGGATCTGAATATTCAACGTTGCGGTTTATAGTGAGCGTGCACTTGGTAATGAGTTTATATGTCAGAAAATTCAATCAACTTTATAACCCAGTGATAAAGTCGAGAATGCAACGAATCGGATCCAGTCTACTCAGAACAGCTTGCGGGCAATTGTGAGTCTTTTGTTCGATTTTTAAGGTCGATATTTGTATGCAAGGGGACCTGACTGAGAGTCGTAGTTACAGAATAATAATAATCGACTAAAGTTTGGGGTGTCTTGAATGAATATTGAAATAACACTCACCAAAAATGTTTTGCATAACTATTTCATTAGGGATATGCAATACTTTTTTGATGAGGACAATTCTGAGCATAACGCGCAATTTGGTTATATAATGGCCGCCATTATGAGCCAAATGACTAAAAACGTGAACAGTGCACGTCTTATTTTATTTTGTAATCGGACAAAATTTAGATATATTTGTATATACAATTAATTTACAAGCGCCAATATTTTGGTTATTTATTAGATCCTTGCTAATATTACCTGTTTAGTAAAATACCAGTGTTTTTTTTTTTAAACTTGTACGGTTTATATGGCAACACTCCAACGTGACTGAACAATGAAATAGTTTTACTCTGCATTTTATTTTGTATCTATGCATTTTATATACTAGTTACTTTACTGATAAGTACTTGCTCAATTTTGTAAACATAATAAAAAATAATAAAACTAGAACTGGGTTCAGGCATAATATAAACTTAATCATACTAAAATGATGTATAATAACGATTCGGGAGCAAGTGTTTGATATACCAAATTCTACAGCTATAAAACTAGGGCCGACATGTTTGGCGAGCATAGTATAAATATATATTTATTTCTTCTATTACTTATTAAGCAGATTTTAACCCACTAACGCACAAAACTTTTTATGTAGTTTATAATAATAATTCTGTGTTAGTGGGGGAAGACCTTTGTCCCACATTTCTTGTCTCAGTCCCATACTCTATAATAATGATCGCGTAATAGAACACATCACTGTAATTAATTAATACATCACTTAGTTATCACAATATTTTTAAATGGGACTAAGTTTAATTGTAGGACACACTTTGTTATATTAATTAATTGAAAAGAATGTTGAAACGTATATAAATGTGTAAAATGCGTAAATGTTTTAGTCAAAGTTGACGTTATTCACTTTGGAAAGTTTAAAAAAAAATGGCGATGAACTAATAAGATCGCTATACGAAGGAACCATTTTCGAGTTGTGGGCTCTGTTTGGGTGGCTTCGAATTATACAGAATGCTATCAATTAGTATGACAACGTGCGTTCCCAACGACTCATAATATATTATTTCGATAATTGCGATTTACATGGCTAGTGATTAGACGTTTATATTAGTGTTAGGCAAAGTTTTTTTTGTAACAAAATATTGCTAAAAACCCTGTAAATAATATTAAATGAATTAAACATTGTAATCACAATAAACTAAGTATAATTGTAAGATTAAAAAACAATAGAATTATGTTTCTGTTATCTTTTTAATCGTAATTGATTTATTTTATTTTACGATATCACTTCGTGCTGCGGTCTATCGTTGATATATTATAACAAACTATAAGTTTATTTAACGATATTTCTATTTTAAATAATTTTACATCTTTATTTTCCTTGTATGGGCATTTTTTTACAAATATACATATATTTAATCACAAATTAATGATGAAGAGAATTAATTATTATTATCACAATTTGTGGTGACCCTTTTTGGTTGCTTAATAAAATATCGGTAGCATAAAATGTATCATGCAGAATTTATAGCCTTAATATCTATAATATATACTGAGCATTTGGAAAATATAATAAGATCTAATAGAGATTAGATAAAACGGCAGGATTAGATACAAATGTTGTAGAAAAATACATTTTTCGTATTTTGACGAAAGACCATAGCTGTCGCGGGAATATTGGGATATCTGATAAAAAGGCTGGGCACCGTGTAAAACTATTTAGTGAAATAAATTAGAATAGCGGTTGTTAGGTTTCGTTTCATGATGGAATTACTTTATACCTTTATATACGGGAACTGTGATGTTTTGTCGTGTTTTTCTATATATTTTAATTATCAATGTGTACGGCCTGTATTTATAATGCGCTATATTTTAGTGAAACACTGTTTTGCAATTTTGAATTTTATCTCGAATGTGATAGACGTCATAAAATAATACAAAGCTTTAACTAAAGGTGGGCTTGTGCAATAACTTTAAAATTATATTGCTGAAGTTATTTTACTTGTTTGAGTAATCACTAGCAAAAGTGTTTAGTAAAATATAGTGCATTATAAATATTGGTGTTAAAATTAACTACTTCATTTCGTATTTTGAAATTCTTTATTAACAAGTGCAATGAACTGGGTACTAATTATAAACGAAACAACATAATATTTTACATGTCTATTTGTTAATCTGTTTTGAGTGACAACTAATGGTGAAAGTTTGATTTTGCTCTGACAAATAGAAATATTGTCAGCAATGTGTTTTGAAGTAGTTTTTCTATAGAACTTGAAACAATTATTATTTCGATCAAAAGATACAAATGAGACACAATTTGAATTTTACGAATTTACGAATCAAATTATCTATTAATTATTATAATTATAACGTCTTGTTCCTTATTATGGAAAAATGTGCATTAATTACGTGCAATCTTTTTAATGTTGTTTTTTATAACTATTCATTCTAAGATTTATACTTATTTATATACAAGACTTATTTTTATTGACTAATAGCATAGTAAATTTAATCACTTAGCAAAAAAACAATATTAGGAAAATATTTTTTGGTGAAGTACAGATAAGTGTAGTTTTTTAAAAGTGTATTAGTAGAATGCATATTAGAATACTTTAGAGATATATTTTTATATCTTGCAATTAAATTCTCTACGTCGTAGCAAAAATAATGAATGAATTGAAACTAAAAGGTTATGATAGTGCTGGAATAGTGATTAGGAATGTATGAGCTTTTTCATGTTGTTGTAACTTGTAGACAAAATTTGTATGGTTAGGAAAAATAAGCAAATAATCACTGAAAACGGCATAATATAACGTATATTTGTAGCTCTATTAGCATCTATCTCACATGCAGTTCTTAAATAGGCCATCACCTATCTATCACTCTTAACATTTATATAAATATTTAGATATTATCTATTTATATAATATTTACTGTCGTAGTTACAATTTACTTCTCAGTGGTAGCTTTTAGCGAATTTTTTGTTGTTTGTTGCTGTAATATTAATGAAATACATTAAGATTTAAAAGTGTAATGTCTCTTCGTAATAATGAACACAATTTTACTAGTCTACGTTTAGTTTTAGAGAATAATACCTCTGGATTTTAGATGTAAAAATCTGTAACCGTCTATTACGTTAAATATATCTGAAAACAACTTAATTGTGAAGCGAAATTCTGGTTTATATTGTATATGAAATACAAATACGTATTTATCAGCCACATACTATAGAAACTTTACTGAAAATCTCGACTTTGTAATAGTGGTATGTCTACTTTTATGAGATTTCAGAACTGAAATAATAAAATAATCTTTGAAAGAAAACTGCCATGTGTAACGCACATTTAGTGAGTTCATAACATTTTTGTACATGACTGTACGCCGTGTGAAGTTTTATAAAGGAATGTATTTTTTTTTTAATAAATCCGCGTTCGGTACACCTCCAGTACATACGTTTACAACTTTAATTCATATAACATAAGTACAGTGTAGATTTGTTATTGTGACATCGGATCACATATTTTTTAATTATTTGTAAATAAAAATTATTGAGATAAACTTACTAGTATTTTACTTTTTTTTTAAATTTCCTAGCTGAACGCTGATGACTACCTACCTATTGCATTCAATATTGAAATGGAGGCATAGACAACAGTTTACAAATTCCAAGGCGCAGGCGCAGGTTGGCTGTTCTTAAAACTAATCCACACTGATGTTGATGCAAAAATGACTGTCTGTCTATTACTATTTCGCCCCAAAACGACTGAATTTTTCATTATGGACAGATTGGTTGCCTGGGACCTGGAGAAGGACATAGGCTACTTTTCATCCTGGATAATTGTATTAAAGACTATCTGACTCGACAAACGTTGTCCTGTCAAAAAGTCAATAATTCATACAAAATTCCCATAAAAATGCACTTTTAATTTTCCCGAATTTTCCAATTAACGCCGCAATTTTTCAAACTGTTTCTTTTATACAAACCTTTTCCAGACAATTACAAACACAACAAAAAAACAATAAGCCAATTAGTTGCGTCCGTTCTGAAGTGATGCGCGTACATACATTCGGCGACTGATTTTTATTTATATACTAGCTGATCCGACAAACGTCCTGTCAAAATTTCAATATTTTTTACAAAATTCCCATAGAAATTGCACTTTCAGTTTTCCCGAATTTCCCATTTTTCCCGGCATCTTTTCAAACATTATTCTTTCATACCATCTTTATTCATAACATCTTTTCGTCCTGACAACTATAAACACAAAAAAAAAAAAAAAAATATCCAATTTGGTGCAGTCGTTCGGAAGTTATGCGCGTACATACATTTCGGCGATTCATTTTTATATATACATGGTTATTGGTAAAACACCAACAACCTCTTAAGGGGTCATTGTACTCATCATTATGAACAACTTTTACAATGGGACCAAACCTGAAATCGCGAAAAAATGTCAGCTGTTCAGTACATTTATGTTAGCATAATTCGTCAAAATGTACTGAACAGCCGATTCTTTTTTCGCGATTTCAGGTTTGGTCCCATAGTAAAAGTTGTTCACAATGATGAGTACAATGTCCTCTTAAGAGGTTGTTGGTGTTTTACCAATAACTCTGTATAGACATAGATATGAAATAAAAAATACCCGCAGGCGGAATCTGGGGCAACAGCTAGTAGTCTAAAAGTCTAGAAGAATATTGGCACGAAATTATGCAAAGTCGTCAGACTTTCCTAGAGCCAACTTTGAAGTGGCGCGCCATCTTAAAGCTATACGTAAGTATCCACCACTTATAAAGGAAGTCATTAAATTTTATTTTGGTCTGCGGTTACACTAATACCTACCTATCTGATCACAACCACAACGTATCATAAAGAAGAATAAATACCTAGTCTTGCCATAAATATTGTCACGAAGAAAAAAACATTTTTTTATTGCAAATAATATTTATTACTTCTACAGTTTAATACATAAATATATAAAACAATTTAAAATATAAAAAGCTTATTCGAAGTGGTCTCCATTGGCTGCAATACAGTTCTTTAAACGTTGAGGCCAGTTATCAATAGAAGCACGCACTCTTTCCATGGGAAAATTCTTCACTGCCAATCGTATGGATTTTTTTAGGGACTCCAAATTATCATGGCGTTTAGAGCAAGCCGTACTCTCTAAAATTGACCATAAATCATAATCCAGCGGATTAAGATTGGGACTAGACGAAGGCCAGTCTTCAGCTCTGATGAAGTCCGAAACGTTCACTTCCAACCAAGACTGCGTGGACCGAGCTTTATGACCCGGCGCCGAGTCTTGTAGGAAGGACCATACTTGGTTATTGAACATGGTGTTGTTAAGGGGCTTAACTACCTTCTCAAGAATGGTATCTTGATACACTTGTGCCGATGTTTTGATACCTTTTTCACAAAAATATGGCTCAGTCACTCCTTCATAGCTAACACCCCACCAAACCATCACTGAAGTCGGATAATGCCCACGTTGCATTCTGTCGACTAATTGGCAAGCTTCCTTAGAGCTTTGAGCATAAATACGGTCATTTTATTTGTTAATTAAAATGTTGCTCAATTGTAAAGATTTTCTCATCCGTAAACAAAATTTTTCTGTGACCTCCCTTTGCGTACCGCTTCAGTAGTTGTTTCGATTTTACCACCCTATTCTTTTTTAAAATTATCAGTTAAAAATGACCAGTGCGTCTCTTATAGGCTGCAAGTACTAAGTCATCTTTTAAAATACGCGACATGGTTCTAGGTGCTATCCTCATCTCCCGAGATAAAATCTTTTGCTTTCGGACAGGATTTCTTCGAATTCTTTCCCTTACTGGTTTGACCACCTTTTTCGTACGAATACTACGTGGACGGCCAGATCTTTTTCTGTCACAAACAGAGGAGATCTCATTGTACCTATTAATAGCCCGGTACACAAATACAAGCGTATGGAGAGTTTTAAAAATTGCTTTTGGCTCCATACCAACTTTGTGTAATGCAATCACAGCGATGCGGTTCTCCTTATCACCCCACTCCATTTTAATATCGCAAAATATTGTACAATGTATTGGTGCCAAAACTAGAAAACACAGTGAACAATCGTATAAAAATGACAGATTCCAAGTTCAAATGTAAATATCTTTCTTATTTTTAATTGTAACAGTATTTATGGCCAGACTGTGTAAATATGATGATAAATGAGACATTGCTAGAAGGATCTTTTGGTAAACATTTGTGCAATGAAAGCTAGACGTAAAGTCCACTTGGCAAGCCTACTCTTTGGTGTTATTAAGTCTCATTCTCCTTGTTACTTATATGACAGACTATTGTGGACAAGAAGACACAAAATCGGTGAGGGAAGAAAATGTTCTCAACAGCAAGTCGGCGGCTTCTAGAGGCAGTTTTGGCTACGCAGCTACTAAATGCTGGAACAATATCCCTCCTCCCATAGTAAAAAGTATAGTAAAAGTTGCTCGACTTTCAAATTAAAACTAAAAAATTTTTTATTAAACCAGCAAAAATATTTTGAGAATGTTCGAGCCGATATATCTGGCATATAATATTATATGTATAATACAATTTACTTATTTCATAATATTTTATCCAGTTTATAATTTTATTACGTTTATTTTTTTATTATAATAAATGATTATTGTCTCGTACCCTGATTACCTATGTAAACTGCATAAAAAACGTTTCGTAGTTTAGAAGAACAACGCAGTCTCACGATTTTGCTTTGAAGGTGCTTTTAAATATTTAGATATATATTTATTATTATTTTATTGTAGTTAATAACATTTATATTGAGTATTTATTTTAGTTTTTAATTAATCGCAACACAACACACACACACACAGGTATGTTACAGCATTTCATTTTAATTTATTCTCTTACTATAAAACGGACACACACTCTGTGTTTATTAAATTCTAGTGTATGGCACTCGTGGGTTGCAGCTGAAAATCAGCGTCAGGTGGTACAACTTGTGTTGCCATCTGACATTATGCTGAGCTGAGGTTCCTTTTGGCATTGCAATCAATATTTCATGTTTTTATGGTTTTAAGGTGTATTTATTTTATGCTGTAGTGCAAATTAAACGCATTTTTCTTTCTTTCAATAGGGATAAAAACTGCCACTTGTCTACGTCATATATCGCTACTATCACGTGTCCAAGAATTTGACAGATAGCTGTCATTATCCATAACTGGTGGTCAAAATTTCCATGTCCATGGATGATGTAAAAAAAACCGGCCAAGTGCGTGTCGGACTACGCACAATGAAGGGTTCCGTAGTTGCGATGAATTTATCACAAACTTAATAATAATAAATCTAAATAAACCGAAACCGAAATAAACCGCTGTATCTCTACGTTGACGTCGTGGTGGGGCTTGCGCGCTTCGAACTTTAGGTCTGTGCCGGTAGAGTTTACTTTGCCGGAACGGGTCTAGGATGAGGAGCCAGACCAAGAAAGATACAGAAACTCGCAGAGCAGCATGTGGCAGTAGCGACCTCACGGACCCTATCTCCCGGGAGAATTCTTGTCCTCATCTCTGGTTTGCTTTTATTGGCCGGCTGGAGTGAACACTGACGAGGAACAGAGCTCCCACCTCTTTCTTGCCTTTATTGGCCGGCGTGAGTGGAGATTCGCAAGAGCAAACGTGCTCGGAGGAAGGAAGTATTCCAGTAAGGTGCTGGTAGGGATCTTGATCGTACTTCCAGGATTGTCCTGATAGCCGTGGAATACCTCTCCACTCCTCGCGCACCTCAGGAAGTGTTGCCCCCTGGTCGGTACGTCTCTATGTTCTAGCGGCCGTTTCCGGGGGTCCATTATTGAGTGTTCATGTCACCCCCTGCCATGTAATCCGTGTATAATTATATACCATTGGTCAGGCAGGGGACATAGTTCTTCCTTAGTGTTGAGCACAGCACACGAAACTTAAATCTGAACAACCTGCATGCTGTGCTCTGGGGGTGCTAGACTCTGATAGGCGGGGGTTATCGTCGTCTTTGGCGAATTAAAACAGTGCAATTGATCCACACAATTATAATCAAAAAGGCACGTACACAAATCAGAAACACATAATACGCAATGATAATACTGAAATAATCTTACCTACGTAACACTAATTAAAACAATATTACAACAATACAGACACGCGACTATACAGGACTCCGTTGAGCATGTCACTTGATGGTTAGATACTTTGACTAACTTGCTCGGTACAATTTTTGAACTAACTCACAATCCTAGGGGAGGCATATATATTACTTTGTCTCTATAGCTACCGTAGCGGATATACCTCACCCAACTACGACTACGACACCAATCTATGTGGTTTTAACAGTAACCACGCCCCCATTTTCTCGTGCAAGTCACGACCTGTCGACTTTTTGTGACCAGGGATAAACCCGTATGCAGTTTTGTATCGATTCCCTGCGTGCAAGTCACAACGTGTTCATGTCCGACGGACAAGCACAGTCTTGTGGTATGTTTAATAGTTGAGTACTTTCTTAAGCTACTTATAACTAATAGCAAACGGAGCTAGGAGTATGGTGCTTCTCCTACACATAGTTTAAGTTACCCAATCCACTTTAGCCACCCAAACCCATAGCCCAATATGTTTTGTTTCCACGCATAGTGCATACAGGGATAATCGTCGGTTGGTGCCTCCTCATTGTTTAAAATTATCTAAGGGACCTCTGCGAGTTGGCTTCGGCTCTTCGTACGCCTTCCAAAGGTCCAGGACCGAGAAATGTCAAAACAAAATAAATAATAATAAAGATTTATTTCAGAATCAGTTCCATATTTGTTAGTAACAGTGTAAACTTATAAACTAGTGTTAGTCACATTATTATTCTAAGCGTGAGGCACGCCGATCCCATAATGCCCTGCCATTTTATCCGTGTATAATTATTGTATATAACATTGGTCAGGCAGTGGACATAGTTCTTCTATAGTTCAAGTTACCCAATCCACTTTAATCACCCAAACCAATATGTTTTGTTTCCACGTACAACAATAGTCCTGCACCAACCGGGGTTGTCCTTGGGTGCACTTGCATAGTGCATATAGGGTTAATCGTCGGTTGGTGCCTCCTCGACATTTAAATTTATCTAAGAGGTCTCTGCGAGTTGACTTCGGCCCCTAGTAGGCCTTCCGGGACCTCAGGGTCCCAAGATATGTAAGAAAAAGATAGTAATAATAATAATAATACTTTATTTGACACAGAACATATTTTACATGTGAACTTAAGAAAATTTTAATGTGTCCTGTATCTAGGATACATTAAAATTTTCTTAATTTTATACTGAAGGCATCTATGTCTGAACTAGATAAGAATATCTGTATCTCAGACATCAGCGCTCTTCCGTATGATGACCATTACATTACTAGCTAATAATAGGAGGTATATCATAACACAGAAAAAATTAAAACAAAATAAACAAAACGGTGTGTGGAGTGTTAACCTCTCAGTGTGTCGTGTGTGAAACAGTATGAGAGGATTTACTATTTAACTATTTTTAATAAGTTTTCTGTCTCTCCCTATGTATGTTTACTAATATATTTAAAGATTTTACTTTTACATATTTTTATTTTATTTAGCGGGTATATTTCCAAAGCGTCATTTATCTTATTATATAAGTACGGTACCAAGAAGCAAAAGTATTTGTTCACGTAAGTCGGTCATTATTACTAATAATAAATCGTCTTCTAGTTAGATCACCTTTTGAGAATTGTAGTAAAGAGTGTTGCTTCAGAATCACGAGAAATATAAACAACTGGTGAACTGTCAGGACCTTACACGACTGATAAACAAGATGGGTTGGGTACAAATAAGGGCGAAAAGTACTAATTTATAGTACAACTCTCTGGGCTATATCTAAGGGCTTTAATATAGTTTTATGTGCACCTCCCCAAACGGTGATACAATATTGAAGAATGGACTGTACGAGTGCTAAGTATATTTGCTTCACTAATTTTGAGGGCGCAACATGTCTAAGGTTCTTGAAAACATAGATCAGTTTTCTTGTCCTAGATGTAAGAAGGTTAATATGGTCTTTGAAGGAGAGGTTACAGTCAAGAATAATTCCAAGATATTTAATTGACGCTGTCTTTATTAGTGTTGGACAAGAGTATACTAAGCTATTGCAACAACTATGTGCTGTAATCGAGGGGTATAAGGAAGCTGCATATTTTGAGTGCGCATCGAGAATACCATGTACTGAGTCTTATCCGGGTTAAGAGTCAGGTAGTTATTCTGCAGCCAGTGAGTGACAACATTGAATCCATCCTGCGCCTCCTCTTATACTTTGTCCCAGGTATCAGCAAAGAACAACAGAACGGTGTCGTCTGCATATGATATAATTTTACCTCCTGAAAGGTCTAGTTTACTGAGGTCATTCAAGTATTTGAGAAAGAGCGTCGGTCCCAGAATTCTCCCCTGCGGAACTCCGTGAGTGATTAGTAAATCGCTGCTGATACTGTCATTAATTTTAACGCACTGAAAACGATTAGAGAGGTAGTCTTTAAACAGCTGTAGTTGATTTCCTTTTATTCCGAGGCGTTCTAATTTTTTGTATCAGCAAAGGCGTAGAGACCGTGTCAAATGCCTTGGCTAGGTCAAGGAAAATGCCTATTGTCTTTTTACCTGAATCGATATTCTTTACCTGATAACATGGGTGCATATTTTGATTGATAGAAATAGAAAATATTTGTATAAAAATGGCTAACTTTCTGCATACTAAACGGCAATTTCATAGGTAAAGACCTAATATTTGTACAAAAGGCTGCAGCACACCGCGGTCCCACAGTCCGCTTTTTCACAAGCCAAGTCGCGCCAAGATAGGCCAACAACACCTGGCGCGGGTTGTTCGTTATCGGTCCGAGGGAGTGCGGCTATAGAATGCCGCCTTCCCACGGCCCGTCGAGGCCCGTAACGGCCAGCGCCTGTCGAGGCCTATCGCGGCCCGTGCCGAGCATTCCACGAATCATCCCATACCAAAATGGTATGGGATGATTCCGTACCAATATGGTAAAAAGGAACCCTTTTGGTGCGACTTTGTCTGTCCGTCTGTCACAGCTAGGTATCTCAAGAAATACTAATGCTATCAACTTGAATTTTGGAATAGTTTTAGATGACGTTTGCCCAACTATTTTGCAAATAAGAAAGAAATAAAAATGTATATTTCTTTTTAGCAACAGGGACTGAAAGGGGCTGTTAAAAATTCGAAGTGGAGCTACTAAGGCATGTGGGGTATCATAGGAAAGAGCGCTGTTCGCACGTTCTCAAACATTTTGTTTTTAAGCCGCATATTTTTCGACTTTTGATGAGAAATGTAAATAAAATAGCGTACCTCCTTATCTCCGAAGTTTGTATAGAGAAAAATCTGAAATTATTCTATACGATAGATGTATTATGTAAAGATTACAGGAAAAATAAATAGCACACTTTTTTAAATATATGATGGTACGGAACCCTCGGTGCAGCGAGTCCGACTCCCTCTTTCCCTTTTTTATTATTATTGATTGCCTACTTACCTACTGGATGTTAAAACTGGATCGATTAACAAAAGCCGGTGTATTGTGTTAGGAACAAGATCTGTGCTAATCACTCGTCACAATGGTCGAATTTGCGTCCGCCAGATCGGTAGAGCCGATCCAATCTGCGTGGGTTTTTCTTGGCAGTTCGATTCATCATTACGGCCGAAAGGTGTCCACTACTGAACACAGGCCACAAGCATCGCCACATCAATTGGTCCTGCGATATCCGCATCCAGCGGATTTCACCAGGTCGGGTCAACATTGTTGTGGTCAAATTCAGTGGCGGACAGTGCCTGCCGGGGGAGACCCGGGGCAAAAAAACAAAATCAGGCTCCCCGATCTTCTCAGTTTTAGTAGGAATTTCTAGTAACATTTGCAGAAAATGAATGATGACAAAAATAAAACCGAAAAATGGTTGGGCGAACGTCATCTAAAACTATTCCAAAATTCAAGTTGATAGCATTAGTAGTTCTTGAGATATCCAGCTGTGACAGACGGACAGACAGACAGACAGAGTGAGTCACACCATAGGGGTTCTATTTCACCATTTTGGTACGGAACCCTAAAAATCAAGTATAACGTGCGTCGTAATTATACCTACTCTATTATATCAGGTTGGCGGAAAAGTCTTGCACCAAAATATAAGACTTAATGAATTTATTGATAACTTTGTTATTTACAATAATTAATCAGTAGTGTAATCCCCAAATAACTCTATTACTGTGGCCCATCTAGTTGGTAGATTGTTGATGCGCCTTTTTCGTGTATGAAAATATTTTTGTACTGCACCAAAATATTAATGGACTTGTAAATAAATCGGACTTACTAGGTGTGCACATTAATAATTTTAAAGATAAGGGTAAATCGGTGGACATAATATGTATAACAGAAACTAACATGAAAAAGGACGATCATATACATCTTTACGTACCTAATTACACATTCCACACATATTATTCACGAGAAAATAGGAACGGGGGCTCATGTATACTAATGCGGAATATTATATTGGGACAAAAACTAGATGTAGGGAAATGGTGTAAACCAAACCTTATTGAGGGTTGCGTGGTTGAGTTGCAAAATCACCCCGTAATAGTTGTGTGTGTGTACAGACCTCCTAATATGGATAAGGCCTCAGTCAATACATTCCTCGTTGGTTTAGATATGATTCTCAATGAAATCTGTTTTAAACGTAGGAAAAAGATAATTGTATGTGGTGATTTTAATATAGATATTTTGAAGGATAACTACGCCTCTCGCAGTTTTAAAAACCTATTGCAAAGTTTTAATTTGAAAGTAGGTGTGCTCACTCCAACACGTCTTTGTAGCGGAACATGCATTGACAACATTGTCGACAATATAAGGGGAAGTAAATGCGTAACGGTCGAATTGGCGTTGTCAGATCATACAGCGCAACTACTACAATGTCCTGTTAAAAAAACTTGCGTACTTTCATACTGGTACATATTTAGACGAAGTTTCTGTAAAGAAAATATGAAAAAGTTTAAGAGTTGTTTATAAAATTTGACATTTAACGACATTTATTCCTCCACAGAACCTAATGACGCATTTAATAAGTTCCACGACACATTTAAACTATTTTATGATATTATGTGCTTTCCGCTTAAGAAATTAAAACGATATGTAGTAAAATCACCCAAGAGGATTAGTAAAGGTATAAAATTATGCTGTAAACGCAAGCGCGAAATGTTGTGGCAATTTCGGAAAGACCCCAACCACAATACTAAAACAATTTTCAAAACATATACGAAACGCTTAAAAACAATAATTCGTCTTACTAAGAAATCTCAAAATAATAACCACATTAATAATGCGACTAATAAGTGTAAGGCTACATGGCAAGTAATAAATAAGTACAAACATAATAAGCCAGTCGAAGGAATACCAAGACTTAGAATAAATGACGTAGATATAACTGACCCGAAACGTATCTCCCAAACTTTTAATGACTATTTTATTGACGAAATTGAATTAGTATCTGACATTAATATTACGAATCAAAATTTTAAATTTGACATGTATCCTGACTCATTATTTTTAATGCCCACAGTTCCTTTTGACATTGTAAAAATAAATAAATTAAATAATACTAATAGCTCTGGTTATGATGACATTACAACAAATGTTATTAAATCTGTTTCAACCATTATAGTACCAGTACTTAGTTATATAATAAATATTTGTTTAGAATCGGGTGTGTTTCCGGATAGGTTAAAATTTGCTGTTATAAAACCACTACATAAGAAAGGTAGCAAACACGATCCAGCCAACTACCGGCCTATTTCCTTACTACCAGTATTCTCTAAAATTTTAGAAAAAGTAATATACAATACATTATACACATTTTTGAACGTAACAATCTTTTTGCCGATGAACAGTATGGTTTTAGAAGAAAAAAGAATATAAATATGGCAATTTTCAATCTCTTTGAAAAAATTATAACTGGCATTGATAACAGAAGTCCGGTAGCTGCTTTATTCATGGACATGAGCAAGGCATTTGATTTTGTGGATAGATCACTACTATTAAAGAAGTTGGAGAGGTATGGAGTCAGGGGTAATGCTTTGAACCTTTTGAAATCGTACTTGTCCGATAGAAAACAAGCTACTAAAATGGATAGGATATGCATGACGTCAAAAACCGAGCGTTCGTATGTATCGAGTCAAAGAGTTAATAACTACGGTGTACCCCAAGGAAGTATTGTAGGATCTTTATTATTTATCATTTACATTAATGACATGCCCAGGGAAATACATCATCCGATGGTTTTGTTTGCTGATGACAGCACGGTCGTTTTTAGTGCTAAGAATGATGCGACAACACTTGAGGGAGAGATAAACCAATGTCTCCAAGTACTAATAGAATGGATGGGTGCGAATAATTTAAAAATTAATATTGACATGACTAAAATAATGACTTTTGAGCAAAGGACAAATCATAAGAAACCTGAAATAAAATATGGAGATAAGACAATTTCAGAATCGACTACTACAAAATTTTTAGAGCTTGATCTGGATAGAGACATGTCATGGAAAACTCATACTGACAGTGCTGTGTATGTAAACGCCTGAGTCAATATAATATATAAGCTTTACGTAATCTCGCAAAGGAGGTAAATCAAAAAGTTTTGGTTACGGCGTATCATGCATATGTTACGTCTGCATTACGATACGGGATCATATATTGGGGTAACTCCACCAACATGGAGACAGTATTTAGAGCGCAAAAGAGGTGTGTTAGGGCGATATGCGGTATTCAAAGCACGGAAAGCTGCAAACCGTTCTTTGTGAATTTACGTATATTAACGGTACCCTGCCTATACATATGTGAGGTGGCAGTATTTGTTAAAACAAACTTCCACCTATTTGAAAAACTACACAGTTCACGACATAGAAATAAAATAAGCGGTAGGCAACACAAAAAAGCAGTATTTCATAAAAAAATTCTAGGAATGGCACCACATATTTATAATAAATTACCTAATGATTTGTTAAGTACTGAAGATATAAATGTATACAAGAAGCAACTCAACAATCTACTGATAAGTAAGACATACTACATAATTAATGAATACCTGTCAGATAGAAATTTGTGTATATAAGAATAATACATATAATATTATGGTGAATACTTGAGTCCGATTTATTTTATTTTATTAAAAATATTTTATTTGTATTAATAACTTAATTATTAGGACATTATATGCTCTGACATGATTTACTAATTAATTTTTTATGACATTATAGATTTATTATAGTAATTTTGCATGCCTCAATTGGTGCAACACAGTGGACTGCGCATTCACTTGAGATCTAGAAATGTATGATTATGTACTGTGTTGAGCAATAAACGTTTGAATTTGAATTTGCGCCCAGAATTCCGGAGGCTGTGCAGAAAAGAAATTGTCCACTGCCATTTTGAGATCTTCGTAGTTTTGAAAATTTTTCTCACACAAATAAAGCTTTAGTGGTCGGAACAAGTGATAGTCGGATGGCGCGAGATCCGGTGAGTACGGTGGGTGGGCAACCAGGTGCCATCCAAGCTCTACTTTTTTTTTTGTCGAGTCTCTGAAGCGACATGAGGTCGCGCATTATCATGGAGTAAGTGAACATTTACACGTCTCGGTCGTTTTTTTCTTATTGCGTCAGCCAGTTTCTGAAGCTGTTCAGTATAAATGGAAGTCGTAATCGTCCTTCTCGCAGGGAGAAGCTCGTAATAAAGTGGGCCCTTCGCATCCCACCAAACGGAGAGAAGACGCTTGCGTGAGTGGTGGCTCTGCGTCGTAAGGAATTGTTGATTGATGGTTGTTATCATAGAGAATCCAGCTCTCATCGCCCGTTACCAGATCTTCAAGAAACTCTTTCCGATGTGACTGAAAAAGAAGCGATTCACAAATACTAACTCTGACTTAACCATGACTGTCAGTTAGTTGATCTGGAATCCATCGTACATTACGATAGCCGAGTTTGTGTAAATGAGCCTCGACGGTCGAATGATGACAGCCAAGAGTCTCTGCCAAATCACGCGTATTTATTTCTGGGTTAGCCTTTAAATAGCGGAGTAATTCCTCATCGTTGAAGATCGCCCCGATCGCTCGTGATCTTCAAGAGTTATATCTCCCGATGCAAAGCGAGCAAACCAGCGGCTTATCTTCCATCGCGATACAACACCTTCACCGAACGCTTTGCTGATGTTCGCGGTAGCCACACTCACGTTGTGTCCCTGACGCCACTTGTAAAAGATGATCGTTTGAAGTTCATCTTCACTAATAATTTTAACAAACTAACCAAATCCTCACTTGCGCGCATTTATATAACCTTGATGTGATAGCTTCGAGAACCTTCTACAATATTCTTACGTATCCCAGATCAATACTAAATATTACGGAAAATTCTAGTTAATTTACAATTTCTTGTGCAATATTTTTCCGCCAACCTGATATACGAGCCTGAGAGACTGTTGGTGTTTTACCAATAACCCTGTATATTAAACATGGGCCTCGCACCCGGGAGGATATTTTTTCAAGGAGGTGAATTTTCATGTCCGCATTCCACATTCACAGACATTTTCATCGAAAAGCAAGAATGTTGTGGGCACGCCCTTTATGCCTTGAGGCTTTTATTTAGGTGTAAAGTTCTGTTTTGCGTTTTAGTTTTTATTTCTGCTTGAGAATAGTTTTCCATATTTTTGTTGGTATACGAGTATTGGCGTGTACTAGCTGACTTATGGCAAATGACTTAATTTAATTAAATGTGTTGTATTGCATAACGTAAATTATTTTGCGTGCATACTCGTAGTATCAATTTTTTAACTGAACAAACAGCAGTGCTGCTGGGGAGTTTGTTGCGCCAATTCTTCTTCCCAGCTAAAGTACTAGGTGGTTAAGGGCGGGCGTTTTGGGGTAATGTCTTATGTAATTTTGATGTTTGAAAAGTGCTGATTCAAGAATCAGCACTTTTCGAACAAAATAAAATCAAAAGTAATTTATACAAACTAAGCCTCAGCCTAGTTTGAATACATGACTTTTGATTTTGTAGGATGCAAGAGCGGGTAAGGCGAGCTCGAAATTTTCTACAGCCCGTCTCGGAATTTTCTGTTAGGGCTATTTTGAACATTCATACGGAAATAGGAGTTGCTTTGTTGACTAATGCAGAAAAGTTGTGTTTTAGTAGAACAGCGGATACAAGAGGGAACGGAGCGAGCTCGAAAATTTTAGCACCCGTGACCCCTGCCTCGGAAATGTTAGATTTTCTTTTGAACAAAGATACATCCTGGCCTTTTCCCAACTATGTTGGCGTCGGCTTCCAGTCTAACCGGATGCAGCTGAATACCAGTATTTTACACGGAGCAACTGCCTATCTGACCTCTACAACCCAGTTACAGAATACGATACCCCTTTGTAAGACTGGTTGTCAGATTTCAATCGATCGACCAGTGCAGCTGTTATTTCTTAGCCACGAGCCCCAGTATCTTTGTTTTGAACAAATATACATAAATAACAGTTAATGCGTCGATTTATGCAGAAACCATGAGAATGAAGAGAATGTAGGCTGCAAGAGTGAGTGAAACGAGCTCGAAAATGTTAGCACACAAGCTTGTGTAAGCTAGGTTTTCTTTTGCCTATTCATACAGAAATAGGAGTTACTTTGTTGCCTTTGTAAGCAGAACAGCGCGACGAAAAAGGCCTCCAATGGCTTCTTCCTTAACATATTTTGGCTTTTTGGGATTTGATTAAAAAGCACTTAGTTTTCAAGATTTGGAGGTCCTTGGGATCGGGGCCCGGGACGGACCGACCCACCCCATAGTTCGGCAGTGGTCCAATTTGTTTGACTCTTTGGATCGATAGCCAAGTTGGTACATCAGATTCAAACAGAGGTAACCCAAAGAAGACTTAAAAATCTAGGCTATTTACGTCACGCGCCACGGAATTGAGGCTCGCACTTGTACAGGTCTGGCACCAGGTCGGATCGGATCGTCAGTAGGCTGTTTTGTTCGCTCGTAATCCGGATAGATGCACCTAGGTCACGTTCAAGGCACTGTCGAATTGATTAGCATGATTCACCCACTGTGGTGTAACACTTTGTTTTAGACAATAGAATTAGGGGATTTTTTGGGCAATGATTGTGCAACATTCGCAATTTGATACGTTCCTCGAATTAAAGGTAAAATAATTAATTTATGCGAATCGAAAACAGACGTGCTGTTAATTTTTGATAAATTATTTATTCACTCAAGGACGAAAAACTCCTACGCAATATAATCCCTTCTCTTGAAACTCCTTCAAAAATGTGGCTTGCCGTGACAACTCATCAGGTTTCAGCAAACTTTAAACGGAGATGTAACATGCTTAAATAGGTAGGCACTTAAATCAATAATAAAATATATCCAAATAAAATATTTTCTTGTTACAATTCAGTTAGGTATGCCAGATAAATTATTATCGTATTACCCAGTAACTGGGTTGTGGAGGTCAGATAGGTAGTTACTCCATGTAAAATACTGCAGGTATTCATTCAGCTGCATCCGGTTAGACTGGAAGCCGATCCCAACATATGCCATATGCATATGCCAGATAAAAACAAGTTCACAGAATTTAAATAGGAGGAGGAAAACACAGCAATGTTATTACTATTTTCTACTCGTGCGTAAAGTTAAGCATTGTCACCACCAACAAAAAAGTGTATGACTAGAAATTTTACCGATTTTGCACAAACAAGGATGATTGTCAGTTTTGGACAATGGCTTGGGCCCGGTATAAAATGATGTACCGGCGACGATATATCATTACTTTGAACAGAGATCAACAAGCCTAAACATGGTCAGATTCGCGTTTGTGATGTTCGTTGTGTTTTTCGTCTCCTGTTTGGCAGCTCCAGGTACCTTATCATATTATTTTTTTAATTTAAAAAACACAAGCACAACCATACCAACATGCATGCTACATATTGTAATACGGCAGTTTTTTCATTCTCTATTTCAGCACCGTGTAAAGTATGATATGAACCAGCTCACGAAATATTTCCTTTTTTCGTCAGGGGAGCGAGTAAGAAGGCATGACTACGATTTCGGGCAAGGGGGCTACGGCGGCGGCTACGGCGGCTACGGCGGCCACGGGAGCGCGGGCGGCCACGGCCAAGGCTACGGTGGAGCTCAAGTCCCTACCTCTCAGTCCTTCTCCAAGTCTACAGCCAGCGCCAGTTCTGTCGGTGGCAGTGTCGTAGGCTGAAGGTACGCGCGTGAACGAAGAGGTAATAACCCCTTATGGTGCACTTAGACATTACAGAATTACCATTAACAACGTATTTTTTCTTTTATTCTACCAGATTTCAACAGTTGCTATGTTCAAGTTCATATTGACCTCGTATGTTAATAACCAGTGTTAAAAACCAGAATTTGAATCACTTGCAAACAGGCTCTTCATTTACTCGAGTCGCATAGAAAACTAGTTTTATTATGTTTTTACCTCTATTTTTACCTTTACGAACATGGAGATATTTATGTGAACTAAACTCCACCAAGCTCTGAAACTTCCCCCACATGTTTTTAAATTAAACGAACCATAATGTTGAAACAAAATCTTTACACAAAGATTTTTCGCAACCAAATTGAAAGAAAGAAAGAAGGAAAACATGTTTATTCGGCACATGCCATAAGTGCACACAATAGCATAAATAGAACAACATAATAACATAATTATGGCTACGAATGACCCAGTGCCATGCCCTGTCGATCTGCCGAATTAGTTATGCATCAGGAAATCATAATAAAATAAACCTTTTACAGGCCCCTGAAAAGCCTTTACCACCCACAAAGGGGCGTTATCACCCACTTTGAGAAATACTGTCTCATACCTACCTAAATATCAGCTAAATTGGTATTTCGTTTTGTGTTTCAGATTATGCTTTCCTAGAACTCTGCAATCCCACGATTATAGTTGATAATATAATAAGCTTTTTTATGACAGTATTTAATGTTTGTGATTAGTTTTTCAAATAAGTAAGAATATTGGTAACTAATTTATTTGTAATAGTAATAAATGAAATAAAGTTCTCACCGTTTTTTGCAATTAAAACTGTTTACCTCCCTGGTTCCACCCCAATTGTGCAAGTATTTTTTCAGTTAATAATAAAAATATCAGCTGTTTCATAACAACACCCTAACTGCTTATCGATCAGAATCGGATTCATTTTGAAAGTTCAATAACATTAATTGCGCTATTTACGTTGTTGAGCCGAAAAATGTTTTGAA
Source organism: Dicycla oo (assembly GCA_948252095.1). NCBI lineage: Eukaryota > Metazoa > Arthropoda > Insecta > Lepidoptera > Noctuidae > Dicycla > Dicycla oo. The sequence goes on along the minus strand of OX411711.1, from coordinate 5,392,349 downwards.
CATTCAAAATGTGTGTGTTTCAATTGATAGTGTGTTACTAGGGTGCAGAGTGCAGACACGTTCAAAATGTATGGAGCAGCAGATTTTGTTTTTAATAGCCGACAAAACTTTCAACACCAAGGGCCAGTTTTTTGATCCGTAGTTAACTCAACCAATGGTTAAACATAGTAACTAATGGTTGAACGTTGGCTAAACGTGAAAGGCTAAACATATGTATATTTTTAACATGAATGTATTCATGTTAACTCAGTCATATTTTGGCATTTGGCAAACACATTTAGCCAAAATTCAACCATTAGTTACTCTGTTTAACCATTGGTTGAGTTAACTACGGATCAAAAAACCGGCCCTAAGAATCATACTGAATTCATGGTTTCATGAGTAACCGTTTTGCGCGTTGGTGACCCTGTTTAGTAAAATGCAATTGTATGTTCTTTCTTCTTATAAATAAAAATGAAATGTTGTTCGTTAGTAAGTGCATCACTCGAGAACGGCCGGACCGATTTGGATATTTTTTGTTTTAAAATGTTCGTGATAGTCCAAATTTGATTTTTATGGAAAGAAAAAATGGAGGTTCCCCGGATTTTTTTTAAATTTGGGGAAACCTGAACGTCCATCTTCTATGGGATTAGGACAGGAAAAGAGGACAACGTATGTCGGGTCAGCTAGTTTCTATTTTGAACTAATCAGGTTTTATTGGATACTCCTTCATTCCATATTGCTCTGCGTTATTTGCATCAGATAGGTAATCATAACTATTTGTTTATCTATCTACATATTTACCTAGTCTTCTTCAGCGAGTTGATTACAAATCAAATTAATGATGTTCACAAGTTGCAGTTTAACATCTCGTGAGATAGTGTTAGGTACCAATAAAGTAAGAAATAAAAGTGTTAAAATAAAACTGAAAACATACCACAACCTACAACACAACAACTTACAACCTACCCAATAAAATAACCAGTTATACTAGAAATCAGTGATATTTATTCGAAAAAAGCTAGAATGATTCTGTTCTCCTGCGGCTATAGTAGGCACCTATGTGATTGTTGTTTATTTTTGCAAGTAAATATTTCCACTCGAAGAATTCATAATTAAGAAAATATTACTAAAACAGTTAATTAAAAAGCCACAATGCCAATTTAAGATTCAGGTAGGTACCTAATTAAACAAACACATATCATTCTACTTAATAAACTAAAAAGAATCCTTATCTTTTCGTATGAATCAGTTAAACCCGCTGGAAAAATGGAATTACGCTTTACACAAAGAAAATAGGATTTTACCTGATTTACCATGCCTCGGGTTTTTCAGAGTCAAACAGAGATTCGAAAACCTCGATTGCCTGGGTTTCCGTAATTTTAGGCTGCATGCAAACGATAGTCAGTGCGATTAGAATGTAAAGTCACCTAATGAAGATGTAATGCGCTGCCAGGATGCGGGCCACAAATAAACATGCAGGCTTCTTCTTCTTCTGTGTCTTCTGCTGCAGAGTTTGTTGCGCCACTTCATTCCAGCTAAAGCACTAGGGAGTGGTGAAGGTACCTCGTAGCCCACCGGACAGGATCTCAAACACTTTTGAGTGCATTTATTTTCTCCGCTCAAAGGCTTCGCTCTGCTGCTGGGAAGACAACGCTCGAGCCTCTGATATCGCAGATATCCAATATCCATAAGTTTCTACTGACCACTGACATACTATAGACCATCACAGGCCCAAACGTACCAATTTATTGACACAAGTCCTATCAAAGCGCATACTTTCATAAATGCAAGTAAATCTATCTATCTACGAGTAGAGAGATTTACGTTTTTGGGGGACTTTTTATGTAATTTTGACTTTGATTATGATTCTCGTATTGGCCCAAGCAATATGAAAATCCTAACTAATTATAAAAGCGAAAGTGAGTTTGTTTGCTTATTTTTTTTTTTTAAGATGGGTTTGCTCTTGACTCTAGTCTAGGTCGGAGGCGACAGAGACAGAGTCGACGATGGAGTGAGCTTACCCAGAAGAAGCCTGTTGACTCTCACTTTGAAGAGATTAGGGTTGTATGCGTTCGGAAACACAGAAGCATGTAGTGAGTTCCATTCTTTTGCTGTGCGCATTATAAAAGACATTTGGAAGCGCTTAGTGCGAATTAGTGGAATAGCAACTAGGTAGGGATGGTAACTGGCAGTGCGTCTAGATGTCCGATGGTAGAAGGGGGCGGCTAATTTAGTACGCTTTCACGCTAAAACGACTGAAGGGATTTGGATGAAATTTGGCACATGGGTAGACCATGACCTGGATTAGGACTTAAGATACTTTAATCCTAGTAGTACGTTCCCGTGGGATGATTTCCGACATCCGCGTGGGTGAAGTCGCGGGCAAAATCTAGTAGTTCATACTATCAAAAAATGTTAGCCTGTCACCAAGCCACTTAGACGAGTCAAGTCAAATACACAATATGGGTTAAGTAGTCCAAGCTTGCTGCCTGCAAAGTTATCTCTGTCGTTGAGAGTACTTTAGTAGGAACCTAAATAGAGTGAGAATGATGTAAGATTAGCTACGAGTTTATGTGGACATGTCCGTACAACATGTAGGTTGGCCATTAAACTGACAGATTCTCGTAAGATTTAACCACTTCTTGAATTCTCGGTACTGTCAGTAATGCAGCGTTTGTTTTATTGTATACGAGTAGGTACCTAGTTATTAATTAAGTAGTAGTTAGGTACCTATTTATCCTCCCGATGGGTTCCCGCATTGTTGAGGGGGGTGGACGGTCAGTAGTCGTGGCTTGGTCACCCACGGTGAAGCGAAGAGGAACCCGAGAAAGGGCCGATCGTCAGGGCTTTTGTCAGTAAGCTGACGACGTAGCGGCCAACAATTAGGTTGCGATGCCGCTTGGGGCGGGTCGCGATCTCATATGGGAGGCATCGCAGCTGAGGGTTGGAAGCCACGGCGGGAGAGGAGTGCCAGTATTGTAGTGCGGCGCTCTCCCTACCTTCCGCGGCCTTGATGGGGTCGCCACCTTCTGATGGCGGACGCGGTGAGGCCTCAGGGGAAGAGGAGTGTCGGTATAGCGTTGGCCGCTCTCCTATCCTCTGCGTCCGAAAAGTGGTAGGCGGCCGGGCTATTGACCTGACCGGTTGCAGGGGGATTAAGGGTGCCTAGATACGGGGTCGTCTAGCGCCCATGTGCTGGTTTGGTCCCTGGGGTGGTCACGGCGTACAATGTGTTCTGGTGCGCCGGTGATGGGGGTCCCCAGAGGAGGGTCCGGTCACGGACAACCGCGGCGGGTTCGCGGTGAGTGCTAACGCGTGCCCGTGTTCCCGCCACAAGCGGCAAAGGAGGACACCGAAAACAATAAAACCGGGCAAGTGCGTGTCGGACTACGCACAGCGAAGGGTTCCGTAATTAGAGTGAATTTATCCCATATATATATATATATATATATATATATATATATATATATACATTTGAGACCCTCACCTCACTCCCTTTCATTTGATATGTCACATGGTACCTTTTGAAAAAGTTTTTTTTAAATTTTCTTAATTGCCCCCCAAAAACCCCATACTCAAAATTAATTTATTTACGTTACACGCAACCTAACCGCAATACAGTGACACTGCAATGGATAAAAGGACACAGTGGGTCTTTGGGTAACGACGCAGCGGACGAACTTGCTAGGAGGGCATCCAGTGCGTCCTCGGCAGTCCAGGAGTGGTGGTCCTCGGCACCAGGGTGCAGGCAGTCCAGGGAGGCTATGCCAAGCCTAGATGGCAAACTAACCAGGCGACTCTTACGCCTGGATAGGAATGGCCTGCGCCTGATGACGGGGACCATCACAGGACACTGCTCGCTGAACAAACACTTTTACACAATGGGCATAACGGACAGCCAGAGAGAGAGAGAGAGAAAGAGAGAGAGAGAGCTCTGCCTCCATGCAGAGCTTGCATGGAGTCTGAGGAAACCGTTCCGCATGTGCTCTTCGAGTGCACAGGCGTTGTCCAGATTAGAACAGAAACCCTCGGGACACCCAAATCTTTAACAGATGTTCTGAACAGACCAGAAGCCGTGACCAACTTCTGGAGGGAGGTGGGCTGGTTGGAATAAACCCCGACGGCCGCTATGGCTCACGCACAATGGTCCACTTGGAGGATTAAGTGCGGAAACCAAACCCAATAACATAGATAGAACCCCATACTCAAAATTAATTTATTTACGTCACACGTCCGTGTTTGGGTCACAGAAATTCATAATTATGTTTACCAAATTTCAACTAAATCGGTCCATTAGATTCGGAGCAAATTGGCTCTGACAGACGGACAGACAGACACATGAGTGATCCTATAAGGGTTCCGTTTTTTCCTTTTGAGGTACGGAACTCTAAAAAGGTACCTATTTATGTTATGGAAATTTTACTACTTGTTAATTGGTTTCGTCGAGCACCAGTGCTTCAACAATGCTATAAAATCAAAACAAGAATCACCTTGGCCTTTTTTGAACTTCAGATAACGTGACTGGATTTGTACCTATAGACTTGAGTCATCTTTGGTTTGTTTTAATAACATATCTAATTGGAAGAAAGATAAACCTAGCTAGAGCTGTAAGGTATATCTTGTATTTTTAAATGCCATTTAGTTTATAATATATATTATAGTATTCGGTTTTTTATGTTTTATTGTGCTATGATCGTTATTATCGATAATGTATCTATGAATAAAAATATTATACCCACTCCTCGTCGTGTTAACCGTCGTTTTATTACACAGTTACGGCTTTTAATTGGGCATCTACCACGTGTATGATTTGAGTCAGGATGATAATAATAATAACAAAGTTAGTTCAGTTGTTACCTGTATATATTTTAACTTATAAACACATTTTATTTGGTGGTAATTCAATGTCAACTTAATAAAAATAGAACTAAGTAGATCTAAAACCTAAATAAACAGATAAAAAGTATTTGTTAGAACCAAACCAATTTCCTTATAGATCTAAAAGATAGTAAAAAAGTAATACAGGATAAAAACTCTTTGTTTACGTTCCTGAACGTTCCATTTCATACATTCTAAATTCTAAGCGTTCTAAATTCAAAGGTTTGTCTTGTGGTCCTGGTTGGAAGCGACAGCGGACGCCGAAGCGGAGGCGGACGCTTTGCTGAAGGAGCGATGGCGTCGATCGCTTGAACGGCCGTCCCTGTTGAAGGGCAGTTAACGGCTTCCGCTTCCGTAACTGAAACATAGTATTATCAAGTTGTAATACCTCCGTTCGAAAACTATGTGGTACCAACTGAATAGCCCTTAATTTTAGAAAGTTAGCTTGAGCTTGCACTAAGTTTTAATATGTAATTCGAGCTTCTTGTTGAATGCGAGTCGTTTTTACTTTGGACCACAGAGTTAAAATCCTTGCAGCTGAAACAATTAATTGAGCATGAAACAGATTGTTAATAAGTGGTCTAATAATCGTAATGTAGCTGTTGATTTACTCAGTGCCAGCCAATTACTGTAAACAATCAACTATATGTAGGGTATAGGTATTAATTGCACCAACTTCTGAGATATAAAAAACCTTTTTAAATAAATGAGTAAAATGGGGTGCAGCTGCAAAGGTATCCTCTCCTAAATGATACGGAGAAGGAATGACCGTTGATCATCAGCGCCACGGTTGCAAGAAGTTCTCTGTGGTTGCAAGTTTCATATGGAAAATTTCGGAATGATTGGCCTTCTGTCATCGCATTCGTAGAGTATTCGAAAATTTTTACTCGTCGAATGGATTGGGAAGGTTATGTACATACTTTTACAAATTTCATCGCCCTGCACTTTCTTCAGCACTTTCAAAAAGGTTTCAGCCGGTCTATTCTGTAAAAATCTTAACGTAATCACCGCGAGCTGTCATTCCACCTGATGTTAGGGATTGACACTATTGACCACTCACTTCAAGCTCACTATATATAAAAATACTCTGTGAAGCTCACAACATCTAAGTTTTCCTGGTGAAATTATCTCAGAGTAGATCACTCCTGGTTATGTCACAAACCTGCCGCCTCCTTGCTCCTCGCTGCACCCGAGCCGCTCCTTGCTGACGCTAGCGTTGTGCTCATCACTGCGGCCGTATGTGCCACCGTGGCCAAACCCACCAGGGTTGTAGCCGCGCTTCACTCGTTTTACTGATTCGAACCTCCAGTCTGCCATGAAATCAATCATATGAAACATAGAAAGTTCTTCAACAACTATGGCACCAAACCTGAAATCGCGAGAAAAAAAAATCTGCTGCTCCCTACATTTATGTTCGCATAACTTGTCAAAAGTTGTTTGTTATCATGAGTACAATCATGTGTTTAAGTATCGGTCAGTAATTACCAGTCACCATATATTTTCTACTTCTTTGCGGCTTATCATATTGTCTTGCATCTTCTTCTCTCTTAGAGCATACATGCTAAAAAACATGAATAGCTTATGACGTCATAAAAAAATTTTCAAGCCACGCAGGCTCATCAATGTTTTAGCAATGCATCAACTTTTGTAAAGAAAGTTGGTGGTGCATTTGGTCGTCAGTACCTTACATGCACACTCACACAGCAGCAATGCTTAAAATGGGGCAAAAATGGAAAGACCTGTGCTGGTGTAGGTACTAGGAACCTTTTCAAATTTCGAGGATTGAAGAATTTTAACACAAACTCAGGTGTAAAGACTTACCTCGTCCTTCCACAACTACAGCAAGCAGCACCATGAAAGCGAACAACGAGGCTACCTTCGCCATTGTCAAACAAATCTAAACTGAATCTGTTCCATTTGTCACCCACACATTGTATATATACTTATCACATTCACACAGGATGGCCAATGCCCATCGGATGTCACGGTCTGTCAAAACGTCATGATTTCGGTGACACGCCGTGATGATCGCACAAAGGCACTGTGGCGGTTTAATTCACTTTTGACGAATTGTTTGCCGCCCTTGACTTTTGGGACAGGAGCCGATTAGCTATAGTTGTATTGACCTTACAAATGTCAGAGGAAGAACATGTGGACGGAAATCTGGAAAATTCTGACAGCTAAATTATGATTGTGTGCAGTTTTTGGTGCTAGGTGGTAAAGGCGACCTGAGTCTGTTAATGAAGTTGATTCGCAATTTAGTTTCAATGAGAGCCAAGTGCAATTAAAGTGGCAGTTAAAATTTTTAGACCTCATTTACCAGAATCGATGATAACTCTATCTGCGTATTTCTTTCTTCTCTCTTATCGGTATAAATAGTTCATCTTCATCATCAGCATTTACCGTAATCGATGACCACTCTATCTGTGTATTTCTTTCTTCTCTCTTATCGGCATAAATAGATCATCTTCATCAGCATCATCAAAAGTAGCCCACTGGTGGATATACGCAATTCAAATCGCATGCTAAACGTAAAATAGGACGCTCTCATGATAGGTGGAGCGACGATCTTCGCAGAGTGCCTCTGTACCCGGATGAGATCGAGTTGAAATCGGCACTCATGGAAATCTTCACTCCCTCTTTTTTTCAATGACTTGAAAAAAAGAGGGAGTGTCCTTATGACCACACGATAGAAGGGAAAACTTACGATTGGAGACGAGTATACTCGATTCAGCGTCAAGTATACGCGATTCAACGTCACCGACCGACTGGAGCCGAGTATACGCGATTCAGCATCACCGACCGACTGGAGCCGAGTATACTCGATTCAGCGCCGAGTATACGCGATTCAGCGTCACAGACTGACAGGAGCCGAGTATACGGGATTCAGCGTCACCGACTGACAGGAGCCGAGTATACGTGATTCAGCGTCACCGACCGACTGGAGCCGAGTATACTCGATTCAGCGTCACCGACCGACTGGAGCCGAGTATACGCGATTCAGCGTCACCTACCGACTGGAGCCGAGTATACGCGATTCAGCGTCACCGAACGACTGGAGCCAAGTATACGCGATTCAGCGTCACCGACCGACTGGAGCCGAGTATACGTGATTCAGCGTCACCGACCGACTGGAGCCAAGTATACCCGATTCAGCGTCACCGACCCGAGCGTGATGTTACAGTTTCGTTCACTGTTCAGAAAGAGTTCAAAGTGCGCCTAAAGAAGTTTTCACTTCAAAAACTTAAAGCTCAACAAAAGTCCTATAGATTTTATGGACAGCAGGCTTTAGTTTTAACGATCGAACGTGTTTCAAGCAGATTGATCCGACTGGCTACTTAGATCGTTACATCATAACATAATTATTATTATTATTATTAGTTATCACATTACACAGCCGCAGCCGGTTTGAACTCAAAGTTTACACTGACCTTGTCTATTCGGTCGTTCGCTTGTTTTTTTCCCCAACTTTTTTTTGTAAACAATCATCATTCGAAATCATAATAAAAACATTTCGGTAGAACCTTTCGGTACCAACTGAGCGTGAATTAATTTATTACTAGCAAAATGCCTGGTTTTGCTCGAGGTTTTGATGAGGAATCGAGTGTTTTTGGAGATTCGGAGTCAGAATAGATATAGAGAAGGAATGTTCGCTAAAAAGCTTTCTTACAATGTGAGTTTGCCTCTTTAATTTACACAAACAAACGCCCAGTGTTGTCTATCTGCCTAGCCTTTTCCCAACTATGTTGGGGTCGGCTTCCAGTCTAACCGGATGCAGCTGAATACCAGTATTTTACATGGAGCGACTGCCTATCCGACCTCCACAACCCAGTTATTGGGTAATACGATACCCCTTGGTAAGACTGGTTGTCAGACTTTCGGGCTTCTGACGACCCGTAACGACTGTCAAAGATCCTCGAATGACAGCCGGGACCAACGACTTAACGTGCTTTCCGAGGCACGGAGTCTCGGTATGAAAAGATGGTCACCCATCCACAGACCAACCCCGGCAAGCGTAGCTTAACCTGATGGATCGATCCGTGCGGCTGTTATTACTTAGCCACGAGCTCATCTATATTTGCGTTGTATAAAAATTAAATGGTACGATCTGTTTCTATGTTGTTGGTCTGGGAGAATGTAAATAACCGATTCAGTCTAACGAGTTTAACAACTCGGGTTCTTTGTGATTTCTTGCTCAACATTCACAGAAGAATATTACTTGAATTAATGTAACAAGTAGCGTCAATAACAGTGTCTTATTATTGACGTAGACAAGGAAATTAATTGTTTAGCAAATTGACTACCTACCAATTTAAATTGCCCGTATTTTTATTCAAATCACAACTGTCACTCTATGCCAGTATTGTCAGTAGATGTGTGGTGGTGTTACGCGAATGGATAGAATAAGAAATGAGTACATAAGAGGAAGTTTGAAAGTGTCACCAGTGACTGAAAAGTTGTACGCAAATCGATTGTCATGGGCATGTGATGCGGAGGAACGAGGATAATGTCGTCAGGAAAGGTTTGAGTATGAATGTCGATGGCTATAAGTGTAGGGGAAGATCAAAGAAACGCGACTATGTGAAAGATGATATGCCTAGAAAGGGGGCGACTACCGAGAAGACGACTAATAGATACGTATGGGAAAAAGGTAAATGTTGCGCCGACCCCAAATATATTGGGCAGGAGAATGATGATGATGTAATGGCTATGGGCAAATTAACGTGTGTCAATATGATAAACAATTAATTTCCCTGACTGTATGTAACCTTTATGCAAACTGTACTGTGTTATTTCATCGGAATAATTATCATCTGCAGCAAGTGTAATTATTGAGCTCTCAGGCTTCTTCGCGTCTATCTGATGGTTAGCGTCAATTAGGATTTAATAGTCAGGAGTCGAAATTGATTCGCTTTTCGTCGGTTTCTTATTCAAAGTCTAGAGGACAAATGGTTATCAATTTAAAAGCAATTTCAATTAACTTTGTGTTTAACCCGTTTAACCTAACGCAATATAATGAAAATAAGTATTAAAGTAATTAAGTACTTGTTACTATTTCGTGACTCACCACCTCAATTATTTCTTCTCTATCAAGTGGGATTCGTTCATTTCAGTTTATTTATATGATTTACAAAAAGGGAAGCTTGTGGCTAAGTAATAACAGCCGCAAGGGTCGATCGATCGATGTTAAGCTACGCTTGCCGCGGTTGGTCCGTGGAGGGGTGACCATCTTTACATACCAAATTACCAAGCCTACGTGCCTCGGAAAGCACGTTAAGCCGTTGGTCCCGGCTGTCATTAGTGGATCTTTGTCTGTCGTTACGGATCGTCAGGAGCCCGAAAGTCTTAAAAACCAGTCTGAAAAAGGCGTATCGTATTATCCAGTTACCGGGTTGTGGAGGTCAGTCAGGCAGTCGCTCCACGTAAAATACTGGTATTCAGCTGCATGCGGTTAGACTGGAAGCCGACACCAATATAGTTGGGAAAAAGCTAGGCAGATGATGATTGTATAAAAAGGGAAAAGATCAATTGCGTTTTGGATCAAACAGATTTCAACTAAACCAAGTTCGTTTGGTTCTCTTAAAAGTTCATCATCATTTCAGCCGACAGACGTCCACTGCTGGACGCTCCTTTAGGTTCCTCTCCTCCTAAAAATGTGACCAATATTGCTCTTGCTTAGTATGTGTACAATTATTTTTCCAGATACTTATAAACCATATATTAATCTACGTATAACATTTCAAGTGGGTTTGAATTAAAGCATCGCAAAACACTGACTAACAAGGAGACCTCACACTCTTCGGGTCACCGATTTGCCCGCAACTCTACGTATTGAAAGAGACTTCCTTGTGTTGTCCTTCCTAAAGTTCTAAGGAAATCTAAAAAAAAAACTGGTCAAGAGCGAGTCGGACTCGCGCACCTAGGGTTCCGTGCCATCATATATTAAAAAAAAGTGTGCTATTTAGAGACATCGTTTTATTTTTCCTGTAATTTTTAATTAAACTTCTATCACATACAGTAATTTCATATTTTTCTCTGTAAAAACTTCGGAGATAAGGGAGGAAAGGTATTTTTTTACGTTTTTCATCAAAAGTCGAAAACTATGCGGCCTAAATTTTCTGTTTTTATTATTTATCATCATTATATTAATTTTACCATACCTACCAAATAATTTACCTCCCGCATGACCAATATTTTATTTCGCATGCAACCATATTTGTACGCCTCTTGGCATAACATAGCGACCTATGAACTCTGTTATAAGAACTGTATTGGCTACCTATGCTATACAAATAATAAATGATTATTGATTATTGATTATTAAAGAAAAAAGAAAAAATGTTTGAGAATGTTAAATGATACCCCATATGGTCTAGTAGCCCCACTTCGAATTTTATAACTCTTCGAAAAAAATTCGTATTGAATCATAGTGACTTTTATATATTATATAAAAATCGAAATCATTATCAATATTATTAATATATAAAAAAATATTAATATAGAAGCCTACAAGCTAAACATTTCGTCACTACAATTTTCGTGAGTTAGTATTATTGAAACTTGGTGAGACTGACTCTTTAGAAAAGAATTTCTCCCTTATTTTTGAGTTGTGCACCTTAAGACTTTAGGAATATACAACACTAGGAAATCCCTTTCCTTTTAGAGCTGCAGCCAAATCGGTGACCCAAAGGGTGTAAGGTCTCCTTGTAAGAAACAAACGTAATTGTATGCATGCAGGTAGTAATCTTTTTTCACACGCTACAGCTAAACAGTTTTATGCATCAAAGTATTGACGCATTGCAAACATAAGTTCATATAATTTATTACTTCATCTACCATTAAAACGTGATCTTATGTTTGAGACAAATCAGCAATGCGCATACAATTTCCTCATTAATACAATAACACTTCTTGTTACTTCACGGGATGCCATTGAATAGATATAATTTATTATGATGTATGTGGTTTTTATAGGAACTTAGCACCTTGGTAATATTAATTACATAAATGGAAATTATTATTAATGGAGTTTTCGTGACTGGGGATATTTAAGTGGATTAAGTTATAAATACGTGTTTGTTTCCATGTATTAAAATATTCTGAATGGTTAGGTATATGTATAGACAGTCAAAAGTATCTAGAAAATAGTAGTTCGCTATTTATTTATTTAGAAATAAAACGAACATAAAAGATAAAAATAATAATGTGTCAAAATATAAAATAGTGCACAACCGAAGAACTAAATAACAACATATTATACGATGCAGGTTCAAGCCCTTCCAATATTATAAAATTGAAGTGCTTTACACAAAAACTTTTCGTAAGCAATGTTTTCATAAGTTATCAGTTTCCATTTAACGCCAATTTAAGTTATCGTAACATCATTAGCAGTTTCTCTTTACCGCTCCCATCCGTATCCTTTTCCATATTCCTTGCTATTATATTTATTATCCCATTTGTCACTGCCTTTACCGTTGTCGTCACTTTTACCCTTGCCTCCGTCGTTTCCCTTGCCGCCACCTCCATTGTCCTTGCCGCCTTTGCCGCTATCTTGTTTACTCTCACTGCTGCTACTGCCACTGCTACTGTCACTGCTGCTGTCAGAGCCATCCTTGCCACCACTCTTGCCAGCGTCTTTGCTGCCATCCTTGCCGCCTTTGCCGCTGTCTTCTTTACTCTCACTGCTGCTACTGTCGCTGCTACTATCACTGCTGCTGTCAGAGCCATCTTTGCCACCGCCCTTGCCACCGTCCTTACTGCCACCCTTGCCGCCTTTACCACCGTCGTCGCCACCTTTACCTCCTAAAAATATAATAATTAAAGTCAAGTCTGCACCTTGAACTCATTCCCAACGCAATTTTCATGTGATGAACGTTATCGTATGTTATGAAACAGAAGTGCAATTTTATTGGTCCTCTTTTATAGATTACAGCATATAGTTACAATGCTGCATAATCGATATTATTACAACGGTTCGGTTATTATTAGTGATACAATCATTATGCTCACATATTGAATGGATTGTAGCTTTTAAGTTGAATGTATTTTTTTCATCACTATCATTAAGTAAGGAATACTCGAGTTTGTATTAGCAAAATTACATACACGATCTAAAATACGTTAAAAATAATAATATTGTTCTTACCGCCAGGCGCTGCGTAAACACATACTGCCAATACTATCAGCGTAAGCGTAATGAAAGTAAAATTCTTCATCTTGGGTTATGTTCTATTATCCTTTCTTCGATTAACAAACTGATAGTGATTTGATTTGTCTCACTCTTTTCGATCGACTACAAACGCTAGGAATCCAACTGCCCATTAAATACTCACTTACTGTCCGATTTTCCACGATATTTTTTACTTCAAGTAAAAGGTTCTGAACAATCGAATCTATCTTTAACTACCGTTAATAATAATCGCTTCAGAATTTACGTTTTTGCTTTGATTGACCTCTATGTAATTACTGCTTGTAATCCATTTAAATTAATTACTATCATTTGATGATTTGATGACTTTACGCGATTTTCGACTCTATTGAATTGTAATTATTGAAGAGGAATCTGATTAGCCTAGTTCTAGGGATGATCAAGCTGAGGTAACAATGATTGACTTTAGTAGTTTACCGTTAGGCTTGAAACAGTGCGGACAATTTAAGACTTCTATCAATTGCATGTTTAAAGGTTTAGTCAATATGTATATTTTCTCTTATTTCAGCCAGGTGTGTTGGTTTATTGGTTGCGTATTTGCTGCGATTGTAAGTGGTTTATATTTTTCACATTTTTGTGCTGTCTCTGCACGCGGTCCATGGTCAATTTTGCTAGGTCGCAATAGCTCCATGTCCCACTTTTTTCTTGTTTCCCTATTGTTAGCCTAACTCGTCTGCGGAAGTACCTACTAATTGCATAATCCGCCTATAAAGTCCCCACTGCTGGGACATTCACACTCACACGGAGCTTCTCTCCGTGAGAGTGAGTGAGTCATAATCCACCACGCGAGGCTAGAGTGGTTGATACGTTTAGTGCCTACTAATGAAAACTTTAATTTGCTGATATATTGGATCTATTACAGTCCTTTGTTATTTTAATTCTAAAAAATATTTAATGGCGAGAACTTCGTGAAGCTTTAAGTATACCCACCAGCAGGAAAAGGACCACCAACTGTTCAGGTGAACGTGGAGTGAGCTGTCAATAGTGTCAATCCCATGCATCTGGTGGAATGACCGCTCTCTTGAAGCTCACTTCACCTAAGGTTTCACGGTGAGATTTTTAGATAACCTTTGTAAGTATTTTTCTCTGATGTTTTATTTACTAAGGGGTGTAATTATAAAGATAGATTAGCGACTGTTTAGCCATACTTTTTTGACGTTTACATGTCTCTCTTTTTGTTTCTTCTAAATAAATGGGATATGACGTGTAACGGTAGAAGCCTTTGAAGTGTGTGTACCGTGTTGTAACTTTTCCTTTGGGCTTTGTTTCATATAATTATTCACATAACCATTGCTTTATTTTTTGTGCTGCGGTTATTTAATTTATTGTTGAAGTAGTTTTTGAGGCTGATTTATTATAGCCGGACTATTGTACGGATTAGGTTTCTATGGAATTAAATGGATGGAATGGATGATGGAATTAAAGTTTCCCGGAAAATTTTTATTCGGGAAAAACTGAACCTCTTTTTTCTATGGCATTTGTATATGACCTATTGAAATTTGGACAGGATAACGTTTGTCAGGTCAGCTGGTTTATTATGATGACGCCATGTTTACCAAGCCAAGAAGGTACCTTTTGGACTGTTGGTATTAAAGTTGTTATAATGTAGTTTGTTTGGTGTAGCATTTAATGGGTGGAAATAAGTACATGGATTAAAAAGCTGAAGTATTTTAAAAAAACAATAACTTTTATTTCATCTGCAGTAATACATATGTATGGCGAAACGTAAAATATTTGTTTTATCACATTGAGCTTTTGAATTTCTTTCTACGGGACCCTCAGGTAGCAACTTAACGTCTGAAACAAACAAAACAAAGCAGTGTTAATAATACAGTAAAACAAATTAAGCACAAATTTTAGTAGTTATTTACAGGTAGGTACGGACGGTCATTTACCAAAGGGTTCTCTTATTATAATATGCATTTCCTGATGGACAAACGTTTATGGAGAGCTTTATGGCTGATGATAATATAGGCCTCCAAAAGCACAAAACAAAAAAAAAAACAACTGTAGTAGAAGATAAAATCATAATATTTACCCGTAACCGCCTTTCTTGTTGCCAGAGCTGGCGCCACCTCCGTAGCCACCGCTAACACCGCCGCCTCCATGACTACCACCGCCGCCGCCTCCATGACCAAGACTGCCGCCACCGCCGCCTCCTTGGCCAAAGCCGCCGCCGCCGCCGCCTCCTTGGCCAAAGCCGCCGCCGCCGCCACCTCCTTGGCCAAAGCCGGCGCTGCCGCCGCTGCCGCCGCCGTTGGAAACACTTCCTCCGTGACCGTGTCCGCTGCTGCCGCCGCTACCACCGCCATTACCACCGCCGAAACCACCGCCGAAACCACCGCCGAAACCACCGCCGTTACCGCCGCCTAAACCACCACCGTTGCCTCCATGGCCAAGATTTCCACTGGCACCGCCGTGGCTTCCTCCTAGGCTGCCACCGCCGTGCCCTCCTCCTAGGCCGCCACCGCTTCCGCTGCCGCTACCGCTGCCGCTTCCGCTGCCGCTTCCGCTGCCGTAGCCACCACCGCCACCACTGCCACCACCGCCGCCGCCGCCATAACCACCGCCGCCACCGCCGGATGAGCCGCCTCCACTACCGCCTTGACTACCTCCGCCATATCCACCTGGAAATTAGAAATAACACAAGTTTTAGAAAAGTGCTGTAAACTTCACATGTATGGTAGAACTCTGGACGGATAATATATTTCCACGGAATGGTAATTTTCCTGAATGAAAGATTCGTTTTAGCAAAGTCGTAAAATACATACAGGTCAAGTAATTCGACGAAAGTCAGGATGTTGAATCTACACGAACCTACGCAAAGGTGTGTTTCATAATATTTTTATGAAAAACTAATTTTAAGTTATTTCTAGGTCGCAGGTGACAGAGACAAAGTCGACGATGGAGTGAGCTCACCAAGAAGAAGCCTGTTCACTCCCACTTTGAAGAGATTAGGGTTGTATGCGTTCGGAAACACAGACGCAGGCAGTGAGTTTCACATTTTTTCTGACGACCAATTTACATATAATTTTATTCGAATCCAAGTATAACAACATTTTTTTACAAGGAGTTTATTTATGTATTCCATTCCAAATAAAGTATTGGTAAGAACGAAGCTACATTATTTTTTTGTGAAGCGAATGTAAATTAAAACAAAAATAGAGTAACAACAACAAAATAATACCTGGTGTGGCGCTAGTGATAGCGAAGAGCCCTAAGGCTATAGCTGTGACTACTGCTAGACGAGCCATGTTGATCTGTGTCCCGAACTACCTCGACTTAGCTTATATACAGGCACGCTTATGTCATGGACTCGAGCGAACAAATGTTTATTAGACTCTTCACTTTTTGCCGCGCTATTTTTTGTATCTGATAATTATTAAGGTTCCGCTGAATGATATGGTATCCTGATTTTATGCATCGAAGTGGATATAGACGTACCGTATACTAATAAAATGATTGCTGGGTGTTCGTTACTTCTAATAGCTTTTAGATTACTTATACCGTGGGGTTATGCTTGAAGCTTCTTTTTAAATGGCGTAGTTACCAACACCTATCGAAACGAGCTTTTGTTTTGCGAGTTTGATCTCGTCATTTACTTTTATAGCTGATATAATATAACCCAGTCTTACCAAGGGGTATAGTGTTACCCAGTAACTGGGTTGTGCAGTTCAGATAGGCAGTCGCTCCATGTATAATACATGGTATAATACATGGTATTCAGCTGCATTCGGTTATACTGGAAGCCGACCCAACATAGTTGGGAAAAGGCTAGGCATATTGATATTTGATAATATTAAAGTTGTATAAGAATCTTTTACCGCGTGTACGAAATAGGAACTAACGCCGCCATATTGTTTTTATAATAAATGTCACAAATGTTTACTAACAACGCTCTCCCGTCAATGTCATTCAAGTGCCAAAAGATTCTTGTACAAACTTTAATTCTTGAGCGTGCGGTGTGTTATTATTTTTTCATCCGTTGAATTTCAACTAAAACCTACATATTTGTCATAAAATAAACTTCTATTGGCATACTTCCTGTCACATTACTTAGATTTCCTGGTGATTCAGGACTTTTTATTTTTTATCTTTATTTGTGATGGGTTTGCTCTTGACTCTAGTCTAGGTCACAGGTGACAGAGACAAAGTCGACGATGGAGTGAGCTTACCCAGAAGAAGCCTGTTCACTCTCACTTTGAGGAGATTAGGGTTGTATGCGTTCGGAAACACAGACGCAGGTAGTGAGTTCCACTCCTTTGCTGTGCGCATTATAGAAGACATTTGGAAGCGCTTAGTACGAATTGGTGGAATAGCAACCAGGTAAGGATGGTAACTGGCAGTGCGTCTAGATGTCCGATAGTAGAAGGGGGCCGGTGGAATAAGGTCGTGGAGTTCTCGGGCACACTCTCCGAAGCACAATCTGTAGAAGACCGACAAGTAGGCAACCTTGCGGCGATCAGCCAAGCTATGAAGCTTGGCACCCACCAGTTTTACGTCGCCAATCAGCCTCTTAGGTCTGCGTTCCACCGAGTCAAGCGCGGCTAGTTGGTACTTGGCCGATCCATCCCAAAGGTGACTGCAATACTCCATGCAGGATCGGACTTACGCTTTGTAAAGAATTCAGTAATTTCAGCACTTTCAGCAACGTCTTCAGAGGGTCTATTACTCTTGGTGATTTTATTATTCTTGTTATTAGTTTTGGATTTAGATGTGGCCATTCTTAGATTTTTGGTTTGATTTTATTAATTTTATTAAGTAGGTACGCCAGAACGGAATTCTTTATTTATTTTATTTAAATCAAAACTGGATCCTGTGGAGATGTTTATTTATGCCGTGTCAATAATATATAAGTCAGTGATAGGTAATACCAGCCACATTTTTTTTAATAAAGCAGAAGGATTCAGTTCAGTATTTTGCCATTGTAAGAAGGTGGTAGGTAGGTATGATAGTTAATTTATTATTGAAATTAGACACCCAGGCTAGGCGAAGTGACGTTATTTATAAGGTGGCTGGATATGGGTGAATGTGAATACCCGAGGATTGAGCTTTTTGTCGTACATTTGAAGAAGCGTATGCCAAATGGGGAGAAAACTGTCTAATTAGTTCCACGTAAATGGTGCTACGTATACTTGTCGCCGATTGGTCGCTTTTTATTCAAGATCACTTTAACAAGTGACAAACACTCAGCGTTCTCTTTCCTTTCTAGCAAGCAACATCATTGTGGACTAATTTACAGGCTCAAATTAAAATAGCTGGCGAAATTTCACAGACGCGATGGGTATCAATATTTAATGACGAACAAACTCTAAAAAATATTTTATAATCACGTAATTTCAACTAGACTTTACTTAGTTGTAGTTACTTGAAATCATGAGTTCATCACCCATCACATCTGTGAAGTTTCGCAAGCTAATTTAATTAGATCGTGTGTAGGTAAGCTGAGGGACCCATCATCATTTTTGATGGCGTACAGAAGTAAATAAAGTATCGTAAAAAATATAATCAATATCTTAATAATACATATTATACAATACGTATTAATAATACCATTTATATTTATTCGTTAACACGTCGAACTGGCGGAGAGTTTTTGTGTAGCGCAGCCGATCACAAAACATATATACACCTATATTGTATTTAGAGCGTTCGCGTCGGTAATGGCCGTTTAAGGTAGGACGTACACTGTAAGATATACTGCCGTCATAAGGAAAAAAGACGTATCTGACATTAAAAAAAAATAGAGTTATTTACATATTCCGAATCAGCAAAAAAAGACGCATCTACCTTTGTATCTTGTATTTTAAACAGGACAAAATATTTTTTCTCCATTTCAATATTTCTGTAGATACATACGTCCTTTTTCCTTAAGCTAGTCTCATTCTTCTCGCTGTTTTATTCTTGTTATTTTAGAAGTTAAGAAGCTGGGGTTTTTCATTTCGCCTGATATATTATGCGAAGCGTCGGCCCTCACTAACTGGACTAGACTTGGATGAAATTTACCTATTCTACTAAGATATAGCGAGTATACTCGCTTTCGGCAGTGAT
Source organism: Dicycla oo (assembly GCA_948252095.1). NCBI lineage: Eukaryota > Metazoa > Arthropoda > Insecta > Lepidoptera > Noctuidae > Dicycla > Dicycla oo. The sequence goes on along the minus strand of OX411711.1, from coordinate 5,373,229 downwards.
GATAATACTTACGTACAATATCAATCATCGTTCTGGTGTTCCCTCCCTAGTTCCAATAACTTCTTAGTGTCATGCGGCAGTACTTGCATAGTTGTGTACCAGCTACTGGCAAGTGTATTTTCGCCCTTACTCAACCTTAAGGTTGTATTAAATGTGCAGCTTTTAGTTTCTATTTGTATACATGAGTTTTTCTTGAGTCATCCAGGAAAAGCGCCACAGATTCAAGAGATGCTTTTCTAATTTCTTAACTAATCTAATAGACGTATCTGACCAAGATTTGCTATAATATATTATAAATTATAGCTTACCCAGGGCAGCAAGCCTAACACAATTATCTCCTTGTAGATACCTGGAAATATTTTTTATTCGTTAGCTAGTGAGCTGATAAGGAAATATTATTATTTTGTTATTGTTGTTCTACGAATCGGTTTATCGACTGCGGAATCTGTTTGAGTGGTTCTTTCCCTTTGTACGGGTGCAGTTGCAGTCCGCTGACCGCTACAGATGTTGATGCTGGGTGCTCGTGTGACTGGAGAGATTCAGGTTCACTCAGTTTACAGGTTCGTATGGTTTTGTACATTGGGGACCGTAGATTTTGAGAGAATAGATATACTACATATTTGCAGGTGTAAACAATAAACTTTGACCTTTCAAGTAGGTTTTGTTAGTGTGATATTGTGTGTAAATATTTATAGTCTTTGTTATATAAGTTTCTTAAACTGATCTATTTTTATTGTATGGTATTTTTGGGGCTGTCCAATCGTGTTGCATGTTTAGTTGCCTCAATACAGAGCTAGCAAACAGTTGCGTTATTTTATTTATTAAAATCTCCCAAAAGTATCTACAACGCATAATCAACCTAACCTCGTCAACATATGGTCCTTTGAGCCGGATAATTACTACTGGCACACCTGTGGGTCATTAGTGAATCGGAGTCCGAGCGAGCTGAGAACAAAAGGCAGCCACGTTCCAGAGAGATAAGACGACTAAACTTGTTTATGCAAAATTGTGCAGATTTTTATAAAGATATTTTAAGAAAGTGTGGACATTGTAGTTGGCAATTCATAGCACAAGTGATACCTACTTAATAACTTAATAGAAAGTTACAATGGCTACGTTAACTTCGGAACAACAAAAATATTTGAATACGTTAGAAGACGTGGCAAAATTGCTACAAAAACACAATCGAACTTAAAAAAATTCCCTAAAGTACGTAGTATTATAATATCTGTGCCTAAAGCAAGGCTTACGGATGGATACTTAAGGGCTAGAATGAAGTGCGTTGCAGAGTATTGGAGTTCGTTTGATCGTCATGAGATGTTTTCACAGTGTAGGTACTGAGAGACAAGCGCACATTGTGAAATAACCTGTATCTAGCGTCACTCTATCCAAAATTTGAACATGCAATAGTCAACAATACAATATTTTAACACGATAGCTAGATTAGGAGCTCGTCATCGCTCGGCTAAGTAATAACAGCCGCACGGCTCGATCCATCAGGTAAGCGACGCTTGCCGAGGTTGGTCTGTGGATGGGTGATCATCTTTTCATACCGAGACTCCTCCGTGCCTCGGAAATCACGTTAAGCAGTTGGTCCCGGCTGTCATTCGTGGATCTTTGACAGTCGTTACGGGTCGTCAGAAGCTCGAAAGTTTGACAACCAGTCTTACCAAAGGGTATTGTATTACCAAATAACTGGGTTGTGGAGGTCAGATAGACAGTCGCTCCATGTAAAAAACTGGTATTCAGCTGCACTTAGACTGGAAGCCGACCCCAACATAGGTACTTTGGAAAAGGCTAGGCAGATTGAGAACTGTATGGTTTGATAATAATTTGCGGGGTGATGTCGATATTTTTCATACTATAACATCGAGAAATTGACACTTGTGATGTGGATTTTGTAATCGACGCTCATTTGCCTTTTTAACCGAGTTCAAAAAGGAGGAGGTTATCAATTCGGAAGTTTGTATATATATATCGCACATCTGGAGCAACATATGTTAAACTGAATAAGGGCCGATTTTTATTATCTGTAGAACAAAAAGGGCGGTTTGACATAATTATTTTTTATGCAAATCTGTCAAACTGCCATATTTATACCTCAGATAAAGCTTATCTGACGATTGAAAAATCAGCCCTTAATTATTATACGAAATAAATTTATATATATATTTTTTTTTAATTTATTGTTTATTGTTTTATTTATTTATAAATTTACAGTTGTGTCAATGTTGCTCCAGATGTGCGATTTATATATGTTTGGGCATAACTCCGTCGTATATAGACGGATTTGCAAAATTCTTTTTTGTTTGAAAGGAGTTTATTCCGCATTTCGGAATAAACTCCCATTTAAATTTTGTCCCATTTAAATTTCATATAGATCTGCTGATGGATTCGGGAGACAGATAATGGAACTCTTCCAAAAATTACAGCAAATCAACCGCGATTGCTGCTATCGCATAAATATGCATTGTTTACGCAATCACACAACATAACATCAAGCCTGTACACTCGAAACGATTACACAAATGTATTCAGTTTTTTTTTTAAATTTATTTATCATCTAAACTAAAGAATACAGGATTACTTATTACATAGCAACCAAAAACCACTAAGGTTTAAACTTGTGCTATCATGAGTCTATATCAAACTAAACAATCTTGCATTTTATAAGTATGCGTTTTATGAGTATATCAGGGCACAACCTTATTTTTTTTCAATCAAAGTTAGTTAGACTAGAAGCTAGTTGTAGCTCATAGTATTCAAGCTTGAATTATACAATGTATTTATTGGTCAGCTGGAATATACCAAGGAATTTTAATCTCTTTGACCAAGGATGATAAAATAAATCCACGCAATCTTACCATTTCTGCCAAAGCTCTTTCATCATGCGGCCTGTTGAGTAATTTATTTGCCTCTAAGTCACACAATGCTATTCCTTCTAAGGTTTTCCCTCGACTTAAAGCTACATATACTTGGTCTTTGGCGAAGTTTCTTTTCCCCTAAATCTATGACAGCTCTATCGTTGTACCCTGTAATTTGTGAACCGTAACTGCCCAGCTCAATAATAAAGGCAACATCTTTCGCTCTACATTGCGAAACCATTCAGATTTCGTCTAACAAGCTAGTTCATATTATGCCACTTGCGTCTCTGTCGTTCGAGTCTCTGTCCTGTCAAGCGCTTATAAGTCATTGTATTTCCTTTCTTTTCAATAGGAAGTGAAATACTGAATGCAATGTCTTACCAATAGTTTATGTGGATGATATTTTAATAACTTCCTGTCACTGTTATTTACATAGCAGGTAGTGGTATTCGAATTATTGTAGGGTAGGTACCACAACTAAAAAAGACAAAAATAAAAACTTTTTAGTAAAAAATCAAACCGACTTCCAAATCAAAACACTACAAAGTGAAAAATAACTTTAATTTCGGAAGTCGGTGGCAAAAAACGAAAATACAAAACCAAAGAAAAAACCGAAATTAAAGTTATTTTTCTCTTTGTAGTGTTTTGATTTGGAAGTCGGTTTTATTTTTTGCTAAATAGTTTTTAAAGTGACTGATTGAAGGTGTTTCACGCAGTTATATTATCTCCTACAGTGTTTTAGATATCTTAGAAGGTAAGTTTGACAGTTAGACATGTATTGATTATACATATCGCACCCTTAAAACATAAGTGGCACTATAGAAAATTGACATTTTTTAGTTAAGTATAGAGTCAAAATGCTTAAGACGAAACGCGCCCACTGGATACTGAAACAGCGTTCGTTAAACTGTTATTTTAAGCCAATCACAAAGCTTTATGTATATTTTTTAGTTCCATATCACCGATACAATACTTTAAAAAAAACTTAAAATGGCCATACCGTAAAATGAACATTTTCGTATAGTGCCATTTATGTTCTAAGGGTGCGATATTTGTTTTTGTTATGCTTACGTTTTTAATTATGGATATGTTAAGACATTAGATAATGTATCCACATGTATCCCAGCTGAAATATTTTTTTTCTTCTTCCCTGACTCGGAATATATAGGAATCAGTTGTATTCCCGTGCACCTGTTTGCCCATATCATAGATTTTTTTTTTTGTTAGGTGGACAAAAATTAAGAAACTCGCTATTTTTTAAGTTGGGCATAATACTTCCTCAGGAAACAGGAAACGATAACACTCCTAAGGGCTGCAGAAATTGTCAGACTAGAGAACTCGAATGAAGAAGAAGTTCTCAACTACTCGGTGGAAGAAGAAAACATAAATGACTTGGATGATGATACTCGTAGTATCTAAAAAAAACTTTTCAAATAATTCTGTGTGTATACAATCAACTAACATTATTTTTGCTTTTTTATGTTTATTTTCTACCGTTAATACGAAATTAATGGTAGAAAATAAATAAGTATAATTTTCTTTATATAAAAAAACCAGTTTTTTATATACAAGTGCTTAGCTGACACCCTTCAATATGTCAAAAAAAAAGTTTCAGTTTAATATATTAACTATGCTACGAGATATAAAAATAAATATGACGTATTGAATAAAGTGACGCTAGATACGACTTATTTCACACTGTAAAGCGTGGAGAAGTTTCTTTGGTACTTTCTCAATTAAGACTATTTTGTCATTGAAGACCTGTGCCTTTGTCTACAAGCAGATTTGACAGATATGTTGAGTAAACAGCAACAAGCAACAATGGAAAAAATACAAACAAACTCTTCAGTTATTAGTAGTCAAGGGCAATGTTCGATCGTAAAACTGCCTCGGATACTATATACGAAAATTAATTGCCAACCTTTTCGGGACAATACGAGGAGTGGACTGGGCCACATACCAGGACATGTTTACATCACTTGTGCATAAAAATACTTCGATCAGTGACGTTCAAAAACTGCATTACCTAAGTCTACAAATACAAATATTCTTTATTGTGTTACCGGTGAAGCAGAAATAATATTACGGCACATTCAAGTTACGGACAGCAATTACTATCAAGCATGGCAATTGTTAAAAGGCAGATACGGCAACAAACGGGTTATTGTGTTCTCTGTTTTGAAAATACTTTTTAATCGAAAGAAAAGCACAACACAGACAGCCAACAGTGTGAAGACTTTATTAGATGCTACGACAAAGTGCATAAATAACCTAAAAAACTTGAAAAAAACTGGGATCTTTTGTTTCTGGTGATTCAGAAGTTGGACCAGAAGTCACATAAAGACTAGGAAACTTTTGCTTATAAGGAAAAGTCAGAAGAAGTGCCATCTTGGGAAGAGTTAAAAAGATTTTCGGAATCAAAATTCCGAATAATGGAAATGATACAACCTGTAATAAAAAAAAATCGTACAGTCAAAGAGCGATCTTACCATGCCGTGAATGTTGTTAAAGATAAAAGCTGTGCACTTTGTAGTGAAAAGCGTACCTTATGTCATTGCAAAGAATTTATTGAAATGGACCTTACACAACGTAACAATTATGTGAAAGAAAAACAGCTTTGTTTCAACTGCCTGTTTCAGGGTCATTCAGTTTACAAATGCAAGGTACCGGTTACTTGCCGCATATGTAGAAGACGTCACCATTCCTTGCTTCACAAATCAGAGAAGTCGAAGAATACCACAGAGACAAAACCAATACAACCATCGATATCTTAACAAGAAGCCAACAAGGAGGCCATAGCAACTTTTCTTATTGGTATCGGAGTATCTGGAAGAGCATTATTAGCAACTGCATTAGTCAAATCAAAAGGAAAAGATGGACATGCAACACTGTTGAAGATTCTTGTAGATCAAGGCTCACAAGCGAGCTTTATAAGTGAAAAGGCAACTCAACTGTTGAAACTACAAAGAAAATCAATTGAAGGTACTGTAACAGGTGTGGGTTCTTTGCAAGCACCAATTAAACACGTGGTTCAGCTAAACATATTAACAAGAAGAAAACCAGAATTCAACATGCACGTCGAAGCTTACGTCATGTCCAGGCAACTGACCACGAGAATACCACACCACACAATGGCTGTTCACAACTGGCAGCACTTGGAGGGTCTCGATCTTGCTGATCCTGTGTACAACAACACAGGCCCGATAGATCTGCTGCTTGGTGTTAAGGAGTATGCATGAATAGTCGAACAAGAGTTAATAAAGAGTACGCCAAGGTCTCCATGTGCACAGAAATAAACCCTAAGATGGATATTATTTGGAGAAATAAATACAATACAAAAAGACCATTCATTTCTTCTCATGCATCACCACGTAGACGTCGATAACATGTCAAAAACACCCTGGGAGATAGCCACAACTACAAGGTGAAAGAATACAAAATAAGAACAATTATGTGAATATACTAAAAAATAAAACATACTCAAGGAATGGCCAAGGAAGATTTATAGTGAAACTACCATTTAAAACCAATTGTATTCAATCTACTGAAGGAAATACAAGAGATATAGCTGAAACAAGATTGATACAATTAGAGAGGAGGTTTAAAAAACAGCCAAGTTGAAGGAGGAATATGAGAAAACCTTCATGAGAAGGTTTTCTCATATTCCTCTTTCAACTTGGCTGTTTTAGAAGACTACAAAAACTTAGGTCATTTAGAAGAAGTACCTGAAAAAGAAATATATTCAAGAACTTATCCCATCATCCAGTCCTGCGTGAAGAAAAAGAAACCGTGAAAACCCGCATAGTTTTCAATGCATCATGGAAGGGAACAAATGGCATATCATTAAATGATGAACTCTTACCTAGTCCAGTGATATTGCCACGCATTGTGCTCGATAAGATGCTCATTCAAAAACTATGGTTAGTTGGCACACAATGGGATCAACCATTATCCGAAGAACTAACCTGAGAGTGGTTGAAGATAAGAAAGGATTTATTTATTCTAGACCGATGGTTACACGCGTACAGCAGCAATATAAAAGCAATACAGCTGCACGGATTTATTATCCACAAAAATTGCATCGAGAACCAAAGTTGCTCCATATTAAAAACAATACGCTTCCTCGTCTTGAGCTGTGTGAAGCTCTATTGTTGTCAAGGCTTCTAAAACAAGTCACATTAGCCATGAGCGAGTTTTAGAGTTACATGAATGCTTGAGGTTTTACAAGATGCAAATCAACAAGTACTACAATATAATACAATATGGTGAAAAAAAAAGTCAAAAACTTTTCTTGATAATCGCAAAAATGTGAAAAATTTGATCAATTTGTTAGGGTCTTTTGTCATAAAATCAACTATATCTCAAAAACTAAATGCGATATCTAAAAAAAGAATAAATTTCTTGGGGTATTGAGTTGGGCTACATTAAAAAAACCTTTTAGCAAAAAATAAAACCGACTTCTAAAACAAAACACTACAAAGTGAAAAATAACTTTAATTTCGGAAGTCGGTGTCTTTGGTTTTGTATTTTCGTTTTTTGCCACCGACTTCCGAAATTAAAGTTATTTTTCACTTTGTAGTGTTTTGTTTTAGAAGTCGGTTTTATTTTTTGCTAAAAAGTTTTTATTTTTCACTTTTTAGTTGTGGAACCTACCCCACACAAATTCGAATACATAATTGAGCACAATAATTGTAGATACCTATAGCCATGTAAATAACAGTGATAGGAAGTTATTAAAACACCATCACAACATCCATATAAAATAAGTGGCAAATATGCGCATTATTGAAGCTAACTCAAAAACTCCTCGAGCAAAGTTAATAAAATTTATATGGGACCATCTCGGAAGTATACCCTTTCAAACAAAAAAATAATTTTCCAAATCGGTCCATCCGTCTTTGAGTAATCGCGTAACAAACATACAAAAAAAACATACAGACAAATTGAGAACCTCCTCCTTTTGGAAGTCGGTTAAAAAAAACAACTGAACCACTGTATCACTAATAGTCCAGGCAGGAGCGTGCCCTTTGTGTGACGTAATTTCAGAGAGCGCACTCCTTAGATGCGCGTGGCGTCGCCGCGTCGCAGAGTTGTTATGGCAGTGTTTAAGAGTTTGACCGTAAAATGTATTTGAATTTATTTGTAAATAAGTATTTTAATTTAATTTTATGATAATTTAATTTTTTTTAAATTAATTTTGTAGTGCGATACTTTAATTACTAATTGGAATTTTATATTTGAGACTAAAATTATTATTTCTATGTTATAACTATTTTATATCGCTTCGTTGTTGTTGTTGTGTCAAACAAAAAATGATTTTCTTTCAAAATAAATAGTCTTCAGAATACTCGTATTTTATTAAAGTACAAAATTGCATGGCGTAATTTTTACCTTACGGATATTTTACTTCGTGCATTTTGAGCTCTATTACTTCAAAGACAATACAAAATCTATTAGGTGTAAATCTATCAAACAAAATCGCATCGTACAAAATGAAAAACCTGCCTAAATGCATTTTCAACGTACCCGAAGGTTGTATAGAGCACGAGATCTGTGAATTTTTGTCTTAGAAATAGAAACATAGTGTAAGTAATTTTGAATTTTGTGTATATTCAATTTATGGGTGAAACAAAAACGGGAAAACACTGGGAAAGGAATTAAAAGACAAAAAAAAAAGTTTTATTTAAATGACAGTAGTTATGGCATTTCCTGTGTATCAAACTATTTCGACTATCGTAATAGCTTATCTTAATAATTATTTTACCAATAAGTTATTTACAATATCAAATAAAGCTGATTGAAATTAATTTGTTTTACTTACGTTTTCTTTGCAACTTACTTATTTCCGATACAATGTGATAACAAAAATTATGAACGCACGTACAAGGTTACGTCCTCGACCTATGCAACCGCAACCGGTTGTATATATCAGGTTGGTGGAAAAGTCTTGCACCAAGATATAAGACTTAATGAATTTATTGATAACTTTGTTATTTACAATACTTAATCAGTAATGTAATCCCCAAATAACTCTATTACTCTGGCCCATCTAGTTGGTAGTTGTTGATGCCCTGCGCCCAGAATTCCGGAGGCTGTGCAGAAAAAAAATTGTCCACTGCCATTTTGAGGTCTTCGTAGTTATTTTTCTCACGCAAATTAAAGCTTTAGTAGTCGGAACAAGTGATAGTCGGATGGCGCGAGTAGCGGTGAGTACGGTGGGTGGGCAACTGGGTGCCATCCAAGCTCTACGATTAATGGTCGAGTCTCCGAAGCGACATGAGGTCGCGCATTATCATGGAGTAAGTGAACATTTATACGTCTCGGTCGTTTTTTTCTTATTGCGTCAGCCAGTTTCTGAAGCTGTTCAGTATAAATGGAAGTCGTAATCGTCCTTCTCGCTCTGTTCAGATGGGCGAATCCTTCCTTTTGAAAACATTGAATAACACTGTTGAGACGATGTTACTCACACCTGGGCACTTTTTGATGGGTGAGTAATGACTCACCCATCAAACACTGGATTGTTCATAGTCATCATCAGGAACACTGAGTAATGACTCAGTGTTCCTGATGATGACTATGAACAATCCAACATCAACCTTTTAACTAGATGGCAACTAGTACAGCGAATCACACATGACTTCTGGCGAAGATGGCATTCAGACTACCTAAACGCTCTGCAACAACAAACGAAGTGGCAATCAGCTATCCAGTCACCTAGCGTTGGAAAAATTATGGTCATCAAAGAGGAAAACTTGCCACCCATGAGATGGCTCATGGGAAAAATAAAAACGCTGCATCCTGGAAAAGACAATTTAGCTAGAGTGGGTACAGTGCAGTGTAAAGGACGAAGTGAATTAAAAAGATTTGTATCTATAAGTTAATATTCCTACCCAAAGATGCTTGATTAATAATTGTACGTTACTTGAAACGAAGTTTGTTATACTATAATATACTTACCTATTTTATGTATACTTCCTACGTCTAAGTTTGTATAATGTTAAATACCATAATTTGTTAATGTTGTGAATTGTTATTGTTAACTAATGTTATCGATTAAATTATCAAAGTAAGTTTATTATACTAACTACGTCCACTATTTGATTAGTACTCAGATATATGTGCCTACACATACATTATTCATTTATTTATTTACTTAAGCCTTTTATTTCCCAAAAGTTCATTACATAATAATATCATTCATTTGTTTCCAATTAAAAGTTAAGTAATTCATTCATAATAATGATTTAAACATGCATTTTAACAATAATTAGTAATTACATAAATAAGATAGATTTTTAAATAACTAATACTGTCTAGTTCAATTATTATTATTGGGTGCCCATTTAAGGGCGAAGGCCTTCTCCATCTTTCGCCATTCATCTATGTCTTGGGCTATTCTAGTCCAGGTGGGGCCGGTCACGGCCACATTATCGTCACACCACCGGCGTCTGGGTCAGCCTCGGGTGCGTGGTGCATCGCGAGGGTACCTTCTCACTCCAGCATCCATCTGTGGCTCTGGCTACGTGTCCTGCCCATCGCCATTTCAACTTGCAAGCTATTTCCACAGCATCTATTATTTTAGTGCATAGTCGTATGTCTTTGCTTCTTTTACGGTCTCGGAGTTTAATTCCTAACATACTTCTCTCCATTGCACGTTGGAAGGCTTGAAGTTTGTTTGTAACTGCCTTTGTTAGTGTCCAACTTTAACAACCGTAGAGTAAAGTAGGTAATATAATGGTGTCCATAGCTTTATTTTTCAAGCGAATAGGGTTGCGTGATTTAAATACTTCTTTCAACGACCAATATCTTCTCCATGCACTCTTTATTCTGCGATCCACTTCACTTTCTGTCGAATTGTTTAAAATGAAATACTTTGCCCAAGATAAACACAGTTATCCACGTACGCGATGGGCGCGCTTTGTATCACCGTTGGTCCTCTTATGCTGTTGGTTAAAAGGCATGTTTTCTCATCGTTCATGTGGAGACCACATTTTCGGCTCTCCTTACCTAGAGACTTCAGCATGCGCTCAAGATCTGAATGTGTTTCGCTTATTAAAACTGTGTCATCTGCGAAGTGGAGATTTATATTCTCGCCGTTTATTTTAATACCGACATCGCGCCAATTTAGCTGTCTGAAGATATGCTTCAAAACTGCGTTGAATAGGTTTGGTGAGATGGGATTACCCTGCCTCCTTTTTGGATGTTAAATGGCTCTCCTTTTTTCTCCAGTTTAATTACTGCTCTGCTGTTCTTGTAAATTTCTTTCAAAGTTCTTATGTATTTTGCGTGGACTCCTTGTTCACGAAGGGAGCACCATAGAGATTCATGGGAGATAGAGTTAAACGCTTTGGAGTAGTCTACAAAGGCTACGTAGAGCTCTTTATTGTGTTCATTGTACTTTTCGATTATCTGTGTTAGCGTGAAAATGTGGTCGTTTGTAGGGAAGCCTGCTCTGAATCCCGCTTGCTCTTTACGTTGGTTTTCATCTAAGGTCTTTGAGATCCTTTTTAATATTAGGCTGGTAAATAATTTATAAAGTGTCTGTAGTATACTTAGTGGCTTGTAGTTGTCCATTTTGCCTGGATCCCCTTTTTTATAGAGTAAGGTTATAATCGCAGTATTCCAGTCAGGTGGTATCGACTCTTGTTTCAAGATTTCGTTGAATATTGTGGTTAAAATAGGTGTTATCGGCTCTCTGATGGCTTTTAATATGTCATTTGTTATGTGATCTTCTCCAGGGCTTTTCTTCGTTTTCAGTTGGTGAATGGAGTGGCTAATTTTATACTTCAGAAATTCCGGTACACTGTCTGAATCGAGTGACTCCATATCTCGGATTGAATCTTCGTGAGAGGCATGATGCTCATATAATTTAGTATAGAATTCTGTCGCAACGTTTAATATATTATTTCTGTCTGTTACTTGATGTATTTGTTTTGTAAGTTGTGTAATTCATTTTTTGCTCTGATGAATCTAGTTTTTTATAGGCTGATGAAAATTTCTCTAATTCATATTCAATAATAGTATATATATGTTCTTTTGATTTCTTTTGTATTTGCTTTCTAATTAGTTTGTATAATGCCGATAAATGTTTCTTTTCTATGCTAGTCTTGATTTTCTTTTCCTTTAACAGAGTCATTTCCTTTATTAGTCTTGCTAGGTTTTCTTCAACAACAGGTTCATTACACGTTTTGTGGTTTTTTAGTTTGTCTTTATTGTTACAAAATGTTTGTGACTAAGGTAGAGTAGATGAGCTGTATGTTTATGAATTCCATGTTGTTGATGTCTTGCGAAAATGTTTCTTTCAAACACTCTTGCTCAGCAGGCGCAATTTAGATACTGTTTTTTCCTCGGAAATGTTTTCTTGAGGTAATGCGCTTGTTGTTAAGTATTAGCGTAAATGTGTTGTTCTTAGTTATGATGTAGTCAATTTCATTCCGTGTAACGCTATTACGTTATTAGGGTGCATCCAAGTCCATCGACGATTCGGGTTCTTCTTGAAGCAAGCATTTAAAATATGTAATTGGTGTTCGAAACAAAAATTTATTAGTATCTGACCTCTTGGACTCCGTTTCCCGTATCCCCACAACCCCATAACATCTTTATCCTCATTAGTGGGCAGACCAATCTGAGTATTGAAATCACCTATGATAAATGTGTCTCTGTTCGAGTTTTTATTTGCTTTTCTGAGATCTTCCTAAAATCGATCTATGTCCTTCAATGGTGATTGTTCTGTTGGCGCATACACTTGGATAATATGCTTAACTTAGCTACTCTATCGGATACTGGTACAAAGTCTTTTTTCTTTACATTCTTTTTTAAATTAAAATCCAATACCGTTCCTGTTGTGGATTTTTCGTAGTACATGAAGATAAAATCTTGATGTTCTATAATTTCCTTGTCTTCAAGTTTTATTTCAGAGAGCCCAATTACATGCCAGTGTAGCTTAGCAATAGCGTATAGCAATTCGGTAAATCTCGACGTATCAATCTGCGATCTCACATTCAATGTGCCAATATAGAGGTATTTGTTTTTTCTATTGTTTATATTATCTTTGTTTTTGATGGAGGGTTCTGGTCTACTGCTCCCACGGGGACCAGCCGTACCGGGAGAGTGAAGTGTAGTAAAGTTAGTTTTGAGGTTTTCACGGTGTTTAGGAGAAGGAAGGCCTGCTGGTTGCTATTTGCCAATTTGGGTATCACACATGATTTGTGTTGAAGTAGGAGTTGGAGAAGAACTTATGTCTATTTCTTTTGGTACAAAATAATTTCCCATATCTACTTGTTTTTTGTTTTTTCTTGAAGGTTATTTTCGGGGTTGTATATTAGTTTTGGTTTTTGTATTACAAAGTTCTTAATATCGGTTGTTTTATTTTTCTTCACTGGTTGTTTCTTATTACTTTCAGATTATTTTCCGCCATTTACTCTGATAAGTTTCTTTTGTTTGTTTGGCTAATGTATGTATCGTTTTCATTATTATCCAATACAATAAGTCTATCGTACTTAATGAATGCCTTTTTCCCCAATTCTTTTTCTTTTTTTAAATCAGTTTCTAATTCCTTGCATTTATTGAGTACTTCCAAAGGATAGTCTTGTTTGACATAATACGGTGTGTTTTCAAGGCATTTACTGTTTTTCTGTATATTTAGTTTCAATCCTAGTGTAGTAAACGTTATAATTACTGGTCTGACTTTTTCGCTCTTTTTTCCAAGTCTTCTTACAGATTCAATACAGGTGTTTTCGTATTGGACGTTGAAGTTGGTATTAATTATCTTAATTATATTTTTTTCAAGCTGATACGATACGATTCTTCCCCTTCTTGAACTCCAAACATGATTAAGTTTTTGCGTCTTATGTGTCTCTACAAATTGTTGATAGCTATGTTTTGTTTCTCAATGTTTTTCTCTAGTATTTCATTTTTCACTTCCAAGTTTTTAAATTTATCGTTTATGTTATTGTTAATAGTGCTCTTTATGTCTTCTTTCATTTCTATCATTTCAAATTTTTGTCGTTTGATTTCTTCCTGCATGTCTAACAACAATTTCTTTATATCATCCATTTTTAAAAAAGTCTTCAATGATGCTATTTTATTTGTAAACAGTACCCACAGCGCCATCTTTTGGTAATCTGGAGTAACGTAATCTATGTTTGGTAGAGTTTATCGATCTCAGGTCCATTGTAGTTCTCAATGTATGTTGTGTCAGAGGTATCGACAGAATACGCTAGATGGTGCTAGTGGTCAAACAAGAACTGTATTATGCTGAGTCACTATGCTTCAATAAATTGAGGTTTTGGCACATAAGTAAATGTTTGAACGTAATATACTCACTGCAGCTTGATACACAGTTCTTACACTATATTTGTCTTTTGTATTGATTATTGTTCAATTTTGTAGTTTCACAGAACACGGTTGCCAATAGTTTTGCACTTTAGTGAAGGTTTTCCACTGCACTGAGTTACTACTTGGTGAATTTTATATAAAGTTTGGCGAAAGTACACTTAGATTAGCCAGTAGTAACGGTTTTTCATTGTGTAGGAACACAATTTCTATTTTTAATTTCACTTTATTTTCGGAGCCGATGTGAACGATGTGCGCGTACTCACATTTTTGTTTTTATGTCACACATACATACTTGCCATTTAATGATTCAAGTTCCTAGACTAGTTTAGGATGTTGTAACTTCCCACCTGCATCTTATTGCTTAAAACTATATGTATATGTCGTAGGATGATTTGATCATTAGAATTTTCACGAAATACCTAGGGATATTGCGAAAACACGGAAAATTAGACAGTCGTGATAACATTTCTCAATCTTACTGGAAAAAATAGGTTTTTTGCAAAAAACCGAGTCGCTCTAGTAATATTGCGAAACGAAACGCTAGCTATTATGAAAAAAGAACGCTGATTGGCCGGTCGGAGCGCCCAAAACGAGACCTCCTCTGATTTGTTGACATTTTAAATATCAATCTTTCACGGCTTCACGCTAAAGGGTTCTATGTTTGTATGTAGATTAGGTAACTAAAATGTTCAATGAAAAATAAAATTCCTATAAATCGATATTGTTATTTCTAATTCTTCATAATTCTATGATATAATACTTCAAAGCTCACAGGGTAAAACTAGGAACCAATCAGAATATGATTTGGTCAGTAAGCAAAATCTAGCCAATCAGAGTTAAGGATATTCATTGTTACTAGAGCGACTCGGCTTTTTGTAAAAACCCTATCTTTTTCCAGTAAGATTGAGAAATAATAATAATAATAATATAAAACGTTTATTTTCTCGACACAAGTTATGTAGGTACATAGTGCTAATAGTTAACAATAGCGCACGAACAATAAGCTAACATTGTGAGAGACTGGTGCCTGAAGTAGGTTTATATAAAAACATGTATTACAGGTCACCAGGGCCCTCCCGCGGCTTGATGCCTGTGATTTGGGCCATCATATCAATGCCGTACTTAACTAAGGTTGAATTGAGAAACAAAATATAAAAATGAAAAATACAAAAAGTTAATGGAAATTACCAGTGTGTGTGAGTATCCTGAGAAAGTGTATAACAGAGATGTGTAAGTGTTTGTGGTAGGTTGGTTGAATGAGTGTGGTGCGGGTATGCTTGATGGTATGTAGAAGCAGCAGAGGGGATGAATAGTAAGTAGAGATAGTCTATCTGAGAGGGATCAACAATTTCTCAGTTCCCCGATAGTCTAGAGTTTTCAAATATGAAGTGACTGAAATTTTACAATTGTGTTTAGTTTGAGGATAGATATAAAGGATTTTATTTATGTTATTATACAGGAATGGTCCGAGAAAGAAGAAGAAATTACGCGAGTGTGCAGAACTAAAAGGCTGTGTCTGGCACACTCTACCCATTCGTCGCTTATCCTTATACAGATTCGGATCGTATTGCAACAAGGAGTGTTCTTTAAGCAACGTACGTATTATGAAGGTTTGCCTGACAGTGAGCAAATCTCAGTTCCTAAAAAGATCTACGGTTGGGTATAGGAAGGGGAGACCGGCGCCAACTTTGAGAATGGCACGCTGTGCCCTCTCAACATCAATAAGGTGGGTCTTGGAGGCACCTCCCCAAGATGTAATGCAATACTCTATTAAGGACTGGCATAACGCATCATAAACCATCTTAATAATCCTACGTTCCGCCGCGTGCCTTAGGGTTTTAAAGATGTAGATAAGTTTATGGAGCCGAGTTACAAGGACTACTATATGCGGCTTGAAGGTCAGGAATTGGTCTATAATGATACCAAGGTATTTTATATCATCGACTCTTTGGAGAACGGGACAGGAGCATAAGGAGGTGACGTCAGGAACACAGGCATGACAGAAAATGGCAAGATCTAGTTGAGGAAGTAGATTTGACCTATGGGCAAAAGTGACATATTTGGTTTTATTAATATTGAGTGTTAGTGAATTTGATCGTAGCCATTGACAGACTCGGTTAAAACCCATTTGGGCAGTATCATAAACCTCCTCCCAGCTCTGTCCATTAAAAAAGAGAGCGGTATCATCAGCAAAGATAAAGATTTTGCCCTTGAGGAGCTGGAGTTGGCCGAGGCTGTTTATATACACTAAGAACAACGTTGGACCGAGTATGCTGCCCTGAGGCACACCGAATTCGACACTTGCCTCATCGCTTAACCTATTGTCAATCCAAACTCTTTGCCTTCTTCCCGTAAGATAGTCCCACATCAATTTTAAAGGAATACCCCTTACACCAAATCCTTCCAACTTTTTTATTAGGAGCGGGACAGAGACTGTGTCGAAGGCTTTTGCCAGATCAAGGAAATGTTTTCACCATTGTCTAATTATCTGTGTTTTCGCAATATCCCTAGGTTTTTCGCGAAAATTCGAATTATCAAATCATCCTACGACATATATAAATACAACTAATAAGTAATGATGTTGTCTAACAAATGTATAGGTACTGACCTTAATGCGTCACGGAGCATGCTGCTTACTTTGCCTTACAAACAAGAAATAAACTGACATGTAGGTTACTATACCTACCTATTTGTATTTACCTACTATTGGATCATCTGTTATTAATTTTTTGTTACATACAGTCCACTTGTAAGATACGAGTATGTTATAATTATTGTGTCGATCAGTTTCAAATTATAGATAACAATAAGTTAGCCATTAAGAGCAATTTATTGTAAGCAGAAATAGCAGTAGTGGTATTTGTAAAAGGATACAGGATCCTTTTGGTGGCGGTATCTCCGATCGTTTTGCGTGTTAGTCGCCTCAACACAGAGCTAGCAAACAGTCGCGTTATTTTATTTATTAAAATCTCCTAAAAGTATCTACAACGCATAATTAACCTAACCTAATCACCATGGGCTGATAAGCGAAACTCCCTAGTTAACTATATAAGAAATATAGTTCCTTCTTTAATCCCTAGTTGTATATAAGGTATTATCTATATAAGAATCTATTTACAAAAAAAAGTAGTGTTTGTAGTATATCTGTTATCTGGTTTCCATAGTACAAGCTCTGCTTAGTTTGGGATAAGATGACCGTGTGTGAAAAATGTCCCAGGTTATTATTATTATTATTTCCTTTATTCAACTTCTTTACATATAAATTATATTTTTAAAATATATTTAAAATATCAATTGCACGACACAACACTCTGTATCCACTGTGAGAGATCTTGGTGTGTTAATTGATGATAAGTTGTCCCTAAACCAACATGTAGAAAATATTGTAAATAAAGCCATCAAAATGTATGGTTTCGTTATGAGGTCGTGCATTGAGTTCAAGCGGGTCTCCACATAGCTTTACCTATATAAGACCCTTGTACGATGTGTATTCACAATTATTAGATAAATATAAGCAGGTCAACCTACAATCTAGACGTAAGTGTCAAGAGGCTTCTGTACTGTATGGTATTGTTCATGGTGATTTTGACAAGCAATCTATGTTATGTAGTTCCACGCACTGTTAATAAACGTAGTATCCGTGCAGGTACCCTATTTGCTGACAATACCTGTCGAACTAATTCTGGTTTGCGCTGCCCTATCCGTCGAATGGTTGATTCCTTACAATTGTAATTTTGTTAATATTGATATTTTTGTATGCTCAAAATCTAAATTTAAATGTGATATTATGAAAATTATTATTAACCAATAATGTTATAAGGAATGTAATCTAGTCTAAATTTTATTATTTATTTGTTTTAAGTGTTAATTGTTACTCTGTTTGCGAAGCAATCAATTAGAATTTTCATTTTGCTTGATGTAATTAATTGTTATTAATAATTATGATGTAATTATTTGTTACCAATCTAGTGGCACTCATTACCATATTTCCTTTTGTTAATATGCGGATAATGTTGTGGGCTGCAATATTATTAATATTTTGTATTAAGTATCTTTTGTCTGTTCCAACACATTTTGTAGCTGTTTATTGTCCCAGAATAAATAAAATAAATATTATATGCCTTATACTCGTATGCCTAAGCGTAATTGTTTTTTTCTTTATTTTTTTTTATTTGAGATGAGTTTGCTTTTGATTCTAGTACGCAACATTTTAGTTTAGGCACAGATTAATATAGATGGGACACTCCGCAGTTTAGGTATGAAGCTACAAGTACGCGGCGGGCCCTTGTCACGGGGCCAATTCAGTGCGGGCTGCCTACGCGCACCGGCCAGCTCGCACGGTCAGTTCGATACTCACTCACATACCGCGTCGTAAAAGAAGTCAACCCTAACGAGTCAGATGGTATAAGAATTAATGTAACTGCCTACAGTGGTAGATTTATACAGATGGGGCATTCCACAGTTTAGGTATGAAGCTATACAAGTACGCAGCGGGCCTATCTCACTAGGCCAATTCAGTAGAAAAACCACGAAAAAGAGAGGCAACTTGTGGGTGAATATAACTGTACGTAATAAGCGTTGTGCGACTTGAATTGCATTTTATTATGTCGTAGCAAGAGTCGCTTTTTTATTTAAATGATTTTGCGGAGTGTCCTATCTGTATTAATCTGTGGTTTAGGTAATTCTTGCCAAGTAATAATCGTAACCTTCAGAGCTTATGAGTGTTAAAAAACGTAAGTAAATAGAATAGCATGTTATGTACATATCACTTTACTTTGATTTCAATGGGTTTGTTTTAAACTTGAAAACGTTTTTAATCATTTTAAACTAATATTTAGAATAGTCATAAAATACTGGTATTTCAGTTGCAGGTAAGACTGGAAGCCGACCCCAAAATAGTTGATAGATAGATTTAGGATTGTCATAAAGCGCTGTCCATATTTCTGTTTAAAAAGTATATAGGTACCTACTTGTCGTTTTTAGGGTTCCGTACCTCAAAAGGAAAAACGGAACCCTTATAGGATCACTCGTGTGTCCGTCTGTCAGTCTGACTGCCCGTTTGTCACAGCCAATTTGCTCCGAATCTACTGGACCGATTAAGCTGAAATGTGGTAAGTACAGATATGAAGATGGGTCTGTGACCCAAATACGGACGTGTAACATAATGCATTTTGAATATGGGGGTTACTTTTGGGGGCAAATAAAAAAAGTTGTATAAATAAAAAAAAAGTTGCGCGTACTGTATACCGTGTGACATATCACATGAAAGGGCTTTCTGTGAGGGTCACAAATGGATTTTTTTTTATAATTTTCAAATAAATGATTTTAATGTTATTTAAGAAAATTGCTAAAAGTGACCATTCAAAATTTCAAAACTACTGAACCTAAATTTAGAAAAAAATAATCAGAAAATAGTTTTATACCTATAGGTTACAAGAAAACCTATTAGAAGTCTATGGTCTTAAAATAACATAGTAAATCTCTCAATATTGTGCGTACAAACTTACATCTGCAGTTGGAATGTATGGGAGAACATGCTGTTCAACTACAATGATATGTTGGTTCTTGGGAAAAATTCATCCCAACTATGGAACCCTTCATTGTGCGTGGTCCAAAACACACTTGGCCGTTTTTTTAGGGTAGGTACCTCAAAAGGAAAAACCGGTCAAGTGGGTATAGATTTTCTATATTTTTTTCAAAATTTTAGGCTCATTAGTTTCGGAGATAAGGGGGAATGGTCAATTTTCGTCTATTTTCTTAAATAATTTTAAAACATTTTATTTTTAAATAATAAAAAATATATACTTGAAATCCTCACAGTATGCCCTTTTATTTGATATGTCACACGGCACTGTTTACAATACCTTTTTTTTATTGACTTATTTGCCCCCCAAAATTGACCCCCATATTCAAAATTAATGTATTTACGTTACACGTCCGTATTTGGGTCACAGAAAATCATACGTGTACTAAATTTCAACTTAATCCGTCCATTAGATTCGGAACAAACAGGTTGTGACAGACAGACAGACACACTACTGATCCTATAAGGGTTCCGTTTTTCCTTTTGAGGTACGGAACCCTAACTAAATTCATAGGAATATTTATTGAGATATTGATAACAACCTTAAAAATCATTTTTGGCTGCTACTAAAATCTGATGTTTTTGGTTTATTGAGGTTATAGCTTAATTTATACGTTTTCTAAAGGAAAAGAAGATTGAAACTAAACCTCAATCCTACAATCTCACGATCACTAACTTATTACTATTATGGCCAGTATCCCCTGAATTTCCCTGATAACATTTAATAATATAATATTTTTTTATTAATATTTAGTGTGACCTCCGTCATTATCAATGCAGTCAAGAAGACGTCGACGCATGGAGGCCACAATATTACTGCAAATGTCTGTGCCACGTAAACTATCCCACAACTCCATGCAATGGGACTTCAGCTGTTCGAGACATATTTCGTCTGGCGCTTCCCATCTTTGCACCAATTAAGCCCCATACATTTTCTATAGGGTTTAAATCAGGGGATCGCGCTGGCCACGGAATAACTTTAACGTCCGAATGCTCACTAAACCAGTCACGAACAATACTGGCACGATGTATCCGACAATTATCTTGAACCAAACAAAAGTCTTCAATTTCATCCACTGGATAAACATTGCGTAGGTAGCATTATATCGCTCAAAACCTCGATGTAATTGGAGCTGTTGGCTCGCGTCTGTATCACCCGGCCCTTGAGCACTAATCCACCTCCACATATTCACACTAATTGTTCCTGACTCCGTATTATTTATAATATTTCTGTCAGACCAACGTGTATTATCTCTGCGCCACAAATGAAGTCTTCCTTTTTAACACGACTTGTCTTCTCGTCAGCAAATACAGTAGTATCCCAATCAAAGTCTAAATATTCTCGAGCAAAACGCAACTGTTTCTCCTTATCCCTTTGCGTTAAAAACGATTTTTCGCTGGTATTCGATGAGGAGGCCTTCGGCATGGACGGCGAACAGTACGCAATGACGTATCAAATTCTTCACCAAATCGTCTTGTAGGTATGAAATCATTCGTTTCATATTCACCAACCACAAAGCGTCGCTGAGACTGGTTAATAAGTGGCAGTTTACCACTTCTTACACGGCTCTCAAGACTCCCCTCTTCCTCAAATCTATTCACCCAACGTCTCACAGTATCTCTCTAAAAAAAAAAGAAATCTTTATTACACATTTTGAAGCGTCACTTATGAGAACAAATAAAATCAAAAACAATAAAATAACTTACACAGAATCCGGTTTTATTGGATATTTCAGATAGATTACACCCATTGTTATGCAAGGCTACAATGCTCGCCCTGGCTTCAATATTTATATTTGCTTGCATTTTCAATAAAAATCTTCAAACTCAACACCTCTAATATCAATAACACAAACGCTTGTAACTAAGTTCACCAACCATCAACGTCATACCCATTATAACTACAGACAGAAAATTTATTTTGTTTCAAATCTACCCTCAACTTTTATGTGACTAGTTTAAAATATTCGCTGTCTTTTTCTCATTACCATAATCAGAAAAAAACTTTACTGCGTTTTTTCTGTTTGGTTCGTGATGAAAGAGTGCAATATACGGGTGTGTACGTGTGTGTGAAATGCCTAAAAAGAAGAAGGTCTCAAGTGCGACGGGTAACGATGCGATAGTTTTGTAATACTGGCATTAGAGTTCTGACCGCTACTGTACATACGTTGATGAAATTAAAATACTGTAGACGGGCAGCCCTATCGCATGTCTACATATCGCGCGGTTGTAGGTAATTACTTCAATAGGGCCGAGTCACAATACTGTAGATAACATTACCGTGACAATAGTGCCGATTCTGTTGTGCACAAACTGAACTTAATTTAGGTTATTGTTAACTTTTCTCTCTAATAAAACAAGAAAGAGATGGGCGTAAATTAGAGCTGTCAAATTTAGTTCAACTAATATTTCCATACAAATTTAGATGACACGTAAAAACATGTCGACTAAAAACACGGTGAAGTGCTAGGCGTAAACTAGTTTGATACAGTAAAAGATAGCTATCCTCAAAATTTTACTTTAGTTATTGTACAAGAGAATCGGCACTAATGGCTAAGTCGGAAGTATGTGTATTATGTGCTGACGCTACTCGTCTTCACGCACACATTCACAGTATGTTTGTATACTTTGTTAGGTTATACTTAGGGTATACTTAGGTTTCCGACTACAGCTTTGTACAAACAATGCTCTGTACTCACAGTAAGGCAGCTCTATGTGCTTCAGACCGTCATGCGTAAGCATGCTACAATATAAATATATAAAAAGAAAAGTCCTGACCGACTGACTGACTCATTAACACCCAGCCCAAACCATTGGACCTCATAAGATATAATTTTGCACAGAGGTTTCCTTTATAATGTAGGCAAAGAATAAGAAAGAATCTGTCGAAATTCAAACCCCTAAGGGATTAAAATAGGGCTCTGCCTCCTGTAAAACACAGGTGTTGTTACCTAGCGCAGGAGTCAGGCCTTCACTTTGTTTGTATGTACACCTATTTTATGCCAATAAAATAAAAAAAATCAAAAGTCGCCTTATGTCGCCTATCTCAGGACGCTGGGGTCCCGGACGTTTGGAAGGCGTACGAGGGACCGAAGCCAACTCGCAGAGGTCCGTTAGACGCTTGTCATGAAATGAGGCACTAACCGACGATTTTTATCTCTGTACGCGCCATGCAAGTACAACCAAGGACAACCCCCGGTTGGTGTAGGACTATTGCAGGAGATGGAAAAAAAATATTGGAATATGTGTTTGGATGGCTAAAGTAGACTCATTACCTAGAACTATGAAACCCCAAATAACTCTATTACTCTGGCCCATTTAGTTGGTAGATTGTTGATGCCCTGCGCCCAGAATTCCGGAGGCTGTGCAGAAAAGAAATTGTCCACTGCCATTTTGAGGTCTTCGTAGTTTTAAAAATTTTACTCACACAAATAAAGCTTTAGTGGTTGGAACAAGTGATAGTCGGATGGCGCGAGATCCGGTGAGTACGGTGGGTGAGCAACCGGGTGCCATCCAAGCTCTACAATTTTTTGTCGAGTCTCCGAAGCGACATGAGGTCGCGCATTATCATGGAGTAAGTGAACATTTACACGTCTCGGTCGTTTTTCTCTTATTGCGTCAGCCAGTTTCTGAAGCTGTTTAGTATAAGTGGAAGTCGTAATCGTCCTTCTCGCAGGGAGAAGCTCGTAATAGAGTGGGCCTTTCGCATCCCACCAAACGGAGAGAAGCGTGAGTGATGGTTCGGCTTTGGCTGCGTTGGTGGCTCTGCGTCGTAAGGAAGCCAAACGGCGTGCCGTGCTTTGTTATCATAGAGAATCGAGCTCTCTCAAAATGTTGTCTTTATATAATAATTTAGATGGGCTGTAGCATTGCCATATGAAACCATAAATTTCTGGTAACTTCTTTTTTACTTCAGACAACAAAGTGTCCCGGAGTTGAAGGTGTTCTTAACGTCAACCTTGAGGATGACCTCACATTTACTGGCATTTATACAACTGGAAAGGGCATGTACGGCAGCCTCGCAGCCCCCTTTGGATCCAATGCCAAGCTGTAGGGCTGGAACTTGTTGGTCAGAATTTCTCCGTACATAATACGTACATATTTTAGCTGTCGTACGCCTGTAGGTGCACCCAACGGCAATAGGACTGAATGAAATCATATTAAAAATAAATCATTATTAAATTCCGACAAATGACCACCCTAGACCCAGTAAAAGTTGTGTCACTCAAGTTTCGAAAACAGTGCACAACATTGCCTACTAAGTTATTTTGATGAAATCAAGTCCTTTTCTTAAAAATATCAAACCATACGGAAAATAGACAGTATTTTCTTACCTTGGGACGTTATTCCTGTACGAAAACACCCTTTCAGTTATTAGAACTGCAAAAGTTTCAGGACCCTATAAAATTTCACCCATTCCCACCGGTTTTTGTCGCACAAGTGACAGAGTAATAATGGAGCTACTACTCGTATTATAAAAAATGAAAAATATGTTGCCCTAATAATGTAAACTTAATACCAAATGGCAGAAAATAAGAAAAAATAACTAAGCAATCGCGAAATAACGTAATTGAAACGAAATAAGCTGGGCTTAGTTGGCAAAGTTGCATTATTTTACGATATGATAATATAGATTTAACAAAAAACAACTATTGTCTACCTATTCACCAACCTTGTTACGAAATGAATATACGTCAATGACAAGACATCTTAAATAGTGACGGGTATTTAACTAAGTGTATTAACTAAATTATATCTAGTTAAGTACTGTGATTAAATATTTCAAACCAATGTTATTTTTATTGAAATAGAAGTCATTACTTATCCTCATTATACAAATTATCGAAATACTTGCTTACTTGTTTTGCCTGCAATCGTTGAATGAGCCCCCTTTTAAGATTGAATAAACAATAAGAAATTTAATTTAAAGGTGTACCGGTACGTAAAATATATCCAGGGGCTTAGCTACTGCCGTATCAGCCGTATCAATGATACGGGGCCCCCAAGCTACAGGGCCCCCCGACCGACGCAACGAGTGTTAGCAAAAATTCTTAAAATATTATCCAAAAAATCAAATTGTTATTTATAAGAGCTGAAAATATGAAAGTTAACGTAATTTATTTATGGCTTACAAAGGCATTCATTTAGTAAAATCACACAGAAAATCTAAACTACCCAAGTTAGAGTGCTCTAAACTTTCGAGCTCGCTTCACTCCTTCATTTTTAACCGACTTCAAAAAAGGAGGTTCTCTATTTGACCCGTATGTATATATGCATGCATGTATGTTTGTTTGTTTGTATGTCCACGATTTTCTTAAAAACTAATGAACCAATTTTGATGATTCACTAACGTGATAAATGATAAATGATTTTTATTTCTGTAAGTAGGTTTGTACAAACACTTTTACAAGTCAATATTTTTTTTTTTAAACTAGATGAGGTCGGCGTTTCCTATCTGACTACTCTGAGAAGAAAGGCCGAAACAAACTCAGAGGTCACAGTCTCTTATAAAGTCCAGACATAATCTTGGTCACTTCATGTGAAGACCATGTAGATTGGTGTCTGAAATGGTCTTTTGAGGAAAGAACCACACAGATTGAGAGGACCTGACCAGTCAGTGCACGCATTTGTCAGTAATCGCGCAGCTCAACTCAGAACTTAAGGAGCTCAACGATTCGACGAACAATACCAAAGAAAGGACATTAGGGTAGGCCGCATAGATTACTCAAACTGCCAGACCATGATTAAAAATAACTGAGAGAAAAAATAAAACAAACAAAAAAAAAAAGCAATGATCTACATAGTCTTCACATTCACAATAAAGTAAAATAATATAATACTTACAAAGTAAATATTAATGTCAACATTCAGTATGCAAAAATAAATATAATATAAAATAAAATTGGAGCAGTTCAATCCCAAGCCTTTTTGTCCTCAATATAATCTTTAACGGTATAAAAAGCTTTCTGACACAACTTGCGTTTAATGAATGATTTGAATTTATTAAGGCTCAGATCTTGTACGTGGCTTGGAAGTTTATTATAAAAGCGTATACATTGACACCTGAATGACCCACCTATTTTCTTGAGCCTTGTTGGAGGTACAACAAATTTGTGTTTATTCCTAGTATTTATATTGTGGATATCACTGTATTTTTTAAACAATTTAATGTTTTTATGGGCATATAAAAGATTTTCAAAAATGTACTGAGAAGGCAAAGTCAGTATATTAATCTCCTTAAATTTCTCTCTGAGAGATTGTCTCGGACTTAATTTATAAATGCATCGAACAGCTCTTTTCTGCAAAACAAAGATAGTCTGAATGTCGGCTGCATTTCCCCACAACAGAATACCGTACGACATTATACTATGAAAATAGCTAAAGTACACTAAACGGGCTGTCTCTATGTTGGTTAAATTACGAATTTTCCTAACAGCGTATGCTGCGGAGCTTAGCTTTTTTGACAATTTATCTATATGTGGGCCCCACTGAAGCTTAGCATCCAAAGTTAAGCCCAAGAATACTGTGCTATCTTCAGGATTCAACTCTTCGCCCTTTATCAAAACGTTAGTTTTCACCTGCCTAACGTGAGGTAGTGTAAACTTAATGCATTTGGTTTTTTTTTCATTAAGGAGTAAATTATTAACACTGAACCAGTGAACTACTTTAGAGATCGCTCTGTTTACATTGTCAGTAACCAGCTGATATACATACTTTCAGGAAGGTTTTAGTATATAGCATTAGGTAATTATTCTTATGTACGAAGTTTTATGCATAAATGTACTGTATTTCCGGCATTTCTAAGCGGATTTTGATGATTTTTCATTTCGTTCGTCTTGAGCATATGGTATTTTGTATATTCAAATAAAAATGGAAAAATAAATGTACTATAAAAAAAAAGTAAAAAACGACTTCAAAAACCTAAAACGAATAAATAAAATAACTTTCATAAAAAACTTAACAGCATCTGAAGTCGGTGTCTTCAGTTCTTCAATACACTAATAGCTTGACACCGACTTCAGAAGCTGTTAAGATTTTTATGAAAGTTATTTTATTCGTTTTAGGTTTTTAAAGTCGGTTTTTACTTTTTTTACAGTAAATTTTTAATAAAATTATTGTAATTACCAATCAAAACATGTAAACAGGAAGTAGGAAATCGGATATCTATGTAGGTAATAGATCAAAATATATTTGCCAGTAATAGTCTAATGAATGCGAGCCTACATAAAAATAATTTCAATGAATGGCACCGATCAATATATAGACGTTTCATTAATGGATAATAATAATTTATTACAAACAACGCTATAAAATAAAGATATAAAAGTTGGTTGACCTCTGACTCCGAAGTTAATAGGGCTGTCGCATTATGTCACCTCTCTCGCTCAAACGTGACCAAATTTAAAAAAATGTTAAATGAAAAGATGCTTTTTTAACCGAATTAAAAAAAAGGTTCTCTATTCGACCCGTATGTATGTATGTATGTATGTTTGTTTGCTTGTATGGACAGCTTTTAACTCTTTTTACAAAGTGCAAGTCCGATCCTGCATGGAGTATTGCAGCCACCTATGGGATGGATCAGCTAAGTACCAACTAGCCGGGCTTGACTCGGTGGAACGCAGAGCTAAGTGGCTCATTGGCGACGTAAAACTGGTGGATGCCAAGCTTCATAGCTTGGCTCATCGCCGCAAGGTTGCCTGTTTGTCGGTCTTCTACAGATTGTGAGTAAGTACTTCGGTGAGTGTGCTCAAGAACTCTATGACCTCATTCCGCCGGCCCCCTTCTACCATCGGACATCTAGACGCACTTTCAGTTAACATCCCTACCTAGTTGCTATTCCACCAATTCGCACTAAGCGTTTCCAAATGTCTTTTATAATGCGCACAGCAAAAGAGTGGAACTCACTACCTGCGTCTGTGTTTCCGAACGTATACAACCCTAATCTCTTCAAAGTGAGAGTGAACAGGCTTCTTCTGGGTAAGCTCACTCCATCGTCGACTTTGTCTTTGTCACCTCTGACCTAGACTAGAGTCAAGAGCAAACCCATCACAAATAAAAAAAAAAAAAAAGATATCCTAATCGTGACCGCTATCCGGATTACCGAGTATTCCAACGTGTACACTCCGCTTACGCAGATGGTAAAAATCCAGGAGCTAGGGAAGGTCGACGTAGCGTTCCATACCTTGGAGTCGAAGATGTGGTGCTTCAGATGCTACATGAGAATCCAATGACAAGTATTCGTCGCATGTCAGGGATTCCGAGATCTGTGGTACATCGTACTGTGAGACGACACATAATTCATCCCTTTCACGTTCAACGTGTGCAAGCCCTTTTACCGAGTGATCATGGCCCGAGAAGGGCTTTTTGTAGGGAAATGTTACGTCGCCATCGTGAAGATTTTCAATTTTTAAAGAAAATTTCCGAAGGGGAAAACAAGTTTCCGAAGGGTGGGGATATTTAACATGCATAATCTGCATTTTTATGCGCGCATTAACCCACACATTGTACGAAGTGACCATTTCCAGCATCAGTTCGGAGTAAACACGTGGGCTGGAATAGCAGAAGGACAGCTAATAGGTCCTCATGAGTTACCTGCTAGACTCGATGGCCCCTCATACTTGAGATTTCTACATAATGACCTAAGTGGTTTACTTGGGGAAGTATCACTTGAAACCCATCGAGACATATGGTTGCAGCAAGACGACGCACCCCACATTACGCAACAGTCGTAAGAGACCATCTAGACTTAACTTTCCCTAGTCGTTGGATCGGAAAAGGGGAGCACATTCGATGGCCAGCACGTTCCCCTGACCTGGACCCCATAGATTTCTTTCTATGGGGTTATTACAAAGAGATGGTGTACGAGACAGAGAGCGGAACCGAGAAACAACTCCGTCAGAAATCACATCTGCAACCTTATACATAAAAAATAATTCCCATTGGACGAATAATACCAAATTTCATTCGGCGATGCCAGTTGTGTTTGAAAGTAAGAGGAAGGAATTTTGAACATCTATTGTAATTTCAATTTAGTAATACATTTACATATTATTTTCATTGTTTTATTTTATTTTGCCACGTAGTTAGAAACTTTAAAAAATATGACCTCCTTGTTAATAAAATTTTTAAAACTTTTAAACTATTATGAATATTCTAGTGATTCATACCTCCAAAGAATCTCTATGACTTGGACCAGTTTTTGTAATACGTGGTCAACTTTCGCTAGTGTAACTTTTTCCCATGAAAATCGCTCGAAAATTGAGTAAATTTTTTGCCAGAACGAAGCCTTTGCTGTAAATGTTTTTTCTTATTGAACGTATGTTTTCTAGCTGCGTAAAAGTATTACCACAGGAAAGGCCCACTTTTCTACAAAGTTCTGAAAAAAAAAAAAAATTGATAGCTTTGCTAGTTTTTTTTTTAATGATTTTTTTCACTGAGCACTATGCGAAGTGATTGAAAAAAAAAATTGATCATAACTTTTGAACCGTAAAAAATTGCACCAACATTCTCAGGGTTAAAAAGTTTGGAAATGACCTTGCCCACGCCCCTATTCGATTTGATCCATACTTCCAGGGACACTCTGTATAAATATCGAAACTAAGTAAGTTTTTATTTTTAACCATTTATATTGAAAAAGTTCCAATTAAATTTACCTAAAAACACCTATTCTCTACATAAATATCGAAACTTGGTAAATTTTTAGTTTTAACCGATTTCAAAAAGGACGAGGTTCTTAATTCGACTATTTTTTTGTGTATATGTTACGTGATTACTCAAAGATGGCTAGACCGATTTGGAAAATTATTTTTTTGTTTGAAAAGGTATACTTTTTAGTTGGTTCCATTGTCATCAGGTCAGGATCTGATGATGGAATCCTGGAGAAAACGATGGAACTCGTCAAATATTATAGGCACACCTATAGCAATTTGGGTATTTTTATAGTAAATCGTGCATTTGCTTGCGTAAAGCACAAAAAAAAAACAACCGAATTCCAAAAAATAAAACACTACAAATTGAAAAATAACTTTAATTTCGGAAGTCGTTGGAAAAAAACTAAAATACAGATCCAAAGTCACCGACTTCCGAAATTAAAGTTATTTTTTCCTTTGTAGTGTTTTATTTTTTGGAAGTCGTTTTTTTTTTAAAGTTTTTATTTTTCACATTTTAGTGGGTCAATTTGTAATTTATCTAAGTTACAATAGCCTAATGTCAACTGATCATCACCTTTTACAAAATATTGCTTTCCCGAAGCAGGGACGTTAATTATTGAGGAGTTCTCCTGGTAAGAACCAGGAGAACTAATGGTAATATCATCATCAGCTCCACTTGTTGCATTGCGACGAGCATAATGGTTGCTAAGCAATGTATCATACATTGCTTAGCAACCATTATTTAAGTACTTAATCGAATCGCAACCCATGAAATACTTATTATTCAGTAGTTTCAGTGGCCATCTGTGATCTTCATCATCAGTTCCACTTCACCAAATGGTGCTTTCCAAAGAGCAAATGCACGGATATAAAAAATAGCCAAATCGCTATAGGTGGGCCTATAATATTTGAAGATTTCCGTCGATTTCTCCAGGATCCCATTGTCAGATCCGGACCAGATGACAATGGGACCAACTAGAAAGTATACCCTTTCAAACAAAAAAAGAATTTTTCAAA
This sequence comes from Dicycla oo, assembly GCA_948252095.1. NCBI lineage: Eukaryota > Metazoa > Arthropoda > Insecta > Lepidoptera > Noctuidae > Dicycla > Dicycla oo. The sequence goes on along the minus strand of OX411711.1, from coordinate 5,342,777 downwards.
TCGGTCTAGCCATCTTTGAGTAATCGCTTAACATACATACAAAAAAACATACAGTCGAATTGAAAAACCTTCTTTTTGAAGTCGGTTAAAAATAAAACTTTTTCCAAAAAAACAACCGATTTCCAAAAAAAAAATAGAACAAAGTGAAAAACAACTTTAATTTCGGAAGTCGGTGGAAAAAAACTAAAATACTGATCCAAAGACACCCGCCGCTTCATACTGATATTTATTATGTACTGACATCAGCATCATTTCATTAGATAGCTTTTTATCAGGTTGGCGGAAAAATATTGCACAAGAAATTGTAAATTACTAGAATTTTCCGGAATATTTAGTATTGATCTGGGATACGTAAGTATATTGTAGAAGGTTCTCGAAGCTATCACATCAAGGGTTAAGGGCGCGCTAGTGAGGCTTTGGTTAGTTTGTGAAAATGATTAGTGAACATCAACTTCGAACGATCATCTTTTACGAGTGGCGTCAGGGACAAAACGTGAGTGTGGCTTGGATACCGCTAACATCAGCAAAGCGTTCGGTGAAGGTGTTGTATCGCGATGGAAGATAAGCCGCTGGTTTGCTCGCTTTGCATCGGGAGATATAACTGTTGAAGATCACGAGCGATCTGGGCGATCTTCGACGATGAGGAATTACTCCGCTGTTTAAAGGCTAATCCAGAAATAAATACGCGTGATTTGGCAGAAACTCTTGGCTGTCATCATTCGACCGTCGAGGCTCATTTACACAAACTCGGCTATCGTAAAGTAATGGCACGATGGATTCCACATCAACTAACTGACAGTCATCGTCAAGTCAGAGTTAGTATTTGTGAATCGCTTCTTTTTCGGCCACATCGGAAAGAGTTTCTTGAAAATCTGGTAACCGGCGATGAGAGCTGGATTCTCTATGATAACAAAGCACGGCACGCCGTTTGGCTTCCTTACGACGCAGAGCCACCAACGCAGCCAAAGCCGAACCGTCACTCACGCAAGCATCTTCTCTCCGTTTGGTGGGATGCGAAGGGCCCACTCTATTACGAGCTTCTCCCTGCGAGAAGGACGATTACGACTTCCATTTATACTGAACGGCTTCAGAAACTGGCTGACGCAATAAGAGAAAAACGACCGAGACGTGTAAATGTAAACTCCATGATAATGCGCGACCTCATGTCGCTTCGGAGACTCGACAATAAATCGTAGAGCTTGGATGGCAAACGGTTGCCCATCCACCGTACTCACCGGATCTCGCGCCATCCGACTATCCCTTGTTCCGACCACTAAAGCTTTCGTAACTACGAAGACCTCAAAATGGCAGTGGACAATTTCTTTTCTGCACAGCCTCCGGAATTCTGGGTGCAGGGCATCAACAATCTACCAACTAAATGGGCCAGAGTAATAAAGTTATTTGGGGATTACATTACTGATTAATTATTGTAAATAACAAAGATAACAATAAATTCATTAAGTCTTATATCTTGGTGCAAGAAATTCAGATTAATTTGTCGCCGTGTTAAATAAATGCCAATTAAAAATGACATGCAGTTCGTTGGTAACCCCAACACTTGGAACGGCTGGACTGATTTGGTTATACTCGTATTATATTTTGTTTTAAAATGTTCGTAATAGTCCGAATTAGGTTTTTATGGAAAGAAATAAATTGAAAGTTTACCGGAAAACTCAAATTCGGGAAAATCTGAACCTCCTTTATTCTATGGTATTTTCATATGAACTATTGAAATTTGGACAGGACAACGTCTGGCGGGTCAGCTAGTTTATTATCATGACGCCATGTTTACCAAGCCGTGAATTGTTATAATGTAGTTTGTCATTTAAAGGGTGGAAATAAGTAGGATTAAAAAAGCTGAAGTATTTTATAAAAACGATAAATTTTATTTCAATTGCATTAATACATATGTATGGCGAAACGTAAAATATTTGTTTTATCACATTGAGCTTTTGGATTTCTTTCAACGGGACCCTCAGGTAGCAGCTTAACGTCTGAAACAAACAAAACCAAGTATTGTTAATAATACAGTCAATTAAATTAAGTGAAACGTTTTGTATTTTTTTTACAGGTTTGGACGAAGATGTGTCCTAAAAGTATTGTCTCTTTAATACACTTATTCTGCTGCACACAATACAAGTGTTAACCTACATAATATATTTTAAGTACAAAGGATTATCTTACTATAAAATGCATTTTATAATTGTAAAACGTTTATGGAGGACATTATAGCTTAAGGTAATATCGGACCTCCAAAAGCACAAAACAAATATACAACTATAGTAGAAGATAAAATCGTAATATTTACCCGTAACCGCCTTTTTTGTTGCCAGAGCTGCCGCCACTTCCATAGCCACCGCTGCCGCTGCCATGGCTACCACTGCTGCCTCCATGAATACCACCGCTGCCTCCGTTACCACCGCTGCCGCCTCCATTACTACCACCGCCGCCACCTCCATGACTAAGACCGCTGTCGCTGCCGCTGTTGGAACCACTTCCTCCAAGACCGTGTCCGCTGCTGCCGCCGCTACCACCGCCATTACCGCCGCCATGACCACCGCCGGATGAGCCACCGCCTCCACTGCCTTGATTACCTGCGCCATATCCACCTGGAATTTAGAAATAACACAAGTTTTAGAAACGTGGTGTAACCTTCAAATGGATGGTATAGATCTCTGGACGGTTAATATATTCCCACGGAATTAACGATTCGTTTTAGCAAAGTCGTAAAATACAGACAGGTCAAGTCAATCCTAGAATAACAACATTTTTTTACAAGGCGTTTATTTATGTATTCTATTCCAAATAAAGTGTTGGTAAGGACGAAGCTCAAGTTTCATTAGTAGAAATCTACATTGTTTTTTTTTGTGAAGCGAATGTAAATCAAAACAAAACTAGAATAACAACAACAAAATTATACCTGGTGTGGCGCTAGTGATAGCGAAGAGCCCTAAGGCTATAGCTGTGACTACTGCTAGACGAGCCATGTTGATCTGTGTCCCGAACTACCTCGACTTAGCTTATATATAGGCACGCTTATGTCATGGACTCGAACGAACAAATGTTTATTAGACTCTTCACTTTTTGCCGCGCTATTTTTTGTATCTGATAATTATTAAGGTTCCACTGAATGATATGGTACGAGTATCCTGATTTTATGCATCGAAGTGGATGTAGACGTAAATATTTAATAAAATGATTGCTGGGTGTTCGTTACGAGTTCTGATAGCTTTTAGATTACTTATACCGTAGGGTTATGTTCAAAGCTTCTTTTAAATGGGGTAGTTATCAACACCTGTCGAAAGAAGCATTTGTTTGCGAGTTTGATCTCGTGTTTTACTTTTATAGCTGATATAATATTAAAGTTGTATAAGAATCTTTTACCGCGTGTCCAAAATCGGAACTAACGCCGCCATATTGTTTTTATAATACTTTACGAAACAATTTTACAAATGTTTACCAACAGCGCTCTTCCGTCAATGTCATTCAAGTGCCAAAAGATTCTTGTAGCACCTTAATTCTTGGGCGTGCGGTGTGTTATTTATCCTCTTTTCACCCATTTCGAATTTCAACTAAAACCTATTTGTCACTAATTCAATAAAATAAACTTCTATTAACATACTTCCTGTTACGTTACTTAGATTTCCTGGTGATTCAGGATTCAGTATTTCGGTAATTTCAGCACTTTCCGCAGCATCGTCAGAGCTCTGTTAAAGAGTATTCATGTTCTGTGTTTAGAGGTTTTACTCTTGATGATTTTATTATTCTTATTAGTTTTGGATTTAGATTTTGACATTCTAAGATTAGAAATTAGACACCTAGGCTAGGTGAAGTGACGTTATTTATAAGGTGGCTGGATATGGGTGAATGTGAATACCTGAGGATTGAGCTTTTGGTCGTACAATGGGAAAGAAAACTGTCTATTAGTTCCGTGTAGATGGCGCTGAGTGTTTATTACAAATAAACAGTCAAACTGCATAGAAATTAAACAATATTTTGTGTTTTTGTGCCTTTTATCAATATAATGGGTCGTTGTGTAGCTTTTAGATGCAAAGAAAAAGAGGTGGCGAATTCCCAAGTAATTTTCGCACGAAGAGAAAGTGGGAAAAGGCATTGAAATTAAAAAAAAACTTCAAGATTTTTCGAGGTTATGTGGGAAACATTTCAACGAAACAGACTACGAGACCACTTCAAAGACGAGATGTTGGTACCATACCTATTTTTATTAATGATGTCTTTTTATTAATAATAGTAGTATAGTAGTATTTATTATTAATAGTGAAAAGCTTACAATCTGTGAAAAAAAGAGTTTTCCTTTCAAATTACCATACATTTTGTAACAAGTACCTAACTTTACATCTTGTTTATCATTAGTATCATTAAAAAGAAAAAATGGAATGAGTTAAGTTTATTTTATAACAAAAACCATAATATTGTCCAGAATACGGCTAAAAGTCGATAACATGTTAAATATAATGTACAGACGCCAGCGCATCAAGCTACTACAATCTGTCAAATTTCTTTAATAGATTTTCAACTCTATCGCTAGAGCTTTAGGTTCAAGGTAGATTGGCAAAATTTGACAGTTTCGGGTAGCTTGACCTGCTGGCGTCTGTACCTTACGACAAGTTTGGCTTTCCTTCCTTATTGCGATACTCCGCTTTTTTGCAACTTCTTCAACTGGGCGATACGCAAGGTAGAATACATTGTAGAGTAACACAAATAGATGAAAAAAAAAGACGCAAATACTTAAAAATCGTCCACACAATGCACACGTCTATATCAAAAACTTTGACAGCTGTATGTTTGTGTTACAAACATACAGCGCCACCTTGCGGCGAAGCTTCCGGGAAACAACCCCATAGAAGAAGATTATGTCAAATGGGAAAGAAAACTGTCTAATTAGTTCCGCGTAGATGGCGCTACGTATTTTATCTTGTGGCCGATTGTTTGCTTTTCATTCAAGATCACTTTGACAAGTGACAAACACTCGGTGCTGTCTCCTGGTGAAGCTTCCAGCAAGCAACCCCATTGTGGACTAATTTACAGGCTCAAATTATAATAGCTAGCAAAATTTCACAGACGCGATGGGTTTCAATATTTAATGTCGAACAAACCCAAAAAAAGAAGAGGAGTTACTATAGCTGATTACGGTCTAGTATAATAAATACATATACTTGACCGTAATTATTTGTAGTTACTTGAAATCATGAGTTAATCACCCATCACATCTGCGAAGTTTCGCAAGCTAATTTAATTAAATCGTGTATAAGCTAAGGGACCCATCATCATTTTTGATGGCGTACAGAAGTAAATAAAGTATAGTAAAAAATGTAATCGATATCTATTGTTCATCTCGCGGAACCCATTGATCCGGTATTAATAATACATTGATATTTAATTTATTCGTTAACACGTCTAAGTGGCCGAGAGTTTTTGTGTAGCGCAGCCGATCATAACACATATCTATGTAGGTATATTGTATATGTATTAATAAACTAGTACCTACATTGTAAATACAGCGTTCGCGTCGAATGGCCGATTAAGGTAGGACGTACTCTGTAAGATATATATGGGTAAGCTTCATTCTTCTCGCGATTTTTTTCTTGTTATTTTGAAAGTTAAGAGGCTGGGGATTTCCATTTCGACTAATATATTTTGCGAGGCGTCGGCCCTCACTGACTGTCTACAGACTTTGATGAAATTATACCTCCTCTACTGAGATTTACCGACTTTACGGCGAAAATACACATGCCTGTAACAGGTACAAAACTATGCAAGTAGCTGGCATGCCGTGTGCCGAAACAACTTCTGATTGGTCAATGTCACAATGGCATGCCAGCTACTTGCATAGTGTTGTACCAGCTACTGGCATGTGTATTTTGGGCCTTACTCAAATCTAAGGTTGCATTAAAAGTGCAGCTTTTACTTTCTATTTGCATACGCGTCACAGGTTCAAGAGATGCTTTTGTAATTTCGTAACTAATCTAATAGACATATGACCAAGACTTGCTATAATATATTATAAACTAGCGGACCCGACATACGTTGATCTGTCAAAATATAGATAATGCACTTTCAGTTTTCCCAAATTTTCCACATTTCTCGGCAACTTTTCAAACATTTTCTTTCATAAGAACCTTGTCCTGACAATCACAAATAAAACAAAAAAAGAATTATCCAATTGTGTGCAGTCGTTCGGAAGTTATGCGCGTACATACATTTCGGCGATTCATTTTTATATATTTAAAGGTATAGATAGATAGATTATAGCTTTACCCAGGACAACAATCCTAATACAATCATCACCTGGAAATCTTTTTTATTCATTAGCAGTGAGCTGATAAGGAAATATTATTATTTTGTTTTTGTTGTTCTACGAATTGTTTATCGACCGCGGAGTCTGTTCGAGTGGTTCTTTCCCTTTGCAAGGGTGCAGTCCGCTGACCGCTACAGATGTAGAGAGAGTACAGTTGTTGCTGCTGGGTGCTCGTGTGACTGGTGAGATTCAGGTTCACTCGGTTTACAGGTTCGTATGGTTTTGTACATTGGGGACCGTAGATTTTGAGAGAATAGATATACTATTTATTTGCAGGTGTAAACAATAAACTTCGACCTTTCAGGTAGGTTTTGTTAGTGTGATAATTGTGTGTAAATATTTATAGTCTTTGTTATGTAAGTTTCATAAACTGATCTATTTTTAATGTGTGGTATTTTTGTGGGCTGAAAAGCGAAACTCCCTAGTTAATATTATATCCCTTATATGCCTAAGTGTAGTTGTTTTTTTATTTGAGATGGGTTTGCTCTTGACTCTAGTACGCATCTTTTTAGTTTAGGTAAATCTTGCCAAGTAATAATCGTAACCTTCAGAGCTTATGAGTGTTTACGCACGACAAAGTGTTAAAAAACGTAAGTAAATAGAATGTATGTACCTATATAAGTAGTGATATCATTTTTGTTCGATTCGGACTGTCTGCGTTTGTTTTAAACTTGAAAACTTTTTTAATCATTTTAAACTAATATTTAGGATAGTCATAAAATATTCGTATAATAATAAAATACTGGTTTTTCAGCTGCATCCGGTAAGAATAGAAGCCGACCCCAAAATAGTTGATAGATTTAGGGTAGTCATAACGCGCTCTCCATATTTCTGTTTGAAAAGTAGATAGGTACCTACTTGTCGTTTTTAGGGTTTCGTACCTCAAAAGGCAAAAGCGGAACCCATAGAGGGTCACTCGTGTGTCTGTCTGTCGGTCTGTCTGCCCGTCTGTCACAGCACTCACAGCCGATTCGCTCCGAATCTACTGGACCGATTAAGCTGAAATGTGGTAAGTACAGATATGAATGTCTGTGACCCAAATACGGACGTGTAACAAATGCATTTTGAATATTTGGGTTACTTTTAGGGGCAAATAAAAAAAGAAAAAAAAAGGTTCTGCATACTGTATACAGTGTGACATACCAAATAAAAGGGCTGACAGTGAGGGTCTCAGATTTTTTTTTATAATTTTAAAGTAAATTATTTTAAAGGTATTTAAGAAAATAGACTAAAATTGACCATTCCCCTACCCTTAGCTTCAAAACTACTGAGCCTAAATTTTGAAAAAAATACAGAAAATAGTTTTTTTTAACCTAAAGGTTACAGGAAAACCTATTAAAAGTCTATGGTCTTAAAATAACATGGTAAATCTCTCAATATTGTGCGCACAAACTTAGATTTGCTGTTGGAATGTATGGGAGAACATGTTTTTCAACTACAATGTTAAGTTTGTTCGTGAGATAAATTGATCCCAACTACGGAACCCTTAATTGTGCGTCGTCTGACACGCACTTGCCCGGTTTTTTTTTAAGTGACTACATTTATTGATGAACTACGTCTATATTTTATTATTTTAAAATTACACAATACATAGATGTGGTAACTATGTATTGTGTCTAACGATAGAAATTACAAAAGTATATGCAATGTATGCTGTATACTGCAATGTTGTCAAAATAGCTGATAGTACACTATCATACTTCTATATGGCATAGATATATGACAATATAATATGGACACAAGGAGCTGAGGGCTAAGTAATAACAGCCGCACGGGCAACGCTCGCAAGGGTTGGTTCGTGGTTGGGTTACCATCTTTATATACCGAGTCTAGGTACTCCGTGATTCCGAAAGCACGTCAAGACATTGGTCCCAGCTGTGGATCTTTGACAGCCCTTACAGATCGTCAGAAGCCCGAAACTCTGACAACCAGTCTTACCAAGGGGTATCGTATTACCCAATTACTGGGTTGTGAAGGTCAGATAGGCACTCGCTCCATGTAAAATACTGGTATTCAGCTGCATCCGGTTAGACTGGAAGCCGACCCCATCATGGTTGGGAAAAGGCTAGGCAGATTGAATATAGACACATTAATTGTTTGTGAGCTTCGGTACCCAAAATTATCCTACATAACCTACGATTGATTTTGAAATAAATTGAATATTTCGTGTAAAAGTGATCGTCAACACATAATTATAAAACCATTTTTTTTTTCTTTCAGGGTCATACAGGATTTTTTTGCTAAGGAAGGGCATTTACGTTAAATATAGTTACAGGTCCGTTTATAATGATTAATTTATTAAAACAGTTTTTAGAACGAAATTGCTGTTTTCTTATAGTAATTAACTTTTTTGTTAGGCATAATTGTTAAATAGTCCTTAATTTTGACAGGCCAGATGGCGTGGTTGGTTAAGATACCACCTGCCATGCCGCTGGTCGTGGGTTCGATTCCCATCCAGGACAAACATTTGTGTGCATGAACATGTCTGTTTGTCCTGAGTCTGGGTGTAATTATCTATATAAGTATGTATTTGCAAAAAAAAAGTAGTGTATGTAGTTTACCAGTTATCTGGTTTCCATAGTACAGTCACGAACCGGGATTGTTGAGCCACTAGCATATCATCTTAGCCTGGTTGTTTTACATGAATGCCGCCCGTTTTTCGTTATTGAAATGTCACATTTTCATGGATGGCATTCGTGTAACACAACCAAGTTAAGATGATAAGCTAGTGGCTCAACAATCTCGGTTCGTGACTGTACAAGCTCTGCTTAGTTTGGGATCAGATGGCCGTGTGTGAACAATGTCCTAAGATATTATTATATTATTTTAGGTTTTGTAGTACTCGTAGGTAGACATCCCTGTCGTGGTCACTCATGCTCAAAAGATTGCAGTGATTTCAAGTTCTCACATAATAATAATTATAGGGCAAATCATTTATTTCATGGTAATTAAAGTTAACAATTGAAATCTCATTTATTTATATCTAAGAACTTGTTGTAAAAAAAAAACAAAAAAACTGAGGAGCCTTAGTGAATAAATTATGTTTTTTTGTGTTCATTTCGATGTAAGTACATAGTATACCTATTAGATGAGAAATCGACTATTTGACTTTATGTCATTGAGATTGCATCATTGAGATTGCATCCATTGAGATTGCATCATTGGTTGGTTTTAATACCTACTTAATAAATAACCATATAGGATTGCAAGTTTGTAGGTTTATGCAGTCAAAAATAATAGATATTATTGGGAGTCGTGACAATATTTTTATCTCACGAAGCGACGCGCGCTATCTTGTGGTTACAGAGTGTACAGACACGCTGTGAATGTGTGTGCTCTCTCCCGGGAGAGAGGGTCCAAGGAAAATTGTTTTTGTGAACCGTACCTAATTGTTTAGTCTGAAAAAAAAGATTAACTAAGCAAAACGCACGTCGCTTCGTGAGATAAAATGAGATCAATGTGTTTTTTTTTACAGCAGAAATGTAACATTTACTTAGTTTTTAGGGTTTCGTACCTCAAAAGGAAAAAACGGTACCCTTATAGGATCACTCGTGTGCAATTTGCTCCGAATCTAATGAACCGATTAAGTAGAAATTTGGTACACATATGTGTTTCTGTGACCCAAACACAAACGTGTTACGTAAATAAATAAATTTTGAATGTGGGTATCAACTTTGGGGGACAAATAAGAAAATTAAAAAAAAAAGTTTTGCAAACTGTACCGTGTGATACATCAAATGAAAGGGCTTACTGTAAGAATCTCAAATGTATTTTTTTTATAATTTTAAAATAAACCATTTGAAAATTATTTAAGAAAATAGACGAAAATTGACCATTCCCCCCTTTATCTCCGAAAGTACTGAGCCTAAAATTTTGAAATAAAATATAGAAAATAGTTAAATACCTACAGATTACAGGAAAACCTACAAGAAGTCGATGGTCTTAAAACAACATGGTAAAACTCTCAATAATGTGCGTACAAACTTACATTTGCCCATAGTTAAACAAAAAGAATGCAACCCACATTAGGTGTAATGTGGGTTGGATCTGTTTCGTTTAACTATGGATATTTGTAGTTGGAATGTATGGGAGAACATGTTTTTCAACTACAATGTTAAGTTTTTCTAGGGATAAATTCATCCCAACTACTGAAGCCTTTATTGTGCGTGGTCCGACACGCTCTTGACCGGTTTTTTATTGTTTTGTGAAATTATCGACGGAGCCTTATTTCCGTAGGCAGAGCATCGTATAGTTTAGCTGTCGCGTGTGCTATATAAGATAGAGATAGTCTTTGGCAGTCACTTGGTTGGTACTGTAATGATCTCCGATGGGAGACCTTTACTTTTTCCGGGATTTAGGCTGATAAATAAAAATCTGACTCGTTAGACTGTTTTATATTATTCCTATTTAAAAATCAACGCGCCTAATTTGCCCAGGGGGCTGTGCGCCTCGCTGACGTCTCACTAAACTAAAGTCTCAAAGTGACCGTACCGAATGTCATAGATACTGCCAGCCTGATATATTAGACAGGCGGCTCGAATTAAACCTGAGCTACGCCCCTTCTTGAATAAAAGTATTGACGTATTCTCCTAAATAAGACTTTTGTTCATAGTATGACTTTCGAGAACTCGGCTAATCCTACCTTGGCGCTTCCACCATTTGTGGCAGTTCAGACCACCTATGTGGTAGTTCCGATTCCACTGAGGGCTAACTAGTCTACAAAATGATAGAATTTTAAAGCAGAATAACAGTTTGAGTATAATCAAAAGGAAATCAATACAATATTCGGATAAAATCGCACACTTCTTAAACCTACATCCCCTACACGTCTACAGCTTAAGACGAAGCACAGTCAGAAAGCTTTTTATACCGTTAAAGATTATATTGAGGACAAAAAGGCTTGGGATTGAACTGCTCCAATTTTATTTTATTTTATATTATTTTTATTTTTGCATACTGACATGAATGTTGACATGAATATTTACTTTAAGTATTATATTATTTTACTTTATTGTGAATGTGAAGACTATGTAGGTCATTGCTTTTTTTTTGTTTGTTTTAGTTTTTCTCTCAGTTATTTTTAATCATGGTCTGGCAGTTTGAGTAATCTATGCGGCCTACCCCAATGTCCTTTCTTTGGTATTGTTCGTCGAATCGTTGAGCTCCTTAAGTTCTGAGTTGAGCTGCGCGATTACTGACAAATGCGTGCACTGACTGGACAGTGGCTGGACAGGTCCTCTCAATCTGTGTGGTTCTTTCCTCAAAAGACCATTTCAGACACCAATCTACATGGTCTTCACATGAAGTGACCAAGATTATGTCTGGACTTTATAAGAGACTGTGACCTCTGAGTTTGTTTCGGCCTTTCTTCTCAGAGTAGTCAGATAGGAAACGCCAACCTCATCTAGTTTAAAAAAAAATATTGACTTGTAAAATTGTTTGTACAAACCTACTTACAGAAATAAAAATCATTTATCATTTATCAGTGACGAAGTGTGGCCTAAAACAAAAACACGAACTACCATTTTTATTTATTTTAAAAAAGGAAGTTCTACAAAACAACGCGATTGATATAATACAATGTCAGCCAGTACAATATAAGGTTAGGGTCCATTGCATAGAACCTTTACAGTACTATGCATGTAGTCGGGTAAGAAATCGGTGATAAGTAGCCGATGTTTGTTGTGCCACGGTTGGCATTCAGTCTATGGCTAACAACTGGGGCCACACAAAAAGTTTGCATATCTACGCGAAGGGGATAGAGAAAATAATTAAATTTCTGTCTCGTTCTCTTACTATTAGATCTAATAAAGTGTCTTTGTCTCATTATTATTATTTTGTGACTTGTTTGTTGCTATATTCTAGTCAAAATCAATCTGCCTAGCCTTTTCCCAACTATGTTGGGGTCGGCTTCCAGTCTAACCGGATGCAGCTGAATGGAGCGACTGCCTATCTGACTTCCACAATCCAGTTATTAGGTAATACGATACCCCTTGGTAAGACTGGTTGTCAGACTTTCGAGCTTCTGACGACCCGTAACGACTGTCAAAGATCCACGAATGACAGCCGGTACCAACGGCTTAACGTGCTATCCGAGGCACGGAGGAGTCTCGGTATGTACAGATGGTCACCCATCTACGGACCAACCCCGGCAAGCGTAGCTTAACCTGATGGATCGACCCTTGCGGCTGTTATTATTTAGCCACTAGCTCCTTGTTATATTCTAGTCACGTGTGGGTAAGTCTGTGGCCTAACACGCAGGCCGTAGGGTATGATATCAATCCCCTCGAACCTATCTGAGCTGTTATTCTAGCTGAGGCATACTTTGACTTCAGTCTAGTAGTGTAGTACCTAATAGTGTTATGGTAAAGATTATGTTATTTACTATTAATGCCATAAAGGATAGACGCATGCATGACGTAAGTTTGTATACATTTAAACTGTTAATTTTACAGAACAAAAATAAAGATCCGCATTGACTGAGGTGGTATAATAACGCCTAGACCCGCCAGGCTAAGTTGACCACGAGTACCTAAACCGGCTTACTTTAAAAAATATTAAGTAGGTATGTATAGGTAGGTCGGTACGCAGGTAGGCTTGTCGAAAAAATATCGATGTATCGATGTTTTTCATTAGATATAATAAATCGATACTTTTTTGTATTTTCATATTTCGAAATATATCGATAGTAAATGCCGATAATCAAACACGTATTAAAAACGAGATATTTTAAACGGTTGGGGAAAAAGTCTTTTCGCATTATAGTATGTATGAACTTGTAATAAAATCTCTTTGGCTATACTATTTGTATCTGGCTGGTTTTGGTATCATTGAAAGTTTAAATTTTAAAGAACATAATTCCAAATTCAAATTAGGAAAATTTGTGATTTTCATTTGTTTTTCGTACCGTCAAGATGACTGAATCTAATGAAGAAATTCGATACATTTTAAAATTTTACTACAAAAAAGGTAAAAATGCAACACAAGCCGCGAAAAAAATTTGCGATGTTTATGGACCTAGTGCAGTGTCTGTGAGAGTAGCACAAATTTGGTTTAAGCGTTTTCAATCCGGAAATTTTGATGTCAAAGATGCACGTCGTTCTGGTCGCCCTATTACGGATAAAATGGATGCCATTTTTGAAAAAGTGGAGCAATATTGGCATATCAGTAGTTACGACGTAGCTGAAGAACTGGAAATTGACCACAAAAGAGTTTTGGCGCATTTGAAAAAAACTGGGTACACAAAAAAGCTCGACATTTGGGTACCTCACGAGCTCACTGAAAGAAACCTAATGAACCGTGTACTCATTTGTGATTCTTTATTACGACGTAATGAAACCGAAACATTTTTGAAGAAGCTGATATCTGGTGATGAAAAGTGGATCACGTATGACAAGAACGTGCGAAAAAGGTCGTGGTCAAAGGCCGGTCAGGCTTCACAGACTGTGGCGAAACCCGGGTTAACTCGCAACAAGGTGATGCTGTGTGTGTGGTGGGATTGGAAGGGCATTATTCATTATGAGCTGTTACCACCAGGCAGGACCATCGATTCTGAACTCTACTGCGAACAACTGATGAGATTAAAGCAAGAAGTTGAGAGAAAGCGGCCGGAATTAATCAACAGAAGGGGTCTGGTTTTTCATCATGATAACGCTAGACCTCACACATCTTTAGCCACTCAGCAAAAATTAAGAAAGTTTGGCTGGGAGGTGTTAATGCATCCGCCGTATAGTCCTGACCTTGCACCTTCAGATTTCCACCTGTTTCGGTCTCTTCAGAATTCTTTAGGCAGTGTCAGGTTAACATCACGAGAGGACTGCCAAAACCACTTGTCGCGGTATTTTGACCAGAAGTCCCAAAATTTCTATAGCAATGGAATCATGTCCCTACCTACAAGATAGCAAAAAGTTATCGAACAAAATGGTACCTACACACTTTAGTTTAATGTAAATAAACTATATTAAAAAATGTTTTGAATTTTCTTAAAAAATGCGAAGAAACTTTTTCCCCAACCTATTATTAAAAAAAAAATCACCTGCTCCGAAAGGCTGAAGTTCAGATCCGTAAAAATACAGCGCCTACACTGCCTGCCACGGGTTAAACCTAGAATTTGTCTTTCACTGTTAAGTCGATTTTGTACTTTGTGGACTTACCAAGTGTTGAATTGGAAACATTTCCTATTTAGGAATCGGTAAAATCACCAACATTCACAAAAGTTTACCTATATAGTAATATTTTGCTTTAAAAATAGCAAAAGCTATATTGATAGGTACAAAAAAATATCGATACAACGTAATATGTCGATACTTTTTTACACTTCTGACATCCCTAGTATGTAATATCAAACAAGCTGGCAGCTCACATGATTAAGTGGTCATCGCCGGCTATGAATAAATTAGAGGCATAACAGGTGCGTTGTTGCCGTCCCAGAGGCAAAACTGACATGTCTCATGTGCCTGTAGTAACAGGAGCTCCCGTTACCCTTCAAGCTGGAACACAACAACGTTGCAACGCCTACCTATCTATACCTGTACCTATTTATGTGAGTGTAATAAATAACATCAGCTCCCGTTACCCTTCAAGCTGGAACACAACAACGTAGCAACGTCTACCTATCTATACCTGTACCTATTTATGTGCCTGTAATAACACCAGCTCCCGTTACCCTTCAAGCTGGAACACAACAACGTAGCAACGCCTACCTATCTATACCTGTACCTATTTATGTGCCTGTAATAACATCAGCTCCCGTTACCCTTCAAGCTGGAACACAACAACGTAGCAACGCCTACCTATCTATACCTGTACCTATTTATGTGCCTGTAATAATATCAGCTCCCGTTACCCTTCAAGCTGGAACACAATAATGTGGCAACGCCAACCTATCTATACATGTACCTATTTATGTGCCTGTAATAACACCAGCTCCCTTTACCCTTCAAGCTGGAACACAACAACGTAGCAACGCCTACTTATCTATACCTGTACCTATTTATGTGCCTGTAATAACATCAGCTCCCGTTACCCTTCAAGCTGGAACACAACAACGTAGCAACGCCTACCTATCTATACCTGTACCTATTTATGTGCCTGTAATAATATCAGCTCCCGTTACCCTTCAAGCTGGAACACAATAATGTGGCAACGCCAACCTATCTATACATGTACCTATTTATGTGCCTGTAATAACACCAGCTCCCGTTACCCTTCAAGCTGGAACACAACAACGTAGCAACGCCTACTTATCTATACCTGTACCTATTTATGTGCCTGTAATAATATCAGCTCCCGTTACCCTTCAAGTTGGAACACAATAATGTGGCAACGCCAACCTATCTATACATGTACCTATTTATGTGCCTGTAATAACATCAGCTCCCGTTACCCTTCAAGCTGGGTCACAACAACGTAGCAAAGCCTACCTATCTATACCTGTACCTATTTATGTGCCTGTAATAATATCAGCTCCCGTTACCCTTCAAGCTGGAACACAATAATGTGGCAACGCCAACCTATCTATACCTGTACCTATTTATGTGCCTGTAATAACATCAGCTCCCGTTACCCTTCAAGCTGGAACACAACAACGTAGCAACGCCTACTTATCTATACCTGTACCTATTTATGTGCCTGTAATAATATCAGCTCCCGTTACCCTTCAAGCTGGAACACAATAATGTGGCAACGCCAACCTATGTATACATGTACCTATTTATGTGCCTGTAATAACACCAGCTCCCGTTACCCTTCAAGCTGGAACACAACAACGTAGTAACGCCAACCTATCTATACCTGGGGCCGTATTATGAACTATTAACGCCATCATGATTCCGTTGCGAAAAAGAATGTAATGCATGTATTTACATGTATGTACATGGTATTTTTTATTTACATACATTACATATACATCTACATACTTGAAATTTGTAAATTTGTACGAAAATATCCGCAATACTATACCAAAAGAGGAGATATCCAAACAAAAATGGCTCTTAGACATGAAAGCAGATTGAACATACTCGTACCCACTTCACGATTAAAAATGCACTCTTCTAGTACATTAGTTATGTCCATTAAAATATACAATAAGCTACCGGAATACATCCAAAATATAAATAAAAATAATATATTTATCAATAAATTAAAACAATTTCTGATTATTTTATATATTTTTTAGATATTTTAACGATAAATTTCAACAACAATAAAAACTATTTTTAACATAATACCTACATTTTAAATTTTACTTGGAATATAAATTTATTTTAAAGCACTAAAATACTGTTAATTTAAAAATGAATATGTTAAATAGTATAATAATATGTAATAATATGTAATGTACATAGTAATAATACTCGTAATATTCTACAAGACTCAATAAAATTGTAAATATCTAGTTTATTATAATTTATAGTGTTAATAATTAAAACGTGCATTATATAATATAAAAAATATATAAATATGACTTTAAACCTAATATATAAAATGTAAATACCATAAAGCAAATGATACGATTGTAATGACACTATCTTAATTTTTTATTTTTTCCTTAACAAAAAGCGCCTTCGTCCTCTCTCCTATTAAAAATTAACTTTGCTGTGCCCATCAGGGTCCATAATTAATTCGATGTTTTAACATACCATCTGTTATATGTACACATTATTGAATGCAATAAAATTGAGTTGAGTATTGAGTATTTGGTTAGCGAACCGTACGCACAACACGTCAGATGTGGGGTTGCAGACACCAGCAGATATAGAATTTGGTTAGTGAAATTTCACAGACATCGTCGTGATGGCCGGTGATGGTACCTAATAATTTATTATATACGAGTAATAGCCGCAGTTTACTGTGAGCGTGTTCTCAGTTCCTCTTCGAATTTTTATTCCAAAATATCAAAGGATAATCGCTGATTCATCATCCTGTACTAAAAACCGAAGACCACGTGACGGAAATCGTGGGCAACTGCTAGTTCTCTATAAAAATATCTTGATCTGAGTCATTTTTTTGGTGAAAAGTAACCTAACAAAAAGGTAGTAGGTACTAGGCTTGCATACATTCAAGATGGCAGAACAGTTCGGGCACTAGTCAAAGCGGACACTCATACGAGGAGTCCCGAAATTAATATTCTATAAAGATATTATTCACACAGTCTTAATTTCTTACATTCTTAATTGGTAATTTTTGTTTTTACTAGACTAGTGCCAAAAGGAGTAAATGAAAGGCAATTGCAAGCAGCTGAGATGAGAATGCTAAGAGGGAAGTGTGGTGTTACGCGAATGGATAAATTAAGAAATGACTATATAAGAGGAACTTTGAAAGTGACACCGGTGACTGAAACGTTGTGCGGAAATCTGTTGTCATGGTATGGGCATGTGATGCGGAGGAAAGAGGAAAATATCGTCAGGAAAGTTTTGAGTATGAATGTGAATGGCTGTATGAGTAGGGGAAGACCAAAGAAACGATGGATGGACTATGTGAAAGATGATATGGCTAGAAAGAGACTGACTACCGAGATAACGACTAATAGATAAGTATGGAGGATAAGAGCAGGAGAATGATGACTGGAATAGTGCCAGTACTGCCAATGCTCGGAACGCCCTACCCAAATAAACACTGAACACATTTGATTGAAATAAGGTTGATGAAGTCAAATACCTACTGAATAGCTAGATTTATTAATGAATTTTTACTACGCTGGTGAACTTACGGCGATCCTAATTATAAAACGTTTCACATGCACATTTTCTATATAACTCTATTAAAATGCAGTAAGTACTACCTACTTTATTAGGGAGTTAGGGACATATTATATATAGTATACCGTAGTAAACCAATACCTTCAGGGTCTTACTTACGACGACACTGAAAGACTGTTCTTCAGGGAATCATAAATAATAAGCGCTTAAACACACGTACACCCACACACTCACACACACACACGCACACACCCTCACTTGTACCCACACATTCACGTATTTCCTTGCATGCCTTAAAATTAAAATTAATAAATTATTTTCTATCAATTAAGTATATTAAATTAAATTTTTCTTTTTAAATAACCTTCAATGAGCGTAATATAAATTGTACCAGAACTATTTGTAACATTATAACATTACAATAGGAAATCATTGTGTCACGGTATAGCTTGTTAATTAAAGTGATTGTAGGAGGAAGGCGTCGGTGTCTGTCACACAGTTAATACTCGTACTAGCACAGACATCGTCGTTTACTCTATCTTTAAAATATCTACACAAAACTTTGTACATTGTGTTTTTGATTAGGAAAATTTGAAAAATTTTATTAACAAATGGGGGTACAATTCATCTAGAATTGTACCCACATTTGTTAATATTTTTTTTATTATTATTATATTAGGTTGTGGAAAAAGTCTTTTCGCATTATAGTATGTATGAACTTGTAATAAAATCTCTTTGGCTATACTATTTGTATCTGGCTGGTTTTGGTATCATTGAAAGTTTAAATTTTAAAGAACATAATTCCAAATTCAAATTAGGAAAATGTGTGATTTTCATTTGTTTTTCGTACCGTCAAGATAGTGAATCTAATGAAGAAATTCGATACATTTTAAAATTTTACTACAAAAAAGGTAAAAATGCAACGCAAGCCGCGAAAAAAATTTGCGATGTTTATGGACCTAGTGTAGTGTCTGTGAGAGTAGTACAAATTTGGTTTAAGCGTTTTCAATCCGGAAATTTTGATGTCAAAGATGCACATCGCTCTGGTCGCCCTATTACGGATAAAATGGATGCCATTTTTGAAAAAGTGGAGCAAGATCGGCATATCAGTAGTTACGACGTAGCTGAAGAACTGGAAATTGACCACAAAATAGTTTTGGCGCATTTGAAAAAAACTGGGTACACAAAAAGCTCGACATTTGGGTACCTCACGAGCTCACTGAAAGAATCCTAATGAACCGTGTACTCATTTGTGATTCTTTTTTACGACGTAATGAAACCGAACCATTTTTGAAGAAGCTGATAACTGGTGATGAAAAGTGGATCACGTATGACAAGAACGTGCCAAAAAGGTCGTGGTCAAAGGCCGGTCAGGCTTCACAGACTGTGGCGAAACCCGGGTTAACTCGCAACAAGGTGATGCTGTGTGTGTGGTGGGATTGGAAGGGCATTATTCATTATGAGCTGTTACCACCAAGCAGGACCATCGATTCTGAACTCTACTGCGAACAACTGATGAGATTAAAGCAAGAAGTTGAGAGAAAGCGGCCGGAATTAATCAACAGAAGGGGTGTGGTTTTTCATCATGATAACGCTAGACCTCACACATCTTTAGCCACTCAGCAAAAATTAAGAGAGTTTGGCTGGGAGGTGTTAATGCATCCGCCGTATAGTCCTGACCTTGCACCTTCAGATTTCCACCTGTTTCGGTCTCTTCAGAATTCTTTAGGCAGTGTCAGGTTAACATCACGAGAGGACTGCCAAAACCACTTGTCGCGGTATTTTGACCAGAAGTCCCAAAATTTCTATAGCAATGGGATCATGTCCCTACCTACAAGATGGCAAAAAGTTATCGAACAAAATGGTACCTACATACTTTAGTTAAATGTAAATAAACTATATTAAAAAATGTTTTGAATTTTCCCTAACTTTCCTAAACTTTTTCCCTAACCTATTAGAAAATAGGAAACTATCGCAAAATAATTCAAATGAAAAAGTTTCATACTAATCACTTTTAAATTCCTTGGTTATTAGAATATCTACAGAAAAGAAACAAATATATAAGAAAAATAAAATTTTAAAAATGGAACATGAAAATTAGTAGGTACGCCTGTTGCTCATGTCGTGGTTTGTGTTTGAAAACTTTAGATTGTTTCGTTTTCGATATTAAATTGTTTATTAGGGTACCTAATAAATAACGTGTATGTGTATTAATGATTGGACGTGTAAATTAGTTTTTAGAACACGGAATTTCTAGTGCGCATGGAAACAGTAATGGAGACTGGCGAAGACAGAATACAGCACAAAGGTACTTATGTTTTACTAGCTTTTGCCCGCGGCTTTGCTCGCGTTAATTTAGAATAGCGGTTTAAGGCGTGAAAAGGTATCAAGCAAATAAACTTACTTTCGCATCTATAATATTATAGTTAGGAGGATGAAAAACTGGTCTATCGACACTCTACGACTCACAAAACGTATTTTAGGTACTTCAATAAAAAATAAAAAAAAACTCATCATAATACACTACTAAAGTTTTTATAATAATAGAATTCAATCATGATTCGAAAGACACGTGGCGCCATCTGTTATCATAAGAACGTTATTGTTGTTTTCTTCGAGAACAGTACGTTCTTTCGGGATGAAAGGTGCCTTATGTCCGTTTCTGTACATCTGACAACGTATATGCAAAATTTCAGGATGGTCGGTTCAGTGGTTTAGGCGTGAAAAGGTAATAAACAAACAGACAAACTTACTTTCGCATTTATAATATTAGTTAGGATTAGCATTTCAGTACAAAGTGCCTTGTTTATTACTGAATAAACAAGGCACTTTGTACCTAAAAGAAAAACGGATACTGCGCCTACGTTCCAAAAATGTCTACCGGCTAAAATGCTGCATACATTTACTAAACTGCAGGCGCTCGTTGGCAAACATCTTCTAATTCGGCCGATACTGCAAATCCTATGCTTAGCAGAGTGTGCTGGCAGGGTGCACAGCCAATGAATACCCATTAACTACTTTTCCATATCCATATTGTAAATTGAAGTTGCTTTTCGTGTCTGTCGGATTTTGAGGAGTTTCGACCATAATTTTCGAGTAAGTATTTATTTCGGAAGGTTTGTGTTTATTTACATATTATACATAGGTAAGGATTTTTAATATTTGTCACGTTGTAAAAACCGTGCGAAGTAGGGGCGTGTCGCTAGTAATGTATCATTTAAGATCTTGTTCTTCTCTTATAAGCTGCGCTTACATTGTCGCGATAAGGCGAACTACACTTCGCGCTCTCTCTCTCGCACACCGCTCGACGTCTAGCTGTAAACAGAGAGCGCACGAAGTGTAGTTCGCTTTATCGCGACAGTGAAACCGTTCGCATTATATTGGCACCAACAATGATGAGCTACCTAATATTGTGGATATTTTTTTAAATATACATATATATCATCTCAAAATATTCATCAAAATTGGCTGAAAAGTGGAGCAGCTGTGGAAGAAATCGAGAGCGGTTCCTAGAGAAGAATTTGACGTGGCTGAATGGAGTACGCACATACGCTTTTCATTCTACAAAAAAAAAACTAATTCGCATTTAAACATAGTTAATCTTTGATTACAAAGTAGTTAATATAGAACCAACGGATAGCTGTAAACCCATATTTATAAAATATAATATTCTCACTTTACCCTCTATTTATATCTTAGAAATATGCAAATTTGTTAGGAAATACACGAACTTTTTTACAACCCGCGGAGACAAACACAATGATCGATCTGTGTCTCCTCTCGCATGAAGCTACACTCAGATAGTCCTTATGTCATGTCAATAAAGATATTCCACAAATTACCAGATTCTATAAAGAAAGAAACAAGTGATGCAAACTTTATTAAAAACCTTAAGCAAAGTTTAGGTCAAAAAACTTATTACACTCTGAAAGAATATATAAATGATAAAAACATTGACATACCTAATACAAACTGACAACAACAACACTAATTTGACGGTCTTAATAGCATAATATTGTTTTTTTTTTCTACTTTTATGATTATAAATTATTATTCTTATTTTATAAATAGATTATTATTTAATGAATGGATTACCATTTTATGAATTGATTATTGTTTTTTATTTTTTGTTTTTATTTTTGTGTACTAACTTAATTTAATATGAATGTTGCTGTGGCCTACAGGGTCCACGATTGTGCCTAGCTCTAAGCAATTAAATGTAAACAACTAAAAACATTGTAGAATGCAATAAATGATATGAGTATGAGTATAAGTTGACGTATCTTTCGCTGTGTCCGTTTATTTATGTATGCCAAGTACATCTTCATTCATCATTCATCATTTGACAGGCCAGTTGGCGTGGTTGGTTAAGATACTACCTGCCATGCCGCTGGTCGTGGGTTCGATTCCCATCCAGGACAAACATTTGTGTGCATGAACATGTCTGTTTGTCCTGAGTCTGGGTGTAATTATCTATATAAGTATGTATTTACAAAAAAAAAGTAGTATATCAGTTATCTGGTTTCCATAGTACAAGCTCTGCTTAGTTTGGGATCAGATGACCGTGTGTGAACAATGTCCTAGGATATTATTATTATATTATTATCTACAGAACCGGGACCTGGAAGACCCTCTAAAGAGTTTGATGATTCCAGTCTCAAAACGAAAAGATGACGCGTAGATGATCTCTTACAGTCCAGGAGTGCTAATGAACTAATTTACGCTGCTGAGGTGTCAGCGCGTTTGTCGGGTCAGAGAAGTGTAGCACGTGAAATTAAAGAAGTAACTGGTGACCCTTCAATAACCCATATACAGAGTGAAATAAGTACCCCCAGATGTTTGACAAGCGAGGAAGCTTTAGCGTACTATATTGATAGTGAATCAAGTAGCCATAGCTATAAGCAGACTCGGAAGTGGAGCATCAAAGCCGGGCATAAGGTATTTCCGTCATTATACAGTGTTAGAAAGGCAAAAGTAGCTTGCTATCCTCCAGATCATGTAGGCATGGAGTTGACATCTGGTCTCAACTTCGGCGCCACCATCGAATACAAGGCCCAAACTGCGGCCAAGAAACTGGGCATCCTAAATAGAGTGAAGCGAAACTTTACGCCTGGACAGGTTTTAACCCTTTACAAAGCGCAAGTCCGATCCTGCATGGAGTATTGCAGTCACCTTTATGATGGATCAGGGGAGTACCAACTAGCCGCGCTTGACTCGGTGGAACGCAGAGCTAAGAGGCTCATTGGCGACGTAAAACTCATCGCCGCAAGGTTGCGTGCTTGTCGGTCTTCTACAGATTGTACTTCGGAGAGTGTGCCCGAGAACTCCACGACCTCATTCCACCGGTCCCCTTCTACCATCGGACATCTACACGCACTGCCAGTTACCATCCCTACCTGGTTGCTATTCTACCAATTCGCACTAAGCGCTTCCAAATGTCTTTTATAATGCGCACAGCAAAGGAGTGGAACTCACTACCTGCGTCTGTGTTTCCGAACGCATACGAGTACAACCCTAATCTTTTCAAAGTGAGAGTGAACAGGCTTCTTCTGGATTAGCTCACTCCATCGTCGACTTTGTCTTGTCACCTCTGACCTAGACTAGAGTCAAGAGCAAACCTATCACGAATAAAAAAAAAGATGAACAGATTACTGTTAACGAAACGCGTTCTGAAATCAAAGTTCAGACAGTTCTTGATAAAACTGTGGAACGTTTAGTTTCAGCGCAACAAGAAGTTGTCAGTAGTCTGTTACCTTGCACATCATTGGTAGTGGTATTGTGAAGGAATGTAATGAATTTATGATCATTTAATATTATTCTACAAAGTCACTTAAATCAAGTTTATTTTTTATCAATATTTTTATTCAATTTACAATACCCTATTCGATGATTGTATTTGATTTGTTTTAATCAGTATTAGTACGTTAGTCAATTCAAAATGCCATCACTTTGTTAGTCTATGAATAACGAACAGATTGATGGATACATTTCGTGCAGTTCGGAAGGAAATGCACGTGGTCAGAGAATTTTTAAAAAGTGGGGCATTCTGATCGGCTACCTCGGCCGTGATAGACGTTTTAATATTATCGGTGTGTTAATAGCTGTGCCTTGAGTCATTTATTTTATAATAAAGTTGTGTAAGTGTATAAGCAAGAGTGATTGATTGAAATAATATAATCGTTGTTACGAAGCAAGCAATTTTATTATACACCTGAGTCTGAATTGTGAGAGTTCATCGCAGTTCAGAAGTGGGATCAGGACCCAATCTAAGATTGTACGTACAAGTGTGCTTTAGCTACTAGAGGCTATGTATGCCTATCGAGCCATGTGTGCTTAGTTGTTAGAGGTTATGTGAGCCTACAATAGGAAGCCAAGTTTGCTTTAGTTACTAGAGGCTATGTATGCCTATCGAGCCATGTGTGCTTAGTTGTTAGAGGTTATGTGTGCCTACAATAGGAAGCCAAGTGTGCTTTAGTTACTAGAGGCTATGTATGCCTATCGAGCCATGTGTGCTTAGTTGTTAGAGGTTATGTGTGCCTACAATAGGAAGCCAAGTTTGCTTTAGTTACTAGAGGCTATGTATGCCTATTGAGCCATGTGTGCTTAGTTGTTACAGGTTATGTGTGCCTACAATAGGAAGCTAAGTGTGCTTTAGTTACTAGAGGCTATGTATGCCTATCGAGCCATGTGTGCTTAGTTGTTAGAGGTTATGTGTGCCTACAATAGGAAGCCAAGTGTGCTTTAGTTACTAGAGGCTATGTATGCCTATTGAGCCATGTGTGCTTAGTTGTTACAGGTTATGTGTGCCTACAATAGGAAGCTAAGTGTGCTTTAGTTACTAGAGGCTATGTATGCCTATCGAGCCATGTGTGCTTAGTTGTTAGAGGTTATGTGTGCCTACAATAGGAAGCCAAGTGTGCTTTAGTTACTAGGGGCTATGTATGCCTATTGAGCCATGTGTTCTTAGTTGTTACAGATTATGTGTGCCTACAATAAGAAGCTAAGTGTGCTTTAGCTACTAGAGGCTATGTATGCCTATCGTGGCATGTGTGCTTAGTTGTTGGAGGTCATGTGTACCTACAATAGGAAACGAAGTGTGCTTTAATAAGAAGCTAATTATACCTACAGAATGTTTTAACACGCTTAAACAATAAATTGAAATATCGACATAAATACAATGATTTTTTTTTACTTTTGAGGAATAAATTCTGACGAAGCGATGACTCCTGAAGGCTCACCTACTCGCAAAGATGAGCACCAAAGAAAACGTATACGATCCTCCTTCGAAGCAGCAGCTATGTCTAAGAGAGCCAAAAAGCGATCAAAGAAGAGACGTAAGCAGTCGTCCAGCTCCTTCTCATCCAGCACTGAGTCACCCCATAGTTCACGGAGTTCAAGTAAGAGACGATCCAAGGAAAAAGGCAGTTGGTCTACTAAAGAGGTACTTAAAATGTTTAATACCCTTCAAGAACATAAGAGCAAGACAAATAACTTAAATAACAATCTTCTCAACAATGTTATACCGGAATTTGATCCGTCAAGTAAAACTCAGAATATTGACTGTTGGGTTAGGAAAGTAAACGAATGTGCCGTAATCTATGAATGGAACGAGAAGCAGACCATACATTTTGCTCTACAAAAGCTTTCTGGCATGGCAAATAAGTGGTTTGAAGCCCTCCCTAGTGTTGTTTTCAGTTGGTCCGAGTGGTAGGACAAACTCATAAGAGCTTTCCCGTATGAGCAAAATTATGGTCGGCTGCTCGAGGAAATGTTAGCTCGCACTACTCGTAGTAGCGAAAGTTTGCGTGAGTACTTCTACGATAAGTTAACGTTGTTAAACAGATGTGAAATAAAAGGCAAAAAGGCCGTCGATTGTATTATCCACGGGATACTAGATAAATCGATTAGAAGCAGTGCACAGGCACTGACTGTTCGCGAACCAGAAGACTTATTGAATTTTCTAAGCTCCCAGCACCCCGTATTAGAAAATAATACATTCAATAGGAAACGTAACGATAATATAATAGTTCGACCGGGTAACACTGCTGCAACGCCCTCAAGCGAAAGTTAGGTCATTTGTTTCAATTGCCGCTTGAGGGGACACCCTTACTTTCGATGCCCCAAACCCCTTACTAAATGTTTAAAATGCCAACGGGTAGGCCACAACAATGATTATTGTAAACTGGAGCCTTTAATCTTACGAAACGAACCCAAACAGGCAGATATCAGGGATCGAAAAATGTAACAACAGCAACAAATTTTACAAAACCGTTACGGTAAACGATAAATCTTTAACTGCTTTTATTGATTTTGGCAGCGAATGTATTAGAGAATCTGATGCTCAAAGTCTGAATTTAACTAAGAATTTAACAGAGTTGCCAGTAATCAAAGGGTTCGGGAACTCTAAAGTTTTTCCAGTATATAGGAGCAATGTTGATCTGAAATTAGATGAAGTTGAGGTAAATGTGGAGGTATTAGTCCACAAACAATTCTCTAACTTCGTACATCGCAACTCACTCATTAGTCCTCTACAGTCTGGGTTCAGGCCTGGGCACAGCACTGTTTCCGCCCTCCTTAAACTGTGACTGGCGATATAAGGGCAGGACTGGAAGACACCAAGGTTACTGCTCTAGTGTTGGTTGATTTCTCGAATGCCTTTAATACCGTCAGTCACGACATCCTGTTAGCCATTCTGTCATATGTTATGGTCTCTCCCGAAGCACTGGAATGGTTCTCCTCTTACCTTCAGGAACGTCAGCAGTCTATTCGTGTTGGGGATTCTTCTTCATGCTGGTGTGATTTGGAAACTGGCGTTCCTCAGGGCGGTATACTTTCTCCTCTTCTGTTCTCTATTTTTATTAATCTTCTAACTTCCGAACTTCAGTGTGCGTATCATCTGTATGCAGATGACTTGCAGTTGTACTGTCAAGGAAAGGTTGATGAATTACCTGATGTTATCGACAAATTAAATAGGGACTTGATAGCTATAAAATCCTGGGCTGATAGATTTGGTGTAGCTGTAAACCCCACGAAGTGTCAGGCGATCATCATTGGCAGTCCTCGTGGTATTAGCAAAGTGGTGGGTATAACCTTGCCACCAGTTCTCTTCAATGGAACGATCGTTCCTTTTAGCACTGACGTGAAGGACCTTGGCTTACACATTGATAGTACCCTGAATTGGCGTACTCAAGTCGCTAGGGTAAGCCAGAAGGTTACTGGAACGCTGCGGGCTCTGTACCGTCTGAAAAATTTATTACCATCGAGTACGAAGACAATGCTTGTACAGTCCTTAATTTTTCCTATCATCGATTATGGTGATGTGTGCTATTATGACCTGAATGCAGATCTCCTCAACAAACTTGACCGTCTTCTCAATAACTGCATTCGATTCGTTTTCAATCTGCGTAAATACGATCATGTCTCCGCGCATCGGTCGCTTCTACAGTGGTTGCCCATACGCCAGCGCCGACAGCAAAGGGCGCTGACCACCTTGTTTTCATTTCTTGACTCTCCCTCTTCCCCTAGTTACCTAGCTTCCCATTTTCAATACATTTGCGCCAACCACAATAGAAATTTACGTTCATCTCACAATCGTATTCTTCAATGTCCCACGCACCGCACAGACTTCATTCGCTCTTCCTTCTTCGTTCAGTCTATCTCTCTGTGGAATGCACTCCCCCAGGAAATCAGGATGGCAACCGACCGATTATCCTTTAAAGTTAAAGTTCGCGACCACATTCGCAAGAAGCTGGCAGTATCATCACAACGGTAATGTTTCCCAATGGTTTGTCTTATTTGTTTTAGTATATTTATGTATATTTATTGTGATTATATTTATATATAGTTAGGTGTATATATTATATTTATATGTATCTATATCTTTATATTTATATTTAAATATATAATATCTATTCCTCATCTCTCGCTGTTGCACCTACCACTGTTTGTCTCTGCATCACCCAAAGGTCGACTGGTAGAAAATGCCTATGGCATTAAGTCCGCCTCTGTACATTTTTGTGTGCTTTAAGTATTAAATAAATAAATAAATAAATAAATTAGTAGTTGGCGAACAGTTCCTTCAGACAGCTTTACTTATAGGTCAAAATGTTACTGAACTTCCCTGCGTATAAATATTTAAGAATAGCCATCAGATAACATTTTACCAGAGCCCCGATACCGATACCATAATACAGCCGGTGAAGCGTTTAAAGTTAAACTTTGATAACGATACCGATATTATATTGTCAGGATTAGTTGAAGTTACCACGTCCGACGTTGGCTTCAGTGGAGACATTTATATTGAAGGTTACTACAATTGTGAGCCTAAGAAAGAGCATTATTTGCACCAAGGGGTTTATAGGGTTGTTGATGGGAAGTGTTATTTGCCTGTGACTAATTTATCTGGTCAAAACCTTACATTATCCAAAAAATATCCTATTGCTAAAGGAACTTGTTTTGTTGAGAGAAGTACCACCTATACAAATAGAGTAACGAAAGATAATTCGGAATATGAACCTTTACTAATATCCGACATAAAAGTTGGTCCCCAAATTGACAAAGAGACATTAGGTAGACTTCATTCACTTTTACTCAGTTATCGCAATTGCTTTGCATTCAGTCTTGGAGAGATTGGTTGTGTGAACTCAACTGAAATTAAAATAGACTTATTAGATTATAAACCCGTAGTTTACCGACCGTATAGATTATCTTTTTCGGAAAGAGGTCAGGTTAGGGAGATAATAGATGATTTGTTGCAAAATAACATTATACAAGAGTCTAATTCAAATTATGCTAGCCCTATTCTATTGGTGAGGAAGAAGACAGGGGAACAGCGCTTATGTGTCGATTATAGGGCTCTCAATAATAAGACTAGGAAGGATTGGTTCCCTTTGCCGATAATCGACGATCAGTTGACAAACCTTAGTGGCAATAGATTCTTCACATCCTTAGATCTGGCTTCTGGGTACTATCAGGTTCCAGTGGCTAAAGAGAGTCGTCCGCTAACTGCATTCATAATGCCAGATGGGCATTACGAATTTAAAAGGATGCATTTTGGTCTTGCGAATGCTCCAGCTGTATTTCAGAGATTAATGAATGCGATGCTACGTAATAAACGTCACGAATTGACTTTAGCTTACTTGGATGATATAATAATAATAATATCCTAGGACATTGTTCACACACGGTCATCTGATCCCAAACTAAGCAGAGCTTGTACTATGGAAATCAGATAACTGATATACTACATACACTACTTTTTTTTAAGAATAAAAGAATAAAATAAAAGAATAAAATAAAATTTGGAGCAGTTCAATCCCACGCCTTTTTGTCCTCAATATAATCTTTAACGGTATAATAAGCTTTCTGACACAACTTGCGTTTAATGAATGATTTGAATTTATTAAGGCTCAGATCTTGAACGTGGCTTGGAAGTTTATTATAAAAGCGTATACATTGACACCTGAATGAGCGACCTATTTTCTTGAGCCTTGTTGGAGGTACAACAAATTTGTGTTTGTTCCTAGTATTTATATTGTGGATATCACTGTATTTTTTAAACAATTTAATGTTTTTATGGGCATATAAACGATTTTCAAAAATGTACTGAGAAGGCAAAGTCATTATATTAATCTCCTTAAATTTCTCTCTGAGAGATTGTCTCGGACTTAATTTATAAATGCATCGAACAGCTCTTTTCTGCAAAACAAAGATAGTCTGAATGTCGGCTGCATTTCCCCACAACAGAATACCGTACGACATTACACTATGAAAATAGCTAAAGTACACTAAACGGGCTGTCTTTATGTTAGTTAAATTACGAATTTTCCTAACAGCGTATGCTATAGTATCGAAACTGATAATTGGCTCTTGACTTTACAAATGACAGATCCTGATATATCCCGAATATATAAAATTCTTAAACCTGAGTCAGATGAAGAAGCTAAAGAAATTAAAAATAAATATGTAGTTAAGAATAGTAGAGTGTACAGGAGAGTTGATGATAAGCTTTGTTTAGTAATCCCTCGCAATGCTCGATGGCAAGTATGTAAATCTAACCACGATGACGCTGGTCATTTAGGTGTATCAAAGACAACCGATAGAATTAAATCTGTTTTCTGGTTTCCTAAGTTACGTAGATTTGTTAAAAGTATGTAAAGTCTTGTATTAAGTGCGCCTATAATAAGGATAATACGTCACGACATAAGAATGGTCAGTTGTACCCGATAGAGAAAGTAAGCATTCCGTTCCACACCATTCACATTGACCACCTGGGTCCATTTGTTAAAAGCAAGAACGGCAATGTTTACATTCTCTCCATAGTTAATGGATTTACCAAATATTTGTTTGTAAGAGCTGTTAAAGATACAAAAAGTAAAACAACGGTTAAGGTATTATTAAATATTTTTTATGACTTTGGTTTACCATCCCGAATAATATCGGACCGAGGTACCTCTTTCACTTCAGCAACTTTTTAATCCTTTTGTGATACTCATGGTATTAAACATGTTTTGAATGCTGTCGCATGTCCCAGAGCCAACGGCCGAGCCGAAAGATACAACCAAACGATCTTAAGTTCACTTAATATCATATTCTGATGGTGAGGATGAACGGAACTGAGACATGTATCTAGGCAAAATCCAGTGGGGAATAAATAATGCCACAAATTCCACCACTCAGAAAACAGCTACTGAAGCATTATTTGGAACCAGATTGAAAGGTCGCCTAAGTAATATGTTAGATGTCATTAATGAGCCCAATCCTAATTTTACAGGAAGTTCGTACAAATATCGAATCTAGTCAGATTAAACAAAAATACGATCAAGATAGAGTTCCTGCCCCAACTTATAAGGAAGGGGATTTAATTAAAATAACTAGAACTAATTTTAATAATAAAGGTAAAAGTACTAAGTTGATGTCAAAATTTATAGGCCCCTTCAAAATAGCAGAAGTTTTGGGCAATGATAGGTATAAAATTATCGAAATACCTGGTTTTAGTAAACGCAAGAATAAATTCGATAGTGTGGTAGCAGTAGACAGGATTCGACCATGGATCAATATAAGTGTGTCCGCACAAAATGATAATGTAGGTGCAGTGGCTAATAGCAGTAGTACGTCTGACAGCGAAAGTAATAAAAGTGACAATGAACTGCCATAAAGTCAATCTGAGTCCAAATAATAGCCGAATGTAATGAATTATTAATAGATATAAAATATATAGAGATATATGTTTACAGTTGATTCACATGAAACTTTTTAATTTTGTTAGTATACTTATTTGAATTCACAAAATTATTCTACATGATTATATACCGTGCGTCAGGAGATCGCACGTAGTCGGACGGCCGAATGTAATGAATTTATGATCATTTAATATTATTCTACAAAGTCACTTAAATCAAGTTTATTTTTATCAATATTTTTATTCAATTTACAATACCCTATTCGATGATTGTATTTGATTTGTTTTAATCAGTATTAGTACGTTAGTCAATTCAAAATGCCATCACTTTGTTAGTCTATGAATAACGAACAGATTGATGGATACATTTCGTGCAGTTCGGAAGGAAATGCACGTGGTCAGAGAATTTTTAAAAAGTGGGGCATTCTGATCGGCTACCTCGGCCGTGATAGACGTTTTAATATTATCGGTGTGTTAATAGCTGTGCCTTGAGTCATTTATTTTATAATAAAGTTGTGTAAGTGTATAAGCAAGAGTGATTGATTGAAATAATATAATCGTTGTTACGAAGCAAGCAATTTTATTATACACCTGAGTCTGAATTGTGAGAGTTCATCGCAGGAAGTTCCGGTCATAGTTTGTACAAACAAAAATTCACCAACTGTGATGACAGTGATGAGTATTTGTTTGTATTTTCATTCGTTCCCCTTCAATTGCAAGACGAAAAAGGTAATATTGTGTGGCAGAATCCTCGGCCCTCCTCAACAATGTATCAAGCCCAATCAAGTTTATATTTTCTAAGGAACCAAAGATTTTACGATAACCGAAACCAATAAGATTTTTGAAGAGATAAATGCTTTATTGCCAACAATAAGCAAGGTGATGGAGACCGAGGTATCTGTCACACATGTAATGCTTTTGACAATAATTGACGGGCAGGTTTGCAACACCCTGACCAAAACTTCTTCTTTAGAGAACTGTTTTATTTGTAGGGCAACTTCATCAATGGTGAATGATTTGTCAGAGAATTTACGGCGAATAAAGATAATCTTGGTTTTGGTTTGTCTACGTTGCACGCTTGGATTAGGTGTGGTTTAGACGCATAATGACCAATACGCATTTATGACCAATGATGGTTACCGTTATAAGTACGCGAAATTACCAATAGCAAAATGATTATTATAATTCTATAAATACAGATTTGTTACGACCGCGAATCATATTCAGATCAACGTACAACCTGATACTGACCTGCAAATTGCAAAAAAACATAAGAAAATTTGAGTTTCGCGGGCTACCCTAGCGCTTTTGCTTTAAGCGTATATTTTATATTAGTCATTTTTATGCCGTCATTGATATAGGTCAATAATAAATAATAATAATAATAATAATATCCTGGGACATTTTCACACACGGTCATCTGGTCCCAAACTAAGCAGAGCTTGTACTATGGAAACCAGGTAACTGATATACTACATACACTACTTTTTTTTTGTAAATACATACTTATATAGATAATGACACCCAGACTCAGGACAAACAGACATGTTCACGCACACAAATGTTTGTCCTGGATGGGAATCGAACCCACGACCTGCGGCGTAATAGGTAGTGTTAGGAAGAATCTTGTGACGTTTTCAAATCTGGTATAAAAGGAGCGCGCAGCCGTTCTTTTTTTTTTCGTCGGGTGTCACTCGTGGCGGCAACATCGCTCAAAGGGCAGTAAGACTTATATTTT
Organism: Dicycla oo; assembly: GCA_948252095.1. Taxonomy (NCBI): domain Eukaryota; kingdom Metazoa; phylum Arthropoda; class Insecta; order Lepidoptera; family Noctuidae; genus Dicycla; species Dicycla oo. The sequence goes on along the minus strand of OX411711.1, from coordinate 5,309,841 downwards.
TTATTTTGCTTCAATATACAATGGTCAAAACTAAATAATTAGATGTAAATTTGATTTGTTGATATCAGTTGTGATTTATGTGGTTTAGTGGTTATAATTTTGGTTCCTTGTGTTACCGTTGTAATAATTTTAAAACGTGTTTATTAAAATAAATCAGTTATAATTGTGATATCGAGTGCTGTGTTGTTTTTTTTTAAACATCTCCGCTTCTGTTTGCTAAAATCAGAAGTGGGATAAAGAACTTAAAAGCCCACTAAAGCGTAAACATACAAGGAACAAAATTATAACTGCCTTACTACCTTCAAGTTTGCTCGTTTATTTTAGTGTCAGTTTTGTTGTTCTGTGTTTGCATAAATTTTAAAATCTGTGATACGATATGCCTAGAAGGCATGCCCGGCGTCGTTCTCATAACCGTTCACGGGACGAGCCGCGAGATAGGTCCACTAGTAGTGAAACCGTGCGTAGCTCGCGTTATAGATCACGGCAGAGCCGCCGTCGTGAGCGTAATAATTCAAGGGATAGCTCGTATCATCGCGGCCGTGATGCTCGTGACTGCCGTCGTTCTAGGTCCAGATTAATGTTGACACACTCGCGCAGAACACCCTCGCGTCCTAGGTACACATCTATTGCGCCTAATGATGATAGCTCATTACAAAACACCTTGGGTAACATCATGACGAGGCTTAGTGCTATCGAGCGCACCATTACAAATGCGATTTCCACATATAATATTTTGGAACCCTCACAAAGAAATAATCGTACCGTAGCTAGTCCTGATGAACCGGTTCGTGAAATCACTTCGCATCCTTTTAGCCCTGTAGACTTGAGCGATGTTCCGCAACGAGTTCGTGCAAATAATTCAGAGGGCCTTTCAACAACCACTCCTACAAATGAACCAATCGCTTGCAGTTCGGACGCCCCGTCGACTGTAACCATGCTCGCGGAAGCTATTAGATCTTTGCAGCCTATGAGATCACATAATTACTATGTCTCTAATTTCGATCCAAACACAAACGACATCGATGCGTGGTGTGACGAGGTAGATCGTGCAGTAACCGCGAATGGCTGGGGTGACTACGAGTGCTTATCGCGGGTAGCTTCCTGTCTCAAAGGCGATGCTAAAGTTTGGCTAAATGAGTGGGTCACCAATGACCGCACTTGGTCGAACTTTAAGCTTGAATTTAAGCCCCTCTGCCCTCGGAAGTTAGACTATGCCAACAGTTTATTTGAAACTATGAATACGACATCCGACAAATTCGCTACATACGCCGAGTACGCCCGGCGTACCTTGTTACGTTTACGAATCGTTAAGGGTCTCGCTGATGAATTGCGAACTCTTATAGTTATACGTGGCATTGATAACCCACAAATAAGAGCAGCCGCGGCCAATGCAAATCTGGCGACTGAAGATTTAGTCTCGTTTCTTTCAATTTATTTAAAACCAAATCGCGCTAAGCCCGAGTCTCGTGATGGGTTGACTACGAAGCACACGCTTCCGAACTCAGCCTCAGACCGTGAAATTAAGTGCTACGTATGCTGTCAGCGCGGACATTTAGGTCGTAACTGCCCTAAAAAGCATCGCACAGAACCAACTAGTGCTTCTATTGCCAAGTCCGGTACACAAATACTACTGCCAAGTCACTAAAGCAGGCTTTTCAATAAATCTAAAGAAATGCTCTTTCTTAACATCGGAGTATTTAGGTAGGGTAGTAAGCTTTGGTCAGGTACGGCCGAGCCCACGTAAAAGAGGCTCTAAAAAAAAAAAAAACTCACCGGCGGTGCCCGGAAATGTCAGACAAGTTCGTCAATTACTAGGACTTGCTGGATATTTCCGCAAGTACATTAAAGGGTATGCAATAAAGACCGCGTGCATCGCCCATTTAACCAGAAAGTAAAAGTTACGCAGGGAGCAGAGAGCAAATACCATAGCTTTGAGTTGGAGACGCTGGCAGTCGTGAAGGCTTTGCAGCATTTCCGCCATTATCTGGTGGGCCTGCAGTTCAAGTTTATCACAGACTGCAATGCTCTCAAATTCACCGAACACAAGAAAGATCTGCTTCCTCGTGTACTCACTGATAGGGGTAGAATGTTCGAATCAACGGACTTTGTTCAGTGGATATCTGAACTTGGCTCTGACCTGCATTACATCACCCCTGAAATGCACAGCTCGAACGGTCAAGTAGAACGCTACACAACTCAATATGCTTCGCATTGAAGTAGGGCACAAGAACGCATCGTGGTCAACTACACTTTGGAAGTTGCAATTAGTGCTGAATATCAGTAAGCAGAAGACCACTCAAACTTCGGCGATCAACTTAATGATCGGCACTGATGACTCTACTCCAGCTATACGCTCACTAGTGCGAGACTTAGCAGCAGACACTCCAGACACTAACAGAGAAGCTTTGCGGGAGCTATGTCGAAGTCGTGCCAGCAAACTTCTGAAAAACAAAAATCAATATGAGCAGGATCCCTCGGTCAACCGGTCCAGACGCTCGCCACGTGACTACAAGGTCGACGATCTTGCTTTTGTTATAAAGTACTCGCAATCAACGGGGAAATTAGACCCTGGAATGCGAGGGCCGTACAGAGTAACCAAGGTGCTATCGAATGGTCGATATGAACTTAAACTTCTTAGTGGGGGCCGTGGGAAAACTACCCAAGCGGCCTCTCAATACATGGTACCGTGGAAACGAGAATTTTTGAAACGATTTTTGCTAACATGTCTGATTTCAGAAGTAGATCAGCGCTGGGATGTATTCCCCTCAAAGGCGTGTGTCGCCTAACGTGTGGATGTGTTCCACCTCAAAGGCGTGTGTCGCCCAACATGTGGGTGTGTTCCCAAAGGCGTGTGTCGCCCAACATGTGGGTGTGTTCCCAAAGGCGTGTGTCGCCCAACATGTGGGTGTGTTCCCAAAGGCGTGTGTCGCCCAACATGTGGGTGTGTTCCCAAAGGCGTGTGTCGCCCAACATGTGGGTGTGTTCCCAAAGGCGTGTGTCGCCCAACATGTGGGTGTGTTCCCAAAGGCGTGTCTCGCCAAACGTTGGCGTTTGTTGCCAAGACAGCGTTAGTCGCTGTGGCAAAGAATTTGGCAATAATACAGGATGGTTGGGACGCTGACCATCTTATATTATTGTTACGTTGAGTTATTGTTATGAATTTCATGTAACCAGTTCCTCATACGATAATCATCCTATACCTTTTCAGTTGACGAAACTGATAATGCTGACAGTGGCTTAGATCAATCTGAAAGCAACGAACCTGTGGCAATAGGACTTTCCATGCCTGATCTTGATGCGGAAGTTGAGCTGTGATGCAGCGAAATCACCTCGTTGAAGGGGAATCCCAAAACATTCAAGTCGAGGACGACTTGGTATCAGGAGAGGCCGTGTTAGGAAGAATCTTGTGACGTTTTCAAATCTGGTATAAAAGGAGCGCGCAGCCGTTCTTTTTTTTTTTCGTCGGGTGTCACTCGTGGCGGCAACATCGCTCAAAGGGCAGTAAGACTTATATTTTTTATTTTGCTTCAATATACAATGGTCAAAACTAAATAATTAGATGTAAATTTGATTTGTTGATATCAGTTGTGATTTATGTGGTTTAGTGGTTATAATTTTGGTTCCTTGTGTTACCGTTGTAATAATTTTAAAACGTGTTTATTAAAATAAATCAGTTATAATTGTGATATCGAGTGCTGTGTTGTTTTTTTTAAACATCTCCGCTTCTGATTGCTAAAAGTAGTATCTTAACCAACCACGCCAACTGGCCTGTCAATATGCGTAATAAGAAGATTGGTCAATATGAGTAATTAAAGTTGGTTATTTTGCGAGTTGGTCGTTTCGCGTTTTGGTCCTTCTGCGTTATTTTCACCAATACATATTGGTCATTATGCGTCTAAACCACAGAACAGATTTTATCTGTTCTGTGGTCTTAAACCCTGTCGATTTGTTTTTAAACTTTTGCATTAAAAAATAAGTTGATAATTTTGAAGAAGGTCGAATAGGTACAATAAAAAGACTGATATATAACGTTCACCAAAAACTTAATTTAATCGCAAACTATATTTTCTCTTTGATATTTCAAGCTACTGAAGATGGAGTTACAAACTATTTTGTACAAAGTACGGTCAAAGAGAGCGGGCGGAACCCGGATGATTGAGTCTATTAGTTACGCATCAGAGAACGCTACAATATTTATTTTACATGTAGGTAGTTTGGTATCGTTGGGCGGATGATTTCATTACATTAGGATATTTTACCCGTACCAGGCGAGATCGTGATGTGAGTCGGGCGACTGGGCCGGCGTAAGATCCTGCTCGGCCGCTGTAAGGTCCTGCCGGGCTGCGGTAAGGTCTTGCTGGTGGGCCGTAAGAGGAAGTCCCATAATATGCGCCGTAAGTGTTCGCCCCATGGTTGCCGCCGATGGAGTTGGTCTCGTGGTTGCCGCCGTTAGAGTTGGTCCCGTAGTTGTTGACGTAGCGGTTGCCGCTGCCCTGGCTACTGAAGTTGCCATTATCAAAGGTTGCGCCAGTCACATGCTTTACGCTGAGACCACCTTGATATGCATTCGCTGTTATCGAGTAGATCCCGTGGTTGTCACCGTTAGAGTTGGCCCATTGGGTGCCGACGTTGGACTTGGTCCCGTGGTAACCGCTGTTAGAGTTGGTCACGTGGTTGCCGCTGTATGAGTTGGTCCCGTGGTAGCCGCCATAGGCGTTCCCGTTGTCCTGGCTTCTGAAGCTCCCTTCACCAAAGGTTCCATCAGCCACATGCCCCACACTGAAACCGCCGTGATCTGCATTCGCTGTATACGCGCGTCTAACTTCCCTGCGCTCTGAAAGATTAAATTTATTTTTATTGGAATACTAGTGACCCGCCCCTCCTTCGCGCGGGTGCATTGGTGACATGTCAAAACATGATGACTTCTGTGCTATGTCTACATTAAATGTTAGGTAATGCCTTATAAACATAAACCTTCCGGAATAAATTCTCAAAATAATGGTGAAACCGCATCAAAATACATTGCGTAGTTTAGAAGAACAACGCGGTTACACAGACAGACACGAAAAGCTACTTTGTTTTATATTATATATATATTTAAAGAAAAGGTTGGTGTAAGAAGTTACACCTTGTATATGTTATATCTATAAACATAAATAAAATTGAAGTGTCTGTTTGTAATATCAACATAACAGCTATTTATTTACTAAACGCATATGAAAGTATGTACTGTATTTATAGCAAAAAAACGATATTTAAAACTGTTGTCTGTCTGTCTGTCTGTTTGTTCCGGCTAATCTCCGAAATGGCTGAACCAATTTTGACGGCACTTTCACTGGCAAATAGCTGATGTTATAAGGAGTAACTTGGGCTACTTTTATTTTAGAATAATAATTAGGGTTCCCATGAAATTGTGAAAAATTTGACATCCACGCGGGCGAAGCCGCGGGCAACAGCTACCGTTGAATAAACAACTAGCCGCGATCGCAGTTATCATCCCAATAAAATAAATTATTACCTGGTATCGCACAGACAGAGGCAACTACTGCTACTATTAGAACAACTGTCACTAAACGCGCCATCTTGCTTTCTATAGAATATTTCGGAACCACGTAGTATCTAGAAAGAAGTTCGGAACACTGAATGAAGATCGCGTGTTCATGCAGCTTTTATGTGTTTCTTAAAGATGATTTTCCTAAACCTTTAACAAAAAGAAAATACCTACTTTACTTCTTAGTAATGGCAAGCTTCACGTCGTGCGAAAGAACCGGTTCAGTTAAGTTGGTAAAGGTGATATAGTTATAGGTTTGGGAAAAGTATTTTAAATATTTTTAGAATTTCTAGATTAGTCATCTCATCAGGAAAGTCATCAAATATAATAACTTTCCTGATGACTGATGGCTAACTTACTGGATGTAATTCTATTCGCTAACGTCACTTCACTGATTTTTAAAATATATAGAAAAGATACGGATGTCTTACAATATATCAACGATAGTCTGGCTGTTGAAATGGTTCGGAGCTAATAATCTTTTACTTAATGCGAACAAAACTAAATGTCTTAAATTCTCATTACCAAATGTACTCCAATTAGATGTAGGGAACACTTGACATGGACCCAGGAGCAATGGGATGAAATTTTATTTTGCGATGAGTCCCGGTTTGGATTTAGGCCTGATACGAGAAGGGTAAGAGTGTATCGTCGTTCTGGAAATGCTGAACGGCTGAGATGCGTCCAGGAAGCGCACCCTTACAGTGGCTCCACAGTGATGGTATGGGCGGGTGTTATAAAGAACAAACAAACTGAGCTCGTTTTTGTAAATGGCAATATGAACGCTGAAAGTTACGTTGAAGATGTCCTCAGGCCTTATGTTCACCCATTTGCACAAAGCCTTGGCTCAGATTTCACGCTGATGCAAACGCGCATTGTGCGTTTGCACACAGCTCGGTGAACCAGAGAGTACTTGGCAATGGAAACATCAGGGTATTGCCGTGGCCTGCACAATCGCCAGACCTCAATCCCATCGAGCACGAATGGAATATGCTCCAGAGACGTGCTCTAGATAACCTGGATAGTAAAATTCCATCGGGAGCGATTACCGCAGGATCAGATAAACAATGTTATAAATTCAATAAAAAATAACGTTGCCAACAAGTTTTAAACAACTGAGGCTGTCACACTTTGTATTTAATTACCAAATAATTAAAAAAAATGTCGTTATTTAATTTTGTAAAATATGAAAAGTTTAATTTCGTTTTAACTTTATTTTATACTATGTATGTTACGGTACACTAATTGTTAATTATTGTGATTAAATGAACAATTAAATGAAGGATTTTATTGATTTAGTCACTAATACATCAAAAAATGCTTAGTTTTTATTTATAAAAGAAATATAAATGGTAAAAAAGCGTTCAAAACCGTACATGTTGCTTAGACTGTTTTGATATGTGTATTATATCTAAATCATTAGTAAATACTATGTTAAAGAAGCGAATCCAAAATGATGCACCTTACCTTTCGATCAAGTCAGTTTTCCTTCCTCGTAAAGAGGCGCCGCGTTTCTTCAACTCTTCTTCTAACTCACTGACTTGCCATGTGTGATACATCATTAAAGGCACTATTTTCATATATTTTATTCATAAAACGTAAAAATAAAAACGCTGACACAAGCATACGCAAGGTCAAAGTCAACAAGGGACCTACCTATGGCAGCGCCCTCTACGATTAGCTTTTACCGGCCGGCCCCGTTGGGTCCCCTTAACGGATGATTTTCCTAACGCTGAAACATGTACACCACACCACGCACCAATCACACACACACACACACACACACACACACACACACACACACACACACACACACATATGTAATAAATTCATAATATTGTAATACTTACAGTAATACTTACTTTTGCACCGCACCACACTTGCAACGGCAGCTCGAACACGGTGGTGACGGAAGTAACTGGTGCTTATTTTATTTATTTTATTAATTAACACATTCATTTGTTGTAACAGGTAATACCCAAGCTAACAAAAGTAGTCATGATTGCTCAGATTGTCCAGTCCCAAGTAGCGGGTCTGGGTAGAAGCACAAGTTGCACAGCGGACAACATACTAAGTGTCACCCTCTGGAATTCCGCCAAAGAGCAAGAAAATGTGTTCAAGCACCGAGAGACACTATTAAGGATTCTTACTGCATGAATCACCGGTGCAAACTTTAATAAGTTTGTACGGGTTGCCGGAACCCTAAAAAGTGCCTCTCTCGGTCCCAACCGTAACCTCCTATCTGGAACGAGCAATCCCAACGATTCCAAAATTTGTGGATTATTCAGTATCCCACGAAAAACCATGAAAACATATTTTGCTAGAGCGAGGTTGCGCCTTCCTTCCAACCTATATATAGTACCCAACCATGCCTATAACAAAGAGAGTTGGGTACATAAGTGGGTAGAAAGGGTAGATACCAAACTGTTTCAAGTAAAGGTACCGGGTAAATTTATTCTGCATCTTTTCCAGCATCTGAGAATACTTCACTTCATAAGGATTCCAGATGATAGCACTAGTTTCCAAGTTGCTTCGCACCAATCCATTATAAAGTGCTTTCACTTCTGCCATATTAGTGAAGTCACGGGTTTACACGCATGACAAAACCGAGATTTTTAAACGCTTTTATAGCACAGGAATCCTCCTAGTTTAAGCCCAGTTGCACAAGTTTTGTCTTGCCACTATCTTAGTCTAATCTAAGGTGCAATAATGTGATTTTTAATTATTAACCAGAATGCTAAATAAACTAAACTATAAATATGACGATTTTCTGTACAAACTTTCATCCCCTATTTTACGCCATTAGGGGTTAAATTTCGAAAAAATCTTAAGATAAGATTTATTGATTTGTATAAACATGATATATACATACGAGAGCATGCAAGGTGATAATACATTACAATATAGTCCAATTATGTTTAGCCTTATAATATACGTATATTGGCGTACAACTATTTTGGTCACATTTATTATAAAAAGAAAATAACCAAACTGCTATGTCAAACTTACAACTGTATTTTAATAAAATTAATGTCAGACAAGTTTTTCGACAAAAAATTCAGACACACTATAATTTGCTTTTTGCGACAAAAACTCTATCAACTGACGTTTGAACGCACTGACATTTAGCTACTTTGAACGTATAAGTAGCTTGTGAAATATAGTTGGAGCCATGCAGATGATACTTTTGCGCATGTGTGCAGTTTTAGCAGGATATAGGTGAATTATGCTCATATCACGTTTATTACGTGGATCAGCGTCCTGTAAGCGTGGACATATTTCGGGATTCGCTTTAACAAACATTACAGTTTCGAGGATATACAGACAAGGTAAAGTTAATATCTTATATCTTATGCAGTCTTTAGCCTAAACATTGACCTAATGCATCTCTTTTAGGCCTTAAACGCGATGTTAAAATCGGTAGAATTTCGCTAAAAGAAGATCTCGTATGTTAAGTGTCTGTCATTATATAGGGAACCTGTGTGAAAAGATTCAGCTTTCTTTTCTATCGGTCTAAGGGCTGGGCGTTGATAAGTCTGTCAGTCAGGACGTTTTATTTATTTAGATCTATAGATGACTTGCTTGTTTTAGTTAATCTAAAGGACATGACCAGTGGGACATAGTATCACAATTCCATGTCTACTGCGGGTATATTATGGAAAAAGCTTCTTATTTAGAAAAGATCTAAGTTTTTGCGAACAAACAAAATGCTATCTATGATATAAAGAGAAGGCAGTGTCAGTATATCAATTTCTTTGAATTTGATTTTAAGGGACTCGCGCGGACTGCTCTCTTTTGTAAAATGAAAATTGAATCTACGTCAGCTGCCGATCCCCACAGGAGAACGCCATAAGACATAATACTGTGGAAATAAGCAAAGAATACTAACCTAGCTGTGGTTATATCAGTCAACTGCCTTATTTTTCTTATTGCATATGGAGCTGAACTTAATCTACCTGAAAGAGTTCTAATGTGGCCGCCCCATTGCAATTTTGAATCTAAAGTAATTCTTAAAAATACAGTTTCCGTAATTGCATCTAATTTCTTGCCATCAAGTTTTATATTTGTGTCTAAATCTAATTGGGGTACATTTGGTAATGAGAATTTAAGACATTTAGTTTTGTTCGCATTAAGTAAAAGATGAAATCTCATCAGGAAAGTCATAATATAATGATGACTTTCCTGATGAGATGACTAATCTAGAAATTCTAAAAATATTTAAAATACTTTTCCCAAACCTATAACTATATCACCTTTACCAACTTAACTGAACCGGTTCTTTCGCACGACGTGAAGCTTGCCATTACTAAGAAGTAAAGTAGGTATTTTCTTTTTGTTAAAGGTTTAGGAAAATCATCTTTAAGAAACACATAAAAGCTGCATGAACACGCGATCTTCATTCAGTGTTCCGAACTTCTTTCTAGATACTACGTGGTTCCGAAATATTCTATAGAAAGCAAGATGGCGCGTTTAGTGACAGTTGTTCTAATAGTAGCAGTAGTTGCCTCTGTCTGTGCGATACCAGGTAATAATTTATTTTATTGGGATGATAACTGCGATCGCGGCTAGTTGTTTATTCAACACTAGCTGTTGCCCGCGTGGATGTCAAATTTTTCACAATTTCATGGGAACCCTTAAAATTATTATTCTAAAATAAAAGTAGCCCAAGTTACTCCTTATAACATCAGCTATTTGCCAGTGAAAGTGCCGTCAAAATTGGTCCAGCCATTTCGGAGATTAGCCGGAACAAACAGACAGACAGACAACAGTTTTAAATATCGGTTTTTTTTTTGCTATAAAAACGGTACACCAACCTCTTCTATAAATACATATATATATATATATATATATATATATATATATATATATATATATATATATATATATATATATATATATATATATATATATATATATATATATATATATATATATATATATATATATATATATATATATATATATATATATATATATATATATATATATATATATATATATATATATATATATATATAATATAAAATGAAGTAGCTTTTCGTGTCTGTCTGTGTAACCGCGTTGTTCTTCAAAACTACGTAATGTATTTTGATGCGGTTTCACCATTATTTTGAGAATTTATTCCGGAAGGTTTATGTTTATAAGGCATTACCTAACATTTAATGTAGACATAGCACAGAAGTCATCATGTTTTGACATGTCACCAATGCACCTGCGCGAAGGAGGGGCGGGTCACTAGTATTCCAATAAAAATAAATATAATCTTTCAGAGCGCAGGGAAGTTAGACGCGCGTATACAGCCAATGCAGATCACGGCGGTTTCAGTGTGGGGCACGTGGCTGATGGAACCTTTGGTGAAGGGAGCTTCAGAAGCCAGGGCAACGGGAACGCCTATGGCGGCTACCACGGGACCAACTCATACAGCGGCAACCACGTGACCAACTCTAACAGCGGTTACCACGGGACCAAGTCCAACGTCGGCACCCAATGGGCTAACTCTAACGGTGACAACCACGGGATCTACTCGATAACAGCGAATGCATATCAAGGTGGTCTCAGCGTAAAGCATGTGACTGGCGCAACCTTTGATAATGGCAACTTCAGTAGCCAGGGCAGCGGCAACCGCTACGTCAACAACTACGGGACCAACTCTAACGGCGGCAACCACGAGACCAACTCCATCGGCGGCAACCATGGGGCTAACACTTACGGCGCATATTATGGGACTTCCTCTTACGGCCCTCCAGCAAGATCTTACCGCAGCCCGGCAGGACCTTACAGCGGCCGAGCAGGATCTTACGCCCGCCCAGTAGGACATCACGATCGCGCCTGGTACGGGTAAAATAACGCCCAACGATACCAAACTATCTACATGTAAAATAAATATTGTAGCGTTCTGTGATGCGTACTTAATAGACTCTATCATCCGGGTTCCGCCCGCTCTCTTTGACCGTACTTCGTACAGAATAGTAATACTCCATTTTCAGTAGCTTGAAATATATTTGGCAAATCTTGTCCTGACAATACCTATTAGGCTAATAATTTTTTCTTGTGTTTGTAACACAAGAAAAAAATAATTAGCCAAATAGGTACAACCGTTCTGAAGTGATGCGCGTGCATACATTCGGCAATTGATTTTTATTTATATAGATGTTGTATATTTTCAAAATTAAAGAGGATACGACCTCTGTTTTTAATAATTTTTAAAACACAGTAAAATTTAAAAAAATAAACCAGCCAAGAGCGAGTCGGAATCGCGCACCGAGGGTTCCGTACCATCAATAAAAAGTGTGCTATTTTGTGTGATTTTTCGTTTTATTTTTCCTGTAATCTTTACACAAACATTCTATCACATATTATAATTTCAGATTTTTCTCTATGCAAACTTCGGAGACAAGGGGGGAACCCCTTGTCTCCGAAGTTTGCATTGGTTGTATTTTAGGTATTTTTTTTTACATTTTTCATCAAAAGTAGAAAACCATTCGGCCTAAAAAAAATTTAAAAAAGGTTTGAAAATGTGCAAACAGCGCTCTTTTATATGCTCTAGTAACCCCACTTCGAAATTTAAGACCCATTTTCAGTCCCTGTTGCAAAAAAAGAAAATATTTTTTATTTCTTTCTTATTTGCAAAATAGTTGGGCAAACGTCATCTAAAACTATTCTAAAATTCATGTTGATAGCATTAGCAGTTTTTGAGATATCTAGCTGTGACAGACGGACAGACAGACTGAGTCGCACCATAAGGGTTCCTTTTTACCATTTTTGTTCGGAACTTTAAAAAAACCTATAAATGGCGTTTTTTTCGTTTTTTTTATAATTTTTTTCCCCTAAAAGTAGAATGGCCCCATTTGTTTGGAGGTGATGTAGTAATATAAAAAAATAAAATTCGTTTAATTCGAGTAACAAGACTCATATATACCTATATAATAGGTTGGGGAAAAAGTTTCTTCGCATTTTTTAAGAAAATTCAAAACATTTTTTAATATAGTTTATTTACATTTAACTAAAGTATGTAGGTACCATTTTGTTCGATAACTTTTTGCCATCTTGTAGGTAGGGACATGATCACATTGCTATAGAAATTTTGGGACTTCTGGTCAAAATACCGCGACAAGTGGTTTTGGCAGTCCTCTCGTGATGTTAACCTGACACTGCCTAAAGAATTCTGAAGAGACCGAAACAGGTGGAAATCTGAAGGTGAATCTGAAGCTGACCTTGCGGTCAGGACTATACGGCGGATGCATTAACACCTCCCAGCCAAACTCTCTTAATTTTTGCTGAGTGGCTAAAGATGTGTGAGGTCTAGCGTTATCATGATGAAAAACCACACCCCTTCTGTTGATTAATTCCGGCCGCTTTCTCTCAACTTCTTGCTTTAATCTCATCAGTTGTTCGCAGTAGAGTTCAGAATCGATGGTCCTGCCTGGTGGTAACAGCTCATAATGAATAATGCCCTTCCAATCCCACCACACACACAGCATCACCTTGTAGCGAGTTAACCCGGGTTTTGCCACAGTCTGTGAAGCCTGACCGGCCTTTGACCACGACCTTTTTCGCACGTTCTTGTCATACGTGATCCACTTTTCATCACCAGTTATCAGCTTCTTCAAAAATGGTTCGGTTTCATTACGTCGTAATAAAGAATCACAAATGAGTACTCGGTTCATTAGGTTTCTTTCAGTGAGCTCGTGAGGTACCCAAATGTCGAGCTTTTTTGTGTACCCAGTTTTTTTCAAATGCGCCAAAACTGTTTTGTGGTCAATTTCCAGTTCTACAGCTACGTCGTAACTACTGATATGCCGATCTTGCTCCACTTTTTCAAAAATGGCATCCATTTTATCCGTAATAGGGCGACCAGAGCGACGTGCATCTTTGACATCAAAATTTCCGGATTGAAAACGCTTAAACCAAATTTGTGCTACTCTCACAGACACTACACTAGGTCCATAAACATCGCAAATTTTTTTCGCGGCTTGCGTTGCATTTTTACCTTTTTTGTAGTAAAATTTTAAAATGTATCGAATTTCTTCATTAGATTCACTCATCTTGACGGTACGAAAAACAAATGAAAATCACACATTTTCCTAATTTGAATTTGGAATTATGTTCTTTAAAATTCAAACTTTCAATGATACCAAAACCAGCCAGATACAAATAGTATAGCCAAAGAGATTTTATTACAAGTTCATACATACTATAATGCGAAAAGACTTTTTCCCCAACCTAATATGAGTCTTGTCCATAATAATAATTACTCGTACCTACTCGTACCTACAAACAAATACATATAGCAGATATACAGACAGGATAACAAGCATAGACAAAAACGAACACTCACAAGGTAACGGGTAACTAATAGATGATATAACAACAAAATCTCGAATATTAACAACGTATAACAACGGAACCTATAATTTTATTTAATATAGCGATTAGTTAATATAATGAACGATTGATATAATTTTAAAATAACTAATTTTTATAAGCATAACATACATTAAATATAACATCGTTTGACATAACATACATTAAATATAAAATCGTTTGAAACACCCCTCAAAAGATATAAAACTTATTTGGTCTAATATGATGAAAACGCCTACTTAAAACCACAAAGCAAAATTGCATAGACACGGGTTAGTTTATTTAGTATTATTTTTATGTTGTAGCCTGTGGGTAGCTCAACAAAAGTTATTGTTAGTTGTCACTTAGTGTGTATAATCTTGCTCAGTTAAATAATACTCATTAAAGTATTCCTATAAAAATGAATTCTTACAAGTGTGAGACATACAAAAGTTAAAAGTTCAAAGCACAAATTCTTTGTAAGTTCTATCGTAGGTGGCTAACCTATCCGAGTCGGGGTACTCTGAGTCCGGGTGTTAACCATAATGACGTTTTTTTTATACATATTAAACGTTAGACCAAATGATTTTCGATCAGATAAACGTTATATCAAACAACGTTATACTAATTAAGTTTTAGAATAAATAAATGTTATATGTAAAGAAATTATATCAACAGATGGTATATCTCACGTTGATTATATCTTATGAACGATAAAAAAAATGAAATTAGACCAAATGAGTTTATATGTTATGAGACGCACCCCAATGTAACAATATGTCTGCTGCAGCATTGCCGTATGTAAGGGCAATCCAGTCTGTTGGCGATCATCGCCAGGACAGTGTTGCTAATTACATACGTTTTGCTAATTTATGCAAACTTTTTTTCTGTAATTGACTCTTTAATGAACATGGAATTTCGAACTATAATAATAAAGCACGTTCAGAAGAAAAATTTTCACCACGTCGGTATGGATGGCGGAATGTTGAGTCCAGAAAGAACGGTGCTGCCCATTGCTGACAAAATCATTTACGCCTGAAATTAATCATGTTTCTCAATCCCAATCTTGATCCGTCTTTGACGGCTGCTTGTAATTCACCCGCTCAATAATTGAAATTGTCAAATCGACAGACAAAGATCGGGATCAAAATTGGGATTGAGATACATTTTTAGGTTTTACGTATTCACATGCGAAACATGTGACACTTTGGAATTTATTCCGGGAATAACGCTGCTTTTTTCAAGGTTTTCATCATTAATCAAAGATAATTTCGATACAATAATTTATTTAAAAAAATGGTTTGGTATCTATCGGTGTTTTTTTTTTCATAATCATAATCATTTATTTCTTTGTTATATAATATACCCATATATTACACAGATGATGTGTGTGATGATGTTGTTGTACATAGATGTTGTCATAAAGTTAGTTCACCATGTTCTGCCGTCACATGGCATGCAAATTATAATCAATTAATATCATTTTAAATAACATAGAATATTATTGTTGTTGAATTAATGTTTTATTTGAATGTTGTTGAACGAATTATTTCGTTATAACAGCGTTGTTCGAAGTAGGACACTACTAGTAACTGGTGTGACCCGAGTCTCCCCCCGGGCCACCGTAAGAGTTGGTGCCGTGGTTGCCGCCGTGCCCAGCGTGGCCGCTACCGGCGCTCTGGCCTCCGTGACCGATGCTGAAGCTGCCAGCATCAAATTTTCCACCAGACACATGAGCTACGCCGAGACTGCCGCCTGAAGCAGTCACTGAATATGTTGCAGTTCTAGCTTCTCTCTGTCCTGAAAGATAGATTATGTTTAGTGGAATATTAAATAACTAGCTATGATCGCAAGTGACAAAACAACAAAACTAAATAACAACATAGAAAGAAAGTACAATTGTTTATTCTGCACAAATAAAACGCACATAAAAAACTTAAACAAAAGAACGATGAGTTTAGCAATTTCCTAAACTGTTCCGTATGATGATGTGGTAGAATACGAAAGCGAAAAGGTGAACAACTTTTCAAAATAATAATAATATCTCCCGACCGTATTTTAGTCAAGGCAGGCGGTCTCAACAGAGACTAGCAAAGTACAACGTGTGTGCAAACCTAGGCGCACTCCCTTATCCTTTTCTCTCACACACGACACGATCGTGGAGACACCAGGCGCATGGCTAACTGGTTTACGTGCTTTCCTAGCTTTTGCTGCTTCAGCTGCTATTGAGATTTTCCTAACAGAAAACCGCAAGATGACTGTTCAACCTGGATATCGAGCCCCACGTTCAGCCTCGCACAAGTGACCACAGGCCGACAGGGCTTGTAACCTTGTTGTTCTAACTGCTGTGATTTTGATGTACAAATGTGTAGATAAATTAAAGTAAATCTGCTGCCGAGCTAAGAGCTAATATAGAACTGCGCTGGTCCCGTCTGCAGTCACATGGACGATTACCTTATCCGTCATGGTTATGTTCACCCATAGTTAATGATGAAAACAACCACACTTGGGTTCAAAATGGCAGGAAACGACTACGCGACCCACTGGAAGAAGACGGGATGAACTGCAGTGCTATTCTGTATAAATCTCACCATGAAAACTTAGGTGAGGTAAGCGTGGAGTGAGCTGTCAATCCCCTAGCATCAGCTGGAATGACAGTTCACTTCAAGCTCACTTTACTTAAGTTTTCACGGTGAGATATTTACAGAATAGACCGCTGGACTCACGTCTAAAGGCACTAAACAGATACAAAAGGAAGGAGGAAATAGGCTAAATGAAAATTATTAAATGATAAATGATTACCTGTCGCTGCCGCCGCACAGACACTAGAGACCAGTGTCACAATTAGAACAACTGCCACTAAACGCGACATCTTGCTCACTATCGAGTTGTTCGGGACACTGACCGAGGATTGCGTGTTTATGCCGCTTTTATATCTTTGTTAAAAATTATTCTTAAAAAAAAAAGAACTTTAAATTCTTTTAATTTCTAAATAAAGTCTCATGTCGTCTGACAAAACTGGTTCGGGTAAAGTAAAGGGTTCAGGAAAAAATCGAAAAATATTAAAATCGCACCGAAATCTTTTGTCATTGGGATCATATTGTCAATACTTTATTATTCACTTTATTTGTATCCCTGTTACCCCCCAATAAATCATGCTTGTGCTAAGAGTAGGTTTATGGCATTAAAAACTTCGTCAGTCATATTAAACGTTTTCCATAATAAGTTGGCGCGCAATCATCTTCGTATAAGGGCGAGTGTTTTATGGCGTTGCTGGTGCCGAAGTGTGGTCATTGACCTTGAGGCTACGCGATGGCATCGTGTTAAAATGTCAAAGGTGTAACATTGTTATCAGGGAAGCACTTGCATTTGTGCAAAATAAAATAGAAGTAATGAGTGAAGAAAGTCTAGTTCAAATCGAGCGACATCTTTTTCAGAGGAGGATGTGGAAGATGCCAAAAGTCTGTTGTTCGATTCAATCCGGAATTCAAAGCGCAAAAATAAAGGCAAGACGAATAGAAATTTGGATGACATTCTAATTCTTCCCAAACAGACAGACCCGGAGTTACCTAATACCATCCTTTTTTGGGTCGCGATCTACAGAAGTTGCCACCCTTTTGACCATATATAAGGTGATCCACCGAACGGATAATATGAATGTTGTATGCCTCGATGGCGGGACATAGCAGACTTACCTGTAACTAACAACATCTTATGATCCACAACAAATTATTTGAGTTTGAAACCTGAAATCGCAAAAAAGTCTGCTATTCCCTAGATTGATATTCGAATAACTTGTTAAAATGTAGGGCAAACACAGTAAACAGCAGATATTATTTTTCGCGATATCACGTTTTTTTCCATAGTAAAAGTTATTCATAGTCATAAGTACAATAACCCCTTAAGAGGTTGTGCATTATTTAAATTACACCTTGTATACAAATAACCGTCAAAATGTAGGGCAATTTGACGAGTTATGCGAACATAAATGTAGGGACAAACTGAGTTTCGCGATTTCACGTTTGATCCTACAGTAAGTTGTTCATAATGATAAGTAAAATGACCCCATAAGAGGTTTTGCGTTATTGAAGTTACACCTTGTAGATGTCACAAGATTACTTAAAGTTCTCCTAACTTTGCGAAGTGACTTAGCCCTATATCAAGGAGAAATGATGTAATTGACGATCAATTCAGTGTACTAAAGTGCGGCCTAGATAATCTCAAAAGAGCTTAATTAATTAACGTTCATCATTTGGAAGTTAGTAACAAGTTAGTAAGAGGTGTTATGTTATGCGATACCTATGATAGCGGGCCAATGGGCTTAGTGACACACAGCGAACAGCTGATAGTGCGCGAGGCGCGGGATCAGCTGTCCATTTCACCCGACTGCGCGAGTTGTGTCTCGGTTGCAAAACCCAGATTCGGCGATACCAGTGGATAAACATTTCGGTGCGGTGCATGCGGCTTCATAGCTGAATCATGCGCCGTCTCAAAAAATGGTATCTGCGTCTGCGCAAGTAGAGGTAGACAAGGAAAAAACAAATCGTGATGCTAACGGGAAATCAAAGCAAAGGACCTTAACGGATGTTGCACAGCAACCAGATACGTGTAAATAAGCATGACAAAGAATGGATAGAAGTTAGTAAAAAATTACACAAATATCGTTTTATTGGGCAAAAAGGTACAGCAAGTAATAAGTTTGATATGAAGTTCAAAGCGGCAGATATTAAACTCCCACTGTTTATCAATGATGTAGACAAAGGTGCCTCAGTGAGCGATATATTGAGCTATATTTTTAGTAAAACTCGGTGTCCGTGAAGGTTACTATGAACAGGAAAGAGACTACAACGCTTATAAAGTTTATGTTTGGAGACATAGGTAAGTTACCAGTCTTCATGGACAACAATCTATGGTCCGAAGGTGTTAATTTCAGGATGGAGAATGGGAAAGAACGTACCCAGACACAAAGTTAATTGTAGCATTATCAACTATGTCGGTCTTTGTTGCCCTCATCAAGTAGTTTAATGAATGAAAACGCCGCCTCGACTCTAGTTCGTGTGGGCGACACGCCTAAGACAGCATGTCTGAATTCACTTGGAGAAAAAATATAATAATATGTGAAGAAGTCAAGTTGACTTTAAGTTAACCTAATCTAACCTAATTAAACTACGAGTATTAACATGAACACAAGCACAATTATAAATTACTTGTATACTAAAGTGAACATTTGAATTCCTTTACATTTCAAGAATAATAAAGGTAGATAGCTATTTTACTTTCGAAATACAACGGAATCTATATTCACTGTTAAACATAACCCTGACTGGATGTTCGACTTTTGGGCTTCTGACTACTCGTAATGACTGTCAAAGATCTACATGAGGGCCAGGACCAACGGCTTAACGTGCTTTCCGAGTCACGACTCCTCGTCTTGGTAAGTAATGGACGGTCACCCATCCACGGACCAACCTGAGTAAACGTTCGATCCACCGTGCGGCTGTTACTAATTAGCCACGAAGCAACAGCCACCATTAAAATAAAACGTTCTTCATTCATCGTCTATTAAGGCATTTTTTAGAAATAAGGCAGGGGATGTAAATCCCGCATGCCTGGAGTGCGTAGTCTAGGTACTAAACAAACAATTGACTTTATATGAGTATAGGTACTAAGCATTATAAGTATGTGCTATTGTTATCATCATTCAGAAATGAAGAAATTCGCAGGAGAACCAAGGTATAACCGACATATCCCGCAGAATTGCCAAACTTAACTGGCAGTGGGCAGGGCACATTGTCCGCAGAACAGATGACCGATGGGGCCGAAGGATTCCGGAGTGGCGACCGCGTACCGGAAGACGTAGTATTAGAAGGCCTCCCACAAGGTGGTGATGGGTGGTGGTTGAAGTCCGCAAGAATCCTTTGGATGCGGGAAGCACCTAACGCTCAACGCTAAAAATTTTTGGGCGGCTATACCTACTCGTAGTCGCCCTGACATTTGAGTGGTTAGTTCTAAAATCAATACTTTCTTATATTAAAGCATGTAAAATCAATCTGCCTAGCCTTTTCCCAACTATGTTGGGGTCGGCTTCCAGTCTAACCGGATGCAGCTGAATACCAGTATTTTACATGGAGCGACTGCCTATCTGAAAAAGATCCATTTCACCACTATACTATATATATCATTTTTCAGTTAAAAAAAAAAAAAAGATTAAGTACACGGATTATAAAAAAACGTAATGAACAATACAAAACCATAAAAACAACCCGGATTTCTGGATTTTGGTGTAACAGTGGCTGGATAGATTATGCTTAAATCAATCTGCCTAGCCTTTTCCCGACTATGTTGGGGTCGGCTTCCAGTCTAACCGGGTGCAGCTGAATACCAGTATTTCACATGGAGCGACTGCCTATATGACCTCCACAACCCAGTTACTGGGTAATACGTATCGTATTACCCAGTAAGACTGGTTGTCAGACTTTCGGCCTTCTGACGACCCTTAACGACTGTCAAAGATCCTTGAATGACAGCCGGTACCAACGGCTTAACGTGCTTTCTGAGGCATGGAGGAGTCTCGGTATGAAAAGATGGTTACCCATCCACAGACCAACCCCGGCAAGCGTAGCTTAACCTGATGGATCGATCCGTGAAGCACGATAAGTCGTTACGGGTCGTCAGAAGCCCGACATTTTCACGTGAATAAACAGTTTTTCTTTCCTTCTTTCTTTCTTTTCTTTACTATAAAGTTTGGAAATATAATTGTGGACAAGGTACCTGTAATACTTTATGCAGCAAAAACGCAAGCCACCACTGCTATACCTAAGAGAACTGTCACTAGACGCGCCATTTCGCTCACTATCGAATTGTTCAGCACACTTAATACTGATCCCGGATTTATGCAGATTTTATATCCCATTAATTTTCTTGTCCAGCATTTTGAAAGAAGCCTCGATAATTTCTTGAAGCTGTACAATCAAGGCTATCAACGTGTGCAGAGAAACCGGTCCAGGAGGAACTAACTACACGAAAATAAACAATGTGAATTATATACTAGTGCTGGTCGATATAATTTAGGCATTTTAATTATGTTTTCCATATCATATGTTAGCTATTTAATTTTATTTATGCGACAACAATTATTTTACCTATTATCTAGATTTTAAGAGCATGTTTTATCTTATAAATAGAGGATATAATATAAGAGGGTTTTTAATTAGTTTTTTGATTAGTGTTGTTTTGCCCATGTTCAAGATGGTGCGTTCTGTTGCTCTTCTGTTAGTGTTCACGCTATTCGCAACTACGTTTGCTCTTTAAGCTGAAAACACGTGGAATGTATTTACATTTTTAAATGATCATAGACTACTATCACCATAAATAATCACGAATCGATAGCTAGAAGCCACCAGGCTTCTAGCTGATTCGTAATTATTTAAAGCGTCGTTTCCGTTTTTATGTAAAGTAAAACATGCAATAAAATACTTAATAGCAACTTGTGTGTTATCAGTAATTATATTACGTAAACTTATTTACCGTTATAGATACCTACCGATTACCTATGTCGTTATTTAGGTACATTTAGGTTAATGTATCTACAGTTTAAGCTGTTGGTCCCGGCTGTCATTCCTGGATGTTTGATGGTCGTTACGGGTCGTTAGAAGCCCGAAAGTCTAACAACCAGTCTTACCAAGGGGTATCGTATTACCCAGTAACTGGGTTGTGGAGTTTAGATAGGCAGTCGCTCCATGTAAAATACTGGTATTCAGCTGCATCCGGGTATACTGGAAGCCGACTCCAACATAGTTGGGAAAAGGCTAGGCAGATGATGAAGGTCCGAAAAGTTACGTTTTTGATGTACATTTTTGCAAAAAACAGGTGTGCCTTGTGCCTTGGTAAATAAATGTAGATTCCATATGCCAATCAATACTATCTTACGCATCACGACATGGAGTGGGGCAGCAAAGACCTTTGGAAAGGGCACAAAGAGCTGTTCTCAAGGTTATAATGACTAAAAAGACCTTTCGATACCCAACAGCTAAACTTATAGTGACACAGCTGCTCTAACCGTGAGACAGCTCTTTATTCATCAAACAATAATTAGGAAACATACAATGCCAACTTTTGACCCTTCAATCTATAAATGCAAACGTCTGCCCCCCAATAAGACACAGTAGGACAATGGCCAAACGGCATTACAAAGTTATTAGCAGTTTCCTGTACAATAAAATTAACAAAACCCTAAACCTGTACCCCTTAAGAAAAATGGAGTCAAAAAGAAAATTAAAATCGTGGCTTCTAAAACTAAATAACAGCTACTGAGAACCTCCTTAATCATCACGAATAAAACTTTATGAACTTAATCGCTTTGAAACCCTAATAAAATATTGATAAGTGTTATAAAATAATAAAATAAAAACGCACCCGTTGCCGTTTACCTTAAACAATAGCCTAATTTAATTAATCGTCATCAATCATAACATAACACAAACACACTCATAACAGCACACCCTCACCAGCACTCACTCTCTCACACATAGTACACACCCTTGCATGTCGTGAAAGTACTTTTGTATTTTAGTACCTTTATATGGATTTCCTATATACAGGCATGCCTAAATTGGGAATCCAGTAACTCAATCATTTTTAATACGGACGTTTGAGGTAATATTTCTAGTGAGACGATGGAGCGGCCCTAGTGTCCGTAACACAGGTTAATTCCTAGCTCGGAACTGGGATTTTGCTCCGTTATCCACTATAATATTTCTATCTGTCACTCGTGATGTAGTATTTAAATTAAGGCTGATAACATGTTATTTGACCGCTTCTGACCTTAGCGATAAAACTACAAGTATATCAAAGTAAAAAGATACAGTTATAAAGCTGCATAATTAAGGAATCCACTTATTTAAAAATCAAGAGGTATAATTTTAATTCGAAACTCAAAAAAGAAGGTTCAAAGTGCCTTTATTTCAATAGTATGGTGTTGGTGGTGGTGACCACCATGGTAGCCACATGCCGGGTCCATAGTCCCTATAACAAAACAGTGAAGATGAGATACGGTTTGCTTATAATAACAGTAGGTAAAGCATTGTTCAGAGTCATAGAGTAAAACTTTATCCGATCCAGCTTGCCCCTTGCTGTCCTCCCTCAGCAACGCCCTAAGCCGAGGTCCGTACCCCACAGGGGTACGCTCTTAGCTAAGTGTTTAGTTTTATTCCCTGGCTGCAGGCCATAATTTATTGACGCATCCACAGGAAAGTCCTGTTAAGCATCCAACAACCTCATAGGTTGACCTGCGAGATGCTATTTCACAGTAACGAAAACAAATCATAGAGTAAAATAGAAGAAAGTCATTAATTATTTGAATTAACGAGCACGTTCACAAGTGGGTCACAAACATAACTACATAATTTTAAACTAATTTAGAAACATTAAGACCAGAGGACGTAATTTAATAGAACAATGTGTCGAAAAAAACGGTAATAAAAAATACGAACAAAAGAAGATAAAAATCATACTCTCGATTAACGGTAATAAATGACTAGTCGAAAGATTTCTAAAGGCAAAAAGTAGATAGGAAAAGGTTGTAAAAACATGAATAAAGATGGACATAGGTTTTACCATTCTGCAGTTTTACAACAAATTGAAAAAAAAAAACAAATGAAGGCCACTAACTGTAAAAAGTTTAAAATAAAATTAATGTTTTCTTACTCATATTCATGTCTGAATCTTCGTTTGTTGACGTGACAATGTTTAACCGTGAAGCTTTTTCCTTTAAACTTCGAGCTGGATATAATCCCTGAACCAATACTGCCTCCAACCGAGAGAGCGAACCCAATGTTGCTGTCACCAAAAATTATAAAGCGACGGTCCCTTTCTGGAAATTTTGAAAGGTTAGGTAAGGTTTTGAAAGGACAATAAGAAGAAACTTAGCCAGGATTTCGACTTAGAATTGGCAACAGTGTAGCCTGAATGAATCCAGAAAGTTTTCGCTCTACTACTATGGAGCAGTAGAGCTAAATCTTTTTGCATTCATTCTCAGGATAAAGTTCTTCACTACAAAGTCAAATAAAATTATCTGGCAAAACTTCACAGACATGACGGGTATCGATATCAAATCGCGTGTGAAGTTTAGCCAGTTAATTTAAGACACAATGTTTACCCGCAGGGTTACAATAAATATTACTGCAAATGAGGAATGCTGCTACTAATGCCAAAGTAAACCTATCTAAAAACTCCATATCCTTAAGTACTACCCAACGGGATGTAGGTAATTAGGTATCATCATCAGACCAATGGCTTTTATAAGGTATCTTATTTCAAATTATCCCTTCTCTTCGAGTACATCAGAATTCGGACATAAAAAGTAACAATACGAAGACTAATCAAAATTTTAGGAGTACGAGTATCCTAAGGTTCCTTTATGAATGCTTCCACTGACATGTATGTATACCTTAACATGATAAAGATCACAAAAATAAAAACGTTCTGTATTGATACACCATAATATTGAGGGTATAATAACATGTTCGTTACATCAGTGATTGATTAACAAAACCGCTTGTGATTTACTGCATCGTCATAGTTCGACCGAACATGCCATGGTTCGTATCGTCCATGTTATACCTTGTACCTAAATGTTTGTTTTTTTTTTTTGTTGGTGATTGATATGCAGATTGCATATCAATCACCAATTATTGAGTATCATTTTATTTTATTTTATTAGGCTCTTCAACAACGAGTACACTAGTACTTTACAATTTATACATTACAAACTTAAGTGTAAGCGCCTCATTACTTATAGAAATGCACAGCATGCACTATATTATGCGCAGGTAATAATACAATGAAATAACAAGTAATACACAATGTATATTAAAAAAAAAGTAAAAATAAAAAATATAAATTTAAAGCTAAATTGGCTACAATAAATAACATTAAATAGGATAAGATTTATGTAGAATTATATGAATACGTGATGTAACGTGACCAAAACAATTAGGCGTATGACAGCTATGAAGTTAATAATAATAACCCCACCGTTGTATCTCTAAGTTGAAGTCGTGGTTAGGCTTGCTCCGAACTTTAGGTATGTGCCGGTAGTTTACTTTTCCGGAACGGGTCTAGGATGAAGAGCCAGATACAGAAACCCGCAGGGCAGCATGTGGCGAGCTGTTGCGCAGTAGCGACCCCACGGACCTTATCTCCCGGGAGAAAGCTTGTCCTCATCTCTGGCTTGCCTTAATTGGCCGGCTGGAGTGAACACTGACGAGGAACAGAGATCCTACCTCTTTCGTGCCTTTATTAGCGGGCTTGAGTGGAAATGCGCAAGAACAAACGTGCTCGGAGGATGGAAGTATTCCAGTAAGGTGCTGATAGGGATCTTGACCGTACTTCCGGGATTGTCCTGATAGTCGTGGAATACCTCTCCACTCCTCAAGCACCTCAGGAAGTGTTGCCCCCTTGTCGCTACGCCACTATGTGCTAGCGGCCGTTTCCGGGGGCCCATTATTGAGTGTGCAAGTCACCCCCTGCCATTATATCCGTGTATAATATATAACATTGGCTAGGCAGGGGACATAGTTCTTCCATAGTTCAAGTTACCCAATCCACGTTAGCCACCCGAACCCATAGCCCAAAATGTTTTGTTTCCACGTACAGCAATAGTCCTGCACCAACCGGGGGTTATCCTTGCGTGCACTTGCATAGTGCATACAGGGATAATCGTCGGTTGGTGCCTCCTCATTATTTAAAATTGTCTAAGGGGCCTCTGCGAGTTGGCTTCGGCCCCTCGTATGCAAAGGTCACAAAGGTCCGGGACCCCAGGGTCCCGAGACATGGAAGAAAAAAAATCGTTTATTTATAAAAAGGGCACATTTACAATAAATAGGTTAACTTAACAAATGAAATAGAGCACAGTTGCTTATTTTAGCTATTGGAACTATAGCGGGAACACCGGAACGGTGATTGATATTGTACTTAATCATCACTACCGAAAACGAAAACGAGTATACGACTGCACATCACTAGGGGAAGCGCGGGGATAGGTGCTGGGTGTGGGCGCCGAAACCGAATTCCTGTCATGCGCCTAATTGTTTTGGTCAAGTAGTATATGTCTTTATAGAGTTGCTACCACAGACTACCTTCAAAGAACGGTTTTATTTTGTGCCTGTGACCACCACGGAGAGAAAGAGTAGTTTAATGGAGACTACATTGCTTTGATAACACAGTAAAGTTGGTATACCTACTTTCAGGTTTTTCTTGTAATAGGTATTTGGTGCCATATATCGGCGGTTTTGGTTTATAGGTATCTTAGTAATGATTGGCTTAAGAAAGAGTTTATTGAACCTCTTTCATTGCAATCGTTTAAAAAGTTGTAAAACAAGATCCGCGTGGTTTTGTTACAAAATCTGCATATATTGAAGAAAAGGCATTTGAACTCGCTTAATTGAATCAGATATGAAAATAATAAAAGAAACATATATGAACGCCCAAATTGAAATCTCTTCGTCTTTTGAGTGCGGATCGTTTAAAAAGGGTAATCATTTAGTGTGTTGCATTTTACCTGATGGCCGGTGACCTATCAGATATCCAGACCAGACCATGCTCTGAAGGAAATCAGGACCAGTTTCGCGGTAATCGAACCCAAGACATGTGCCGTAGGGCAGTAGACAATTGTTTACCTACTTCAACACTGTCACCAAAATTATATAAGTAGTCAGCTGTAGTAGCAGCTAAGTGATATTTATTTTGTTCTTCTTCTTCTTCTTCTTCTTTCGTGTCGGAGTACTTTGCTTTTATATCTATTGTTAGTAGTTGATTAAGATACCACCTATCATGTCGCAGGCCGTGGGTTCGATTCCCATCCAGGACAAACATTTGTGTGCATGAACATGTCTGTTTGTAATTATCTAGTATGTAGTTACAAAAAAAAAGTAGTGTTTCCATAGTACAAGCTCTGCTTAGTTTGGGATCAGATGACCCTGTGTGAATAATGTCCCAGGATATATTATTATCATCTTAAAAATAACACCTAGTTGAGGTTGGTGTTTCCTATCCGACTACTCTGAGAAGTCTGGTACACAAATGCAGTCTCTTTTAAAGTCCATGCAATTGAATGGTCACATTGTAATGGTCAGATTTTATGAAGACTATGTCATTGTAGGTGAGGTGGTATCTTGAGGAAAGCAACACCACCCTGGTTTGAGTTGACCTGTCCAGATAGTGCCCGCATGTGTTAGTTAACGTGTAGCTCAACTCATAACTTAAGGAGCTCAACAATCCGACGAATAAAGTAAAGAAAGAAAGCAAACCTGTTTATTCACGTGAAAGTGACGCACATACATACAATCGTTGTTTAACAGAAGCCTAAAAACAAAAACAAATGAGCCGCGAGTAGGCCGCATGAAATAGTTACTTACTCAAACTGCCAGACAATCATTAAATCTATCCGTATTATAATGACCTACATAGCCCTTGCATTCACAATCATTATCTATTTATATACAGGATGTTTTGCGCATGGACCGACACAATTTTTCCAGGGATTTGGAAGGTCAATAGCTAGGTTCTACCCATACACCCTTTATTCCCGAATGTCACGGTTGGTTAAATATATATATTTTTTTTAATGAAAAAGATACTCAAAATGTTTCCTTTAATTCGACCTAACTTTTTTGTTTGTGGGTGTAGTGGCACAAAATAAATTTTGTTGTATTCTCCAAAGTCATTTAAATCCAAACACATCTTTGTTTGATACAACTGGTTTTAAGAAAATTCCTTACAAGCTTCCAAACTTTATTTTTTTATTGAATGTATGAAATTTTACAACTTCTAAATTCGTTAAAAAAAAAAACTAAGAGCCATTTTGAAGTTAGCTTTATTTTAAAAAGTTTTTTAGTTGATACCCTTTCTAACGGTATGCTACATGTCATAGAAATTATTAATTATGTAGTCAAAACACTAGTTAGGAGAGACTAGTTACGACAAATCCTTCCGGGATATATGAACCAGTTGGCTTATGGCCATTTCTATAAGCAGCAGCTCCTTAGTACCTCGGGGCCTATTCGTACATCCGTTTTTCCATGGTCCTGGTGTAGACACTTTGGGGTCTGTATCTTGGCTGCGTTTCGGCGACCTAAGGCTTTGTCTGTGCGATTATGGATGACGTTATCATGACGAATAATTATCGGAAATACATTGTACGAGGACATACGTTGAGGAAATACCTTGTACAAGGACGTCGGGCATGCAACGGTCCTGGTGAATCAATCCAACATATTGTTTCCGGTTGTCTCGTCTTGCTAACGGTGAGTAACTTGCAGACACAATGTAGTGGCTAGGATTATACACAAGCAACTTGCCTTGCAGTACAACCTTGTGGAGTCCGAAGTACCATACTACATATATATGTAGTATGGTACTTCGGACTCCACAAGGTTGTGCCCGACCCAGATCTCGAGAATGGCCACGCCACAACGCACACTCACCACACCCACAACGCCACATTGTACTGGGATCGATCTATCTTCACTGACAGGACTACATATTGTAGCCAGTAAGCCTGATATTGTGGTGATAGATCGATGAGAGCGCTGTGCAATGATTCTTGATATCTCTGTGCCTCATGACTAAAATCTCGTGAAAGCTGAGAAAGATAAAAAAAACCGGTCAAGAGCGAGTCGGACTCGCGCACCGAGGATTCCGTATTATCATATGTAAACAAAAAATGTGCTATATAATAATGCATTCAGGATATTGATGGGGTTGCCCCGCTTCTGTAGTGCGTCAGGGATGTTTGCTGAAGCTTGAGTCGACTGTTTTTATACAACGATGAGAAAACGATGCGCTTCCCTGGTGCGCCGCGTGCAGGCCAGCCCTAACCTTATTCTGAGCTGTGTGGCGAGCAGGCTTGATTGTTTGTACGTGGGTCGCTGCTTCAAGCTGTCCACCTCGGTGGTAGGCGTGTGGCAGTGACTCGCATGTATTCATGGTTTTTAGGTTAAATGATTAGAATATGAATACTAACATAGGGGTAAGGAATATTGTTACTAACATAATTGAGTCTTGTTACTTGTAAATAAAGATATTATTATATTATTATTATTTATTTATTTTTCTTTTCTCGGGACTTTTTTTTCTGGGGTCCCGGACCTTTGGAAGGCGTACGAGGAGCCAAAACCAACTCGCAGAGGCCCCTTAAATAATTTTAAATGATAAGGAGGCACCAACCGACGATTATCCCTGTATGCACTATGCAAGTGCACCCAAGGACAACCCCCGGTTGGTGCAGAACTATGGTTGTACGTGAAAACAAAACATATTGGGCTATGGAGTATGGGTCTGGGTGGCTAAAGTGGATTGGGTAACTTGAACTATGGAATAACTATGTCCCCTGCCTGACCAATGTTATATATTATACACGGATAAAATGGCAGCGGGTGACTTGCATACTCAATAATGGGTCCCCGGAAATGGCCGCTAGCACATAGTGACGTAGCGACAAGGGGGCAACACTGCCTAAGGTGCTTGAGGAGTGGAGAGGATTCCACGGCTATCAGGACAATCCCGGAAGTACGGTCAAGATCCCTACCAGCACCTTACTGGGAATACTTCCTTCCTCCGAGCACGTCTGCTCTTGTGAATCTCCACTCAAGCCGGCCAATAAAGGCAAGAAAGAGGTGGGAGTTCTGTTCCTCGTCAGTGTTCACTCCAGCCGGCCAATAAAGGCAAGCCAGAGATGAGGACAAGATTTCTCCCGGGAGATAGGGTCCGTGGGATCGCTATTGCCCAACAGCTCGCCATATCCTGCCCTGCGGGTTTCTGTATCTCTCTTGGTCTGGCTCCTCATCCTAGACCCGTTCCGGCAAAGTAAACTCTACCGGCACAGACCTAAAGCTCGGAGCGCGCAAGCCCCACCACGACGTCAACGTAGAGATACAGCGGTGGGGTTATTATTATTATAGACACAGTTTCATTTTTCCTGTAATCTTTAGATAAACTTCTATCACACAGAATAATTTCAGATTTTTCTCTATTCAAACTTCGGAGATAAGGAGGAGGGGAACAGTATTGTTTTAAATATATTTCATCAAAGTCGAAAACTATGACGACTACAAAAAAAAAATGTTTGAACATTTGCAAACAGCGCTCTTTCATAATGATACCCCACATGCCATATTAGCCCCACTTCGATTTGTAGACCGATTTTTTTTCGATTTATTAGAGATTTTTATTTTCTTAAAGTGATTTTTTTTCACTTTAAGATAAAAAAAAAAAAAAAATACATGAGGTACTCTAAAAGACATCGTATAGCACGTTTATTTAAAAATATTATGCAGAAATCAGATTGTGAAAATTCCTTCATTTGTAAACACGGTGGCCGAGGAAGTGACCAAAGGAGGCCATTTTTCAAAATATAGAAAGAAAAGAAAAAAGAAAGAAAAATATGTTTATTTGTCACAGAAACACGTGCATACAAAAATATAATTAACTCGAGTTTTAAAAGAAAAATACAAAAATGACGAGACACAAATCACCGGCACAAAACAAAAGTCTGCAGCTGCTGGCACGCCATGACTGTGACAAGAAGGCTTCCACTCAGTATGATGCTGTGTTATGGGGGGCCCATAGCTCAGCGCTGTTTTTCAGTGGTCACCCGAAAAAGACATAGGTACGGAAACCAAGTCAGGTTAAATATAATATAATTTTAAAAAATGCGCATACACATCGACCCTGGGGTTTGACAATTTTCAGTATTATAGGGCTTGGGGTGCCCCCACCAGCACATACAGGCTTATCCATTAATTACGCTACAGTCTGTATATTGCCTGCTTGTCGCTTCTATAGACTGTACTTCGGTGAGTGTACTCAGGAACTCCACAACCTCATTCCACCGGCCCCCTTCTAGACGTACTGCAAGTTATCATCCACAACCAGTTGCCATTCCACCAATTCACACTAAGCGCTTCCAAACATCCTTCATAATGCGCTCGGCAAAAGAGTGGAACTCACTCACCTGCGTCTGTGTTCCCGAACGCATACAACCCGAATCTCTTCAAAGTTAGAGTGAATAGGCTTATTCTGGGTAAGCTTACTCCATCGTAGACTTTGTATCTGTCACCTCCGACCTAGACTATAGTCAAGAGCAAACCCATCTCAAATAAAAAAATAAAAAAATGAACATTTCCCTATATTTTTTTTCAAAATTTTATGCTCAGCAGTTTCGGAGATAAGGGGAAATAGAGAATGGTCCATTTTCATAAATTTTCTTTAATATTTATTTTTTTTTTAAATTATAAAAACATTTTATATGAAATCCTCTTAACAAGCCCTTTCATTTGATGGTCACACCGCACGGTAGTTTGCAAAACTTTTTTTTTTTCTAAATAGTCCCCAAAACTGAACCCATATTCAAAATTCATTTATTTACGTTACATGAGTATAAGTTACTGAGGAGCTCGTGGCTAAGTAATAACAGCCGCACGGGTCGATGCATCAGGTTAAGCTACGCTTGCCGAGGTTGATCTGTGGATGGGTGACCATCTTTTCATACCGAGACTCCTCCGTGCCTCGGAAAGCACGTTAAGCCGTTGGTCCCGGCTGTCATTCGTGTGACAAAGCTTATCAATCGGTTTATAGCGTATCAAGTTCCTTTCATTTTTCTTGTTGGCAGCGGTCGTCACCAACTGACACAGTATTGTATGTTCTGTGGAGTGACAGATGACAGGCGAAAAACCGGCACTCGTTCGCACAGAACACTATTACTCTTAGGGAGCACGTTCGTTTTCTTTCGTTCTGAGTGCGCACGTATATTCATGTTTTATTGTATAACCCAACGACCTCAGCTTTGCTTATTATAAAGGACTATTTAACGGATCTTGCTATTTTGAATTACCTGGCTCTCTATTTTGGACAACTGATTACGCCTTTAGATCGGATATTGACGATATCGATCGCTGTGTGAATTGTACCATTGCGACTGGTCGCATTAACACTATTGGCAGAAGAATCAGTTATTCGTCAGTGGCGTGCATCACAGCCTTATTCTTACTTACTTATTCAAATCGAGCTTTTAGCCTATCAAGCGAGATACCAAGAAAATATCGTACCTCCTGCACAATATTTATATGATATTCTCATAATTATTGTAGATGAATAATATTATTTTTTTTACATACCTATTGGTGTTTTATGTTACTTCCTCTTCTCCCTTTTTTTAAAATGTACCTATTGCTTCTAAGTGTTTATGTATTGGGTTGGCTAATAAGTAATGAGCGACATACAACTATTTTATTTGTATTTATTTATTAAATGTATAATTGTTAATCATTAATAATATATTCACCGTCGTTTTTTACTACCATTCGCCATCGATCTGGCAAAGAGTGAATGGCGTCCGCATAGAACTTCGTTGGTTTTGATTTGAAGAAGTCATCTATGTATTGTTTCAAGTGTGGTTCATCGTCAAAGCTTTTTTCCCGTAAATTGTTACTAAGTGATCGGAACAAGCTGAAATCAGTTGGTGCTAAGAATATGGAGGGTGGGGTATTATTTCCCAATTAAGCTCCAATAGTTTTAGCCTGGTACTCTTAGCAATATGCGGCCGGGCATTGTCGTGCAGGAAAAATATTTTGTCGTGTTGTGGACGTTTGCGATGGATGTCAAGCTTCAGTTTTTCGAGTTGATCACAATATACTGTTGCTGTAATCGTAGTATTAGTAGGAAGGAATTCACAGCTTATTACTCCATGTATATCCCACCAGACAGAAAACATTACCTTGCGAGTATGAAGATCATCTTTTGACGTTGGTTTTCCCTGTTCTTTACATCCCAGCCACTGGCGCTTGCGTGTGTGATTAACACAGAGAACCCACTTTTCATCACCAGTGACAAGATGATCTAACCAATTAAATGTGCGGCGGAAAGATAAAAGCACTCGAGCTGAACAGCCGAATCGCGTGTAGTTCTTCGAGGATCTTCTTCGATTAATAGTTTTAATTTATCGATATCTATTTCCACGGGGCGCCCAGACCTTGGTTGATCGGTTAAGGAAAAATCGTTATTGCGGAACCGTTGGAACCAGCGCTTTGCTGTTGCTTCGGAGACTGCATCGTGAGCTATCCTTTGACATATATTACGTGTAGCTTCTGCAGCAGAATGCCCAGATTGAAACTCATATAATAAAAAATGTCGTACGTTGGTCACTCATTTCTTTGTGATCTTTAGCGCACTAACAGCCAAACTATCAATAACGCGCATGAGCGCGACTCGCTCTTTATATACCTTCTGCTACAGAACGTTCTCGAACCTTTCCAAAAATTCTAGAAATTATAAACTAAAATGCTCATTACTTATTAGCCAACCCGATAGTAACACCACCACCACGTTTCTAACTTTCGTAAGGCACTCAAGTGACTCCCTATTCGACTTCGCAGGAACTCTCGCATATTGGGTCTGCTATTTAACAGCCTTCACAACCCTATAAAACCTTCCTATTTGCGGGAACGCTTTTCCTACGCCCGTCCTTCTGATGTGCATTGCAGGGCGCATCTTAGAAACCTCCTTAAATTTCCTTCCCATTCCACCGACTTCTACTCTTACTCCTTCATTGTGCACGCGGTTCGGTTCTGGAATTCACTTCCACCTGACATTAGGGACTGCCAAACTGTTGCAGTATTTAAAATAAGAGTGAAAGAACACTATCTTTCCATTTCGTCATAATTATTAGTTATTTTAGTGATATTTATTCTAGTAGTATGTATGTATTTAAGTATTTATTATATGTTTTATTTGCTAAGTTAATTGTTTTTTTTTTAGATTTTATGTATTTTATTTTCTCTTCTATTTTTTTTACACACGGTGTCTTCATCTCTTTTTATCGTCTGTCCTATCGTAGGAAAGCTGGAAGAGATTTCTTTAGAAATAAGCCAACCTTCATCTTTGTACGAACTTTTCTGTTCCTTTATTTTTGTCTGTTTATTTGTGTGTGCATAAATGGTTAAATAAAAAAAATAAAAAAATAACACTATGTTTACAATGACAATCGCATTTTGCCAGGTATGTTTCAAGACTCAAGTATTTGGGACGAGCTTTTATAGAAATAAACCGGAGACAAATCTCCAGTGAAAAACGTACGACATTGTTTATTATATGAGTTTCAATCTGGGCATTCTGCTGCAGAAGCCAAACGTCATATATGTCAAAGGATAGCTCACGATGCAGTCTCCGAAGCAACAGCAAAGCGCTGGTTCCAACGGTTCCGCAATAACGATTTTTCCTTAACCGATCAACCAAGGTCTGGGCGCCCCGTGGAAATAGATATCGATAAATTAAAACTATTAATCGAAGAAGATCCTCGAAGAACTACACGCGATTCGGCTGTTCAGCTCGAGTGCTTTTATCTTTCCGCCGCACATTTAATTGGTTAGATCATCTTGTCACTGGAGATGAAAAGTGGGTTCTGTATGTTAATCACACACGCAAGCGCCAGTGGCTGGGATGTAAAGAACTGGGAAAACCAACGTCAAAAGGTGATCTTCATCCTCGCAAGGTAATGCTTTCTGTCTGGTGGGATATACATGGAGTAATAAGCTGGGAATTCCTTCCTACTAATACTACGATTACAGCAACAGTATATTGTGATCAACTCGAAAAACTGAAGCTTGACATCCATCGCAAACGTCCACAACACGACAAAATATTTTTTCTGCACGACAATGCCCGGCCGCATATTGCTAAGAGTACGAGTACCAGGCTAAAATTATTGGAGCTTAATTGGGAAATAATACCCCACCCTCCATATTCGCCGGACTTAGCACTAACTGATTTCAGCTTGTTCCGATCACTTAGTAATAATTTACGGGAAAAAAGCTTTGACGATGAACCAGACTTGAAACAATACATAGATGACTTCTTCAATTCAAAACCAACGAAGTTCTATGCGGACGCCATTCACTCTTTGCCAGATCGATGGTGAATGGTAGTAGAAAACGACGCGACGGTGAATATATTATTAATGATTAACAATTATTCATTTAATAAATAAATACAAATAAAATAGTTGTATATCGCTCATTACTTATTAGCCAACCCAATATATTGCCTATCCCGTTTGCTCGTGGCTAAGTAACAAAAGCCGTGTGGGTCGATCTATCAGGTAAGCTACGCTTGCCGGGGTTGGTCCGTGGATGGGTAACCATCTTTCTCGCCTCGGAAAGCACGTTAAGCCGTTGTTCCCGGCTGTCATTCGTGAATCTTTGATAGTCGTTACGGGTTGTCAGAAGCCCGAAAGTTTACCAGTATACCAAAAAACCAGTAAACCAGGTATCGTATTACCCAGTAACTGGATTGTGGAGGTCAGATAGGCAGTCGCTCTATGTAAAATACTGGTATTCAGCTGATTCCGGTTAGACTAAAATTCGACCCCAGCATAGTTGATTGATTGATTGCCTATCCCGTTTAGCAGAGACTTGTATGATCAAAAGAGTAGCTAAGTGTTAAGATTGACGGCTTATTCCACAAATCCCATCAATGGGGATTTGTGAACTTTTATCCACAAAACCCCATTATGACTATCAATAGGGATTTGTGGACAAAAAGTTCATAAACAAATCCCCTTTGATGGGGTTTGTCGGTGGGGATTTGTGGAATAACCCAGATAGACGGCGTTAATTAATAGTATTGAAACTACTATGTTTTAGATGGCATGGATCATAAAGTAAGTGAAGAGACAAGTTAAGACTTAAAGCAGAGGGCATTTTAGGCCATTGTGGTAAGTTGGTTGACATATCTGCTGCTGCCATGGTCAGTCTGGTGAGAAGGAAGGTCGCGCCGTCTATCGGCATGACGAAACATTCAGTGCAAACTTAGTCGGGAAGTAAACTATTTTCAAATGCTCATGAATGAACGTAACGTACATTTTTGTTGTTCCAGGAATTGCACTTATTTGTGCCCCTGTTTTTATGATTAGGAAGCAAAGGTAATTCTACATACTTGCTGGTTTAATTATTATGTGTGCAATTTTGAATTCATATAGCTCCGAACAACCAATATTGTGGAATTATACAATATATACATATAAAAAAATACATATTACCTAGCAGGTAATATATATATATATAAAAGTTATTTAAGAACATTGACCATTCCCCCTTATCTCCGAAACTACTGAGCATAAAATTTTGAAAAAAGTTCAGAACATAATTCTATACGTATAAATTACAGGAAAACCTATAAAAAGTCTTTCGTTTTAAAATAACATGGTAAATCTCTCAATATTGTGCGTACAAACTTACATTTGCAGTTGGAATGTAGTTTGTTCTTGTAAGTTTTTTCTTGGGATTTTCTCATCCCAACCACGGAACCCTTCATAGTTCTCGGTCAGACACGCACTTGGCCGGTTTTTTTTTAATAAGTCCTTAAAAGGTTACCATTTCTCTATTGAATAAACAAAATATAACAGCTGAAGTACAAAAAATCTTAAACTATCTTCATAGTAACAAAACAGTTTCATAAATATAATACTGACTTAATAATACGTATGCTAAATGAAAATCTATTTTAATATTTACTCTGTTAATACGTAGTATATACACCTATCTGCTCCATATCCAAGGCTCTTCACTACTTTCCGAGTTGATTTGACCATGGTTATAGCCATTTCCAGCGTTGCCAGCACCATTGTTATTTGCACCATGTCCTATAGAATATAATATTTGATTACTTGCATTAGAATATTCAGTATTTCCATTATTAACAGCACTTCCCTTCCGGAGCACGTTAGCTCCGGGCCTTTTATTATTATTAAGACTCCCAGTTCCTTCTGCAAAGTTACCCCCAGTGATTGAAGCGATCTGAATACTTCTTTGGCCACTGGTACTGGCAAACCCGTCTTCTGCACTAAGAAAACCATTATTACCACCGTAACTACCAAATATAGCTTCTATTGCGCTAGCATCAGTCGCTACCGGTTGCTTATTACCATTTTTATTTTTATTTCCTTTGTTATTTTTAATTTTAGGGTGAATAACTGTACTAATATAAGTTTGACTGCCTCCACTACCCTCTTCACCTCCCATGTCTTCTTGTACTAAGATGGCGTGTGTTGTATAGGGTTTCACTTGATATAGTTGTATATTTCCACCTTGAAATTAATATCACACAAATATTAAAATCTTTATTGATTATCTACATATTTATGTTTCACGTAATTTGTATGCAAAGATAGCTTATAAAAGGTATATATGTATACATATAGAAGGTATAATTATATAAACGAACTTATTTAATTTTTGCACATTAATTGTATCAATTGCAATACAAAGTAAAGTAAGCTAAATGTTTACTTATTATTAATGATTAATATTATTGTTAAAATTATTGGCATAAACCTAAATAAATTCACTGATTAAATACTGTGTTTACCTCCAGAATTATTAGGCTCTGCGCTATCACGCTGGGGTGGTCTATTATCTTGCTGTCCTCTATGATGTGATGGGTTTTGTATTATAATTTGTTCACCATAGCCATCACCTTCACTCACGTATACATGCATTTGTGTCGGACGGCCACCACCGGATCCACCGATACTAAAGCTTCCGGGTCCAAAAGTCCCGCCAGTTATAAGTCCAATACCGAGTCGTCCATTATCTACGACCACCGTACCACCCTTTTCTGGAAAAGGAAATTGTTCAATTTAGCAAATGGTTTCTTAAAAGATACACAAAGCCGCGGTCCACGGCCCGTTAACTGACGTTGCTACGCCTGCCAAGGCCTGTCGCGGCCCGTACCGAGCGTTCCAATGATAGGCCACCGCAGGCTACATCGGGTGCGACGGTTTCCACGGCCTGTCCTGTTAGCTTGACCTGGTGCGATCAGACCTATGAGAAAGCGGGCCGTGGGACCGTAGCATAAGATACATTGACTGTTTGATTCTTTTTTGGGAAAACAAAACTATTTTCAGTATGATATAAAACAAAAAAGTCATATTCTCAATGTGCCATAATAACTGTAAGACAAGTAGGTACAGTTGTTATTCTTGCATCTAGAACGTAAACTCTATTTATATTTATATATCAAGACAACTCGTTTTGTGATGCACCCCACAGGAAAACAACAAACATAAGAAAACATTGTAAACTTACGAGGTGAAGTGTTACAGACAGAGACGAACGCTAGCACAGCACCGAGAGACAGGAGACGTTCCATCGCATCATTCGCTACACACAACACTACTCACGCGACGAGAAGGAACCAGCTTATATAGTTAGTTAAGTTTATAGTACTACATTTAAGCCCTGGTGTTGCCTTCTCAGAACTAAAACGAGCTAGCGTGAATGGTTTTTTGGACATCGATTACCGTGGGTTTATTGGCATTGATTGCTATATTTTAATCATATTCATAAAATAGAATAATCAAATCGTTACGCATCTCTCATTGTCGTGTTCGAGGGAAAATAAATATGACGGTACTTATTTAGCTGTTCGTTAATTTAATATTTTTCGGTTATTAATTGTTGCGATCTTCTAACTAAATTTTAGGTGTTAATTTAGGTACCTTTAAAATTGCGGTTCAGGGGTAACATATTCTAGATATTCAACAGCTTATTATAAAAAGAAAAACAGTTTTTCACTCATCTCATCATTGTACCGCGTGGAAAAAAAAGGCATCAGGCAATGGACCGATCATCGGTGGTATGTTTTTTTTTTTGTGTAACTGTATCACTTATCCTGGTTAATAAGCTAGAGAAAATTGTGGAATAGAACGCATACGCACTTATTACTATAATAATTGCAGAAAGAAAATAAAGCCCATGCCATTTCTCTTTGTTGTGATTAGGCACATAGTGGCGATGACGTACAATTTTTTCATAATGAAGTTTTGTATTCATTGTAGTCACGTGAAGCCACAAATTAACATGACTAATAATAATTTATACTTTTTGTTCACTATGACAGTTTTGGGAAATTTTGTTTTAAGAATAAACAGGAAATGTCTGCCGCATGCCAGACAAACTGTGGGCCCAGAACTGGTTCTCTGAGACAGTGAGGTGGAGCCACGGCAGGCCACGTAGTAGATGACGGGATGAACTGGACAGATTCCGCCAAAACTGGAAGGAGGACGCGAGGGCTCACGAACCGTTGAAAGAGTGGAGGTTGACATTTGCCCAAGAGTGGGACAGCGTAGGCAAATAAAAAAATAAAAATAAACAGTAGTTTAAATGCCCGAAAAAAAATTATAGATTTTTTTTATACATACATATACCCAAGGAATCA
Organism: Dicycla oo; assembly: GCA_948252095.1. Taxonomy (NCBI): domain Eukaryota; kingdom Metazoa; phylum Arthropoda; class Insecta; order Lepidoptera; family Noctuidae; genus Dicycla; species Dicycla oo. The sequence continues at coordinate 5,270,678 of OX411711.1, read as the reverse complement.
ATACAAGGAAGTCAACAATATTGATTTCGTCGATATTGCTAAGGCATGCTTAGTGGTTTAATTCGCGTGTGAACAATATCGTCCGGCTACAAACGATAAGATAGTTAATGACGCTTCATACAAAGTTCATCAGATTCTGACAAGGTCATCATTCTTTAACTGCTATCCTAAGATGATATGGGAAGAAGAGAAAGAACAAAAGAAGGAGCATGCAGAAGAAAAATGGGCGATTACGCATTATTTCTGGACAAGTGTGCTAAAATGATTGCGAGGTATAGGTGAAACTCAACGCGCACCATAAGCCTGGGGTACGCTAATGATGTGTTATAAGAATAATAATAATAATATCCCTACCGCTGTATCTCTACGTTGATGTCGTGGTTGCGCGCTCCTGAACTCTGGGTCTCTGCCAGTAGAGTTTATTTTGCCAAAATAGGTTTAGGGTGGGGAGCCAGACCAAGAGAGATGCAAAAATCTGCAGGGCAGCATGTGGTGAGCTGTTGGGCCGTAGCGACCCTACGGACCTTATGTCACGGGAGAAGTCTTGTTCTTCACCCCTGGCTTGCCTTTATTGGCCGGCTGGAGTGAACACTGACAAGGAACAGATCTCCCACCTCTATCTTGCCTTTATTGGCCGACTTGAATGGAGATTCGCAAGAGCAAACGTGCTCGGAAGAAGGAAATATTCCAGTACGGATCTTGACTGTACTTCTGAGATTGTCCTGATAGCCGTGGAATACCTCTCCACTCCTCAAGCACCCCAGGAATTGTTGCCTCTAGTCGCTACGTCACTATGTGCTAGCGACCATTTCCGGGGGCCCATTATTGTATGTGCAAGTCACCCCCTGCCATTTTATCCGGTAACATTGTAACACTGGTCAGGCAGGGGACATAGTTCTTCCATAGTTCAAGTTACCCCATCCATTTTAGCCACCCAAACCCAGAGCCCAATATGTTTTGTTTCCACGTTCTGCAATAGTCCTGCACCAACCGGGGGTTATCCTTGGGCACCCAAGGATAACCCCCGGTTATGTATGCCCTATATGCGCTATGCAAGTGCACACTTGCATAGTGCATATAGGGATAATTTAAAATTGGCTAAGGGCCTCTGCGAGTTGGCTTCGGCCCCTCGGTACGCCTTCCAAAGGTCCGGGACCCCAGAGTCCCAAGATATGTAAAAAAAAAACCATAGTAAAAAGCCTTGTAGAATCGGAGGTGCAGTACCTACTATAGGTATGTGCCCGACCCAATTCTCGAAAATGCACATACACGTTTATCACACTGTACTGGGATCGATCATCACCGACAGGACTATTGTTGACAGTAAGCCTGATATAGTGGTGGTGGATCGATAAAGCGGCGCGCAATGATTATTGACATAACGATCCCGCTTGACGGGAACTTCGTGAAAGCTGAGAAAGATAAACCAATCAAGTATCTCGACTTGGCTCGCGAAGTTGTCGACATTTGGAATGTGGACTCAGCGATCATTGTGCCGATAGTCGTTCAGCCAATGGCTTAATTGCCAAGAGCCTCGACCAACACCTAAGGAGGCTCTCGTTGGGCAGCTGGGTCAAGGGCTTGATTCAGAAAGCAGTACTTCTATACACGGCTCGCATTGCACTTACACTTTTATAGTACCTTTTATTCAAAGAAACCCAATGTAAAAGAAAGAAAAAGCATATATAAATAAATAATAAACCCAATCAGACAATGAATGATTTATAAACGTTAGTAAGTAGGTAATTGTTCGCTAAACGATGATCGCACAAAAAATAAAAATTTATAACGACAATCCATAGTAATTGATTGGAATGTGCACGTACGTGACGCTCACAGGGAGGCTCGCCTGCATTATCAGACGTGGTTGGTTTATAACAAACCCACGTCGGGATACATTTACACAAATATGTGTAAATCCAGAAAGGTTTATAAAGACAAGCTAAAGTATTGCCAAGACAATGAGCAACAAATAAAAATGGATATCATAGCTAAAAATCAGTCAGACAAACAGTTTGGTGCATTTTGGAATGCAACAAATAAGTTAAATCCACGGTCGAGTTATCCCGTGAGTGTGGCGGGCGTGCACGAGCCAACAGAAATAGCAAACTTATTTAAGCAACACTTTAAGATTGAGTCACCACTTGCAAGCACGACACAGGTTGTCGATGCTGAGGCCATTTCTGGGGACATTGACGTTCGGTTTACTCCTAAGGAAGTTGCATCAGTGGTAAAATCAATGAAAAGAGTTAAGTCACCAGGTCACGATGGCCTCAGCATCGAACACCTAAAATACGCCGGTGTGCATTTGCCACGAGTACTTGCTATGTTGTTTAATTTGTGTGTCAGTCACTGTTATTTACCAAATAGCCTCATGTTTACAGTAGTGGTGCCTGTTATTAAAAATAAAACTGGAGATGCCTCTGATGTCTCCAATTACAGGCCTATATCCTTGGCAACTATTTCAGCCAAGGTGCTGGACAGTCTGCTTGACACACAATTAGCTAAGCATCTCGAACTGCATGACGCTCAGTTTGGCTTCAGGCCGGGACTGTCCACTGAAAGCGCTATATTGTGTCTAAAGCAGACTGTGCAGTACTACAAGGAAAGAAAAACGCCTGTCTTTGCCTGTTTTATGGACCTATCGAAGGCATTCGATCTTGTCAGTTATGACGTACTCTGGAATAAGGTACTATCAGAAACTTCTTTACCGGTTGAAGTTATATCAATATTTAAGTATTGGTATAGCAATCAACGCAATTGTGTAAGGTGGAATGGTTCCTTGTCGAGTGTCTACAGGTTGGAATGCGGTGTGAGGCAAGGGGGATTAAGCTCGCCTCGCTTGTTCAACTTGTACATAAATCAGCTGATTGTTGAGCTCAGCAGCACCAAGGTCGGATGTCATATTGACGGAGTGTGCACCAATAATCTTAGTTATGCAGACGACATGGTGTTGCTAAGTCCATCAATCAGTGCCATGAGGAGGCTAGTGTCGATTTGTGAATCTTACGCGGTGACTCAGGGGCTCAAATACAATGTTGAGAAGAGTCAACTAATGCTCTTTAAAGCACGTGGTTTTACTTACCCAGCATTTCCGGATGTGTCACTTAATGACACTCCATTGCGTAGGGTCTATAAATTTAAATATTTGGGTCACTGGGTCACCGATGATTTGAGTGATAATGTAGACATTGAGAGGGAACGCAGGTCTTTGGCTGTCCGTTGTAACATGCTGGCACGCTGGTTTGCACGGTGTACGAATTCAGTTAAAATCACCGTGGCGATGCAGTGCGTCAGGGATGTTTGCTGAGGCGCGGGTTGATGGCTTTGCCGCTATCACTAGGAAAAGATGCGCCTCCCTACTCACTCGCGTTCGTGGCAGCACCAAGACAATACTGGGTGTTTTTACAGACCGGTGGGAGTCCCCCATGCTGCAAAGATGGGTTAATTTTTTATTTTTTTTTAATGGCTTCATGTCTCTATGTAATCGTGTTGTCAATACTAACATTACTTTAAGTATATTGTTACTAACAAAATTATGGACTTGGTCTGAAATAAACGTTTATTATTTTATTATTATTATAGTGTAAATTGCTAATGGACAAGAAGGTCAACCTTCTAAAGTATACATAATAGCGACCGTAACCTTAAGATTTATGGTGTTCCCACACCATTACAGATCTGGTTTGATGACAGCTGGCTGATTTGTATGCTTAAGATTCTCGATTAGTATAATGTCTTTAAGGGGCTGGACACAGGATCGATATTTTTGGTCACGCATGATTATAAAAACGGCGAAGGAAAATATCGTGAGGAAACCGGCATGTTCTAGAACCAAAAATTCGAAGACATGACTGTGACATCTACCAATCCGCACTAGGCCCGCGTGGTAGAATACGGCCCAGTCCTTCTCTAAGAGAGGAGCTAGGCTGGTGACCCAGCAGTGGGAACATTATAAAGCTGATTATGTTTATGCCTAAAACAATTAAATGGTCTAGCAATTTTCAATTGGAATAACAAACGAGATTGTATTGATTGATTCACATTTAGTGCCTAACTAAGTAACCATCTGTTGTTGTTGTCGTTGGGACATTTAGATAGTGAGTTGGAAATGCTCCACTTAAAACTATTTGTTTGTTTCAATGTGTATAAAAATCTGCAAATCATTATCATCCTCCTGCTCTTATTAAAATTGACTTTGAGTGGTGGTGTGTCATGTTTCCTTCTTTCTTTTTTTTAAAAAAAAAAACTATATTTTTTTTAACAAGCTTTTAGTAATCTGGATATCATCTAGTCCCTGTCAAGACAAATCAAATGAGCTCAAACTCGATAGGGTTGCGTCGTTTTATTACTGAGTTTTCATGGCCGCCTTCCGGCTCCGTCATCAGATCAGCTCCATGTCATAATAATACTGCATTGTCATCCCATTTACATATGCATGTAAAATTTCAGCTCAATCGAAAACCAGAAAGTGGGTCCAACTTAACTTGCAAAATTCGATTACAGACAGACAGACACCGGGACAGGTGAAATCGAATAAAAGCTTGTAAAGACATCACTCTCCTTGATTATATACAAAGAAAAGCAACCAAGATAGTTCGCACCATGCGTAATCTGTTCGCGACGAAGCGTCACCCTCTCCGGTGTTTTTTCTTGATATTAACTTAAATTCATAGTGAAAATAGTCCTAGTTAGTAGTGATAAAATAGTGATTCTACGAAAAATCTGCGAGTAATACAGCCGAGACTAGATCCAGACTAGCTCTGGACGTAAAAATTAAAAGCCTTGTCCTTTTGAAAAGCCTACTTAATTGAGTTTATATGTTGTCGGCTATCTTCGTGTCAGGCGTCGGGCGGCTGCGCGGGCACGCGGGATAGGCTACGGGATGCATGAGAGGGGCCGGGTGAATATTTGACCTTTAAACCGCCGTCATTACCTTCCGCCAAAAGTTGATGAAGGAGAATATCGTTAATGAAATATTTCATCAATTCCCAGAATCTGCTTAAGGACCAGAATCAGGAATTGCTGAAATATTTCATTAAATATATTCTCTTTCATCAACTTTTGTCGGAAGGTAATGACGGCGGTTTAAAGGTCAAATATTCACCCGGCCAAAGGACCGATAATTCACCACAGAACGCAACCGACGACACACGGGCGCCAACTAAAATCTTGCTGTACCTGTACCTTTCCATTTTGAAAAGGTCAATTTAAGTTAGTTTACAGTCCACTGCTTTTATTTAAAGTCCGATCTAGGTTATTACAATTTGGTCCTTCGAGCCGGATTGTAATGACGTGAGTGGGAAAATATTGTTGTAGGCCCGCAGCATTGTCCTCTTACCCCGCTGTCCTCGGTTCCTACAGATTTAACTGTCCTAACTTCTTCACATTTTTTAATTGGACGACCACTCATTCTGTTCCACATCCACAGGTGGCTGACGTTAACATCGAGCAACTGGAGCGTTACTACAGAATGGAACATATTAAACAACACTTTTGGAAGCGATTTCATAGGCTCGCCCCCTATTACATGGATGGGACTCAACGTAACTGGCGAAATGTGGGTGTACTATAGGTACACCTCTGCTTAACCCTTCGGGTATTACAGGCGTGATGATATTTAAAAAGCCATATCCTAGAAAAGTGTTCTGTCAGACTTTGAGTTGTTTTCGAAAACCTGGATTTATGATTCATTTTAGAAGTCATTAGGCTAGACTGGTAGGTCACATCTTATTAGTCAGTGAGTGTGACATCATGCCGAATCTCGAAATAATGTTGTCATAAGCTGGCAATGTCGTCACTAAGTCGTGCTAGTTTATTATTATAAACTGAAGATCATGACTCCTTAAACGATACCTACCTATTGGAAAACACTGACGGGTTCACATCCGTGTCGAGTTAACCCCACTTTAAGAATCCTTCCCACTGAATTAAATACAAATACCTATCCTAATTTAATGTTTGGTTTCAAGAGATCATCTTAACTAATAATAATAATTGCGGTTTAATGTTTGTCTGTTCGCATAACACCTTGGTTATAAAACCTAATTTTGTTTCGACAAAGAAGATGTTGTAAACGTGCAAAAGTTTGAGTATAAGCTTTTGGTGATGCAAAGGCTTTCAGAATTTTTTTTTTTTTTGTTCCTTATCTGGACTTCAGTAGTACCTGACAAGTGGGTCTCAAGGATAGATATGAGTATATTAGAGGCAATAATGACCAACCCCTGGTTGATATTTGGTACTTATTGTATTTCTAAAGAATCTAAGTTTTTGTAGATCGCCCAGCATTAGTGTAGTTTTTTACGCGGGACGCTGCCTAGGTTTTTCAATGGCAGCAGTATTCCTAAATGGTTTAAGTAAATTATGAAAATCGTAGAGGATTATGAAAAGCAGCGGGCGATATTCACTGCTACCGATAAAAACAACTGTTTTTATCGGTAGTAACAAAAACAAAAGAAGGCTCTTACGGAAAAGTATTTTGTTTCTAAACCCAAACAAAACCTCGTCAAAAACAAGACCAATCAATCAATCTGCCTAGCCCTTTCCCAACTATGTTGAAGTTGGCTTCCAGTCTAACCGGATGCAGCTGATTACCAGCATTTTACATGGAGCGACTGCCTATCTGACCTCCACAACCCAGTTACTGGGTAATACGATACCTCTTGGTAAGACTGGTTGTCGGACATTCGGGCTTCTGACGACCCGTAACGACTGTCAAATATCCACGAATGACAGCCGGGACCAACGGCTTAACGTGCTTTTCGAGGCACGGAGGAGTCTTAGTATGTAAAGATGGTCACCCATCCACGGACCAACCCTGGCAAGCGAAGCTTAACCTGATGGATCGACCCGTGCGGCTGTTATTACTTAGCCACGAGCTCCGAAACAAGACCAATCAATAAAAACAAAAGTTACGATTATGAACAATATCGTGACTATAAACTTTTCTATAATTTTGAGTCAAGGCACGCCTCTTTGCGGCTAGTGTATACGGTCGCTCCGAGCGCATAATAAAAAAAATACCGCAGGTACGAACCGTCAGTTTTGGCTTGCCCCCGCTCGCTCAGTGTTGTTCGCAATGTCGCGTTCCGTAGCCGGTTTTGCCTTATTTCTCTATGTCTGCGTGGTCTCAGGTATAAACATTGCAATATATTTACCTGCATTATAACGGTGAGGACTGGGAATGAGCCTACTTTCCCGTTCCTTACTGTTGCAGTTTTTAAAGATGAGTTTTTTTGATGATGGTTGATGTTTTGTTTTTGTTGAGGTAGGTATAAGCATTCCGTGGTGTTTCTAGGTGACTAACCTGTCACCGCTTACCAGTTACGGACTGTGTTTTGTCGGCTTAGGTAGTTAACTTCATCGCGTACTTCTGAATGTTGTGTGTGGTCGATATCATGTTATATGTCTATATACATAATATACAATCGAATTTTCTTATTATTAAATGACAGGTGCCAATAAACACGTCTCAATCAGCACAAGGGTTTCATTTTATTTTCCTTGTTTATGGGTGATTTTGGTAAAGGGAACTCAAAAAGCGTTAAACCGGTGCCGGTGGTCTGATTCCGTCATTGTCATAGTAATGAGTCTACTTAGTAATTATTTGTTTTCTGTGTGATTTTGTTCTTATGGCCAGTATTCCAGTCCAGCGATTCCATCCTACCTGGAGACGCAACTGAAATAATCTAAACTTCGTTTTCATTCCAGTATAATGCACTAAATTCTAGTGTGGATATCCAGTCCAATAACTGGATCGTTGTACTACTTTTCAGTCCAGCGCGTCTATTCCTGTGCGACTGAAATCGTCAGGCAATAAAGAGTATTTTCTTAATCATCTTGAAAGCATTGTTTCTTTAGTTAGTCGTGTAATGTTTAAAATTCTACGGCTTTTAATTGACTTGACTCTCAAGCTATAAAGAACTGTAGCTAGCTGAAGGTCATCGAATATAATCATATGGCTGCAAAGACCTGTGTGATTATCACACAAGTTTCTCACAATCACATTGTGATAGTACGTAGCGTGATGCCTTGTGTCATATCAACGAATACAGGGGAATCGTGAGTTTTCTTATTTATGTTAAGTCAAGAAAATAAATAAAACCACAAAACAAATAGAACTTCGTTTCTTTTCCTATGCTTAGGTACAGCGTGCGGTTTTATTTTAGTCTAGCTGTTGCCCGCAGACTTCGTCTGCAATCCAGGATGAATAGTAGTCTATGTCCTTCTCCAGGTCATGGTCTACACAAGTGCCAAATTTCATCCAAATCCGTTCAGCCATTTTAGCGTGAAAGCGTAATCAACAAACAAATAAACACTTTCGAATTTATAATATTAACTTTGGATAGTTAGGAAGATGAAAAAAGCGGTCTAACGACACTAGCTGACTCCGGTGGTTAGCTTAAAACTTAGCTGGTTCCGGTGGACCCCCTGCAGCTACATTTCTACCATATTCCCAAAACTTGGACAAAGCATGTGACGATTAGACGCCAACGTAGACCCCCGTCAAGTCTCCCGTGGACCCCTGGGGGTCCACCTGGACCAGTTTGGGAACCAATGCTCTAGACTCGCAAAATGTATTAGGTAGGTACTTACTTAAATAATAATAAAAAAAAAACACTTAACACACTTAATAATGTTTCTATAATAATATAATTCAATCATGATTCGAAAGACACGTGGCGCCATCTATTATCATAATAACGTTATTGTTGTTTTCCTCGGGAGCAGTACTTTTTTTCGGGATGACCTTATGTTCGTGTCTGTAGACCTGACAACGTATATACAAAATTTCAGGATGATCGGTTCAGTGGTTTAGGCGTGAAAAGGTAACAAACAAACAAACAAACAAACTTTCTTTCGCATTTATAATATTAAGTTAGGATTAGGATTACTTTTAATTGAAAACTGATTACAATTTTCACGATTTCTATATTTCCATACCTATTCCAAATCATACTTAAGACTATATTTTTTTGTTTATCCATTCTGTTTACTGACAAAAACACTCTATACATTCTAGGACAGCAGTACCCTAGCATCCGGCTGAAGGGTACCCCAAACGACCCGAGCATCGCCATCGGCGTGATATCGGGTGGTAACTATCCTGCTGGTAGCTTCAGCATTGGCTATGTTGACAACAATAAAAATGGCGACGGGGGCCCAGGCGCAGACCATGGAGTGAACGGTGGCAACGGACAAATCTATCCCAACACTGGGCAAGGACAACATGAAGGAAGATATATCAATGGACAGAACGACATTGGCAGCTACGGTGGACAAAAAGCCTAGAATGGTGCCAACAACTACGGCGTGCCGCTCCAAAATCCTGTACCCCCCCTACTAATCCTTACGATGATAATAATCCAAATAATGATACTCCTGTGAAGAACTCTGCATCCAGAATTAGTAGGTATCTTACAATATAGGTAGACCGTACAAGAAAATAACAATCAATGAGTATGATGATAGTGAACTATCCAAAATCCAAAGCCCCAAAGGCCGCTCCGCTTGTGCTTCGCCGTTATAAAGCCTCTGGTGCCCCCACTCCAAGAACCTCAGCAATATGAAACTACCTTCGTTGATGTCAGTTTCTTCGCTGTCGTCCGCAGATGGCGCTCCAGATGCAATGTTGCCAACAGTACTAAAATTATTATGTTAATGTTTGCTTGTTATTTTTAGTTTGGTACGATCTACTTCCAGTTATTCTCATTTACTTATAAGTGATTTTTTTATTATTTTTGTTTAGGTTTATGATACAATTTGTTGCCATCAAGGGCAAAACCTGGATGAGGCTGGCACAGGAGCGTGGAGATTGGTACAAGACCTATGCCCAGCAGTGGGTAAAGTCGTGCTGTGGATGATGATGATATGATACAAAATGTAGGTTATAATTTCTGTGTAATGTGGGTACAATTTTGTCACTATTTTACTTTTATATTTGACGTTCCAACTACGGGGTGCATCTAGCTAGAGTTTATCATCATTTCTGTCATAGTTGTCCCACCGCCGGCGAGGTAACTATCGGCTATTTTCTCGCTCAAGAAACGTACAACAGATATACATTCCGTGTAAACAAAAGAGATGCATATATTAATAGTTAATTGCTGACTATTTACACTGCCGGTGAGGACTCGCTCCACTGGTTTGTCACTGAGCGAAAAGAGCTATCATAGATAATACGCACATAGCGATACTCGCTCAGCGATGCTCGCTTGGTGGTCAGAGCTCACACCGAGAGACCAACCAGCGGTCATTTCTACCTAGAGTGCGGATCCGAGTGCACATATTATGAATTCAGAACAATTACTAGAACTATAATTGTTTTAGTAGAGATGAGTTTGAATATTTACATGCATTATTCGACTGAAACCTCTGTGGGACTAGCCGCCCCAAGCGACTGGTGCAAGTAATCGCCCGTCGCACTCGGACACTCGCTGATAGCCCAGCAACAAAACTATCGAAACTACACACTGAAAACAAGCTGGCGAGCAGCATCGTCAGCTCGTTTTCAGTTGCTGGTTCTACTGGCTACTCGTTCATCGCCGGCGTTGGGACAACAGTCATAAGCAATGGAATTTGCAATTATCGGTAAAAATCATTAAACTCAACAGTTCGTTAATTTGTTTGTTGTCATTTGCAACTTGTGACAGCTGGCCTGACTTAAGGCAATGGACAACAATGTCAAACGTTTAACTTTTGGGCTATGGTATGAGTGTATGTATTTTGTGTTTGAGTGTTTGTATTTTTTTTATGTCCGTCTTGTTTGTGCATAATAAACAACTTTTCTTTCTTTTCCTTCTTTACCGTTTGGTAATTTTAAGCCAGGATGCTTAGTTTATCTATAATTTATTTTAAAAGTAACGATAATGTATAACATTAAGCTTGTATTCCCTGAAGGGTTAGGCAGACCTGTATCTAGCTAAACCCACATTTTGCCAGTTATGTTTAAGTCCCATGTACAGACGCCAGCACACCAAGCTACCCGAAACTGTCAAATTTTCCCAATCAACCTAGAACCTAACGCTTTAGCGATAAAGTTGAAAATCTGTTAAAGAAATTTGACAGATTGTAGTAGCTTGAAGTGCTGGCGCGTCTGTACCTAATGCAATCAAGCGGGTATAAATCCAGAAATCCATGCTCAGCAGTAGCGCTTGCGACCGCTAGACCAACGAGGCATTCAAAACTATTACTTTCATAATAAAATCTATAAAAGTCTTATTTTAAATCTTTATTATTTTATCTTCCATCTTACACAACACTGTTAGTAACAGAATATCTTTAAATGTTAGTCTTTTCTTGGTCCATACTCATTAGAGTATGTCCACGCCATGCATAATTGATGAATCGGCATAATTTCGTACATTTAAAGTAGGCTTACGATGGGAAACAGCATTACCAAAGCAATGGGGCTAGCACTAGATAACCAATTGGTGACTACTTTAATCCAACTCAAGAAATCTTGTATTTTCTAGCATTTTACATTCACATGTCAGGCGAAGTTTGCATTAACACGCTAATTAAATAAACCTCATCATTCACATGAAATTTGAGCAGTCGCTAGAAAGACCGACGAAATGTTATTTAAAAGTAGTGAATGCTTTATGTTCTTGTAACAAGGGACTGCTCACGTTATTAGCACCTTTTCAATCGCCTCGTTTGCATTACCCCTATTATTTCTAACCAATGAAAGGAAAAGAATTTCCTTTCGTTGGATCGTCGGCGAACTTATTGCTCTTTAAGACCCCGGTTGCGATGCTTCCACTGGCTGCGAAGGCAGCTCCTGCGTTCACGTTGTCAAGGACAGTGACGTCAGGCACGTTGTTTCCTGAAATCAACAGTACATAGTCATCAGATTTGATTTATCGTACACGAACTCCCTGTTCCGAATCCTTTGTGAAGTTTCAAGACTTGTAGAATTCATTTGTGGAAAATTAAATCGTACACATAAAATCTTGCCCCTGACCAACTACTTACCTTTTATTTATTAATGTATTAAATTTACAACCACCCATTTATATTTTTGTTTTTTTAGTGCCTACTGGGCCTGCTCTTGACCCCGATCACGCCTAATAGAAAGCGATGGTTGAAGTCTATGATAGAACGAGCGAACGAGATGTCTGTTCACTCTTGCTTTGAAGGCAGACGGGTTATATGTGGAAGAGAACACAGACGCTGACAGAGAGTTCTACACTTTGGCTGTGCGCAAAATAAATGTAGAGGAAAAGCGCTGGGTACGACTGGTCGGGATATGAATCAAGTGCGGATGGTACCCTGCAGTACGTCTGGTAGTCCGTTAGTAAAAGGCCAAGGTAGAATCAGGTCGTGGAGCTCCTGTGTACACTCTCTGAAGTACAGTCTGTAGAAGACCGACAGGCAAGCAAAATTACGCCGATGAGCCAGGCTGTGAAGACTAGCCAGCAACGTCTCGTCGCCTATAAGCCTTTTGCTCTGCGTTACACCGAGTTCAGTGCAGCAAGCTGATATTTTGCTAAGCCATCCCATAAGTGGCTGCATGCAATACTCCATACAGGAACGGACCTGTGCTTAATACTGTCTTAAAAGCTGTCCAGATGTGAACTATCACCTCACCTTATTTAGGATGCCCAGCTTCTTGTTGTTTGATTTATTTATTTATTTTGGGAAAACAAACAGTAGCATACTAAGCAATATTGTCTTAAAATTAAACTTAACAAATATACTACCCACAACATTTTCCACAGATTATTACGTTATATAATAAAACAAGCTGTTAGCAAACGTTAACTGTGGCAGAGTTAATGAAAAAAGAAGTAAAATGAAAAAAAAAAAATAATAAAAAGATAAACAATATTCTATAAAAGACGTAACAAATAAAAAACATTTAAAAAAAAACTAAAAATTCTGAAAATTCGTGCGTGATGCATCATACAGGTCTCTAGCCTATTAATTATGATAACTACATCGTGTAAAACCTATGGAGCCTACTGCCGATCCTTTAGAATTTTAATTACATCGTTTCTAAACTTATGTCTGCTTAGGAATAATATGTCTATTGCACCAAAACGCGTATTATATGTGTCGACCAAACGGTATAGTGGTGAGCGCACACCAGCATTGGATCTACAAAAGTTGGTAGCGAACAGTCGCCTGGTGCGTCCATGTACTGTTCGAGGAACCAGATAACACAAACCAGTAAGTAACCAAGTCAGGGCAATCAAACTTGTTTCGGCATACACTGAATGTCTCAAGGAGAACGCGTCTTGACTGTAATGTAAGCAGGTCATATTTTTTGAGTAGCGATGGATATGACGTTTTCTTTCGAAAACATATAAATTGCTATCATCTGAATTGATTGTTTCTAATATTATTTGAAATTTATTACGCTTTATGCGTTGGCTGAGCTAGCACTTGGGAAGTTACAATTCAGGATTTGCAAAGTAAAATTAGGCATAAATGCATTTTAAAATTACCCAGTGCAGTACCTACCGATATTGAAAAAATCTTTTGAATGGCCACTAGCTATCCGCTGTTCAGATACCTAGATAGGTACTAAATATTTCTTTCTATGTTCTATGTTAATGGGTTTTCAAATGGACCATTGTACGAGAGCCATGGCAGCCGTTCGGTGGTTATTGCAACCAGTCCACCTCACTCCAGAAGTTTATCACGTCTCCTGGTCTAATATTTAGAACATCTATGAAAGATCTGGGTACACGGAGGTTTTCTATTTTAATCTGGGTAACGCCTGTACATTAAAATAGCACAGGGTAACGGTTTCCTCAGCCTCAATGCAAGCCCTGCACTGAGGACTATCCGTTATACCTATTGTATGGAAGTATTTGTTTAGTGACCAGTGTCCTGTGATGGTACCCGTCACCAGGTGCAGGTCGATCCTGTCCAGGCTTAATAAACGCCTGGTTAGCCTACCATCTAAGGATGGCATAGCATCCCTGGACTGCCTGTAGCCCGGTGTAGAGGACAACCAACTCTCCGCTTGTGGGTGAACTCCATAAGCCACCTGCGTGGCTGATTGAAGGGGATGGGTATGATTGGTTCGGGTCCACAGACTGACGTGCTGGATGCTCTCCTAGCTAGTTCGTCAGCTGCATCGTTACCTAGTTATCCGCTGTATCCTTTTATCCATTGCAGTGTCATTGTGTTGCGGTTAGATACCGTTACTCGTTCTAATGCATTGTAACATTCTAGTGTTAATCTCGTGGTAAAATATTTTTTCTCTAAGGATTGGAGTATGAAGGCTCTAACGATAGGAGTACTAAATATTTATAACTAGCTTTTAGCAGCGGCTTCTCCCGTGTGGATGTCGGAAATTATCCCACGGGAACCGTGATTTTGTCCGGGATGAACAGTAGCATATCTATGTCATATTCCAGACTATAATCTATCTCTGTGCCAAATTTCATCCAGATCCGTTCAGCCGTTCTGGCGTAATTGAGTAGCAAATATCTATCCCAACTTTCGCATTTATAATATTAAAGTAAGATTAATATTATTTCAGTAGATCAAAAAATCGGATCGGAGGCTGCTAAATAGGCTGACACTCATCGTTAATGGATTGGCAAACAATGTATGGGCATTGTTACCTACTTTGAAATGAATTAATTAGGCTTTTACAATACAGACAGAAGTATATATTAATAAACTACCTGTATCTATCGGTGCTTCGATCGGTGTTTCGAGACCTTTGCTTGAATCTGTCAAGCCATGCGCTTTGCCCTTCTGCCCCGCCACTCCTAAACCCAAGGCACTATCTTTTGCAAATGTGAATTTCGGGTTGCTTGGTTCAGGTGCTGAAATGTAAAAAGAAAAGGATATTATATTTATATACGGGATGTTTACGGGTCCGTATGTAGTATTTTTGGCGCAATCAGCTGCTACCAAGCGGCTGTCACTAAGTAACCAACTGCTGATGAGCCATACCTATTATTAAATATAAACCCTTAGATGCTTTATGTATTGTACACACGTAATTTGTTACAGTTTTCAATGAGACTTAGTAAACAATAAATTAAATAATAAATAACTAATAAACTAAAATCGAAATACAATATTTATTATTGTACATAAACTTACGCCTCCTGACCATAGGGATAGACAGAAACAAAAGGAAATATATATTTATTTAGACTTATTGAAAGTTTAGAGTCATTCGGGACAAGAGCACGCACTTTATTTTCTATGGTGTCTCCGAACTATAATATAAAAATTGAGATATCCGAGTTGATTGAATATAGAGTTGGTCGAGATTTTAATATATTTTCATTATTCAAGTAAATTTACGTTCAAGATTAAGTAATTAGTTTTTTTTAAATTACGCAAGCCTTAGGGTAAAAATACGCATATGGGGTGAACGTAGGCATTTCAAGAAATCTAAATGGATGGTAAAATAAAATAAAGATTACCGATAATTAACATTTATTAAACTTTAAGAATATTCTAATAGTAACTTAGTACTTATCTGTAACTTAAAAAATTAGGAACTGGACATTAATTACTAAGTGAAGTTTTAGTCTTAGACTTCAGCCTCTTTCGCAAAGCACCTTCACTAATACCCACTTCTAGTGCAGCACGTCTCTGATTTGATCCTTCTTGGTTTAGTTTTTAGCTCTATTTATTTGTTCATCTGAGATCAGGGCTCGTTGTGGTGATTTCCTTACATAGTTCCTCGGCATTTTAATGTGTTCTGAAAGAATAAACCACTTTTAAATAATCTTGGATATTCTCATTTACATTGGGGTATAAGTACGCAACATGGGTACATGGCGTGTCTTCTTTTGATCTCGCACTCTTACCCCAATCAGCAAAAATATTAAATGATCGGTCACAATACACAGGTCAATGAATTTTAGAGAATATAAATACTTACATAAATACTAAGATAATCGGACAATAGAAATGTAATAAGCTTACTGTCTTAAATCAATGCATGTAACTTCAACACACTTTTCCCCAGCACAAATGTTAATAGGAATTTTTGCAGTACACACGTACAGACGCCAGCAGCTCAAGCTACCCGAAACTGTCAAAATTTCCCAATCAACCTTGAACCTAATGCTTTAGCGATATAGTCGAAAATCTATTAAAGAAATTTGACAGATTGTAGTAGCTTGATGTGCTGGCGTCTGTACATACTTTGCGCCGGCGCGATACGTAGCTCCGAAACGGGGCGAGTCGTGCGTCACAAGTTCCGCAAACACAGACCTTAGTCCTCCCACCTCGGTCGGGGATCGGGCTACTGCGAACTTTTACCCGCCGCGAGCTCTTACCCCGAATACGTCTATGTTAGAGATGGGCCGACTATGACTTTGGCCGACTAGCCGACTAGTCGGCTGCAAAATGGCCGACTAGTGGCCAAGCCGTTCATTGCTTTCGGTTGTTGTGTTAGACAGAAGTTTATTTTATTTTATTTGATTTCTGGGTCTAAGTCCAATTAAGTAATTAAAGAAAGAGTTCCTTTCCTATTTTATAAACTGTTTGCTAAATCATTTCGTTTTTTTTTTTGGTAGATAGAAGTACCTATTATTATTATTTTGATTTGATTTCTGGATCTAAGTCTATTTCATTCAGTCTAGGTCAAAGAAAGAGTACCTAACTTCCTATTTCTAAGTTGTAAACCTACTTATTGCCAATTGTTTGATATATCGCACACCTAGATAAAGAGTACCACAACTCAAAATAATCCAAAATCGAGTTATTGCGATTATCGGACTCTGCGTTGAAAACTACATTGACTGATTGACTTCAAAGACACATGGATACCAATCTCCATTAATGAATTACAACATCATACAAAAATATTTTTAATTGATCAAATAGAAAACGAGTAAAACGTTTTTTACTGTTCCTGAAAAAAGGGGTACCTATTTTGAGTTGTGCTACTTTTGATCTAGGTGTGCGATATAGTTTCTTCTTTTTTGTTAGAAGTATTCATTGATTTTACTTTATTTATATTTTGGATCTAAGTCAATTCATGGACCAAATAATAATAATAATAACAAGAGACATTATTCACACACGGTCATCTGATCCCAAACTAAGCAGAGCTTGTACTATGGAAACCAGATAACTGATATACTACATACACTACTTTTTTTTGTAAATACATACTTATATAGATAATTACACCCAGACTCAGGACAAACAGACATGTTCATGCACACAAATGTTTCTCCTGGATGGGAATCGAAACCACGACCTGCGGCATGATAGGTGGTATCTTAACCAACCACGCCAACTGGCCTGTCTAATAAAGGGTTCCCCTGTTCCTATCCTAATTTACTATCCTATTCTAGATTGCACTGAAACTAAACCGTAAAACTGATTATTATAAAATAATAACTGTAAAGATTTAAATTTCATTTCAATCACCCTCTTCTAAATTATTAAGCATATTAATACGAGTAAAACTTGGGCCGACTAGTCGGCTTTCCCGACTAGTCGGCACATCACTAGTCTATGTGTATGTAGGTAGCCTTGAATATACCAAACATGTTATTTATCTATTTTACATGTTGCTATTTTGTAAGGTAGGTAACGATGAATGGAATACCTGTGTGGGAAACACGTATATATTTTTTGACCGACTTTAGAAAAGGGGTGGTTCTCAATTCACCTGCATGTTTTTTTTATGTTTGTTATGCGATTACTACACCAATTATGAACTGATTTTGATGATTCTGTATTTGTTTGGTACGTACTTCAGGTGGTCCCATATAATTTCGATGTTAAAGTCGATGTCAAAAAACTAAAATACCTGCCGATCCAGACACCGACTTCCGAAATTAAAGTTATTTATCACTTTGTAGTGGCTTTTTTTTGGAAGACGGTTGTTTTATTTGTAAAAAAGTTTTTTTTAATTTTCACTATTTAGTTACGGTACCTTTTTTTTTGGATGGGAAATCATCAAATAACTTCTCCCGCTCTGGGCGGAGCGGGATGGCGTGTCAGACTTTTACTGGCTGAAACCTACCCGTATTCCTTCAGTTGCCTGTGCCAGAGCCACGGTAACTCTTTCAAACAACCCGCGACCCTGGAAAGCATCGGTCCTAGCGTGCCCCATCAGTTAGTACTGACATCTCCTTGAAGCGCGCGTGGAACACAACGCGCCGTCGACTCGGGCCTGGTCCTTACCGGATGGCGAGCTGCCCATTGCTCGCCGTCAGCAAGCCCGCGCCTACGGTGGCCGGGAATCGGCTCTCAATTCCCGACACCCAGGGAATCTCCTGCGGCGACTAGCATTACTGCGTCGCCGGGTGTTTCCTCTCGCCTTATCCGGAAAAGGAACCTCCCGAAGCAGCCGTGTCCGGTGAAGACGCGCGTCAGGCGGAAGGTGAGGACGCCGTGTCGCCTCTCCAACCACTCCTCAAAGAGGGGACTTATCGCTGCAATTGTGGCGTGTCCAGCACTGGGTTGCGAAAGTCATACTCTCCATGTCGCCACGAGATCCCGCCGGAGCTCTGTCCGCTGTGCCGTGATTTCTCGCGGCAGCGGAGCTACTAGTTATGTTACCTACCCCACTCAATTCGTCTACCACTACTTGCTATGTAAACAACAGTGAGAGGGACTATTAGAACATCATCAAGGTACACATAGGAATTAAATACGTATTATTCAAGCTAATTGGAAACAACTTTGGTATAAAACTACCCTTTTTTTATTTCTTTAGTTTTCAACTAATCATCTATCTTGTCTAAGTAACAATTTTTAACCGACTTCCAAAAGGAGGAGGTTCTCAATTCGTCTGTATGTTTTTTTTTTATATGTTTGTTACGCGATCACTCAAAGACGGATGGACCGATATAGAAAATTCATTTTTTGTTTGATAGGGTATACTTCCGAGGTGGTCCCATATAAACTTTATTAACTTTGCTTGGGGAGTTTTTGAGTTAGCTTCAATAATGCGTATATTTCCCACTTATTTTATGTGGATGATGTGATGGTGTTTTAATAACTTCCTATCACTGTTATTTACATGGCTATATCTACAATTATTGTGCTCAATTATGTATTCGAATTAGTGTGGGGTAGGTTCCACAACTAAAAAGTGAAAAATAAAAACTTTTTAGCCAAAAAATAAAACCGACTTCCAAAACAAAACACTACAAAGTGAAAAATAACTTTAATTTCGGAAGTCGGTGGCAAAAAACGAAAATACAAAACCCAAGACACCGACTACCGAAATTAAAGTTATTTTTCACTTTGTAGTGTTTTGTTTTGGAAGTCGGTTTTATTTTTTGGCTAAAAAGTTTTTTTACACATCGTTCCCTAAAAAGGACACGAAAGTCTTTATTTTAAAACATTATCGTGAAATATGAATAAAGATATAGTTACCTGGCGCTGCGTGTACGCAAGCAAGGAACAACAAAGCAACGGTCACTGCAAGATGGGCCATTGTGTCTTCTCAACGGATACTACTCCAACTGGTTGCCGATCGAAATTGTAGGCAGGTTTAAATATAAAACCAATTCACCTGCTGTATCATTCGGGTGCACTTTATTATTTACTACTAGCTGACCCGGCGAACTTCGTACCGCCTAACAGTCGATTCTTTAATTTTTTATTTTTTTTTAATACTTATTCTGCTATATTCAGGACGGCCTGGTCAGCTAGTAAGATAAAAAAAGAAAAAAGAAAGTTAATAAATTACATTATGTGGAAAAATAAAAATTATAAGCCACCTAAAATTCTTTTAATAGTCACTAATATTGACATTAATATTTATACGATACTAACGTCACTCAATTGTTTTGCCTTCCCGGAACCTCTCCACTAACACATAAACTTTATGGTATGGTATTAAAGTTCAAATTGACTTTTAAGTATTATTACGAATCGATCGTATGGGAGTATAGAAAAGTGTTGTTTTTAGACCTTTTCAGGCATTTTTTTTAATTTTTCTCTCCGTAAGAACCATCCTCGTACTTCAAGGAAAATTCTAAAAAAAAAAAATTAGCAAAATCGGTTCAGCTGCTCTCGAGATTTGCGCTTAGCAACACATTCAGCGATTCATTTTTATATTATAGATTAGGTAGATATTATAATTTTATTGAGGAAAAGTATTATTTGACACAAGTAATTTTGCCCGCGGCTTCGCCCACGTGGTTGTCGGAAATTATCCCACGAGAACGCACTAACGGGATCAAAAGTACCCTATGTCCTAATCCAGGCCATACTCCACCCATGTGCCAAACTTCATCCAAATCCGTTCAGTATTTTCTAAAACAATATAATTCAATCATGATTCGAAAGACACGTGGCGCCATCTGTTATCATAAGAACGTTATTGTTGTTTTCCTCGGGAATAGTACTTATTTTCGGGATGAAATGTACCCTATATCCGTTTCTGTACACGTGACAACGTATATGCAAAATTTCAGGATGATCGGTTCAGTGATTTAGGCGTGAAAAGGTAACAAACAAACTTACTTTCGCATTTATAATATTAAGTGAGGAAGTTATGATTTCAGTGTTCACTTCTTTCATATCGACTCGTTGTCAGTCTAGTGCTAACTTTTACTGCTTCAGTAGCCAATGAATCACCAAATACATTTATACTCATAACGTAACATCACCCCTGTAATCTCCGAAGGGTCAGGCAGAAGTGTACCTGTGGCACACTCACATTATGCCAGGTATGTTTAAGTCCCATGTAATAGCCGGCGAGCCTGTTGAAAGTCCATGGGGCACAGATCCATGGGGCACAAATCCATGGGGCACAAATCCATGGGGCACAAATCCAGACTCCGGGCTGCTACTGATAAATTACTGATGGAAAAAGCCAGTAAGTCTTCGCCCGACCTGGGAATCGAACCCAGGACCTCATGCTCAGTAGTAGCCCTTACGACCACTAAGCCAACGAGGCAGTGACTACGTTCATAGAATATACAATCTTTATTATAGAAATAAAGATATTCTACACAGGAGAATACACGTACAGACAATTTAAAGTCAATATTAATGAAAACAAGTTTTCGATTCCTTTCTTATCTTCTAGGTCAACTTCCCGGCCATCTTTCGCAGTAATGCTGTAAATATATCGTAAACATTTAATAAGTACCTAATAATTCTTCTTGTATGTGTTGAAAAAAATTTTGGTAATCTGTATTTCAAGGTTGCGGAATGTGAAGGTTTCCATCCATTTGCATAAAATTTTAAGATATTCCTAATATAACATGACATACTTTTGTCTATTCTAATTATATTTAAGCATACCTAACAACTTACGCATAATTTTTTAAAACATAATTTCTCTAAATTTAGTAATGTTTAAGCATAACATTCTAAAACATACATTTATTTACACATAATGATATTAAAACATAATTTATAAAGGCTTATCAAATACGCATAATAATTAACTCCTAAAATTAAAATTTAGTTCCATTGGCCTTGACCTTGACCTTTCAAAATGTGAAATTTGTCTTCCCCAAAATACTGACAGACAGACTAACATAGCAAAATTTAATACAATAGCACCAAATGTCAAAATTACGGAAAGAAAATCTTTTCACCTCCTGGGGTCCCCAATTTTTGACGAATCCTTTCCAACGTTTATTGAGGAGAAAATTCAAAATTTTCATGATGTCTCGGAAAGACTTTTTAAAATTAATATTCATTCGGCCTTCACTATCATTCGATACTGTTGCTTTGGACTAAAATTCACATATTGCCTTCGCTCCTCCCATCTGCGGAAGCATCCACAACTTTTAGAAAAAGTAGACCAAAACGATTTTTAGTATTGTAATATATTTGTCGGCGCACATTAGGATGCCAATGTCAAGAGTGACAGCTTGTCACTGTCACTAGCGAAGCGTCGAGTCGATGGTAGCGGAGCGGCCATCTTGGTACGGGAGATCCGATAGAGCGGTCGCAGGCGCACCAGGTTTTCGACGAATCGCTACCCATCGTCTTTACTTTAAGTACTTTTTCAAGTGATTGAGTGTTAATTAGAGCCTAAGTGATTATTGTTACGTAATTTTAGCATTATTTCAAGTAAAATCGTTTAAGTTTCCAAGACAACGCTTTTAATTCAAATTACCTTACTTGGACTACCCACATACCCACGCTGCACGATGAATAATTCTGATGAAGGCCGTCCTGAGCTTTCATCAGAAGTGGGATACGATGGAAAGCAGAATGAAGCAAAGCAATCGGATTCTAGAACTGCTGAGAAGCTATTAAGCAGCATGGAAGCGTTGCTTTCTCGAGTTTTGGCAGCCCAACAAACACCGCTGGAGCCCGACTCGGACATTGATGGATGGTGTAAAGTGACTGATTTCATTGTGCAAAATAAAAATCTGGAAGGTGTTAATTTACTGATGGCGTAGACGGAGGCGCTGAAAGGTAGTGCAGCAGCGTGTTTAACGAAGCTTAATTTAGACGTTATTACATGGGAATCAGATAAAGAAATCCTAATTGCAAGATTTTCAAAACCTAAACTTCTGCAAGACTATTTCGATGAAGTGTTACGGTTCCAAATAGGCGCTAAAGAGACTGCGTCTGAATCTGCTCCTCGGTTATGGAATCTCATCGAACGAATACCTGAAAGTATGATGCCTGTGAAAGTAATTACTGGATTTGTGATATCCGTGTCAGAAGGACAGCTTGATACGTCGCGAGTTAAACACACAAACAATATCGAGACGAGCTCAGTTATTTCGAGTACTTGGCGGAGGGTCACTTAGGCGACGCATGGATACCGAAGTCCAAGAACCTGAAGCAAAACGTGCTCGTATGATGGATAAATTCACCGGAAAATGTCACTATTGTGGGTTAACCGGACACCGTATCGCCGATTGTAGAAAACGTCGAGACGAAACTGGAACGAAGACGCAAGATACTTCGAGTTCATCGCGAGCCGTGGAGAAAAGGACGACCCCGACCAAATGTGGTCAGCCTGGGCACGTGATGACTGTCTGTCCAGATAAGAAGAACGGCAGTGAAGCAGCAGTCAAGGAGGTGCATCAGTGTCCAGGACCAATTTGGAGACATCTTCTGGTGAGCGAGTTCCTTTCTTATTTGATAGTGGATCATCATGTTCTCTACTAAAGGAAAGCTTTTGTGACAAACTTGCGGGTACTGTGCGTAAAAACCTCGTTTACCTGAGTGGCATAGGTGGTATATTCAATGTACCACTCAAATTCAAAGCGATGTAGTCTTTGATAAACTTCCCGTTAATTTGACTTTTCACGTAGTTCCTGAGAGGCTTATTTCTGATCCGATCATAGTCGGGAGGGATATTTTTGATCAAGGCTTGTGTGTTAAAATCGATAATGATAATCTCATGTTCTTTTCTAAGAAAACGAGCCACTTTTGTGATTTCAAACTAAATAAGCCGGATTTTACTAAGATCAACACGGATTTATTAGGACAGAATAGGGAAGTGCTAATATCGATCTTAAACAAATATTCTGATTATTTTACCGAAGGTGCTCCTTCCCGTAGAGTAACGACAGGCGAATGTCAAATTAATTTAATAGACCCTCACAAAACCGTACAACGATGCCCTTATCGCCTAGCGCCGGCGGGAAAACTTATAGTCAGGGAAAAGGTTCAGGAATTACTTGACGCTGGGGTCATTCACGAAAGCTCTTCCCCGTTTGCTAGTCCAATACTATTAGTTGAGAAAAAAAAAAAAACTCGTATAGGATGCGTGTGCTAGAATTAAATTCCAGTACGCATACTCACATCTGAGCCAGTTTTAACTATTTTTGACCCGGAATTGCCAGTAGAGTTGCACACCGCTGCTAGCTCTGATGGATACGGAGCGATTCTCATTCAACGGATAGATAATACACCGCACGTCGCGGAGTATTATAGTCGTCGAACCTCGGATGTTGAGTCTCGATACCACTCGTACGAACTCGAGACGTTGGCAGTTGTACGAGCGGTCGAGCACTTTCGCCATTATCTTTACGGTCGTCATTTCGAGGTCTATACGGATTGTAATTCGCTCAAGGCATCCAAATAAAAAAAAGATCTCACTCCTCGCGTCCACAGGTGGTGGGCTATCTTACAGGCTTATGACTTTGAAATTATCTCTCGTGAAGGTCGCGGAATGAAGCACGCGGATTATTTCTCGCGTAATCCTCTTCCTGATGTTAATGATGGTGGTATGAGTATAGCCTACGGGAGCCCGCTGATACAGCAAGTTCAGTATGTCAAATTACATCACTTTCTTTCGGCTTTCGGTCGAACAAAAGCGTGATATCGAAATACAAGACCTTATCTCAAAGCACGACAGCAATAGTTTCCCCGATACTGTAGCTCAAACATATGATGTAAGAGATAGTATCCTATATAGGAAAATCATTCGTAATAAAACAGTCTTCTGGTTGCCAGTAGTTGAGGAGCTCGTGGCTAAGTAAGAACAGCCGCACGGGTCGAACCATCAGGTTAAGCTACGCTTGCCGGGGTTGGTCTGTGGATGGGTGGCCATCTTTACATACTGAGACTCCTCCGTGCCTCGGAAAGCACGTTAAGCCGTTAGTCCCGGCTGTCATTCGTGGATCTTTGACAGTCGTTACGGGTCGTCAGAAGCCCGAAAGTCTGACAACCAGTCTTACCAAGGGGTATCGTATTACCCAGTAACTGGGTTGTGGAGGTCAGATAGGCAGTCGCTCCATGTAAAATACTGGTATTCAGCTGCATCCAGTTAGACTGGAAGCCGACCCCAACATAGTTGGGAAAAGGCTAGGCAGATTGATTGGTTGCCAGTAATTCCCCGTTCTTTAATTTGGACACTAATAAACCATGTTCATAATGAGTTACAACATTTAGGCAAGGATAAAACTTTAGATAAGCTCTATGAGCAGTATTGGTTCCCCGAAATGTCAAAATGCGTGCGTAAATTTATCGGCTCGTGCATTATTTGCAAAGCATCAAAGGGTCCATCTGGAGCTCAACCCGTTCAGCTTCACCCGATCCCCAAAGCTTTGGTACCATGGCACACAATACATATTATTGATTTTACGGGAAAGCTTAGCGGGAAAAGTGATCGAAAAGAATACTGTTCGGTGATTATCATCGGTTTTACTAAGTACATTTTACTAGAGCATACTGCTTCTCTTGATGCTAGGAGCGCGGTACACGCGTTGCAGAAAGCAGTCCATCTTTTTGGTGCGCCTAAAAGGATCATAGCGGATCAGGGTCGTTGCTACGTAAGTTCCGATTTTAAGAATTTTTGCGGCGACCATAAGATAGATATCCATTTAATTGCGACTGGCTCTAGCCGGGCTAATGGCCAGGTCGAGACGGTTATGCGGACCCTCAAAAGCCTGTTAACCATTGTTGAAAACGACCTGAATAAGACGTGGCGAGATGAAATAGGAAATATTCAACTCGCGCTTAACAGCACCCGATCATCCGTAACCAAGTATTCCCGTACAGAACTTATGTTAGGGAGTCGTTAGGTATGACGAAGCTAAACTCAGAAGCCCATGGTTAACCAGAACGTCTTAACCTCGATGTTGTGCGGAATGATGCATCTGCTAATGTCCAAAACGTGGCAGAATACGAAACTAAACGATTTAATCAAGGCCGTGCAAAAATTAAAGCTTTTTCAAAAGGTGATTACGTTTTCCTCAAAAGCAGTGAACGAAACCAGACAAAATTGGACAGAAATTTTATGGGTCCATTTCTTATAGCGGCGGTACTAAATAACGATCGGTACGAATTAAAAAGATTAGGTAGTTCACATCGAATTTATAAGTATGCCCACGAGAATTTACGCTCAGTAGCTCACGGACACGAAGGTTTGCTCGAGATCGCTTGTAAACTTTTGAATTACGATGAGGCCGAGTCGGCGCCAGAGGATGTAGATGCTGGGAATGACTTGTTATCCACGAATGACAGTGACACCTTGACTGCATGCTCTGACACTATGACCGCCGCCTCTTCTACTATTACCGGTAATTCAGACACTCTCAGTGCACACTCCTCCTCCACTCCTGAGACATGGGATGTAGATGGCGAAATCGAAATTTGGGATGAACAGGATATTCCGCAACCATAGGTAGGTTTTATGTCTTGCATGAGTCTGTTGGTTATTGTAAGCATTATTCAATCCGGAATTGTCTGGCCAGCAAAAAGGAGAGTGTCGTCCGAGCCACACCCAGTGGGGTTTGTTGAAGGGATACACACGTCCGATCTAGAAGTTATACCCTTATAGTCTATCCTGGTCGGAGAGACAGTGTCGTCTGGGCCACACCCAATAGAGGGTTGGTTGAAGGGATGCACTCGTCCGCTCCAGATGTGTTGCTGTTGGTTGACAAGTCGATGGGGACAGTGTCGTCCGGGCCAGATCCATTACGAGCTGGTTGAAGGGATGCACTTGTTCATTTCAATGTCTAGTTGTGATTGACTCTGTGTTTGATGGTACAATCGAAAACCCATGTGAAGTCCTGTAGCAGGATGGACGAGCGGACGTCTTGGTAATTAAGCATTATTTGTTCCAGGAATACAATAACGGCCGAGGACGGTCGTATGTCAGTCTGGCCGTGTCGGCGCATATTAGGATACCAATGTCTAGAGTGACAGCTTGTCACTGTCACTCTAGCGGAGCGTCGAGTCGATGGTAGCGGGGCGGCCATCTTGGTACGGGAGATCCGATAGAGCGGTCGCAAGCGCACCACGTTTTCGACGAATCGCTATCCATCGTCTTAATCAAAGTACTTTTCAAGTGATTGAGTGTTAATTAGAGCCTAAGTGATTATTGTTACGTAATTTTAGCATTATTTCAAGTAAAATCGTTTAAGTTTCCAAGACAATGCTTTTAATTCAAATTACCTTACTTGGACTACCCACATACCCACGCTGCATGATGAATAATTCTGATGAAGGCCGTCCTGAGCTTTCATATTTATATTTCTTTTATAAAATAAATAAAAATATAGTGTTCGATACTAGTAGGTAGTGGAGTATGTAGTATTAGTCTCTTCTTCTCATCTTTTTGTATGCACGTGTTTTTGTGACAAATAAACCTATTTTTCTTACTTTCTTTATTAAGAAACTGCCCTATATGTAGATTATTTAAATAAATGCTTACCTAAGTAAGACGCAAAACAGCGTCTTTAAAAATATATAATTATATTGATGACTTAGATCAAAGCCCTGGAGATTCTGAGCTTCAGTAAGGTTGCTAAGGGTTTTCTTTAAAAACGTTTAAAGTTTTTTTTATCATTAATTTTTGACGTTTGAACGTCTCTTATCTTTGACCAAAGTTTATAAATAAATCTTCAGTGAGGTTCTGATCTTTTTACAAGCTTTTCCTAAGCTTCGCGAGAGAATCCAGTGCTTTTACTAGCTTTTTTTAACTTCAAGTTTTGATGACATCATCTTGTACTCTTGCTTTCAGTTCTTATTCCAACACATTTATTTGGTACACGTGATGCTGGAGTTACGAACATCGCCTCACAAGTGTAGAATGCGGTTATTTGTATACAAGGTGTAATTTAAATAATGCACAAACTCTTTAGTTATTGTACTCATCATTACCGACTTTTACTATGGAAAAAAAACGTGAAATCGCAAAATAAATATCTGCTGTTTACGGTGTTTGCCCTACATTTTAACGAGTTATGCGAACATAAATCTAGGGAACAGCAGATTTTTTTCGTGATTTCAGGTTTGGTTCCATAGTAAAAATGGTTCATAAATGAGTATAATGACCCCTTAAGAGGTAGTCCGTTATTTAAATTACTATACCTCGTTTAATTGTAATTTTTAATACATGTTCAGTTAAAATGATATTATAATGTTTGGCATGACCTCATAACAACAGAACTCATTTTGTACTCAAGTTCCCACCATTTGGTGGTATTTCCTTTTCAGTTATTGAGTTCTGGTGTTGGAGTCGGAAATTCGGAATAGTTCTCATTACACACTACCACGGAGGCGAAGGTGTTATATTATACATATATATATACCATTTATATATACCCTATATAAATCATCTATATAAATCACCTTGAACATAGAGTTATCGAAAAATAAAACAGTCAGTTTATGTTGAAAAGAATACTTTAGCCGAGTACTTTATTAATTTTACGAGTATCTGGTGTTGCCGGCATCTCCTCCCGAGCCGCCGTTTCCTTGGCCGGTGCTCTTGCCACCATGGCCGACGCTGAAGCTGGCTTCACCGAACTCACCACCATCAATGTTCCCAACGCCAATACTGCCATGAGAAGCCGTCGCTGACCCTTTGCGGTCTAGAAGAGAAAATATATTTTACTATAACACAGCTTATACTAAACAACATACAAATAATATTGTATCTTATCTTTTATAAGTAGAATTGAGGTTGATTGTAGGTACTAGGTACGTAACGTAAATAAATTAATTTTGAATATGGGGTCAACCCCCATGTTCAAAATTAATTTATTTACGTTACACGTCCGTGTTTGGGTCACAGAAATACATATGTGTACCAAACTTCAACTTAATCGGTCCATTAGATTCGGAGCAAATTGGCTGTGACAGACGGACAGACAGACAGACACACGAGTGATCCTATAAAGGTTCCGATTTTGCCTTTTGAGGTACGGAACCCTAAAATGAATCGCCGAAATGTATGTATGCGCATAACTTCCGAACGACTGCACCAAATTGGATAATTCTTTTTTATGTTGTGTTTGTAATTATCAGGACAAGGTT
This sequence comes from Dicycla oo, assembly GCA_948252095.1. Classification (NCBI taxonomy): domain Eukaryota; kingdom Metazoa; phylum Arthropoda; class Insecta; order Lepidoptera; family Noctuidae; genus Dicycla; species Dicycla oo. The sequence goes on along the minus strand of OX411711.1, from coordinate 5,242,028 downwards.
TGTATGAAAGAAAATGTTTGAAAAGTTGCCGAGAAATGTGGAAAATTCGGGATAACTGAAAGTGCATTTTCTTTGAGAATTTAGTATGAATTATTGAAATGTTGACAGTACAACGTTTGTCGGGTCAGCTAGTAATGAATAACTTAACAGACTAATAGAATAGAATAGAATAATTTATTTCAGATCATTAAAATCCATATCTTGTTAGTATATATTAGCAACAATATTAGCTTACAATTATGCTAGTATTTATAATGATAGGCCAATATTGAATTGAAAATATTATTTAACTTAAAACAACCAGTAACTTTTCTGTGACATCATAAGACAAATTTAGTAACCAAGTTGTGTTGTGTTGTTTGTATGTAGGGATCAAGTGTTTTTTTTTTTTCGCGATTTCGAGTTTGGTCCCATAGTAAAAGTTGTTTGTTATCATGAGTACAATCACGTGTTTAGATATCGGTTACTCATTACCAGTCACCCTATATACAGACTGCATATGCATCGCAACTTCACGATTTGATTTATCCTCTACAGAGACACCTTCCTACCAGCTGTTATAGTCCAGTCAAAGAAAGTTTGGAAACAAGTATCTTACTAACAGAACACACGGCTGACACAGCTAGAAGCATACGTAGCTCGTGATTACAATTTATCTGGCCAAAAGCTCTTTAGCACAACATCCATGCAGGTGCTGTCATATATGTAGAAGCGTTTGAAAACACCTTTACGTACAAGCAGAACGCATTCCCTTCTTCGCCTCATCACAGCTCATGTGTTGGGTTAAATAAACATAGGAGCTCGTATTTAAAGGACATTGCTCGTCGTCCATACATAGCTCGCCGAAGATCCAACAGGGAGGTGTATTTACTTTTTGGGTTTTAGATAATGTATATATTCGATTGAACCTAAATTAAAACAACGGACACTTTTGAGAATTTTGAAAAAATCAAATCACTTTCGGATTTTGAGGTTATAATTACGTCAATTAAAAGCCAATTATAAGCCAGGTCTTTGTTCTAAGTAGGTCCGTATCAGTAAAACTCAGCCAGAGGTCGATATTTCAAGAGAAAATCACAATCCTTTGTTCACGCCAATTTGTTAGATAAAATCGGAAAAGTAACAAAATGCAAACGAATTCAGTACGCAACTAACGCAAACGCAGATCGAGCACATAATGCGCGCGCCAAGTGACATTACTACCAAATGTCAAATGTTGTCATCTGTCAATTCATCAACTGTCAGTGTCGATATTATTGCTCGTTTCAAACAGCGCTTTCAATCAAGTTTTTTGATAAGCCGTATTATGGTTCCGCGACATCATAGCGGACTGTTTGTAACTAAAAATCATTATCGTATATCAAGTGTTGAGAATACTGACGCTTGTCTGTGTCAAACTCTTATTAATAGTGCTGTTACAAAGACTTGGCTGTATGATCTATAATACCTTTGCCTATTAAAAACATCAAATTGAACCAAAAAATAATAACACCGAGGATTATGACGGAAGTGAATACTTTTTAAAATGTTTTCGAAATTAAAAAGTGTCCGTTCTATTGAAATATTTGTAATGTATTTTATTAAAAGAACTAGTAATTATAGTAAATGTTTCATGCGTGTTGGTTCGTCGGCCATTTTTGTCAATGTCCTATGTCTGAAGCATTTGTATCGATATCCGTGATTTGTAAGCACGCTTGGCAATTCGATCCACGTTTCTTTTTATCCAGATTTTTCTAGGATACGAGTAAATACGCGGGCAACATCTACGAATATAGTAGGTATGTAATGCGTTATTCTTTCCTATAACTTTTTCGAAAAATCGGTGGTCTCACGTACCTATTTTGAAAAGTTTCAAAAAGTCATGAATACAATTACATGAAAAAAACCCTCTCTTACACGTACAATAGTCCACTTGAAGGACTAAGTGCGGAAATCAGACCCAACAACATAGAACATCGTAGAGTTCTCACTTAGAAATAAACAAAAATATTATACATAAAAATATCAAATGTAAACTTAAGCAATATT